>CM075980.1:16580176-16611309 GCA_038087875.1 Malacoraja senta
GGACCTATCACTCCTTTCCCAGAGATAGCTGCCTGACCCACTGGTTACTATAGCACTTTGTGTCTTTTTTTGTGAACCAGCATCTGCAGTTCCTGGTGTCTACATCTCAAATGCAAGGACGAGCGGAGAAAATGATATAGTGCAGAATGTAGTTCTCAGCATTGCAACAGTTCCAGAGACAAAATGTAATGTCCACAATGGGGTAGAGGTGAATCGGACAGTACCTTAGCTTATGGCAGGACCAATCAGAAACCTGATAACAGAGGGGAAGAAGCTGGTCCTAAGACTGGTGGTGTATATACTGTATATATATATATACATATATACATGGACTTCAGTTTTGCACTATTCTGGATACCTGGTATTATGCTTACAAATGTATTGCGTTCATGGTTTTATATATATATATATATATATATATATTTATATTTAAAACCATGAATGCAATACATTTGCCAGCATAATACCAGGTATCCAGAATAGTGCAAAACTGAAGTCCATGGTTCAATAGAAGATTAAACTAAATTTGATGTTGATTCACTATTATAACTTGAACTTGAAAATGGCTCCATAACCTGGTGGCACATGTATGCTATTCCTATGCACTTATACTGAATCAACGATGTGTTTATATATAGTCAAACTTTTACTGAACTGTATGCAAAACAAAATCTCACTGTATCTCCAAACATGTGACAAGATAGAACCATGAGACCATTGATTTTGCATCACTGATTACATTGTTTTTTTAATATTTATCTAATTGTTGATTTTGACTGCTTCTCATGAGCACTGTCCACGAGAAGACATTAACCCCTCTGTTGACACCAGCCAGGGTTTCTCGGGAGCAGATGTGACATCCCCTGTGTACAGACCAGTGTGGACCATTAGAGGACTGGCGGGATAAATATAAAGAGAGTCAGGCTTTGTTTCCAGAGCAGACCAGTGTTAGTCTTCCACTGTGGAATGCACAAGCAGGACAGGTCCTCTGAGAGGGTTGAGAGGGGGCAATATGTGACCTGCTACAGAAACATTTCACGCCATTGAACTCGACACACTCCTGATAGCTCAATAGACAACATCTGCAGGCAAAGACTATTCAATCGATGCTGTGCCCCCAGTAGCACTTATTGAAAAAAAAAGACTTGAATATAAATAGTGACCTCTGTCACCTCTAGATTTCCCCAAACATTTTATGGTCAGTGATGTACTTTGAAGTGAAGTCTCTGATGTTATGGAG
Organism: Malacoraja senta; assembly: GCA_038087875.1. Taxonomy (NCBI): domain Eukaryota; kingdom Metazoa; phylum Chordata; class Chondrichthyes; order Rajiformes; family Rajidae; genus Malacoraja; species Malacoraja senta. Next base: position 16,581,417 of record CM075980.1, read on the forward strand.
GAGCTGCAGTAGCCAATTTAAACCCAGCAACTTCCCTCAAGCAGCAGGTTGATAGTGGCCACATCCAAGAGTACAGACGATGCCGACAATCGCAACTAAAACTGGAAACGCGGCAAGACTCAGCCAGTCTGACGGCATTTTCTCTTTTATGTTGTTGGTCCTGGGTCGTAGATTCAGCAAAACATGGACCTGGAGTACAAATTGTCTCAACCCGAAACGAGAGATGCACAGATGATGCCTGGCCTGCTGAGCTACTCCAGCATTTCGTGCCAATCTTTGGCATCTGCAGTTCTATTATTGTATTATTGTGTGCAGTTCTGGTCGTGGAGGTTTTGGAAGGGGGGGGAGGGGGGGGGGCAGAAGAGAGGGTTTACCGGAATGCTGCCTTGATTAGAGGGCGTTAGCCCTACAGGGAGAAGTTGGACACACTTGGATTGTTTTCCCTGGACTGCTGGAGGATGTGGGCAGACCTGGACGTTGCGGGCGATCAAAGACTCGGGGTTAAATGAGCTTTTCCTCCGTCAGTTTCGCCACCTCCAACGTGATCCCACCACTCGCCACATCTTCCCATCTCCCCCCATGTCTGCCTTCCGCAAAGACCGCTCCCTCCGTAACTCCCTTGTCAATTCTTCCCTTCCCTCCCGTACCACCCTCTCCCCGGGCACTTTCCCTTGCAACCGCAAGAAATGCAACACTTGTCCCTTCACCACCCCCCTCGACTCCATTCAAGGACCCAAGCAGTCGTTCCAGGTGCGACAGAAGTTCACCTGCATCTCCTCCAACCTCATCTATTGCATCCGCTGCTCTAGATGCCAGCTGATCTACATCGGTGAGACCAAACGGAGGCTTGGCGATCGTTTCGCCGAACACCTCTGCTCGGTCTGCAATAACCAACCTGACCTCCCGGTGGCTCAGCACTTCAACTCCCCCTCCCATTCTGTATCCGACCTCTGTCCTGGGTCTCCTCCATGGCCAGAGCGAGCAACACAGGAAATTGGAGGAACAGCACCTCATATTCCGCTTGGGGAGTCTGCATCCTGGGGGCATGAACATTAAATTCTCCCTATTTTGATATCCCATGCTGGCTCCACCCTTTCCTCGGCCCTCGGGCTGTCTCCTCCCATCCCCCAGCCCTCGGGCTCCTCCTCCGCCTTTTTCCTTTCTTCTCCCCACCCCCCATCAGTCTGAAGAAGGGTTTCGGCCCTAAACGTTGCCTATTTCCTTCGCTCCATAGATGCTGCTGCACCCGCTGAGTTTCTCCAGCATTTTTGTGTACCTTCTGAGCTTTTCAGGAGCATCGTTCCGATCAGGGAACGTCCTTGACGGCTGCTTTGCTTGGACTCATGTTCTCAGAAGCTGCTGTGGACCGACCGGGATTGAATGACAAGCTCTGCGACAGCCATCCGTCTCCTGTCCCAGTCTCAAGCAGTTTGAACTAATTTAGGGAATCAATGCTCACAGGGTGGGAATGCCTGGCTCTGCAACTGAATCTGCATGCACTTCTGGAACGCAGATTCAATTAAACACTTATTTTTATTGATAAAGATTTGGTCCCTTTGAATAAACTGCGAATGCATGATCAACTAGTATTTTTAAATCACGTCCTATTAATAGAGTCATAGAGTGATACAGTGTGGAAACAGGCCCTTCGGCCCAACTTGCCCATCATGTCAGGTACACTAGTCCCACCTGCCTGCGTTTGGTCCATATCCCTCCAAACCTGTCCTATCCATGTACCTGTCTAACTGTTTCTTAAACATTGGGATAGTCCCAGCCTCAACGACATCCTCTGGCAGCTTGTTCCATACACCCACCACCCTTGGTGTGAAAAATGTCCCCCTCAGATACTTCCCGTGCATTTTATATTTTAGTTGCAGGTTGTGGACATCACTGACCAGGCCACCCCCATCCCGTTACCCCTGACTGGAGACGCTGTATAGATTCGCAGGGCAGTGTGACAAGTGGCAACCACAGTGGTAGATCTGGGGCCAGATCTGCGCCAGATCCAATAAAGATGGGTGTATCCCTCATCGGGACCCAGTCTGAAGAAGGGTCCCGGCCTGAAACGTCGCCTATCCATTTCCCTCCAGAGATGCTGCCTGACCCACTGAGTTCCTCCAGCACTTTGTATTTTGCAATTAGCACCAATGATGAGAGGTGACATATTTAAGATATTCTTGAATCTGCTGGTTTGGTTTATTTTAGCTTAGCTTATCTTAGCTTAGTTTAGTTTAACAGTTTAGTTTAATTTAGTTGAACTTATCTTAGCTTAGTTTAGCTAGGTATAGTTTAGTTTAACTTAGTTTAGTTTAGCTTAGCTGAGCCTAGTTTAGTTTAGTGATACAACATGGAAACAGACTCTTCAGCCTCCTTAGTTTTCACCTACTTACTCCACCAATCTGCAGATCAAACCCCCCTCACCCCTATCCATCTATCACTTGACATACCCTGTTCTCTCTTTTCCAGCGGTCTCCCCCCTACTCCATCAGCCTGGAGAAAGGTCCCGAGCTGAAACATTGCCTGTCCATTCCCTCCCCAGGTGCTGTCTGAGTTCCTCTGTGTTTCGCTCAAGTTGCCAGCATCAGCAGTTCCCCGTGGCTCCGGTTTACTTTGAACCCACTGACCCTCTTGTTTGAGTTGTGTGTCAGGGGTAGCATGTGGTCTGGAATGTCCCAAATTATGCTCCCACCCTTGCCATGTGTTCACCATCCACTCATACCTCCCCCTTTCTGATACGGAACGGGCTGTCCTCAGCAGAGGCCTCACCTTTTCCTCCTCTCCACCCGCACCTCAACGAGTTCCGGGTCCGCCACGACGTAGAGCTTTTCTTCCATCGCCTCTGCCTCCGTGTCTTTTTCTATGGGAAGGAGTCCTCCCCACCCAGCGATGACCCCTTCTCCCGTCTCCACCGGACCCCCTCCTCTTGGACTCCCCCGAATGCCTCTCTACCTTCTTTAGATCTTTTCATTTCCAACTGCCAATCCCCGTATTCGCTCTAACCTCTCCCCCCCCCCCCGAACGTACAGCCCTCCTCTCACTCTGCAGCAACCCCGACTGGATAATCAAACCCGCTGACAAGGGAGGTGCCGTGGTAGTCTAGCGCGCTGACCTCTACCGGACTGAGGCCAGGCGACAACTCTCAGACACCTCCTCCTACTTATCCTTGGACCATGACTCCACAGACGAGCATCGGACCTTAATCTCAAACACCATTTCTGATTTCATTACTTCCGGCTCTCTGCCTTCTAAAGCCTCCATCCTTATCGTTCCCCAGCCCCGCACGGCCCAATTTTATCTTCTCCCCAAAATCCACAAACAGAACTGTCCTGGCAGAACCATTGTTTCTGCTTGTTCATGCCCCACCAAATTAATTTCCACTTACCTCTACTCCATCCTATTCGCACACTCTTCGTCTCCAGGATAACTTCCATTTTCCATGCCCCTACGTCCTCATCTTTACTATGGATGTCCAGTCACTACATCTCCATCAGGACGGTCTCAAAGCCCGACGTTTCTTGATCGCAGAACCAGCCAATTTCCGTCTACTAATACTCTCCTCCGCCTCGCAGAGCTGGTCCTTACCCTTACAACTTCTCCTTCGACTCCTCCCACTTCCTCCAAATCCAAGGCGTAGATATGGGCACTCGCATGGGCCCCAGCTATCCCTGCCTCTTTGTAGGGAATGTTGAACAATCACCGTGCCAGAGGTACACTGGCCCTATTCCCGAACACTACCTCTGCTGTATTGACGACTGCATCGGTGCTACCTCCTGCACCCATGCAGAACTCACTGACCTCATCAACTTCACCACTAATTTCCATCCTGCACTCAAATTCACTTGGACCATCTCTGACATCTTCCTACCGTTTCTCGATCTCACCGTCTCCATCACATGAGACAGACTATTGACTGACATCTATTACAAACCCACTGATTCACATAGCTATCTAGACTACACTTCTTCCCACCCTGTTTCCTGTAAAGACTCTATCTCCTATTCCCAATTCCTCTGTCTACGCCGCATCTGCACCCAGGATGAGATTTTTCATATCAGTTCATCGGAGATGTCCTCATTCTTTAGGGAACAGGGGTTCCTCTCTTCCATTATAGATGAAGCTCTCACTAGGGTCTCCTCAATATCCAGCAGCTCTGCTCTTGCTCCCCCTCCCTCCATTCATTACAAGGACAGTCCCCCTTTTCCTCACCTTTCACCCCATCAGCCGTCGTATACAGCGATTAATCCTCCAACATTTTCATCACCTCCAACGGGATCCCACTACTGGCCACATCTTCTCATCTCCACCCCTGTCTGCTTTCTGCAGAGACCGTTCCCGCCGCAACTCCCTGGTCAACTCGTCCCTTCCCACCCAAACCACCCCCTCCCCAGGTACTTTCCCCTGCAACCGCATGAGATGAAATACCTGTCCCTTTACCTCCCACCTCGACTCCATCCAAGGATCCCGACAGTTTTTCCAGGTGAGGCAGAGGTTCACTTGCATCTCCTCCGACCTCATCTACTGTATCCGCTGTTCCAAGTGTCAACTTCTCTACATCGGCGAGACCAAGCGCAGGCTCGGCGATCGTTTCGCTGAACACCTCCCCTCAGTCTGCCTAACCTATCTGATCTCCCGGTTGCTCAGCACTTCAACTCCCTCTCCCATTCCAAATCTGACCTATCTGTCCTGGGCCTCCTCCATTGTCAGAGTGAGGCCCAGCACAAATTGGAGAAACAGCACTTCATATTTTGCTTGGGCAGCTTACACCCCAGCGGTATGAACATTGACTTCTCTAACTTCAAATAGCCCTTGCTTTCCCTCTCTCTCCATCCTCTCCCCCTTCCCAGTTCTCCCACCAGTCTTACTGTCTCCGACTACATTCTATCTCTGGCCCGCCCACTCCCCTGACATCAGTCTGAAGAAGGGTCTCGATCCGAAATGTCACCCATTCCTTCTCTTCAGAGATGCTGCCTGTCACGCTGAGTTACTCCAGCATTTTGTGTCTACCTTCCCCATAAACTTTCCTGTCCATGTACCTTTCCAAATGTTTTTTAATGTAGAGATAGGACCTGCTTCGAATACATCCTCCAGCACATCTTCGATACATCTATCACCCTTTGTGTAAAAATATTGCCCCTCAGGTTTCAATTAAAACTTTCCCCCCTCACCTTAAACCTATGTCCTCCTGGTTTTTGATTCCCCTACTCTAAGTAAATAATACACTATCTATTCCTCTCATGATCCGATACACCTCAATAAGATGATCCCTCATCCTCGTGCGCTCCAAGGAATAAAAGTCCCAGCCTGCTCGATGTCTCCCTATAGCGCAGGCCTTCAAGTCCTGGGGCAACATCCTCGTAAATCTTCTCTGCACCTTTCCCAGCTTAACAACATCTTTCCTATAACAGCGTGACCAAAACTGAACACAAAGCTCTAAATGTGGCCTCGCCAATGTCTTGTACAACTGTTTACAAATGGAGAGGCTGGGCTTGTATACTCTAGAGTTTAGAAGGCTGAGAGGGGATCTTATTGAAACATATAAGATTATTAAGGGATGGGACACGCTAGAGGCAGGAGACATGTTCGCGATGTTGGGGGAGTCCAGAACCAGGGACCACAGTTTAAGAATAAGGGGTAAGCCATTTAGAACGGAGATGAGGAAACACTTTTTCACACAGAGAGTTGTGAGTCTGTGGAATTTTCTGCCTCAGAGGGCGGTGGAGGACGGTTCTCTGGATACTTTCAAGAGAGAGCTAGAAAAGGTTCTTAAAGATAGCGGAGTCAGGGGATATGGGGAGAAGGCAGGAACGGGGTACTGATTGGGGATGATCAGCCATGATCACATTGAATGGTGGTGCTGGCTCAAAGGGCTGAATGACCTACTCCAGCACCTATTGTCTATTGTCTATTATTGTAACATGCAATGTTTCCGGTCGGTACCATTCTTGAGACTGATTGCAGTAGGAGACAAAAAGTCTGAAAGTGCTGGAGTAACTCAGGCAGCATCTCCGGAGAACATGGATCAGCGACGGAGCGGTAGGAGGTAATTGGCTCCCCCTACATGGTGCCCGTCTGGCCCATTTCTGCCCAGATACACTGATGTCTAATTCTGCCTCATAAAGCCACTGAGGTTGAAACTGTAATTTTATTCGTTTTACTTCATCGGGAGGTATTGCCACATTTTTCCGTCTCCGTAGTATTTCTGCACTGTGGGCAGTGTGAGCCGGAAGGGGTTGAATGGGGCCAGTATCCTAATCATTCTTCCAGCATGAATCAGCTTCTCACCACCTCGTCACCACCCCTGTGCCGATCCTCCCCCCCTCCCCTCCCCTTAAACCCCCCTCTTCAGCTAAGATTAGCTGATCCCACCCTCCTCGAAGCGCGCCTTTCCCCACACTTTTCCACTTGTACGGAAGGCAGGCAGGAGTTGCTTTGCCGGTGTGAGTAATGGTTGGAGTGAACACAGCAGGCTCATTATGTCCTCTACAGACAGCGTAGACCAAACAGCATCGGGAATAGGGCATCCGGCACTCCCTGGACTGGGAAAGACACGAGACTCTGTGTCTGACAGGGCAGAGCAAATCCACCAGAATAACTGAGCGTTTTGTGCAGCGATTGGATTGGGAATTCTGTTTTGTTGAAGTCCGAAATAATATATATATATTTTTTTACCTTTCTTAATGAAATTAAGAATGTGGGAATACTTTCTACAAGCTGTGGAGCGCATATATTTGTTGAGAAAAAGGCCTGATAAACACACTAATCCACTCGTCCCAACAATTTTATTGAAAACCTGTACGACTGATGTATTAACAGAAATAAGCAATAAACTACATACGGTATTAACTCTGACATTTACATGCCGCACAATGCCAGTCTAAATATATACATTTTATCTGCCGCATTAACATATTTATGAGGCCTTTTCTGGAATTATGATGGAGATTAACTGAGTGCAAAGGAACCGTTTCTGCTGCTTATTCTTCAAACTACTCATCTAATTAGCATTTTGGAAAATACCATGCAGCCTCTGAAGCTTCCAATTATACTGTTCATTCCGATTAAGCTTCAGAAACGTTCCTTAGAACTGCTACTAATGGAGGGCCTGCCTCGCAGTGCCCGAGACCCCGGGTTATGATCCTGACCTCAGGTGCTGCCTGTGTGGAGTTTGCATGTTCGCCCTGTGACCGCATGGGTTTCCTCATGGTGTTCCGCTTTCCTCCCACATCCCAAAGACACGCGGGTTCGTAGCTTAATTGGCCCTCTGTAAATTGCCCCTCGGTGTGAAGGGTGTGCGTGGAACTGGTGTGTGATCTGGAGATCAATGGCTGGGGTGGACTCAGTGGGCCAAAGGGCCTTTTCCATGCTGTATCTCTAAACAAAGTCCAATGTCCCTCAATGGGGTAGACGTGAATTGGACGACACTTATAGAAGGACTGGTCAGAAGCCAGAAAACAGAGGGGAAGCAGCTGTTCCTGAATCTGGTGGTGTGCTTTCAAGCTCTGCACCTCCTGTAAGAAGTAATAAGTGGTGAATTGTTTCTTGTGGAATTAGGACCAGCGGGAATGCTGTATTTTCCTGGTCCAGATCTGATGCACCTACTGACCCCCATTTCAAGCCAAATGTTACTGAAATGGGCCAGAGCTAATGGTCTGAGATGGGGCTCTCCTTGGAGGTGCGTACCTCACTCACCATGAAAATGCGGACAGTTCCTTTAGATGAACTGAGTTTCCCGTTAAGAATCATTATTACCCGTTTGGGAACGGCAACTCAAATACCCGGGAACAAAGAAGAATATGTGAGTGGTAGACACCACCCATTCCAACACAAGTACTGACCTACCCACCATCGAAGGGATCTACATTAGGGGCTGCCTCAAAAAGGCAGCCAATATCATCAGAGACCCACATCACCCTGGCCATGCTCTCATCTCGCTGCCACCATCAGGATGCAGGTACTGAAGCCTAAAAAACGTCACCTCCAGGTTCAGGACAAATTTCTTCCCAACAACCATGAGGTTCTGGAATACTGCACAACACTAACCACTACCGCTGGAGGGGAGTTCCGACCCAAAATATCACCTATTCCTTTTTTTCAGAGATGCTGCCTGACCCGTTGAGTTACTCCAGCATTTTGTGTCTACCTTGGATATCTGAGCAGCTGCAGTTCCTTCCTACACTATGATCTTCTACGGGCTGTGTTTTTGATTGTACTAAGGACTTCATGTTTTTTACACTAGTATTATGGTTATTTATTGATTGACATTTTAAAATTATATTTAAATGAGTGTTATTGTGTTTACAGGCATGTTATACTGCTGCAGGTAAGAATTCAATTGCTCCATTAGGTAAGAATGTCATTGTCGGTGCATATGACAATTAAAACACTCTGGATTCTTGACACATGACTGGTATTGAATTCTCACTTGTTGGAACATTTGGAACATTGAAGGACTCACATGTAGCTCATTGATACATGGACATGGACAGTTTCTCCCCAGCTGTTATCAGGCAACTAAATCTTCCTACCACAACTCGAGAGTGGTCCTGAACTACTATCTACCTCATTGGTGACTATCATTAAATCGGATTTTACTGCCTTTACCTGTATTGTAATAATCATATATCGTCTTTCCGCTGATTGATTAGCACGCAACAAAAGCTTTTCACTGTACCTCGGTACACGTGACAATAAACTAAACTAAACTTGCTAAAAGTGTATAAGGGAACAGTTACACTCTGGCATTAAATCTGGGAGGTCACAGGAGGCATCAATACAATACTTCAGACTTCCTGGTGATCTCCTAGCTGGGAGCAAAACTCATTCTATGTAAAAAAAAAACCCGCAAAGGCTGCAGAACGTGACTTTAAAAAAGTTGTTTGCCTTCATAGAAACATAGAAACACAGAAAATAAGTGCAGGAGTAGGCCATTCAGCCCTTCGAGCCAGCACTGCAATTCAATATGATCGTGTCTGATCATCCAAAATCAGTACCCCGTTCCTGCTTTCTCCCCATATCCCTTGATTCCGTTAGCTCTAAGAGGTATATCTAACTCTATCTTGAAATCATCCAGTGTATTGGCCACCACTGCCTTCTGTGGCAGAGAATTCCACAGATTCACAACTTTCTGGGTGAAAAAGTTCTTCCTCGTCTTATGCCTAAATGGTTTACCCCTCTGTTGCCTTCAACAAAGTAACACAGCAATCTCGGGAGAAATGCTTACGGCAATGCCCCCGCTTGCTTATGTCCTGTCACCTCCAACAGGAGCCAGGAGCACGATACAGGGTGCTGGACAGGTAACCCCCAGAGCGATTTCCCAGTGGAACTCTGCTCAGCTGGATATCTGCAAAACTCAAGCAGGAAACTCGAACCACTTTGATACACAGTTAGAGAACTCTCTTTGGTCCTAATAGATCTGTTAGTTGGATGCCTCCTGGTGTGTTAAGAGAGACAAAAATGTTAATTTCCGATTACTGTCAGCTGCTATAATAAGCAGGCTGTTATTATGGGGGAGAATTGCTGTTAGAATCCATTATCTCATTGTTTACTAAGGTGCTACGACTGCTAACATTTTGGTTACATGGTTGCCTCAAAGAAATTGCTTGAAATTCAGATAATAAACATCTGTGGAACTGATGAACCATCTTCTGTGCCTCAGTCTCCTGTTCATATTTGCCGTCTTACGGATGAAATGTATTTAAGAAAGAAAAGGCTTGAATGTCGAAAGCACGGACTTAAGTTGTGGCTCTGTTCTCCGCTTTCACAGTTACTTTACACTTTTATCTTCAAGCCCTCACAAAGCAGCTCAGATGCGAAGGGCCCGATGCCCCTACTTAGACCTTAGATCATCCTTTCTCAACCTTTTTAACCTAGCGGAACCCTTGAAATAGTTTTCATGTCTCAGGGAACCCCTACATAACATTTATTATATATCTTTATTAATCTCTTTCTTTCTCTTTCATAAACATAAATATATATTTTCTGTTAATTGGTTTAAGCAAAAAATAACTTCAGTTTTTCTCAAATTTATTGACAATGCAAAAAAAACCTGCTTGTTCAAGAGACCGCATAAGGAGGTTTTCATTCACACAAAAAAATCAACCATATCTGTAAACACAGCTCCTGTCCACTGACCACTAAAGGCCATTTCACACTGGTGCCGTATAGACATTGCTAAATATATTCCCTAGGATTATTATACTTTTAAATGATATAACAGGTTGAAGACTTTATTATAATACCCAAGAATTTTCCAAGAATATGCCGTACGTGTATAATAAAATTACGAATATGAAATTAAACACAAAAATGACTCAAAAATGCATTTACATATAATTAGCCTATTTATCACTATTTCTCTCGGAAACCCTAGCAACCTCTCGCGGAACCCCAGCGTTCCGGGGAACCTCGGTTGAGAAACGCTGCCTTAGATCTTGGAGATACAGCGCGGAAACGGGCCCTTCAGCCCACCGAGTCCACACCGACCAGTGATCACCCCGTACACTAGCATTACCCTACACACTAGGGACAATTTACAATTTTTACCAAACCCAATTATCCTACCAGCCTGCAAGCCTTTGGAAAACTGGAGCACCCGGGGAAAACCCACGTGGTCACAGGGAGAACGTACAAACTCCATACAGGCAGAACCGGAGGTCAGGATTGAACCCGGGTCTCTGGTGCTGTAAGGCAGCAACTCTGCCGTTGCACCACCTTGCCGCCCCTGAAGCCAATTAGCTTACTTCTTATGTCCTTCTTCAGCACCCAGAGTAAGTAATTACATAATTACCAACCGTAGACTGATTGCCATAGGGTTGGTTCATGAGGAGACATGTCCATGCATTGGAGGAGAAGAGATATTTCGGAGTGTTGTGGAACTGGAAAGGACGAGGGTGAGGGTGCGGAATGATTTGAAAGTGAGGATGACAATTGGATACGTCTGGTTCATGAGCAGAGAAGTGATGTGCAAATGGGATCGGGTGCAAATAACCTCATTGATGTAGGGAGCTTAAGGCGATGGTGAAATAAGGGGTGGCGTCAGGTGGAATTTCTCCAAAATGTCTCCATCACATTGCACTAACTCTTCACGTTTCACTCAAGGTTTCCATTAGACCTCAATATTCCAGTTGAGGAATTGTGTGGGAGAAGAATATAGGAATGGGACACTGAAGATGCGTCTAGTCCAGTCCATCAAAGCCCTTGAGTACTGGAATAGTTAGACTTTCACCGCTCAAAAACAGAATTGGCACTTTCTGACATTTGACACACAACTGCCTAATCCTATCTACTGAGAAATGGGAATGAAAAGAAACAGTCTGAAGAAAAGTTCCGACCCGAAACGTCGCCTATCCATGTTCTCCAGATATGCCGCTTGACCCATTGAGTTCCTCCAGCACTTTGAATCTATCATCAATGAATAGTAACAGTTCCTTCTGAGAACATGAGAGTAACCAAGAATAAACTTAAGAGGGACACATGGAACTACAGATGCTGGTTTATAAAATAAACCACGTATTGGAGTAACTCAGTGTGTCAGGCAGCATCTCTGGAAGACATGGATAGGTGATGTTTCAGCTTTAGTTTATTACTGTCACAGGTGTCAAGGTACAGTGAAAAGCTTTTTTGTTGCATGCTATCCAGTCAGCGGAAAGACTATACATGATTACAATCGACCGTCCACAGTGTACAGATACAGGATAAAGCAAATTATGTTTAGTGCTGTTGTAATAGAGGCTTGAAGGAGTGGAATGATTGTAATGAGTGATTACACATCTGCTTTTGGGATCAGTACTCAGAGAGTCGCCTGGATTGGGTGTCATCTTTGCTAGGAGCTTCTAAGTATTAGTTTTAGTTTTAGAGATACAGCGCGGAAACAGGCCCACCGAGTCCGCACCGATCAACGATCCCGCATATTAACACTACCCTATACACACTAAGGACAATTTGCACTTATAACAAGCCAATTAACTTCCCAACAAACCTGTATGTCTTTGGGGTGTAGGAGGAAACCGAAGATCTCAGGGAAAACCCACGCAGGTCATGGGGAGAACGTACAGACTCCGTACAGACAGCATCCGTAGTCAGGATCGAACCCAGGTCTCTGGCGCTGCAAGCGCTGTAAGGCAGCAACTCTACTGCTGTGCAACCGTGCTGCCCGGGATTCTTCCAAGTTGCACTAAGTTAATAAACCTAACTTAGTAGAGCAGAGAATCCATGAAGATAAAACTGAAGTGTGGTCACATCTCACGGTTCATTTAATTTTCTTTTTACTCCAATGGAATGAATTGCAGCTGGTTTTAAAGAAATAAAAGCACGATGAAGCAAATTAGTTTAAAAGCAATTTACATGGAAACGTTGCTCATTTAATGAGAATAGTTTCTCTCTGAAAATAATGAAATCCCCACCATTCCATTGAATTTATTACAATTAATTGAAATCCCATGTCTGGCACTTGTTAAATTAGAAAGAAGAAAGTTAGCTCTCTTTTCTAATGACGGAACTCTGTTTGGACAGAAGAGAAATTCTTGTTTCATGTAACAAGGTTGTTCCATCTCTCAGAAGGTATCTCAAGGTATTTGACATCAAATGAAGAACTTTGAAGCATAGTGATGGTGAATGGTTGACACATGTGCTAACCATTGTAGGCAGCACATGTGAGCAATAAGGAAATAGAGAAACCTCAGAGAATAGGCTATAATAATCTGAAAAAGAACATGTTCAAAATTAATGGGAATTGCCAATAAAATATGTCTTCAAATCATACTGTAGTGTTTCGAAATGATTCCTGCTGTCATCTTGTTTACTGACCGAGGAGGTTTTGCGTTAGATGCATAACATAAATTCTTAACATTAATACTAAATTGATCAATTAAATAAATTATTCTATTTTGTTTACGAGTTCCTATCACTGTGGGCTGAGGACACAACTGTGTATCTCTCTTAAGTTTATTCTTGGTTACTTTCATGTTCTCAACTGTTTCTATTTATTGATGATAGACACAATGTTGGAGTAACTCAATGGGTCAGGCGGCATCTCTGGAGGTGACGTTTCGGGTCGGATCCCTTCTTCAGACTGTTGTGGGGTGGTGGGATGGGGGTTAGGATGAGGTATAACGGGGGGAAGATGAATGGGATGAGAAATGTCTTAGTGTCCTTTGAGAATCACAAAGTGCTGAAGGGAACAGTTGTGTGAACAACAATGTCAGGCTGGGAACAGTTAACAGAGAAGTGATCTTATAAAGGTGTTTACAATCATGAGGGGAATAGATAAGGTGAACACACAGAGTCTTTTACCCTGAGTAGGGTAAATCAAAAACCAGAATTATTCTATTTACTTTTTCACTACTCAACTGTGTGTCGGATGAGGGAGGACATTCTATTGTGTTATAGATGTCCGGAAGTGTTGTCTTTGTAATGCTGTTCTAACATGTCCCATCTTGCTGGGATCTTAGCTTCAGTTAAGCAGCGTTTCCCAAACTGTGTTGACTAACTTGGGACATGCCTGAAAAAAAGAGATTCCATCATATTTTTAAGGTGGAGAAGGATAGATTCTTCAAATATATCTAAAATATATTTAATTTCAAATCGCCCTTGCTTTCCCTCTCTCTCCATCCCCTCCCCTTCCCAGTTCTCCACCAGTCTTACTGTCTCTGACTACATTCTATCTTTGTCCCGCCCACTCCCCTGACATCAGTCTGAAGAAGGGTCTCGACCCTAAACGTCGCCCATTCCTTCTCTAGAGAGATGCTGCCTGTCCCGCTGAGTTAATCCAGCATTTTGTGTCTACCTTTGATTTAAACCAGCATCTGCAGTTCTTTCCTACACAATGATTAGATTCTTGATTAGTGTCAGGGGTAATGGGGAGAAGGCAGGAGAATGGGGTTGAGAGGGAAAGATAGATCAGCTATAATTGAATGTCGGAGTAGACTTGATGGGCTAAATGGCCTAATACTGCTCCTATCATTTATGAACGTATCATGTCCCAGACTCCCAGAAATGACCAGCTTCGCACTATGCATGTTGTATGGCGGAATAAACATGTTGAGATAACAGCACTCCTCCTTCATTCCACAAAGAGTCATGCAGCACTGAAACAGGCCCTTCCACCCAACTCATTGATGCCTGCAAAAATACCCCATCTAGCTAGCCTCACCTGCCTGTAAATAGACACATAATGCTGGAGTAACTCAATGGGACAGGCAGCATCTCTGGAGAGAAGGAATGGGTGATGTTTCGGGTCGAGATCCTCCTGTGATTAACCATTATCATTCTAAGTCTTTCCTATCCGCCTACCTGTCCAAATATCTTTTAAATGCTGTTACAGAGCCTACCACTGGCAGCTCGTTCCATATACCCACCACCCTCTGAGAGAAAAGGTTGTCCCTCAGGTTCTTCTCTCCTTATCTGACACCATTTTGATTTCTTGAATCCCTTTGTCTCCTTTTGTAATCTTTCTGCCTTCTTTTCATCTCTGGCCTTTCTCCACCCATCTGGCTATCAACCCCACCCCCTCACCTGTACCTACCTATCACTTGCCAGGCCTTGTCCTGCTTCCCCCCCCTCCCCCATCTTTTCCAGTCCCCCCCCCTCACTGCTATCAGTCTGCAGAAGGGTCCCTATGAAAAACGACACCGGTCCATGTCCTCCAGAGGTGCTGCCTGGCCCGTGGAATTATTCTAGCACTTTGTGTTCTACCACTGTTTTTGATGTGCGTTCACCCAGGATTACGGTTAGACAATAGACAATAGGTGCAGGAGTAGGCCATTTGGCCCTTCGAGCCAGCACCGCCATTCAATGTGATCATGGCTGATCATCCCCAATCAGTACCCCTTTCCTGCCTTCTCCCCATATCCCCAGACTCCGCTATTTTTAAGAGCCCTATCTAGCTCTCTCTTGAAAGCATCCAGAGAACCTGCCTCCACCGCCCTCTGAGGCAGAGAATTCCACAGACTCACCACTCTCTGGGTTACTAATTAAATACACAGAACATAGAACAATACAGCACTGGAACAGGCTCTTCGGCCCCCAATGTTTGTGCTGAATATGATGCGAAGTTAAACTCCTGACTTGCTAATATGGCCATTCTGAAGCCCCAACCTGAACGTCGCCCACCCATTCCCTCCGGAGATGTTCCCTTCAGGCTGAGTTGCTCAAGCACTTTGTATTTCTCAAAGGAGACTAAAACATTTTTCATCCCTTTCATCTTCCCCACGTTATACCTCATCCTAATCCCCATCCCTCTACCCCACAACAGAATGATGTACTGTACATGAAGGAGATTTGACTGGGACTGTCATTGGTTCAATTAAAACTACTATGTTAGTAGAAATAGGTTGCTACGTTGATGATATTGCAGTTGGGGAGTTATGGCCATCAAAAAGAGGGTCTAGGCTTTTCTATTAAATAGTTACATCAGACAAAGTGTGGATTGCAAACTCCAACACTTTTTTTCCTTCCAGACTTAGCAGAGATTGAAAACAAAATACTAGAGGAATGGAGGAATTGGGACGATTTCTCAATCTGGAATCAAACTTGGAACAGTTTGGAACCATGGGCGGAAATCCTGGGGGGGGGGACGGGGGGGACCCCCCCCTGTTTTGAGAGGTGGGGGACAACCCCCCCCCCCCATGTTTTGTAATCCACACTTTATCATGACGCTTTCTAAGGGCTGAATCGGCCTTTCAGCGCCCGGCGTGTCTTAAAATAAAACCGCTGTATCGAGGCGATCGAGGCTCCTGATGTTGAAGCCCCTGCCGGCCGTTGAATGGCCCCGTGAACGGGCCGATTCAAGCCCCACGATTCGGTGCAGCCAAAGCTGCTGTTGCTGGAGTTCGGAGTCGGTCACCAACCAGTTCAGCTTCCGATGTTACCGTCCACAGGGCCCACGGCCGAAGCCTTGTGTGTGTGCGCACACGCGGCCGCCAAGAAATTGTGTCCGCTCCATGTTTTGATAGAGATTTCCATGCCTGTTTGGAATGAAAGGTGAATAGTGATCATATTCTGCTACCTCCAATTGGCATGTGCATGTGAGAAAGGGCTATAACACACTTAAATATCACAAGGTTACCTGCCTGCCCCATCCTGATTGTTGAGGTTAACAGGATGGGGAAATCAGGGATAGAGTAAGCTTAAATAGATATGCGACATGCATAGTTTGCTGAAGGCTTTTGGTACAATGGCCTTCATCAATCAGATAATTGAGTTTAGAAGTTCTGTCATTAGGTTACAGTTTTGCAAGACATTATTGAGGCCGAATTTGGAGTGTTATGTTCAGTTTTGGACACCCTGCTCTTGGAAGGATGTCATTAAGCTGGAAAGAGTGCAGAGAAGATTTACAAGGATGTCGCCAGCACTCGAAGGCCTGAGTTATAGGGAGAGGTTGAGCAGGCTAGGACTTTACTCCTTGGTGTGCTGGAAGCAAAGTAATGATCTTATAGAGGTGCTTAAAATCATGAGGATAATAGATAAGGTGAACAGACAGAGTCTTTTACCCTGAGTAGGGGAATCAAAAACCAGAGGACATAGGTATTGGGACATTGGACCCTTGAAGACCGAAAAAGGTGAATTTATTATGGGGAACAAGGAAATGGCAGATGAGTTAAACAGGTACTTTGGGTCTGTCTTCACTAAGGAGGACACAAACAATCTTCCTGATATAGTAGTGGCCAGAGGATCTGGGGTGACAAAGGAACTGAAGGAAATCCACATTAGGCAGGAAATGGTGTTGGATAGACTGATGGGACTGAAGGCTGATAAATCCCCAGGGCCTGATGGTCTGCATCCCAGGGTACTTAAGGAAGTGGCTCTAGAAATCGTGGATGCATTGGTGATAATTTTTCAATGTTCTATAGACTCAGGATCAGTTCCTGTGGATTGGAGGGTAGCTAATGTTATCCCACTTTTTAAGAAAGGCGGGAGAGAGAAAACGGGGAATTATAGACCAGTTAGCCTGACATCGGTGGTGGGGAAGATGCTGGAGTCTATTATAAAAGATGAGATAGCCGCACATTTGGATAGTGGTAACAGGATCGGTCCGAGTCAGCATGGATTAACGAAGGGGAAATCATGCTTGGCTAATCTTCTGGAATTTTTTGAAGATGTAACTAGGAAAATGGACAAGGGAGAGCCAGTGGATGTAGTGTACCTGGACTTTCAGAAAGCATTTGATAAGGTCCCACATAGGAGATTAGTGGGCAAAATTAGGGCCCATGGTATTGGGGGTAGAGTGTTGACATGGATAGAGAAGTGGTTGGTAGACAGGAAACAAAGAGTAGGGATTAACGGGTCCCTTTCAGAATGGCAGGCAGTGACTCGCAAGGCTCGGTGCTGGGACCGCAGCTATTTACAATATACATCAATGATTTGGTTGAAGGGATTCAAAGTAACATTAGCAAATTTGCAGATGACACAAAGCTGGGTGGCAGTGTGAACTGTGAGGAGGATGCTATGAGAATGCAGGGTGACTTGGACAGGTTGGGGGAGTGGGCAGATGCATGGCAGATGAAGTTTAATGCGGATAAATGTGAGGTTATCCACTTTGGTAGCAAAAACAGGAAGGCAGATTACTATCTAAATGGCGTCAAGTTGGAAAAAGGGGAAGTACAACGGGATCTGGGGGTCCTTGTACATCAGTCTATGAAAGTAAGCATGCAGGTACAGCGGGCAGTGAAGAAAGCGAATGGCATGTTGGCCTTTAAAACAAGAGGAATCGAATATAGGAGCAAAGAGGTCCTTCTGCAGTTGTACAGAGCCCTAGTGAGACCACACCTGGAGTATTGTGTGCAGTTTTGGTCCCCTAATTTGAGGAAGGACATTCTTGCTATTGAGGGAGTGCAGCGTAGGTTTACAAGGTTAATTCCCGGGATGGCGGGACTGTCATATGCTGAGAGAATGGAGCAGCTGGGCTTGTACACTGCAGTTTAGAAGGATGAGAGGATATCTCATTGAAACATATAAGATTGTTAAGGGCTTGGACACGCTAGAGGCAGGAAACATGTTCCCGATGTTGGGGGAGCCCAGAACCAGGGGCCACAGTTTAAGAATAAGGAGTAAGCCATTTAGAACGGAGATGAGGAAACACTTTTTCTCACAGAGAGTGGTGAGTCTGTGGAATTCTCTGCCTCAGAGGACGGTGGAGGCAGGTTCTCTGGATGCTATCAAGAGAGAGCTAGATAGGGCTCTTAAAAATAGCGGAGTCAGGGGATATGGGGAGAAGGCAGGAACGGGGTACTGATTGGGGATGATCAGCCATGATCACATTGAATGGTGGTGCTGGCTCGAAGGGCCAAATGGCCTACTCCTGCACCTATTGTCTATTGTATACGGTGAAATGGGAACGATTTAATAGGATCCTGAGGGGCATTTACTTTAGTCATTGGGTAGTGAATATATGGAACAAACTACCAAAGGAGGAAATTGAGGCAGGTACAATGACAACATTTAAAGTACACTTGGACAGGTACATAGATAGGAAAGGTTTAGAGGGATATGGGCCAAACAATGGCAATAGGAGTAGTTTGGAAGGGGTATGTGTGGTTGGCATGGACGAGATTGGCCCAAGGGCTTGATTCCATGCTGTTTGACTCTATGACAAACTAGATGGTTGTTTTAGGCATCGGATAGGTCCAAACTTGTAAAAAACTGATGTTCGCAAACTTGACACCAAAG
Source organism: Malacoraja senta (assembly GCA_038087875.1). Classification (NCBI taxonomy): domain Eukaryota; kingdom Metazoa; phylum Chordata; class Chondrichthyes; order Rajiformes; family Rajidae; genus Malacoraja; species Malacoraja senta. The sequence continues at coordinate 16,600,080 of CM075980.1, forward strand.
GAGCAGTCAATTTTCATCAAGCGTTCTGTAATGAAGGAGTTAATCTCCAAATGGCACCACCGAGATGAATTCAATATACTTTGCATAAAACTCTTCCCTCCTTTCCCAAGCTAAACAGCAGTACCACATTGCAAATTGTCCTAATTAGTTTCCAGATTAATTTTTAATAAATGCAGTTCTAATTGGCAACATACCTCGATTGAAATGTGTTTTCTAGAGAAATTTATCGCTTTTAGTTTAGGTCAAGATCAAATTTATCATATGTGTCTTAAGTGATAATTAACTCTTTAATTTGCAATGTTTGATATCAGGTAAATTTGAAAGCGACAGAAAATTTAAACAAGACCTAAATTCTCCAAGGACAATGTGCGAGGAAGAATTTCTTAACAACTCAAAAAAAAACAAGACAATTTTTCTTTCTCTATACTGTTGTTTCTGTCTGCCTCCGTGTTGCTTTAATCTGCTCTTTTCTATTTCGCTGCCTGTGTAAATTAATCTTTGTGCTTATCTCTCTAAATTAGTATGCGGCTGTGTGTGTGTTTGTGTTTATGTGTGGGAGTAGGTGTGTGTCACTCCGTTCCTTCTCTGTGTTTCTTTTTCTCGTGCTGCTAAACTAATTTTTCATTTTCAAACTAAAAATTGCTGTTCGAGTGGATAGATGTTCACTCACGTCGACTTATGGTGGCTGCGGAATGAAGCTGCCATCCTACTGAAAATAATTAAGCTCAGGAGAATTTACAAGTAAGATCTTTATTTAAAGCTGATTGTTTCAAACTATGTAAATTTCATGTGTGAAAAGCCTAACTTGAGATACCGAAAGGATGTTGACTTGTTGAGATTGTGAAGGTGCAGATGTTTTTCAAAGTGAAGCTTTTCCTGTAGCGTTAAACAATTCATCAGAGGCACGCAGTCGTACTGCATGGAAACAGGCGCAGCGGTTTGGAGACACGTTGGCGCAGCGGTAGAGTTGTTGCCTCACAACACTTACAGCGCCAGAGACCCGGGTTCGATCCTGACTACGGGTGGGGTTTTGATCAATTTCTCTCCTGGGATGAATGAAGTTCTATTGTATCTTATCGTATCGTATCGTAGGTACTTCGGTCCAACTCGTCCATGCTGACTAACATTGATTGATTGATTGAAAGATACAGCATGGAAATATGCCCTTCGACCCACTGAGTCCACACCGACTATCCATCACCCATTCACGCACTCGTTCTAAGTTATCCTGCTTCTGTATCCACTCCCTACACACTCGGGGCAATTATCCTACAATCCTGCACATCTTTGGGACGGGAGATTAAACCTGGAGGAAACACACACGGTCATCGTGAGAACGTGCAAGCCCCACACAGACAGCGCCCAAGGACAGGATCGAACCTGGGTCTCTGGCTCTGTGAGGCAGCGGCTCTACCAGCTGCACCACTGTGCCGCCCTAAGTAAGATAACTTATTTTCATTCGTGAGAGGGTCAGTGGGAACGATTGGTTCATGGAACCAATGATGACAACAGATGTGAAAAAAAACTTTTCGCCCAGCGGCTAGTCATGATCTGGAATTCATTCCCTGTGAAAGCAAACTAAGAAAGGTCCCGGCTCAAAATCGTCACCTGTCTACTCTCTCCAGAGATGCTGCCTGACCTGCTGTGTTACTCCAGTATTTTGTATCTATCTTCAAAACCAAACTAATTCTTGGTTTTCAAAAAGGTACTAAGTGATGGGAAATTAATAATTAGCATGATTTCAGAGAAAAAAGCCAATGACAGAGCTCATACAAAAACCAGCATTAATGTTTAATGTTTTATGTGTCATTCCTATCTGTCACTGTATGTCATGTTGTCACTTGCGGGCAGAGCACCAAGGCAAATTCCTTGTATGTGAATACTTGGCCAATAAACCTATTCATTCATTCATTCATTCATTAATTAGGTTGATGGGCTGAATGGCTTCCTTCTAAGCTATAATGATTCTATTATTCAGAAATGTTCTAGCCATTAATTCTACGATATCGTAGAATTTTTTTTTGGAAGGAATTTAAACAATAATGAATCCTTTGGGTTTTATTCCATAACAACTACACATGACTAGCTGTTAAACACGTTTAGCCGGTCGAATATTCCAGTTAATGATGCGTCTGTGTTGGTAACAAGGCCTGGAAGTGTGTTCCACGGTCACTACAGTCCACTGGGCTCCAGCAGGCTGACACAAACAGTTAGCCGAAGTAAGATTGGTACCACTGGTCGGATCCAGTCCATTTGACAGTCAGATTCTATGATTACACTGCAACAATCTATTTGTCACACATGTTTAGACAGAACTGGGAACTAATGTCCATTTAATGGGCTCAGACTAATGGTGCCAAGGGAGCTCAATTTGATGTAAAAGCAGGAAGTGTGTGAAATGAAGCCATTGCTGGAGTTGGTAGTTCCAGAGTAGTTAAGAATGTGGGTGGCACTGTGGCGCGGCAGTACAGTTGCTGCCTTACAGCGCCAGAGACCAGGGTTCAATCCTGACTACGGGTGCTGCCTGTACGGAGTTTGTACGTTCTCCCCATGACCGCATGGGTTTCCTCCGGGTGCTCCGGTTTACTCCCACACTCCAAAGACAGGTTTGCAGGTTTGTTGGCGTTGGTAAATTGGCTCTAGAGTGTAGTGCATGCTAGGGTAACAGTGATCGCTAGTCGGCACGGACTTGGTGGGCCGAAGGGCCTGTTTCCGCGGTATATCCCAAAACTAAACTGAACCAAATGTGGATTCAGGCAGTAGACAGAAGCCTTTCCCAAGATCACGGCTAATTTATATTTGGAGTCGCTGCTCTAACTAAAGGTTTAGGTTTATTATTGTCACATGAACCGCGGTACAATGAAAAGCTTTGTTTAGGAGGCTATCCTATCCAATCAATTAGTACTATACATAAATGCAAACAACTCAAATTTAAGTACAATAAGAAGAGGAAAGGAAATTAGTTTAATTTGGCATCATGTTCAGCACAGACATAGATTGATTGATCGAAGTGATTGAAAGATACAACGTAGATATAGGCCCTGTGGCCCACTGCATCCACGCCGACCATCGATCACCCGATCACACTAGTTCTATGTTATCTCACTTTCACATCCATCCACACTGGAGGCAATTTACAGAGGTCCAATTAACCTACAAACTCGCACGTCTTGGGAAGGTGGGAGGAAACCGGAGCAACCACGCGGTCACAGGGAGAACGTGCAAACTCCACACAGATAGCACCTAAGGTCAGGATCAAACCTGAATCTCTGTTGCTATGAGCCAGCGGCTCGACCAACGCGCCAACGCGCCGCCCCTAATTTTTCATGAGTAGCTACTGTTGCTGAACTTGTACAAAGACTGGAAACATCTCAGCCAAGACTCCATTCAGTCCCTTTGGGGCACGTCGGGGCCTTTTGAAGCAACTGAATATATCCCCATTGATTGTCAGCCACAGTGGAAGGTTTTTGTTGATTTTGTCAGGACCTACAGTACTTCATCTTGCAAGCAAACCATAAACACACACACACTTCTACAATTCAGGAGCAGTTTCCTCAGTAGATCAATATTATGGCTGAAGATAGACACAAAGTGCTGGAGTAACTCAACGGAACAAGGAACATCTCTGGAGAGAAGGAATGGGTTGACGTTTCAGGTCGAGACCCTTCTTCAGACTGAGAGTCCACGGAGAGGAAAACCAGAGATATGGAGGGGTGCAAAGAACATGGAAGGTGGGAAAAGGACAGATCAAAGTAGACGATGATGAAGGAAATGTACAATCTTTCATGGTTGGATGAGGGGAAGATGACAACGAGGCATACAAACCGTAAAGCTAATCAGGACTACAGTGAAACTAGACTGTAAACACAGCTGCACAGCCCAAGTAAACTCGCAGCCCTTTGGTATTCAAGAATCTATTAACCACTGTTTAGAGCCCCTTAAATATCAGAGAGTTCCAGAGACCCATGACCCTCTAATGTCCCTGTCCCACATAGGTGATTTTTTAAGTGACTACAGGTGACATGGCTGTCGCTACATTGTTGCCGGGGTGTCGCCTGTATGGTCCTGAGTAGTCTCCTCAGTCGCCCAAAGAATCGTAGCATTCTTCTGGTCGCCGCTGGGTTTTGAAATGTTCAAAACTTTTCAGTGACAGTCAGCGACAGTTGGCTTGACACCAATGAGCATAGCTTAACTTCTCCTGACATAGGTGCTGTTGTAGGTTGTCGCCAGGATGACGTAGGCTGTCGCTGGTGCTGACTTCCGTGAATTTCATTGGCGACTACCTATGTCAAACTACGTCAAGCTACGGCAAGCTACCGACAACCGGCGACCCATTAGGATGTCCACCTACGTCCACACCCACCACAACCTACATCCACCCGCGACAAAGTAAGACAATTCAGTCGCCAGTACCCGGCAACAGATACCAGTGACTGAATTGTCTTACCTTGTTGCGTGGTGGACTTAGGTTGTCGTAGGTGTGGTCGTAGGTGGGCGTCCTAATGGGTCGCCGGTTGTCGGTAGCTTGCGGTAGCTTGACGACGACTAGGTGGTAGGTTGTTGTAGACATTGTCGTAGGGAGGTCCAGTCGCCGTTTTTTCGGCGACCTGTGACGCCTATGACAGTCGCCGAGAAAATCGCCTAAGTGGGACAGGCCCTTAAGAGGAGAAAATTAATTTTCAACTCTTGTCTTAACTGGGCAACGCCATACAGGTCCACTGCTGATTTTGCGGCCACTGTTATTCCGATACCACCTTTAATTCGGAAAAAATTACGAGAGTGCACATGAACCCCCCCCCCCCCCTGGAAGTCCTCCCGAATATGTGGCGCCCAGGCTGGGTGAGGCGACCGATCTGGACCTCATCGGGACATCCGCGGCCGAACGGCGGGTCAAATTTTCCCACTGCGGCCGGGCCTCTGGAACTCCGGCCCATCCAGAGCTGGCCGATCCACTCCCATAGCTGATTTCCATGGCCATCTTTGCCTCTGGAGGCCGTGATCTCTGTTGTTCCGGAAAAACGGATAATACGGCAAGGATTTGGAACCAAGGGTTCTACCAGATTAGTGGTGGATCTGTATTTTAAACCAGTAACCCGTGGTTCTGGATCTTCTCCCATATGAGGAAACTCTTCCTATCCACCCAGTCAACTTTCTCAGCACCTCCTATGGGGCCTACCTAGGACTCCGACAACATGGCTGGTTTAAGTCAAGAGGGTTTAATTGCCACATGTACCGGCAATGGAACTATGACATTCTGACCATCCTCCAAATTTACCCTGCTGCCCCAGCTCAATGTTTTTAATGTGATCCAACACCTGACCTCGGCTGCTGCCTGTGTGGAGTTTGCATGTTCTCCCTGGGTTTCCTCCATGTGCGTCGGTTTCATCCGACATCCCAAAGACGTGTGGGTTTGTAGGTTAATTGAGCCCTCTGTAAATTGCCGCTAGTGTGTAGGGAGTGGATGAGAAAGTGGGATAACATAGATCTGGTGTGAAAGGGTGATCGATGGTGGGCGTGGACTCAGTGTTCAACGTTCCTGTCTCCATGCAGTATCTCTATACAAACAAGAACTAAACATGTCCAAAAGTCGACTTTTATTATCAGTTTGTTGGAAATACCAAATCAGAACATGAGAGATCTGAGTTCGATCCTGACTACGTGCTGCCTGTATGGAGTTCGCACAATCTCCCTATGGACGTGTGAGTTTCCTCCGGGTGCTCCGGTCTCCTCCCACTTCCCAAAGAACGTACTAAGTGTTTATACATTAATTGGCCGCTGTAAATTGCCCCTAGTGTGTAGCGAGTGGATGGGAAAGTAGGATAACGTTTGCCTCCTGAGAAGATGCGGGGATCGTTGGTCAGCGCGGACCCGGTGGGCCGAAGGGCCTGTTTCCGCGCTGTATCTCTATCTCTAAAAAAAAAAAGATATTCGATATTCAGGGAACGAGGATGTAAGACATCTTGAAGATAGACACAAAAAGCTGGAGTAACTCAGTGGGACAGGCAGCATCTCTGGAGAGAAGGAATGGGTGACGTTTCCGGTCGAGACCCTCCTTCAGATTCAGACTCTCAACCTGAAAGGGCATAACTTTTTGTGTCTATCATCGGTTTAAACCACCATCTGCAGTTCCTGCCAACAGACATGAGACTTTTCTTTTGGTGAGGACGCACCGTCAGGCTAGCTCAATCCTCCTTCATTTCCATGAGATGATTCGATAATGTGTAATGCCGAGTTCAAAGAATAAAAGACTTTTCAGTGGCAGCTAGTCACTGGGGAAAGGGGAGTCCACGTACGCTTTTTATTCAAGCCGTGCTGATCTCTGTGACATTTAATTCCCGGTAATGCTTTCCTATTTATGTGTGATTCAGTGATAATTGATTGAAGCCAACCTCATTTTCAAGCGGCTGACCTCGAGGAACATTCTGTCAGGCTGCACGCGGCCTCCGCGAGGACATTAAGATGTGACTGGGAGCATCAGCTGACCCTGAGGTGTTGATGTCCACAGCGTTTCATCTTCGGCTGACACGTCGCGTCGGAATCAAAAGGAGCTGCTGCTTTGAACTTCTTCCTTTCTTGTTCCGCCCATTGTAAAAATACAATGAATATCAGATCGTGGCTCAAACGCGGCGTGAGGATTTGCACTCGTGGACTGCATTGCCAGCTTTGTGACAGGGTCAGGCCAACTTGTTGGAAGCCAACTGTTGTCCACTTGGATAGCAGTGGACACCAGTCGTACATCTCATCATCAGAAACGTAAGGCGACAAGTCGGATGAAAATATAATCTATTTCCTCCTCGTGAATCATAAATAGTTTAGTTTAGTTTATTTATTGTCACGTGTACCGAGGTTTTTGTTGCGTGTTAATCAGTCAGCGGAATTCAATAACATGATTACAATCGGGCCATTCGCAGTGCACAGATACATTGTTGGGGAAGTCCAGGACAAGGGTCACAGCTTAAGGATAAGGGGGAAATCCTTTAAGACCGAGATGAGGAAAAACTTTTTCACACAGAGAGTGGTGAATCTCTGGAACTCTCTGCCACAGAGGGTAGTTGAGGCCAGTTCATTGGCTATATTTAAGAGGGAGTTAGATGTGGCCCTTGTGGCTAAAGGGATCAGGGGGTATGGAGAGAAGGCAGGTACGGGATACTGAGTTGGATGATCAGCCATGATCATATTGAATGGCGGTGCAGGCTCGAAGGGCCGAATGGCCTACTCCTGCACCTATTTTCTATGTATCTATGTATCTATGATGAAGGAAATAACGTGAATAATTTTTAGTGCAAGATAAAGCCAGTAAAGTCTGATCAAAATGGTCCGAGGGTTTCCAATGAGGTAGATTGTAGTTCAGGACTCCTCTCTAGCTGTGATAGGATGGTTCAGTTGCCTGATAATGGCTACGAAAGAAACTGGCCTTGAATCTGGTGGTGTGCGTTTTCACACCAATACCTTTCGCCTGATGGGAGAGGGGACAAGAGGGAGTGGCCTGGGTGTGACCAGTCCTTGATTATGCTGCTGAATTGTTTACATATTCTGTTGTGCTGCAGCAAGTAAGACCTGGGACATATGACAATAAAACACTCTTGACTCTTGACTCTTGGCCTTGACGAGGCAGCGTGAGGTATAAACGGCGTCGATGGAAGGGAGGTTGGTTTGTGTGATGGTCTGGACTGCGTCACAATTCTCTGCAATTTCTTGCGGTCTTGAATGGAGCTTTACCAAACCATGCTGTGATGCATTCCGATAAATTGCTTTCTAAATATGTATTTCCTCATTCACTTTAGTTTTCATCCATTCTCATATAACAAGGGACGGACCCAGCGGGACACGGTGAGCAAAGATCCGCCCGTGGTCACAGCGGTCCTGGTTCGCTGCCGCGAAGAAGAGCCCGGTGGACCGCTGCCTGCAGGGGGGAAGCTTGGAAGCCACCGAGCTCGCTCCTGAGGACCAGGGAGTCGAAGAATAGGGAGCCGCTGGCGACGACAGACGCGAGGCGTGGGCTGGTAGGAGCGGGGGATGGGGGCTGGGGGGGGGGGGGGGGGGGTATTGCCTCCAGCACCTTCAAGCCGGCTGCAGGAGGCCACCCCGGGACACAGAGGCGGTCGGGTGAGGGATGGGACGTGGTTCGTGGGCCGATCCGGTCAAGGAGGATGGAGGAGGCCTTGCAGCAGACTGAGGCTTTACCTGAATCAGGGGCACTCCAGTACATTCAGCATGTGGACCAGAAATTGGAATTTGGACTCTTTCTTTTGTAAACGGTGCCAAAATATGCCAACTTGTGCATGTGTTTTTGGAAGGAATTCTGTCCCTGATTTATGTATTGGTCTTTATAACCTATTTTTTTTAATTCTGATTATATGTTTTCTATAAATCTCTGTATGGTGTCCTTGAGACCTCGGTATAAGGCGCCCGTAAATAAAATCCATTATTATTATTATTATGCAAAAAGAAATACACCGTGCAATCCATACATGACAATCAACAACAATTGAACTAATTGAACCATTGAATTTTCACTTTCCCCTCTCGCTATTCTGTGCCTCCCCCCACCCCAGTCCTTCCCTCTGGCATTACATTTCGCTCCTTTCTCACTTTACCTATCACCATTTTGTCCTCATTTTCCCTTCTAGCCTTTGTCACCGATTCCGTCAACCCTCCCCCCTTCACCTGTATCCACCTATCACTCGCAGGCCTGTCTGAAGAAGTGTCCTGGCCCTGAAATGTCTTCCTTCCATCCCCTCCACAGATGCTGCCTGACCCGCTGAGTTCCTCCAGTGCTTTGCCTTTTGCTTGATTCCAGCATCTGCAGTTCCTTGAGTCTCCAGAATAATTTAATTCTTCTTTCATTCGATATCGTTCCATCTCTTTACTAACTTTTGCATTACATCTTTTTATTCCATTGCCTTTACCGTGCCTCTCATTTTGCCCCAGTATTCTATCCTCTAAGCCCTGGATATCACCTGTCTTACTTTATCTTTATATATCTAATTGAATCATATTCTTTCATCTTCCCATTTTTCTCCATTGATTCTTCTGTCTCAGAGATGTTATTTTTTCTAGACGTCCATTGTTCCACACTGCAGAACACGTATGGGGATTAGTTTGGGGTTGATTTCATTGATTTCTTGTCGGTTTTTTGGTTCTATTTTTCACCCTTTCTTTGACAATACTGAAATATTATACCGGACCCCGTGCAATATAATCTAAATACAAAACATTATCAATTTGCTCTTGATAACATGTCCGGGCAGCATCTTGGAGAACATAGATCGGTGATGTTTCGGGTCAGGGACTTCCTCAGACTAATCACAGGGGCAAGGGAAAAGAAAGCTGGAAAGGGGGATAGGAGGACAAAAGTTGGGGTGAAGTGGGGGTTGACAGGTGGATGGTTGCAACAAAGGCCAGAGATTAAAACAAAAGGTGTGAGGCAGAAGGATTGAAGTTGCGAATTGTGAAGCCAGAGGAAGGAATGTGAATGGAAAGGGCGGGGAGGGAGGAAATAGGTGCAAGTTCAGGTGGAGCATAGAGAGGAGGGGTAGGGGAGAGGGATGGACAGGTGATGTTTCAGGTTTGAAGAAGGATCCCGACTTTAACATCAGGGCGGCATGGTGGTGCAGCGTAGAGTTGCAGCGCCACAGACGTGGGTTCGATCCCGGCTACGGGTGCTGTCTGTATGGAGTTTGTACGCTGTGACTGCATGGGTTTTCTCCGAGATCTTCGGTTTCCTCCCACACTCCAAAGGCGTACGGGTTTGTAGGTTAATTGGCTTAGTTTAAATGTAAATTGTCCCTAGTATGTGTAGGGTATTGTTAATGTGCGGGGATCGCTGGTCGGCGCGGACTCGGTGGGCCGAAGTGCCTGTTTCCTCACTGTATCTCTAAACTAAACTAATCACCTTGCCCATTCCCTCCACAGATGCACATGAGTTCCACACCCTCCACAGATGCTGCCCGACCCGCTGAGTTCCTCCAGCACTAAGTGTTTGGTTTTTGTGAACTGTTTATTTTTTCCCCAGAAGCTCCGGAAGGGTTAATGTTTTTAGAATGTGGCAGGGTGCTCGGAAGCTTTGATGTGCAAGGCAGTCACAGCTTGAGATGGCATTTCAACCACCGGTATTTAAGTGGCTCTAAACAGACCAGGCTGAATATATATCATTGCACCCTGGGGGTGGGAGAGGGAGAGAAACTATTTACATTGTAATTATCACTTAATTAGGCCAATTAGATCCTGGAAACTTATGACTGCGTCAAACCCCCTAAAGTGTGTTTAGTGAGGTGGCCAGGTTACAGGTCGGTGCATCAGTTGTTCCTGCCTGTTGGCTGTGATTCACCCTTGCACCCATTACACCAGGCATAGGGAGAGATGTCCTTGACCCACAACAAGGGGACACAGTAATGGGGATGGGAATTATATGTGTCCTAATATCTCCTCCCTCGACTCACTCATGGACCGCGACAGTCCTTTCAGGTGAGGCAGAGATTCACTTGCACCTCCTCCAGCCTCATCTACTGTATCTTAGTTTAGTTTAGTTTGGTTTAGAGATACCGCGTGAAAACAGTCCCCTCGGCCCACCGAGTCCGCACCGACAAGCGATCCGCGCACACTAACACACAATGGCGATCCGCGCACACTGACACACAATGGCGATCCGCGCACACTAACACACAATGGCGATCCGCGCACACTAACACACAATGGCGATCCGCGCACACTAACACACAATGGCGATCCGCGACACTGACACACAATGGCGATCCGCGCACACTGACACACAATGGCGATCCGCGCACACTAACACACAATGGCGATCCGCGCACACTGACACACAATGGCGATCCGCGCACACTAACACACAATGGCAATCCGCGCACACTAACACACAATGGCGATCCGCGCACACTAACACACAATTGGCATTCACAATGGCGATCCGCGCACACTAACACTATCCAACACACATGGGGACAATTTAAGATTATACCGAAGCCAATCAATTTACCAACCTATGAAGGAATGAACTGCAGAGGTGGTTTAAACCGAAGATAGACACAAAAAGCTGGAGTAACTCAGTGGGACAGGCAGCATCTCTGGAGAGAAGGAATGGGTGACGGTTTGGGTCGAGACTCTTCTTCAGATGGAGAAGGGTCTCGACCTGAAAAAACACCCATTCCTTCTCCAGAGATGCTGCCTGTCCCGCTGAGTTACTCCAGCATTTTGTGTCTAATCTATC
>CM075980.1:16611509-16747184 GCA_038087875.1 Malacoraja senta
AAATTGGAGGAACAGCATCTCATATTTTGCTTGGGGCAGCTTACAGCCCAGCGGTATGAATATTGATTCCTCTGCACTTCAGGCATTCCCTCTCTTTCTATCCTTACCCCACCAGGGTGACCACAGCCTGGCGATATAAATCTCCCTTCCACATATCTCTAGTCTCCCTCTCCCCTGACTCCATGTCTGAAGGAGGGTCTCGACCCGAAAACGTCACCCATTCCTTCTCTCCAGAGACGCTGCCTGTCCCGCTGAGTTATCCCAGCAATTTGTGCCACATCAAGATCGTCCCTGTACTCTCCTTTTGAACGGAAAGCAAGTTGGGAATATTTTTTTGGCTGAGAGTCAGAGCAGTATTGAGGACAGCTGCACAGTCAGGGGTGCTGACTTTATTCCACACTCTGGTATTGCTCTCTTTCCACTACCTGCTTGTGGCTTCATTGTACTTGAGTGGAGTTATGAGTTGACTGGATAACACACAAACATAGCTTCCCACTGTACTTCGGTACACATGACCACGATGACCCCATACCTATACCAATACTGTGGATGGTGAAGTCTAGTTAATTTTCCATTGGGTATCTTCACAGCCCAATCTTGACAACACATGGTTAACGGGTGACCTGAGACCCACATCCGCTGCATGTGCGTAAGAAGGGGCTGCAGATGCTGGTTTACACCAAAGATAGACACAAAAAGCTGGAGTAACTCAGCAGGAGAGATAGCATCTCTGGAGAAAAGGAATAATGAAGTTTCGAGTCGGACCCCTTCTTCAGACTAAAGTCTAAGTCTGAAGAAGGGTTCCGGGCTGGAATTATCACAAGTTCACAAATTCACAAGTTATAGAAGTAGAATTAGGCCATTCGGCCCATTGAGTCTATTCTGCCATTCATCATGGCTGATCTCTGCCACTTAATCCCATTTCCTGCCTTCTCCCCATCACCCTTGACATCCGTTCTAATCAAGAAACTTGTCTCTGCCTTAAAAATATCCACTGACGGCCTCCACAGCCTCTGTGGCAGAGTTCCACAGATTAACTACCCTCTGACTAAAGATGTGCCTCCTCACCTTTTTAAGAGAGCGCCCTTTAATTCTGAGGCTATGACCTCTGGTCCTAGACTCTCCCACCAGTGGAAACATCCTTTCCACATCCACTCTATTTCAGTGTGCCTTTCATTATTCTGTAAGTTTCAATGAGGTCCCCCCTCAATTTGCCTCCAGAGATGTCACCTGCAAGTGATCAAGACCTGGGATCATGTCAATGCTATTTGAATCTTCCCTATTCAGGGCTTCCCATTGCAGTGTTCTGCCCTCAGCGGACAGTAGTTGATTTTGTTCAGGGAGTAACATGGGGACTGCATTTTGTCTGTCCCAGCACTCAAAGGAACGCAGCGGTCTTAGAAGCAAGGAACGAAAGCCTGCGTGTTCACATTGCTTTGTGTGCAGCTTTCGAGCAAGATGTAACGGGAGGTGACGGTGGGCAATGCAAGGCCACTGGGATTTTAATAAAATAATGAACTTTGTGCGGGCTTGGTCCGTTAAAGCTTGTTTACATCAAGCAGCGCTGGAGAAACGTCAGCCATAATCCTTCATAGAGAAATCACCACAGTCTCAGCCAGTCCACTACCATCTTCCACACGTCACAGCAGCATGTTTAGTTTAAAGATAGTACATGGAAACAGGCCCTTCGGCCCACCAAGTCCATGCTGACCATCGATCACTCGTTCGCACTAGTACTTGTTGTTCCACTCTCTCATCCACTCCCTACTCACTAGGGACGTTTTACAGAGGGCCAATTAACTACAATCCCGCATGTCTTTGGGATTTGGGAGGAAACCGGAGCACCTAGAGCAGGAGTGTGAAACTCATTTTAGTTCACGGGCTGGATTGGGCAAAATGCGACTTCATGCGGGCCGGATCAGTTGTGCACGCGCGACGCTCGCGCGCTTGCTCCCACAGCTTTCATTTCCTTTGTTCTTCAACCTGCTCTCATGTGTCTCAGTCGCTGCTATAACTACAAAGTGTTTCACTTTACGAATTTTGTTTCTTATGAAGAAGATTGCCTGGCAAGCATTACTTTAATGATAGGTATTAACTTACAGTCGTAGGCTACAAGAAAGTTGTGATGAGAGAGAGAAAAACTATGCTATGTTTTACACTTGCATTATACTGTTTGTTAACAAAGCTGTCTTTTTAACTTCAAGATAGATACAAAATGGTGGACCAAAGGGCCCTGTTTCCACACTGTATCTCTAAAGTCTAAAGTCCTCTGTACCTTTCCTATCCATGTTCTCCTCCAAATGTCTTTTAATCTCTCCTTGCTGCAGAATATCGGACTCTCTCCCTCTCTCAGGTACCTTCTCCCTTGCCAACTTAGGTTAAGAGCTTCCACTATCTACTACCTGGAGTGAATGGACTCCTCACTGATGCCGGTACACAGGGAGGGAACAACCCCAGCATGTAATTAGTTCGAGGCTGTATTCCGTGGCAAAGGTCACAGATGTGAGAGAGTATACCCGTGGTGAAATGAGATTTTTTTTTCTCCTCTCTGAGTAAGTCATCAGCTTCAAAAATTGCTTCTTCCCAACCTCAGGCATTATCCACGCCTCTTAATCTCTTGTCCACGGTATCTGCTGAGGTCTCTCGGGATCAATGTAAACTCTCGACACAAGTTTACAGTCATCCTCCCCTGTGGCTCTGTGGGGAGTGCGGGGGGGGGGGGGGGGCGGGGGTGTCCTCTGAGATGCCTCCCCATTAGTCGCAGCCGGGAAGGTTTAGGAAGGGCTGGGGATGATATTACAGAGCACATTGATTTCACCTCTTGCAATTGTATTATGATACATCGTCACACTGGGCTCGCTGATACCTTACCCATCAACAGCTGACACTGATCTACAAGGGTCAGCACCTGTCGACTTCCATTCAGAGCTGATCACTTTCCTCGATGTGCTTGTTTTCCTTTTATGTCCCCCCTCTGGGAAAGCTCTTCTGCCGTTAACCCTCCACTGACCACCCTGGCATTTGTTATAGCTACATGGATTCTGGCAGCTCACTGTGGCCACTCACCTCGCTGCACTGGTGGTTAATACTGATGATAACCTGCCCTCTTGTTGAGCTTGTTCTCTATCTGAACCATGGCACCAGAACCATAGCACCCTGTAGAACAGTTTAGTTTAGTTTAGCTCAGTTAGGTTAGGTTTAGTTTAACCCAGTTTTGTTTACTTTAGGGTTGTTTAGGTTAGCTTAGTTCATTCTTGTTTTGTTTAGTTTATTTCGCTTTAGTTTAGTTTAGATTAGTTTGGTTTATTTTGCTTTAATTCAGTTCAGTTTAGTGTAGTCTAGTCTAGTTCAGTTTAATTCATTTAGTACAGTTTGATCCAAGATGGCTCCAGAGCATGGCGACTCTTTGCCTTCTTGTCCCAGGAGGGGATCAGCGATCATCCATTCCAATCACTCCACTTTTTAAAATCACCATTTCATCTGCAGAATATCCTCCACTAACGTCAAAGGTGACGTCACCTGTCCTTTTCCTCCAGAGGTGCTGTCTGACCCGCTGAGTTACTCCAGCATTTTGTGTCTATCTTTGGTATAAACCTGTAAATACAGTTCCTTTCTTAATAAACTTTGGTTTGGTTTAGTTTAGTTTATTATTGTCACCAGTACGGAGATGCCGTGAACAGCTTGCTCTGCATGCTATCCAGTTAAAGCATACCAGACAAGAGTAGAGTAGACCCTCCTCTGGAACAGCACGCCATGTTCCAATGCCATCTTAAAACGTGGGTCAATCCGAGAACAAAACAAGTGATGGCGACTTAAGGCCAAGCAAAGGTAATTTTGCCCAATTATTTCATTAAACCAGCATGGAAACTCCCAACCACTGGGAAACCTCCCCAGGCAGGTCGTTGAGCCTGTCGACGTGTGTGGTAAACAGAGGAACACAGAATTCAATGAGACTCACCAGGGACTGGGCTGCTATTAGAAAGGATGGTTTGGTTAAAAAATGGAGCTGCCAGATCTCCGAGGAGAAAAAGAGGGAGAAAGCAATCACGCTTTCTTCTCAGAGCACAATACGTTCGTTCCTGTCGGCCCCAAGTGAGCGTTGTGTGTAGAATGAAGGTAATGAGAAATGAACCACTTTTATTGGATAGCCAAGAGATTTTCTTCATTGATTTTTATGGTCAGAAATGGATTTCACTGGAACTTTGCTCAGTACTTAGTCAGCTCCCCTGAGGAGGTTCGATAAATCTGGCTGGGTCTGCCACATTACAGGTCACAGAATCAAAGGAATATCAGCACAGAAACACATTATTCAGCCCATTGCATCCGCAATCGTTCGTGGTCTCTGCGTCCTGGCTTGCAGCACTGTAACTTTTGGATCAGACGTGTTGTGGGCTAGAGTCCCTGAAACAATGTGGGTTTGTGTTAATGCTCTGCTCTGGTCTTAGGGAGCTCTGCACCTTCAGAGGTGCACAACCTTCCAGATAGAGTAATGGACTGATACAGCATGGAAACAGGCCCTTCAGCCCAACTCATCCCTGCAGACCAAGATGTTTCATTTGCCTGCATCTGGCCCATATCCTTCTAAAACTTTCCTTTCCACGTACCTATCCGAATGTCCCTAAAATGTTGTTCCTGTCTCAACCACTTCTTCTGGCAGCTCGTTCCATATACCTTCGTCCTTTGTGTAAAAAATGTCCCTCATGTTCCTATTGAATCTTTCCCCTCTTAACTTAAATCCTGATTCTCCTACTCTGTGCAAAAGACTTTCAGCATTCACTCTATCTATCCCCCTATAATTTTACACACCTCTACAAAATCACCCCTCAAATAGTGCAGACATTTTTATTTGCCAGCTGAAGTAATGGATAAGAAAGGTTTGGTGGGTATATGGAATGAGCTGCCAAAGGAGGTAGTTGAGACAGGCTATATAACAGCGATGAAAAGATACTTGGACAGGTGCATGGACAGGAAAGATTTTCGGGGAATATTGGGCAGACACGGGCAGGTGAGATTAATTGTAGATGGGGCATCTTGGATGGTATGGGCAAGGTGGGCTGAAGGGCCTGTTTTTGTGCTGTATGACTATGGCTCTAAGTACTTACTTCAACTGCATCTTTGATAATCTTCCTCAAAAGGTTAGTCAAATCATAGAACCCCCCCCCCTCCTCCCCACTAGCACTGCAAGGAATAAAGTCCAAGCCTGCTCAACCTCTTCCTATACCACAGGCCATCGAGTCCTGGCTACATCCTTCTACAATCTACAGAAGATAACTAAAAAGTCAATACGGGGAGAAAAGATGAGGTACAAAGGTAAGCTAGTCAAGAATATAAAGGAGGATAGTAAAAGCTTCTTTAGGTATGTGAAGAGAAAAAAATAGTTAAGACCAAAGTTGGACCTTTGAAGACTGAAAAGGGTGAATTTATTATGGGGAACAAGGAAATGGCAGATGAGTTGAACAGGTACTTTGGATCCGTTTTCACTAAGGAGGACACAAACAATCTTCCTTATGTAATAGTGGCCAGAGGATCTGGGGTGACAGAGGAACTGAAGGAAATCCACATTAGGCAGGAAATGATGTTGGGTAGACTGATGGGACTGAAGGCTGATAAATCCCCAGGGCCTGATGGTCTGCATCCCAGGGTACTTAAGGAAGTGGCTCTAGAAATCGTGGATGCATTGGTGATAATTTTCCAATGTTCTATAGATTCAGGATTAGTTCCTGTGGATTGGAGGGTAGCTAATGTTATATCACTTTTCAAGAAATGCGAGAGAATTAGAGAAACAGGGAATTATAGACCAGTTAGCCTGACATCGGTGGTGGGGAAGATGCTGGAGTCAATTATAAAAGATGAGATAGACGCACATTTGGATAGCAGTAACAGGATCGGTCCGAGTCAGCATGGATTTACGAAGGGGAAATCATGCTTGACTAATCTTCTGGAATTTTTTGAGGATGTAACTAGGAAAATGGACAAGGGAGAGCCAGTGGATGTAGTGTACCTGGACTTTCAGAAAGCATTTGATAAGGTCCCACATAGGAGATTAGTGGGCAATATTAGGGCACATGGTATTGGGGGTAGAGTGCTGACATGGATAGAAAATTGGTTGGTAGACAGGAAACAAAGAGTAGTGATTAACGGGTCCCTTTCAGAATGGCAGGCAGTGACTAGTGGGGCACCGCAAGGCTCGGTGCTGGGACCGCAGTTATTTACAATATACATTAATTATTTAGATGAAGGCATTCAAAGTAACATTAGCAAATTTGCAGATGACATAAAGCTAGGTGGCAGTGTGAACTGTGAGGAGGATGCTATGAGAATGCAGGGTGACTTGGACAGGTTGGGTGAGTGGGCAGATGCATGGCAGATGCGGTTAATGCAGATAAATGTGAGGTTATCCACTTTGGTAGCAAAAACAGGAAGGTAGATTATTATCTAAATGGTGTCAAGTTGGGAAAAGGGGAAGTACAACGGGATCTGGGGTCCTTGTTCATCAGTCAATGAAAGTAAGCATGCGGGTACAACAGGCAGTGAAGAAAGCGAATGGCATGTTGGCCTTCATAACAAGAGGAGTTGAGTATAGGAGCAAAGAGGTTCTTCTGCAGTTGTATAGGTCCCTAGTGAGACGACACCTGGAGTATTGTGTGCAGTTTTGGTCGCGTAATTTGAGGAAGGACATTCTTGCTATTGAGGGAGTGCAGCGTAGGTTTACAAGGTTAATTCCTGGGATAGCGGGACTGTCATATGTTGAGAGAATGCAGCGGCTGGGCTTGTAAACTTTGGAGTTTAGAAGGATGAGGGGATCTCCGAGGGGATCTTATTGAAACATATAAGATTATTAAGAGTTTGGACACGCTAGAGGCAGGAAACATGTTCCCGATGTTGGGGGAGTCCAGAACCAGGGGCCACAGTTTAAGAATAAGGGGTAAGCCATTTAGAACGGAGACGAGGAAACACTTTATCTCACAGAGAGTGGTGAGTCTGTGGAATTCTCTACCTCAGAGGGCGGTGGAGGCTGGTTCTCTGGATACTTTCAAGAGAGAGCTAGAGCTAGATAGGGTTCTTAAAGATAGCGGAGTCAGAGGATATGGGGAGAAGGCAGGAACGGGATACTGATTGGGGATGATCAGCCATGATCACATTGAATGGCGGTGCTGGCTCAAAGGGCCGAATGGCCTTCTCCTGCACCTATTGTCTATTGTCTATTGTCTAAATCTTCTCTGCACTCTTTCTATCTTAATGACATCCTTCCCACAGCATTGTGACCAGCTGGTCATAACGTTCATAGAGCCTCACTGATCTCTCAATTTGTCCTAACATACCCTTTGGCATTATTTAGAAAAGGAGTTCTTTCCTGGATTCTTTCCCTCAGTCACAGTGGCGCAGCGGTAGAGTTGCTGCCTTACAGCGCCAGAGAACCAGGTTCGATCCTGACCGCGGGTGCTGTCTGTACGGACTTTGTACTTTCCCCCTGTGACCACGTGGGTTTTCCCCGGGTGCTCTGGTTTCCTCCCACACTCCAAAGATGTACAGGTTTTTAGGTTAATTGGCTTCGATAAAGATTGTAAAGTGTCCTTAGTGTGTGGAATGGGGCTGGTATATGGGGATTGCTGGTCTGACTGGGTGGGCCAAAGGGCCTGTTTCCACGCTGTATCTCTAAACTAAACTAAACCAAATGTGTCTATGCTTCAAAATTAATTCACTGGTCGCAAGAACACAAGAGGCTGCAAATGCTGGAACATTGAGCCATAAATCCAAGTGCAGCAGGAACTCAGCGGGTTAGGCAGTATCTATGGAGGGAATGCGCAAAGCAGGTGATGTTTCAGGACGGGACATCTCTTCATACTTCAGACATTTTGGTGTTATTTTGATGATGTTTTGGTTGGGATCCTTCCTCATCTCTGATGAAGGGTCCCAACACAAAACGTCATCAGTCTATTCCCTCCTTAGATGGTGCCTGACACCTCAGACTTCATCCAGCACTTTGTTAGTTGGTTATGAAGTGCCCTCAAGTCTTCAATGCTTCTTAAATGCCCTGATTAATTTCATTCTAGTATTCCGTGCTATATTCTGATGGTTTTTCATTTGGAGAAAAAAAAATCCAAATGTACTTTTCAGTTCAAAATTCCACAAATCTGAAGTAAAATTAGAAAGTATTCAATAGCTCAGACACCATCTGTGGAGATGGAAACCGAGTTGACAAAAAATGTTACCTCACCTTTCCAGCCCATCGCAGACTTAAGATTCTACCCTCCTCCTTCTCTGCAGTTTAAAATCTGGACTGTCTCCGATATATTCCAATTTTCATCTTTGAGATATTAACTGTTTTTCTCCTTCAGTTACTATCTGACCTACTGACCATTTCCTATATTCCCTGTTTTACCTTGTACTTGTTTTTACTGATTCACCGTGAAGCGAAAATAACAACATTTTCCTTCACAAAGTCGTTCAAAGTTTTGAACACTTGCATTAAATGCCTTTAACCTTCTCTGTTCTAGTGAATACAGTTCTAACCTTTCAAGTCTCTCTTTATAAGGATATACTCTTCTCCCTGACATTGTCTTAGCCACGGGCTCATAATGATTCAAGGACATTTCTTTACTTTTATCTTTTTCTCACCATGTATAAATCCCGGAAATTGATGACTTTTTCATGACGAATCAGTCTTCACTCCCACTTCTAACGATCCACGCAGCTGAACCTCAAAATCTCTCTGTTCTTCTCCACCTTTCAGAATCTCAGCCATATTTCTATATCTTTGATCCATTTCCCCAAGTTCCCACCTCACCTCCCTTCTTGTCTGGTTGCATTCATCATCGTATTTCCCTGAGCTTACAACCTCATCGTTTGCAGTCTACAAACTTTCTTCCTCTCCAAAAGGCTGCCCTCTTTAATTTGGCAAAACCGACGTCAATGTAACTTAGAGGAGATTGATCCCACACTAACCTCCGAAGCATCTCAAGAACCTGAAAATCATTTGTTTGTTCTATATCTCTCAGATGAGGCACCTTGGTCGGCATGGACGGGTTGGGCCAAAGGGGCTGTTTCCATGCTGTATAATTCTATGACTCTGACTACTATGCTTCAACTAACCATCCATCCAAGTGCCTAGAACATGTTTTAAGACCACAGGTCTTAAACTTCACGATAAATCTTTTAATTTCCACATGAACAAATTAAAATTATTTTTATTGCATTTTTGCAAGCCCAAATGTACCACATCCATTGTATTCTCTTTATCGTACTTTAACAACCTTCAAAATGTGATTAAGTTAATTGAGGATAGTCTGTCCTTTATGGCTGCATGCTTCAATTCCAGGCTAATGTTCGCTCATGTTAACCCATAGTCTTCCTGTCTGTTCACTCTGCGTTCCATCCTTTCCTAGGTGTCCTTTCCCCTTTTTAACTTGGCCCAGAAGAATTTAAAGATTCCCCAAGGCTGGATTGAGGCAGTATTTTCTCCTCATTGCAGAACATGTTGGGTTGATTATGGAAGAATGGTCCTTCTCACTTTCCATTCCCTTATTTTTACCTGTGCAGCACAGTGGCGCAGCAGTAGAATTGCTGCCTTACAGCGCTTGCAGCACTGGAGCCATGGGTTCGATCCCGACTACGGGTGCTGTCTGTACAGAGTTGGTACGTTCTCCCCGTGACCACGTGGGGTTTTCTCCGAGATCATCGGTTTCCTCCCACACTCCAAAGGCGTACAGGTTTGCAGGTTAATTGGCTTGGTGTAGGTGTAAATTGTCCCTTATGTGTGAAGGATGGTGTTAATGCACGGGGATCGTTAGTCAGTGCGGACTCGGTGGGCCGAAGGTCCTGTTTCCGCGCTGTATCTCTAAACTAAACTAAATAGAAAAACCATTGTCACAGAGTGTGGCCCAGCGCATATTGGAGGAGCAGCACCTTATATTTCGCTTGGGCAGCTTACACCCCAGCGGTATGAACATTGACTTCTCTAACGTCAAGTAACCCTTGCTTTCCCTGTCTCTCCATCCCTCCCCTTCTCAGTTCTCCGACCATTCTTAATGTCTCTGACTACATTTTATCTCTCTTTGCTTTGTTGTTACCTTCTCCCAGCTAACAATCTATTCGACATTTTACTTAATCTGCATTCCCTTTGTCTGTTTTCACACCTTACACTTCCTTATCTCTGTCTCCCTCTCCCCTGACATCAGTCTGAAGAAGTGTCTCAACCCGAAAAATCACCCATTCCTTCTCTTCAGAGATGCTGGCTGTCCCACTGCGTTACTCCAGCATTTTGAGTCTACTGGCATCTGCAGTTCCTTCCAATGCATAAATAGGAAAACCGTTCTTTTCCCAGTCTCTGAAAAGTCCGATCTTGGCCCAAGGAGATCTGCAGTTTCTTATTTTCTCGTTTTAAGGCCCGTTGTCGTGACGGCACTGGATGGATGAAGTACTGCGGAGGTTTATGGCCCCGACCACAGGGGAACATGGAGGAGGACTGACTGTACTTTGTGCCTTCCACCAGAGTGAAGAATACTGTGGTGGATGTTTGTGTTAAATGTTATTGTGTATTGTGTGTTCTTTTTTGATTGTACCGCTGCTGGCAAATTCATTTCACTGCACTTTATTGTGTATGTGACGAATAAAACTGATTGATTGATTGATTGATTGAAGTAGGGGTCGGCCTGGCCCAGCGCGATGGCATCGGCTCCTTCCACCGCCGCTCCGTGCAGCTGTCGCAGGCTGCGCTCGATCCGCTCGCTCGCCCTTCATCGGGGTAGCAAACCCCGCCATAAAAGTGGCCACACCCCCACTTCATCCCACTGTACATCTGCATTAACTGTTTCACTGGCCCAAGAGCAGAAGCGTCCACGTCACTGGGCTGGAACCTGGAAGTAATTCTGCTACCACCACCATCATCTACTGCGACAAGTGATGACTTCCACTGACTGTCGCCGGAAGCTTGCGTCCTTTTCAGGACGGACGATGACAGCGAGGCCAACATTTGTAACAAGATGGACACGGAAAGAAGAAGAACTGTTTCACTTTCTGTCCTCAAGAAGGTTCCAAATGCTAAATCTATTTTTTCATTCTGCGTATGCTAATGGGAACATTTCAGGCATTCAACTTTAATAAATAATTGATATTGCACATCAACACAATTATTGAATGTTTCTGTACAATATTTTTAAATCAATTTCATTTATTTAAAATCAGTTACTTGAGTAGCGGATGGGAAGCCATGATTAGAATGTTTCCTCCTCGCGACAAGTCTATTTTTAGCTCACCCTTAAATATTTCGGCAATGTATTTAGCAGCTCCTTGTTTGTAAACCAAGCAGGTAAAGACTGCCCAGTGATGATGGTTCGCAGCAGAATTGTGCTTGGAAAATTGCAGGGTAGTTTGAACAGGATTAGTGCATAATTCTGAGCATGATTTGCACCTGCTTATGCCCAGAGCAACAACTGCAGGGTGTACATAGGGGTCACGAGTTGAAGAATTAGGTTTCCGGAGGCCGTTCAAAGCATGATTAGGCGATGATGAGAAAGTGGAAGGGAGAAGGTAATAGTGGAGGGCTGTTTATCTGACTGGAGGTCTATGACCAGTAGTGTTCCCGTAAGGATCAGTGCTGGGACCCCTGTCCTTTGTAAATAGTGGCACCACTGGCAGAGCTGCCGCCTCACAGCGCCAGAGGGCCCGGGTTCGATCCCGATCTCAGGTGCTGTCTGTGTGGAGTTTTCACTTTCTCCCCGTGACCACCTGGATTTCCTCCAGGTGCTCCGGTTTCATCCCACATCCCAAAGGCCAGCGGGTTTGTAGGTTTGCAGGGAGTGGGTGTGAAAATGGGATAACGTAGAACTAGTGGGAACGGGTTAAGTTTAGTTTGGAGAAACAGCGTGGACCTCTTGGAAGAGAAGAGGGGCAAGGCAAGGCCTGGCAGGCAATAGGTTGATTCAGGTGAGGAGGGTTTTGCAAATAGTCAGACGGTTGGACAAAAGCCAAAGATGAAAAGATGGAAGATGTGAGAACAACACTTTGTGTCTGTTTTATTCCTCTGTACATCAGTGATCCTGAAGGTAAGAAGATAGGTGGAGTGTCCGGTAATGTACAGGAAGGAGAGAATGGGATTGAAGAGTTGCAAATTGTGAAGCTAGAGGAACAAATCTACAGGCTACTGATGTACAGAGAGATCTTGTTGTACAAGTCTACAGCTCCCTGAAACATGGCAATAACATTGAGGGGGGACCTCATTGAAACTTACCGAATAGTGAAAGGCCTGGATAGAGTAGATGTGAAGAGGATGTTTCCACTAGTGAGAGAGGCTAGGACCAAAGGCCACAGCCTCAGAATAAAAGGACATACAGTACCTTTGGAAAGGAGATGAGGAGGAATTTCTTTTGTCAGAGAGTGGTGAAGGAGGTGGAAGCCAAGTCAATGGATATATTTAACAGAATCTTGATAGATTCTGGATTGGTACGGGTGTCAGGGAATTATGGGGAGAAGGCAGGAGAGTGGGGTTGAGAGGGAAAGGTAGATCAGCCATGATTGAATGGCCAAGTAGACTTGACAGGCTGAATGGCCTAATTCTGCCATGACAACTTATTAATTTATGAGCTTATGAACAATGAAAGGGTGGCAAAGATGACACATGGCACGCTTGCCTTCATCAGTCGGAGCATTAAGTGTAAAGTTGGCAAGTCATTTTCAACTGCATAAAACTTTGGTTTGGCCATATTTGGAGTAATGTGTGCATTTCTGCTCAGCAACTCTAGCAGAAGGAAGTGGGTGCTTTGTAGAGAATGCAGAAGAGCTTCAACAGGATGTTTCCTGGATTGTATTGGCTTGGAGGAGAGGTTGGATGAAGGACTATTTTCATTGGAGCATCCAAGGATGAGCAATAATCCGGTGCAGGTATATATGAGAGGCATAGGTAGGGTAGATAGGCAAAGTCTATATCCAGGGTGCAAAAGTCAAATACTGGAGAACATAGCTTGAACGAGAGAGGGAGAAATCTTGAAGCAGATTTGTGAGGCAGGTTTTTTACACCGAGGGTGGTATGTTCCCAGAACACGCTGCTAGGGGAGGTGTTAGAAACATATATGATAGCAATGTTTTAGATAGATCCATTAGGTGCAGGGAATAGAGGAATGTGGACATATGCAGGCAAAAGGATGAGTTTATATTGCATCATAATCATAATCATAATCGTAATTTATTAGCCAAGTATGTTTTGCAACATACGAGGAATTTGGTTTGCCACACAGTCATACCAAAAAAGCAACAAGACACACAACTACATAAAATTTGATATAAACATCCACCACAGCGGCTCCTCCACATTCCCCACTGTGATGGAAGGCAATAAAGTCTTATCTTCTTTCCTCCGGGGGAGTCGAACCATCCGCAGTCGGGGCGACTGAAGCTCCCGCAGCCAGCGATCGAAGCTCCCACGTCGGGGCGGTCGAAGCCCCTGCGGCTTGGAGCTCCCGAAGCCTGTCCCTAACCAGGGACCGCGAGCTCCACGATGTTAAGTCCTGCAGGCTCCCGCAGTTGGAGCTCCCGAGGTCCCAGCAAGACTGCCAGCTTCACGATGTTAGGCCGCAGTGCAGACGGAGATACGACACGGAAAAAACTGCATCTCCGTCGAGGAAAGAAATTTTTAATAAGTTTCCCCTACCCCCCCCCCCCCCCCCACTCCCCCAATTCACCTCCCCCCACATAACACAACACTAAATAGAAACTATAACATACATTTTACAACAAACTAAAAAACCAGCGGGCCTGGAGCGGCGTTTCCTGTCGGGGACCTCCCAGAACCTCGGCTTCGGCGGCGGCACAGCGCTGGAGCGCTATTGCGGAGCGGGCGATGCCTTGCCCGGGTCGCCGCCTGGTGGGAGCCATTGTGGGGGGATGTTCAGTGTTACGACTATCTTGGTGTTATGTCTGTATTCTCTTTTTTGTGTGCTGCATAATGGCAAAAAGCATTTCACTTCACTACACCTGGGTGTATGTGAATGTGACTAATAAAAACTACCCTGACCTTGAAAACGCAAATAAGGAAAAAGACGAGACAGACCATTGGCGAGGCAGCCATTGTTTGGCGCCCCCTGGTGGTAATGGCACAGACACTGTGGGTAGAAGAGCCTGTACCTGTGCTTATGTTCTATAGAAGTAGGTAGGCTTGAAGGGCCTTCGAATCTTTCTTGTTATTGTTGCCCCAAGTCAAACGACCCTCAATGGAAGTCATCATCATGGATGATCTGGTCATCACTACTGCTTATGGAATCTTGCTTGGTTATAACTTGGCTGCTCTTTTTCCTGCTTTAAAACAGTGACTAAACTTGAAAAAGTATTTAAATGTTTAGGGACATTCCGCAGGCAAGAACTGCATCCTTTCCCCCACAAATATTTGGTTCTGATTATCGAGCCTATCTAAGCCTGTATCAGACCCACAGGCCATGAGTGAGTTGACATGCTGTGGACCATGGGCATGTGAGTGAATGTGCCCTCCAGCAACACATCCACACACAAACTCACACTCACACACACTCACACACACATACATACACATACACACAGATTCAAACACATACATATATAGACATATATACTCACATGCACACCACACATACGTACATACACACACACCACACATATACACACACATATACATTCACACACACATACATACAAAAACACACAGACTCACACACAGAGTCTCACACACACAAAAACACACACTCACAAATGCATACACACACTCACACACACACAAATGCATACACTCGCACACACATAGACATACACAAATGCATGCATACACACACACTCAAACACATACATACACAGACATAAATACTCATATGCACACCACACATACACATGCACATACGCACAGACTCACACACACAAATGCATACACATACACATATACATACTCACAACAAACGCACATGTACAAAGATAAAATGCACACAAGAACACAAATGGCCACACATAAAAACACACACACACAAGCACATATACCTACAGACACATACACAAGTGCACACACTGTCACACACAGACACATGTTCTAAGGACTGCCATCACCGTGCCTGATCTTCCTCTGCACTGTTTGTCACATTCCTCCCCCCAGAGAGAGGAAGGTAAGGATGTCATTTTGGATCCACTATTAAAGAGCTGAGGTGCTTACAAATTATCAACACTGTTTCCACATCCACTCGTGATGTTTGACCTCTCTGGAGCCAGGAGAAGCTGGGAAACAACTCTTTGCATGCTAATGAATCCGGTAAAAGCTATTGATATGAACTGAGTGGTTCTTCTCTCATTGTGCCTGCTCATTTGAATAATTCAGCACGGTCCTGTCTCCAGGGCACCATCGTCTTCAGTAAAGGCAAATCAGCTGCCTGGGCAGCTCTTTAAGAGACCCAACCTGCTGCTTCTCTCCTGTAAATCAGGATTAATGAAGCCGTGGGTGGAAGCCCAAAGCCCAGAGCAGCTATTGAAGCAGTGTGAAGTCCCACGCAGCCGTCTGATACTGTAAGCTGCCTCTAATTTCCTGGACTCCCTCCCCCCCTGTCCCACCTCACTTCTTGCCAGCCGCAGCCATCTGAATGACCATCCACCTGCTTCCAGTCACCGGGAGTCCATTAACCCTCACGCCCGACAATTCACTTGGAGTAGGAAGGAACTGTAGACACTGGTTTACACTGCAGATAAGCACAAATTGCTGGAGTAACTCAGCGGGTCAGGCAGCATCTCTGGAGAGAAGCAACAGGTGACGTTTTGGGACGAAACACTTCCTCAGACCCTTGGACAATTCACTTGAAACACCATGTGCAGTTCTGGTCGCCCAGCTACAGGAATGATGCCATTCAGGTGGATAGGATGCAGAAGAGATTCACCAGGATATTACCTGGGCTTAGACACAAAGTGCTGGAATAACTGAGCAGGTCAGGCAGCATCGCTTGAAAAATGGGATGGGTGACGTTTTGGGTCGGGACCCTACTTCAGACTGAAGTTCTTCAGACTACTGCGCTCCATGTTCTCAGGGATGCTGCCTGACCCACTGAGTTACTCCAGCACCTTGTTTTCTTTTGTGTAAGCCAGCACCTGCAGTGTCATGCCTCTCCTGTAAAACATCAGATTGCACCTCTGTTTATCAGTGTTGCGGCTAATTGTGCTGGGGCGATTTTCTTTGAGAGGGTGGGAGAATTATCCTCGGCTCTTTGGGCGTGTGTTTTGCAGGATGGATTCAAGGTGGCATTAGCCGAGGAGATTCTCATCGCTGTTCTCGACTCACCTTGCAGATCTGACCGGCCGCTGCGGAATTAAACATTTTTATACAAATCATGTAGGACGTGGATAATGAGGAAAGCTTATAATGCATCTCGTTACCATGCAACAACACCAAGACAAACAAAATAAAAACATTAATGATCACAGTATCTTTAATGTAGGAAAGCAATTACCAAGAAATGCCATAATAAACTGCACAAATAATTAGGATGGGTGAACAACTCCTTCGTCACAGAGATGGTTTTTAGAGGGTCTTGAAGGAGGAGAGTGAGGTGGGAAAGCAGAGGGGCTGACAAGGGAAGATACAACTGTAAACCGCCTCTAAATCCAACGATATGTTTGGCTGCAGCAGGAGTGGGACAATTAGTGGGGAGTTCAAATATCAACCATTCATCCTATCTATTCCTCTCATGATTTTATACACCTCCATAAGATCATCCCTCATCCTCCTGCGCTGCAAGGAATAAAGACCTAGCCTGCCCAACCTCTCCCTATAGCCCAGTCCCTCAAGTCCCAGCAATATCCTTGTAAACCTTCTCTGCACTTTTTCCAGCTTAACGGCATCCGGCCTATAACAGGGTGACCAAAGCTGAACACAATTCCACAAATGTGGCCTTACCAACATCTTGTAAACTGTAACATATCGTCCCAACTTCCATACTCATTACCTTGATTAACAAAGGGCAGTATTCCAAAAACCTTCTCCACCACCTTATCTACCTGTAACGCCACGTTTAAGGAACTATGTACCTGCACTTAGAGATCCCTCTGGCCGACAACCCTTGCCAGAGTGCTGTCGTTCACTGTGAAGGTCCTGCCCTGGTTTGACTTCCAAACATTTGGTCTGGGTGTGACCATCAAGGCCAGTACTATTTGTGCATCCTTAATTACATCCTTAATCCTTAATTACGTTACTTGGACTGAGATTGTGAGCCTCTCTTTTGCCCATTGAGTCTCTCAACTCCACTTTTCCAACTTTCCTTAATACAGACACTCACCGACTTATGCAATAGGTGACTTCCGTAAACTCGGACTTAGGTGAACACTTCTGTACTCAGCTCCTAGTATGTACATGGCAGTTTGTAATTTTCACAATAAACTCTTGGACCGGGGCAAGACGGACAAAAGCGAAAACATTTGCCAAGAATATATACATGAGGGCGGCACAGTGACGCAGCGGTAGAGTTGCTGCCTTAAAGCTCCAGAGACCCGGGTTTGATACTGACTACGGGTGCCTGACTCCGCTGAGATAGTTAATACTCCCAGTGAGTTATTTCAGGCAGGGGATGGGGATGGTGATTCTGACTTACATAACATCTAACTTACATAGAAATATAGAAACATAGAAATAGGTGCAGGAGTAGGCCATTAGGCCCTTCGACGTTGCATCTCCCCTTTTCCTAATCATGGCTGATCATCCAACTCAGTATCCTGTACCTGCTTTCTCTCCATACCCCCTGATCCCTTTAGCCACAAGGGCCACATCTAACACCCTCTTAAATATAGCCAATGAACTGGCCTCAACTACATTCTGTGGCAGAGAATTCCAGAGATTCACCACTCTCTGTGTAAAAAATGTTTTTCTCATCTCAGTCCTAAAAGATTTCCCCTTTATCCTTAAACTGTAACCCCTTGTTCTGGACTTCCCCAACATCGGGAACAATCTTCCTGCATCTAGCCTGTCCAACCCCTTAAGAATTTTGTAAGTTTCTATAAGAACCCCCTCAATCTTCTAAATTCTAGCGAGTACAAGCCGAGTCTATCCAGTCTTTCTTCATATAAAAGTCCTGACATCCAGGAATCAGTCTGGTGAATCTTCTCTGTACTCCCTCTATGGCAAGAATGTCCTTCCTCAGATTAGAAGACCAAAACTGTATGCAATACTCCAGGTGTGGTCTCACCAAGACCCTGTACAACTGCAGTAGAACCTCCCTGCTCCTATACTCAAATCCTTTTGCTATGAATGCTAACATACCATTCGCTTTCTTCACTGCCTGCTGCACCTGCATGCCTACTTTCAATGGCTGGTGTACCATGACACCCAAGTCTCGTTGCATCTCCCCTTTTCCTAATCGGCCACCATTCAGGTAATAGTCTACTTTCCTGTTTTTGCCACCAAAGTGCATAACCTCACATTTATCCACATTATACTGCATCTGCCATGCATTTGCCCACTCACCCAGCCTATCCAAGTCATCTTGCAGCCTCCTAGCACCCTCCTCACAGCTAACACTGCCCCCCAGCTTCGTGTCATCCGCAAACTTGGAGATGTTGCTTTCAATTCCCTCGTCCAAATGATTAATACATAACCCTTAGCTAAGTCGGGGAGTGCCAATACACACTGATAATTTCACCTTGTTCAGCTTTTCATCAGACTGTCCATTTGACGCAGGTCTGAAGGGTCTTGACCCAAAAGGTCACCCATTCCTTCTCTCCAGAGACGCTCCAGAGAGTTACTTCAGCTTTTTATGTCTACCGTCCGTTTTACTTTGCCGTTTTCTGAAAAGTTGACGAGTAGTTCCCTTGCAATGAAACTACTTCTAAGAGGTCCGTTAGCCACCACTCATCTCTCTTGGACCCTTCTTCACACGCCAATATCAGGTACCAGAATAACCCCAAAAGACCACAGTGGCACCATCATAAGTCGATGGCCGTTTGCCCAGAACATTGTGAAACAATAGCCTAATTGTGTCACTCATTAACACATCTGGCAATGCATCAATATTTCATGGATGTATAAAATAATCAGCACATAAGTGGGGTGACTGTGTGATTGAACCGTGAGGAGATTTCAGGACTTGGCTTTTCAAAGTTTTAGGAAGACATGAAAGGGGATTTAATAAGGAGTCACTTTTTTCATCTCATCCAGTGAAAGTCAATGGAGGGTGGAACGAAATTTTCACATTCATTCTTT
Organism: Malacoraja senta; assembly: GCA_038087875.1. Lineage (NCBI taxonomy): Eukaryota > Metazoa > Chordata > Chondrichthyes > Rajiformes > Rajidae > Malacoraja > Malacoraja senta. The sequence goes on from CM075980.1 coordinate 16,630,693, forward strand.
GTACTGCTCCTTTCAAGGTCTTACGTTGTCAAGTTTATCCACACAAAAAAAGAATAAGTAAGCTTTGTGGAGAGAATATTTCCCTTAATAATGAGAACCTTCAGAACAAAGTACACCTTGACAGTAATAATCCCTGACAGAATTCAGCCTGTCAGTGAATGGTCCGGCTATGTTACGGTGAGGGGTGTCATCAACACTTCACTATCTAGTATTCTTCGCACTCGACACAATAACTCTCTTGCGTAACACTATATCCCTCTCTGTGATACTCTGCCGTGATCACCACTCTTCCATGCAATATGATCGTTTCCTCACACCGTTCCCCGCACCTTTCCCTGATGTGCTCCGTCGGCTAATATAGTTCGCTAGGGCAGCTTACAGCCCAGTGGTATGAACATTGATTTCTCTAACTTCAACAATCCCTCTCTCTCAATCTCTCCATCACCCAAGTCGCACCAGCTTCTCGTTTTCACCCAACAAACAGCTAGCAATGGCCAGGTTCCTTTATCGTCGTTCTTTTTTGGCATATCTTTCATTTATTGTTCTTCATCTCTCTGAATCGTCGTCAATATCTCTCATTTCCCTTGCCCCTGACTTGTCTGAAGAAGGGTCACGACCTGGAACGTCACCTTTTCCTTCTCTGCAGAGATGCTGCCTGTCCCGCTGAGTTAATCCAGCAGTTTGTGTCTATCTTGGGCTGAAAACAGGCAGGTGGGACTAGCGTAGATGGGGCGTGTTGGTTTGCGTGGGCAAGTTGGGCCTGTTCCCACACTGTGTGACTCCACAACTCTCTCGTGTTTGTGTCTGATGTACACCAGCACCGTAATACACCATGCCAGTGTGCTGCCAAACAAGGTCCTCCAGGGTGGGGGAAATGGTCTTAAAGGATCATCAAATGGTTAATATCCAGTGTTAACAACAAGTGACGTTGAGGTACACACCATCATCTTCAGACAGCGTTAAATGACAGGGTGATGTGGCACTTAAGTGCAATTGTCACAGACACATATCTCGGAATCAGTCCCAGGCATCCATAAATGAATTTCAGACACAGCATTTCTAAGTGACAATTTAACTCATCCTGTGTGTCAAAGTGACATGTAGCGATATCTGAGAGTCATTTTTAAATTTTCGGAAATAAATATCGGATAACTTTCGCAGCAGAGCTCTGCCAATTGTGGAAATCTACACTTAAACTGATCAGCAACACCCTGGTGAACTGAGATCCTTGGGACTTTATTTAAATATTTCCTGGTATTTCCAGAGATGTTCTTTTATATTCCAGCTATAAGACTCGTAACTATCATCATTCAAATCACTAAACTTCACCAAACAGTTTATGGAGCTGAAGGGAAGCAGATTCCGAACATAAATGCATTGTGTAACGCCTCAACCTTTCCTATTTATTCCCTCAGTAGCATCCTGCTTCACAATTTATAACACAATTTAACAAATCCTTTCCAATTTATCCAATTGTATAGAGCTCCAAATTAATCAAATTCCTTCCATTCACTGCCAATATATTGTGACTGAGGAAGATCAGCTGTTTTTCCATTCATCTCAGTCTTTGAATCTCAGTCTCAAATTTCTGCCATTGACTCTCCTTTGCACTGAATTCCAAATTTGTTGCCCGGTTACTGGTAGTCCTGGGCTTTGAGTGTACAAGGGTGAGGGGGGACCTCATTGAAAATTACCGAATAGTGAAAGGCCTTGATAGAGTGGATGTGGAGAAGATGTTTGTACTAGTGGGAGAGTCTCGGACCAGAGGGCACAGCCTCAGAATAAAAGGACGTACCTTTAGAAAGATGAGGAGGAATTCCTTTAGCCAGAGTGTGGTGAATCTGTAGAATTCATTGACGCAAATAGAGGTGGAGACTAAGTCATTGGGTATTTTTAAAGCGGAGATTGACTGGTTCTTGATTAGTATGGGTATCAAGGGTTATGGGTAGAAGGCAGGAGAATGGGGTTGAGAGGGAAAGATAGATCAGACATGATTGAATGGCAGAATAGGCTCGACGGGCCAAATGGCCTAAATCTGATCCTCTGACTTATGAACCTATGAACTTAAGAACTTTGTATGGCAGATATTGCCATTCCATTTAATCTAATACCGTTTTCCTAAAAACCTTCCTATAAACAATCACACTTTGTGAAACGAGGTGTTGCTCTGGGCTCTAATGCACTTTCAAGGCCAGAGCTTCAGCAATTTCACTTTCGACTGTCCGATGCAGTGTCTGTGTTGGACAATGGAAATTATTTTTTAATTAATTAACTAACAAGAGATGGCTGCCTAATTAATTGCCATTGAGTACATGGAGCGAGCTCCCAGAGAAGTAATTGAGGCAGATACTAATAGAAGGGACATTGGACAGGTGCATGAATAGGAGAGGTTTAGAGGGATACTAGACTTAGTGGGACCCGTTGGGTCCCTGTCACACAGAAGGCTTGGTCCCCCAACGCAATATTTCACCACTCACCGATAGCCCCCAACTGCGCGGCTCATTTCCCCTCATCCCTAGCAATCTCTCCCCCTCCTCTTCACCCTCCCGCTTCTTTCCACTCTCCTCCTCCCCTCCCCAATCTCTCCCTCACCTCTCTCTCCCTCTCCTTTCCCCTACCCTCAGTCACTCCCTCCCTCCCTCCATAGCTTCTCTCCCCTCCCTACCCCCTCCTAACCCTCTCTCCCCCACCTCCCCCTATCCCCCCCACTATCACTCCTCACCACCCCCACTGCCTTCCTCTGTCTCGAATCACCACTCCTCTACTCCCCCCTCCTCTCCTACCCCCTCCTCTCCTCCCCCCCCTCCTCTCCCTCTATTCCCCCTCCTCACCCACTCTCCCTCATCACCTCCTCCCTCTTCTTTTCCCTCTCATCCTACCCTCCCCCAATCCCTCCCTCACCTCTCCTTTCCCCAACCCTCAGTCACTCCCTCTCTCCCTCCATAACTCCTCTTCCCTCCCTACTCCCCTCCTCTCCCTTTATCCCCTCCTCACCCTTTATCCCCTCTCCCCGCCCATTCTCCCTCCCCAGGATCTCGAGGTTGCTGCTCCTCTCCCGTCTTGCGTGGGCGGAGGGGGGAAAGCTCGGGGGAAAGACGGGGGAAGATGGGGGAAGAGGGGGCATCGCGGGGGACGGGGATAGGAGTCAGTGAGGGGGACCAGAGGGGAAGGGGCTGGAGCTGCGGGGCATTGTGATGGCGGTGCGTTTGGGACTCACAGCGAACGCTGGACGCTCATCTCCGCCAGGATCAGATTCTCCGCTTTCCATTTGGCAACATCTCCCGGGCCTGGCCAGGCCGGGCCGTTTCCGGTCCCTCCGAAAATTGTGTCCGATTGGAGACCTCCGCCGGCCATCCTCAGCTCCAGTAAAGACGCAATGGTGCAGGAAGGGGCAGACCGTCCCGCAGAGTGACAGGAGAAGAGACCAATCCACGCGGCGCTGACTGGTAGGAGAGGAGATCGATCTGCGCACGCGCGTTTTTAAAGATTTTTAAACTTCGCTACCTTTTACATTATTCCACCGATTGGAACGAAACTTGGTGAACTCGCAGCACAGGAGAACGATAAGTGAGCTAGTGAAAAATTGTAGCGCTATCGCGTACCGTTTCTGCGCAAATAGATAGATCGCGCAAACCGGAAGAGCAAAGATCAGAGTTTTAGTTTTAGATAGATAGATAGACAGATAGACAGACAGACAGACAAACAGACAGACAGACAGACAGACAGACAGACAGACAGACAGACAGACAGACAGACAGACAGACAGACAGACAGACAGACAGATAGACAGACAGACAGACAGACAGACAGACAGACAGACAGACAGACAGGCAGACCAAATGTGAGACTAACTTAGATGGCATGTCTTAGTCGGCATGGTAGAGTTGGGCCGAATGGTCTATTTCCGTGCTATGTGACTATATGACTCTGACACCCGGAGGAAATCTATGTGGTCACATTCCACAGAGATAGCACTGGTGGTGAGGATGGAACCTGATCACTGAAGCTGTGATATAGCAGCTCTACCAGTTGCACCACCCTGTCACCCAACACACTGTGCTGGAGTAACTCAGCAGGTCAGGCAGCATCTCTGGAGAACATAGATAGGTGACGTTCGGCTCCTAACTTTTCTTCAGACTAATTGTAGGGGAGGGCGAAGAAAGCTGGAAGAGAGGAGGGGCAGGGCAAAGGCTGGCAAGTAATAGGCTGAAGATAGACACAAAAAGCTGGAATAACTCAGCGGGTCAGGCAGCATCTCTGGATAAAAGGAATGGGTGACATTTTGGGTTGAGACCCTCCTTCAGATGCAGAAGAAGGGTCTCCACCCAAAACATCACCCATTCCTTCTCTCCAGAGATGCTGCCTGCCCCGTTGAGTTACTCCGGCATCTGGTGTCTATCTTTGGTTTAAACCAGCATTCGCAGTTCCTCCTATATGGCTAATAGCCTGATACAGATGAAGGGGGTTTATGATAGGCAGATGGTTGGAGAAAGGTCACAGAAAGTATGAGACAAAAGTATAGAAGATTTGCAAATTGTGAAGCTGGAGGAAGGAATGTAGGTGGAAGGGGAGGGGGCATGGAGAAATTGATGCAAGTCCAGTTGATTTTGATTTCTTTTAAAATCCTGGGCTGCAAAAGTGAATTTTTATCTAAAAAATATAATTTATTCATAAAAATATGGTGTATGGCGGCACGGTGGTACAGCGGTAGAGTTGCTGCTTTACAACGCTTGCAGCACCGGAGACCCGGGTTCGATCCCGACTACGGGTGCTGTCTGTGTGGAGTTTCTCCCCGTGACTGCGTGGATTTTCTCCGAGATCTTCGGTTTCCTCCCACACTCCAAAGACGTTCAGGTATGTAGGTCGATTGGCTTGGTGTCTGCATAAATTGCCCTTAGTAGTAGGATAGTGTTAATGTGTGGGTATCGCTGGTTGGAGCGACTCGGTGGGCCGAAGGGCCTGTTTCCGCGCTGTATCTCTAAACTAAACTAAATGTGCAGGAAATGCAATATTTTTATATACATTCACTGTGTCATCAGACCAATGCCTTCAGTTACAGTTTTGTTTATTGTCATGTGTAGCGAGGTGCTGTGGTGTCAAACCAATATATTCTATTGACTAAGCGCCGTCCTGTGTGGTATGGCTGCCCAGCCTGCAGCTGTCCGTTTTCATCTTTTTTTACATTTTTACTTAGTTAGTTGTTTTGTTTTAAGAGTTCTATTCTTTTTTATGTGTGGGGTGGGGGGGAAGGGGGAAACGACTTTCTAGGGTCCCTACCTGGTCGGAGAGGTAGCTTTTCTCCGTGCTGCACCTTCGACCCGTCCTCGCGGCCTACCAGCGGGCCTGGAGCGGCGTTTCCTGAGGGGACCGCCCAGGACCTCGGCTTTGGCGGCGGCACAGCGCTGGAGCGTTATCGCGGAGCGGAGCGGGCGATGCCTTGCCCGGGTCGCTGCGCTGGAACTTCGGTGAGCTGAGCCCGCAGGTGAAACATCGCGGAGCTGCGGGTCTGCGGGCGGCGGCGCTGAACTTTAACAACGGGAGCCTGGGATCTCTCGCCTAGATCGCCAGTGCTGGAGCTCCATCCAGCGCAGCCTGTTGGCTTCGGAAGCCGCGGTCTCGAGTAAGGAGGCGGCCGTTCCAGGTGTCCCAAGCCGCTGAGAGGGTTCTTCCAACGCCGGAGCACCATCACCCGGCGAGAACGGCCTAGAACATCGGGCCTCCGTGAAGGCGACTGTGGAGGCCTCAATAGGCCCGACTATGGGTGGACATGGGATGGGGACTGGACTTTGTGCCTTCCCCCACAGTGGGGGGGATGTTTTTATGTTTTATGTTAAATTGTCTTTAATGTTGTGTCTAATTTGTGCTGCATGGCAAGACAAATTTCACTACGCCATTTGGTGGGTATGTGACAATAAATGTCCTTTGTCCTTTGTCCTTTGTCCATTGTCCTTTGTCCTAATCCCATTCACATTGGCTCTTCGAACAATACACCCAACAAGCAGTGGGGAGGATGTTACGCAGGATACATCTCGCTAGTGTCCTGTTAAATAGGACCGAAGTTTGCAGATCTTCGTCTAGTTTAGTTTAGTGAAACAGCATGGAAACAGGCTCTTTGGCCACCGAGTGCACGCCGGCCACCGATCACCCGTTCGCACTAGTTCAATGTTATCTCACTTTCTCATCCACTCCCTACACACTAGGGTGCAATTTACAGAGACCAATTAACTTACAAACCTGCACTTCTTTGGGATGTGGGAGGAATCCGGAGCTCCCGAATGAAACCCACGCGGTCTTGAGAAGAACAAACAAAGTCCACACAGACAGCACCTGAATCCACAGATTCACTACCCTCGGATTAAAGAAATTCCTCCTCACCTCCTTTCTAAAGGTGTGTTGCCTAATTCTGAGTTCTTCTCAGCCAAGTAACCAGCAGATTAGCTAATTATTTGACTTCATTCCCTCAACAGGCACATGGTTGGTTAGTGATCACGGCAGATTGTCAAATGACATGGGGTTGTTCCAATCATTCGAATGTGATTCAGGACAATAAACGTTGTACTGGGACACTATGCAGAGCAAAAAATGCAAACCAAATTATTCAACAATTTTTTTTTTTCTCCTTTAATTGCGTCCTTTCCCTTTTTAAGATTTCTGTGTCATGTCCGGTTAATGACCCGCGGATACGAGGGGTAGGCTGAATAATTACATGGGGTCTACACCCTCCTATTACTCACCTGAGTCAAAGCCAATTACTGGGAATCCAATTTCCTTGTCAGATGAGGTGTAATTTTAAATTATTAGCAGTTTCGTAATAGTCCGTGCAGTTTCGTATTTGTTCCCTGGACTATTCATGCTGTCATCTTAGTGAGTAATTAACACAAGGATCTTTAGCAAACGTACGGCTTCACAGCAAAGACACAAAGTGTTGGAGAGACTCAATGGGTCAGGCAGCATCTGTGAAGGTGATAGGACAGACGGCGTTTCGGGTCGGGGCACTCCAGCATCTGCACTTCCTTAGGTCTCCTTTGCACCAAATCCATAGATTGGCCCCCATTTGATATTGGTCCTTTTCCTTCATCATTGGGAGGGTGTAGGACCCAGTAAACAGAGGCTAAAAGCTATCTAGTGGACATTATAATCAATGTGGCTGCCTCAACCCAGGGAATGGCATTATCAATCAATGTGGAAATTTGTTCATCAAATGCTGGATTTCTTTGATGGTTGGCCAATGATTCGATTAAATTAATTGATATTAGTTGTGGTTGTGAAAAGGCATGGAAACAAGCCCTTTGGCCTTTGGGCTTGTTGCAACATTCAAACACCCATTTTTACACTATTCCTATACTAATCCCATTTTATGCTCCCCATTTTCCTTTCAACTACCCCCACCCCTCCCCCCAGATTATGTCACTCACCTGCACACCCTGACGAATTTACAGTGGTCAATTAACCTATCAACGCAAACATCTTTTGTATGTGGGGCAGCACGCTGCACAGCAGTAGAGTTACTGCCTTACAGCACCAGAGACGCGGGTTCGATCCTGACTAGGGACGCTGTCTGTATGGAGTTTGTACGTTCTCCCTGTGACCTACGTGGGTTTTCCCCGGGTGCTCCAGTTTCGTCCCACACTCCACAAGACATTCAGGTTTGTCGGCTAATTGGCTTGGTAAAATTGTAAATTGTCCCTAATGATTGTAGGATAGTGTTAGTGTAGGGGATCGCTGGTCGACGCAGACTCAGTGAGCCTAAGGGCTTGTTTCTGCACTTTAGCTCAAAACTAAAATAAATTAAACACTGTGAAACAATACATTGCTATAGGAAAGATGATATCAAGCAGAAAAGGTACAGAGACAAAATTTACAAGGATGTTGCCAGAAACTGAGGGCCTGAGCCATTGAGTGAGGTTGAGCAGGCTAACAATTTATTCTTTGGAGCACAGGAGCCTGCGGGGTGATCCTATAGAGGTGTATAATATCATGAGGAAAATTGATAGGGTAAATGCGCAGTCTTTCACCCAGAGTAGGGGAATCAAGCACCGGAGGTGAGAGGGGAGTGATTTAATGGGAGCCTTTGGGGCATCTTTTTCACAAGAGGGTGGTGGGTCGTCGTGGCTATCCCTTGGGGTCGAGGATGATGGCCTACGTTCCGTTGTTTTTATGGTGGTGGCACAGTGGCTCAGCGGTAGAGTTGCTGTCTTACAGCGCCAGAGACCCAGGTTCGATCCTGACCAAGGGTGCTGTCTGTACGGGGTTTGTATGTTCTCACAAACGACCGCGTGGGTTTTCTCCGCAATCTTCAGTTTCCTCCCAGACTTCAAAGACATACAGGTTTGTGGATTAATTGACTTGGTATAAGTGTAAATTGTCCCTAGTGTGTAGGATAGTGTTAGTGTATGGAATCGCTGTTCGGTGCAGACTTGGTGGGCTGAAGGGCCTGTTTCCGCGCTGTATCTCCAAACTAAACTAAACTAAACTCAGTGTTTAAGAAGGAACTGCAGATGCTGGAAAATGGAAGGTAGACAAAAATGCTGGAGAAACTCAGCGGGTGAGGCAGCATCTATGGAGCGAAGGAAAGAGGCAATGTTTCGGGCCGAAACCCTTCTTCAGATCTATCTATCTATCTATCTATCTATCTATCTATCTATCTATCTATCTATCTATCTATCTATCTATCTATCTATCTATCTATCTATCTATCTATCTATCTATCTATCTATCTATCTATCTATCTATCTATCTATCTATCTATCTACCTATCTATCCTGAAGAAGGGTTTCGGCTCGTAACGTTGTCTATTTCCTTCGCTCCATAGATGCTGCCTCACTCGCTGAGTTTCTCCAGCATTTTTGTCTACCTTAAACTAAACTCAGTGGGGCAGGCAGCATCTGGAGTAGGGGGTGCCCAAATAAAGAAAGGAACGACAGAGGGGTTACAGAAAAAATCTCCAAGGTCAAAGAGAATGGAGGGATCAACGGGATCCTAGAGAGCAGAGGGAACTGGCAGGAAAATCAAGTCAAGGGGACAAATCTCCTTTTCTCAGAATAACCCATTCACACGCTTATGATTAGCGAACCTGGTAGTGACTGGATGCAAGTCTGATGAGGAACCTATGTGGTCTCCACAGGTTGAAGGTAAAATCTAGTAGACAAAGGTGCATCCGTGTCATCTCTTCAATCAATTTATAATTTGCCAGAATCAAGAGAAGTTCAGAACTTGTCGGGGTTTCAAGGAAAAGTTTGCCAGTATCCCATCTCTGAGCCAGTCGAAGTAGTATATGGAGCAAAGGCGATCAAACATAGATTTGTGATAACCACCGGATTAGATTGCAACGTGATGGCAAGAGATCTACTCTGTGCTTTCCAACTAAAAATAGAATGTGGCGATAGTAGTGACCCCCTGGGCCCCTACACAACAATGTTACTCCATAATGACCCATCAATGGTGGTCCTTAGATCCGGATGAAGAACCCCCACTTCACATTACACTGGCTTACGATAGGAGTGGGAAGGACAATGAGCTGGAAACTTTCTTTAAATCATAAGAAGGACAGGAATGGGAAATAGAAGTATTGGCATGAGTGGAAGGAAAAGAGGGAGCTGCCGAGTATGCTAAAATACCAGCACAATTATAGAAAAGAGCTGATGAAGTTGCCCCTCACATTACCCGAAAGGTGAATCTCCCGGCCAAAGCTAAAGATCTAGGAACGATGGTAAGAAAGGTAATTACCTTGGCAGACCCGAATAACTATCAAAAGCAAAATTTGTCTAATCAATATGTTGTTGAATTTTACCAGGCCCCAAGGAAAGTTGTTCCCCACTTACGCCATCATCTGGGGAGTGAGGTATACCAGTACGTGGACCCTCAGGTATGGGCGGAGGACACTGCTCAGGTAGGATGCGTGAAAATCAATCCCATCCGTGTAGCTCTCCAGAAAGGGGTAACACTTCCTTCAATCCGACAATATCCATTGAAACTACGGGCCATCAGCAGCATTGAGAAATTAATTTGGGGTTTGCTAGAACAAGGAATATTGGTGAAGTGCCAATCCATCTGTAACACCCCTATTCTTGCCATTCCAAAACTGGGAAAGGAGGGCCAATATAGACTTGTACAAGACTTAAGGGAAATCAATTCTGGTGTAGAACCACTTCATGCCCTAGTGCCAAACCCTGCCCATATTCTATCCCAAATACCGGCTGAAGCAAAAGTCTTTTCAATAGTCGACGTGCAACATGTATTCTTTTCTCTTCCTCTTCATGAAGACAGCCAATATTTGTTTGCCTTCACCTATAAGGGCCTATAATATACCTGGACCAGGTTGCCTCAAGGATTTGTCAATTCGCCTACCTTATTTCCAGGTGTCTGCAGGATCAGCTAAGTACTTTGAAGTTTAAAATGAATTCAACATTAGTGCAGTATGTTGATGACTTATTAGTGGCTAGTAAAGATGAATCCAGTAATCGGAAAGACACTGCACAACTACTAAATCATCTAGCCGACCTAGGATATGTGATCTCACCATCAAAAGTATTGGTAGCTCAGGAGAAAGTAAAATTTCTAGGGATTATAATTTCTGCTATCGAAAGGAAGTCTTGAGAAGAGCAGACTCGAACCTATCTGCGAATTTCCAGTCCCAAGAGAAGCCAAACAAATGAGGCAATGGCTGGGTATGGTTAAATATTGCAGACCCTGGATTCCAAATATAGCTCTAGAAACTAAGGAGCAAACACCTTATACCAGCAAGGAGGGCGAATTTGAATTAACATATGAGGCACAGGAAGCATTTGAGAACTTAAAGAGATCATTAATGCAAGCTCCAGCATTGGGAAGGCCATTATACGATCGTCCTTTCCAGCTGTATTGTACAATTCTATCTGATTGTGCCACTTCGGTATTAACACAAAAGCATGGGGATAGACATAGACCAGTTGCATATTACTCCTCTTAATTAGATCAAGTAGCTAGTTGACATCCTCTTTGCACTCAAATCTTAACTGCAATCTACAATAGCTTACAATCAGCTGCTAATTTGACACTCCAGCAGGAAATTGTAGTGTACAGTTCATATTCGGCATCGGCATTGTTGGGACAGCTTCAAACCCAGCACTTGGCAATGGCCCGCCAAAATAAGTATAAGATCTATCTGTTGAACAATCCAAAATTGCAGTTCAAACATTGTACATTGATTAACCCAGCCACTTTTCTTATTTCACCCCCAGAAGAGCGAGCAGAAGCAGGACGACTGTCTATTTGTTATAGAGGAGGAAACATCAGTGAGAGAGAACTTGAAGGATGTACCCATGGATGCCCCTGACATCACATTAAATGTGGACGGTAGTGCATCCATTGTACCGCGGGGTGAGAGGTTGGCTGGGTATGCAATTATTAATCAAAAGACAGAGATTGTAGAAGCAGCTGTTTTTGAATCACCCTATTCAGCACAACAAGCTGAATTATTCACTTTGATTCGGGCTTGTATTATTGGGGAAGAACTAAAAGTAAATATTTACACTGATTCTCGATATGCATTTGGGGTGGTGCTTGACTTTGGACAATTGTGGAAGAATAGGGGATTCCTAACTTATGCGGGAACCCAAATATCACACAAACAATTGGTAATAGATTTATTGAAGGCCCTTAATGCTACCCAGACAAATCTCTGTAATAAAATGTAGCACCCATACTAAAGGACAGACCCCAATAGATATTGGGAATCGTAATGCTGATTTAGTAGCTAAAAAAGTATCATGGGAACGTAAGGTGGTGGTACCTAGAATGATGAGGCAGTCTAAAAGTGTAACTAACAAGTCCCCCTTGGAGAAACTGATGCCAACCATCCAAGAAATTGTTTGATTACAAGAAGAGGCTACTGAAGGAGATAAGGAGACAACTGGGATGTGTACTGGATTATATGACTGGGCTGTAGACCACCCCAGCCAGGCAAACTTGCATGACAGACTCATTGCCGTATGGGTTATCGAGTGTACGCACTATGCAACCCATTGTGGTGCAAGGGCAGTAGGGTACACTCTATTAGCTACTTGGTGCCATCCAAAATTACAATAATTTGCTCAAAAGGTAAGTAGTAATTGTCTGGCCTGCCTGCAATACAATCCAGGGAAATGAATAGGATGTGAAGTAGGGAAAACACCATTGCCTATGGGTCATTTTGAGACATTGCAAATGGACTATATTGAATTAGAAAGATGCCAAGGATATAAATACATTCTTGTCATAGTCGATGTGTTCAGCCGGTAGATCGAAGCATAACCCTTGACAATAAAGGGGCTACTGTTGTCAAGGTGCTAATGAGAGAAATTGTCCCTAGATTTGGCATTCCCATTCGACTTAGCTCAGATAACGGTCCACACTTTATTGGACAAATCAATAAAGAATTTTGTGAACAGCTGGGGATCCAGCAGCAATTACACTGTGCTTATCAACCACAGGCTGCTGGACTTGTAGAAAGGGCAAACCAGACTCTTAAAACTAAATTAGCCAAATTAAAGGTGGAGACTGGACTTGGATGGATTAAATTACTCCCAATAGCCCTATTTCAGATGAAAGTCAAGCCTGCAGGGAAATCTAGATTAAGCCCAGCTGAGATTATTTACGGGAGACCCTTGAAAACCCCTTGGAATCCGAATGCGATGAAAATAGTTAATTTCCACCATATGACTGCAGAGATGACCGACTATATCTTAGCCTTGACATGAGCCTTAAGGGATTTACATTGTACAGTGAGAGCAGCCTATGAGGATATGCCCTCATTAGTAACTCACATTAAAGTAAAACCTGGAGACTATGTCTTAGTGAAGAATTGGGTAAGGAAAGGATCAGAAGTTCGTTGGGAAGGACTGTACCAAGTTCGTCTAATGACTCCGACAACAGTAAAAGTAGAGGGAAGGAATGCCTGAGTGCATCTCCATCATTGTAAAAGTATTAGTGAAGGTATCAGTGGTTAACTTGTTTCTTCCCAAGTTTTCTTAGAAATTCTCCACGCTATTATGAATCAAGGACCAATGGACTATCAAGATTGATGGATGGGAATTCGCGCCCACGAAAACTTGGGACATGAGGACTCATCAGACGGTAATCATGGAGCTATGCCCATGAAAACTCGGGAAGCTCGATGAAATTCTGAGAAGCTACATCAACATCTTCTTGTTAGAACATTGTTAGAGTATAGCAGTCATCATTGTATTCTGGAGTTATCATTTATGATGAGGGTTATCATTAATGATAAAATGGGGGAATGTTAATATTGGCTAAATTAAAAACACCATAAAATGGAGGATCCCTGCACTTGTCAGAATTGCTTAACCCTTGTCAGCTGAACTTTACGGGTTTTGATTGGCGCCAGCCAGTCTAGGCTCAGACTGGTATGCAGGATGGTGAGGGGTCCAGGTGTTCTCCATGTTTCTCTTAAATTGATAACATGTATAGCAGTTTTGCAAATGAACCTTAAAAGCATCATTTCAATTGGACCGCTGCAAAAGCATTGTAAATAGTATAAATAATGTTGCAAGACAGTCGTCCTGTTACTCGATGATTGGTCAAATTGTTGAGCCTTGGAGAAACTGTTTGAATCTCAGGGCACATGTTTCAATGTTTGTTCTTGTTTGCTTCCTTCTAGAGCTTTCTTTCTTATACAATGTATTAGCCTCTGTATTATTCGGATAGGGAAATGTCTATTATATATGGGGTTAAATGATATCTGCAATTGAATTATAAAGAGACCACCCCCATGTGGTTCGGCCCCTCATGGTCCCGGTACCTATAAAAGTCAGCTACCACGAGGTCCCGCATCGATCTTATGGGAGAGCGCTTGGGACTGCGTGACCTTCTGGAGTGTCTCTGTTTGAGCAAGGCCTAGAGGGCTTGACCAGGCAGATACGAGGATCGAACCCGCGGTGGGTTAGGTACCGTAGTTGAACTGTAATTGTGTTTTGTTAAAATAAAGATTAGTTGATCAAGTGCTCGATTCAGTGTTTTTTGACTGAAATTAGACTGGGGGGAAGCTTAGAACGAGCAATTTACAATAGTAGACACAAAATGCTGGAGTAACTCAGCGGGACAGGCAGTATCTCTGGAGAGAAGGAATGGGTGACGTTTCAGGTCGAGACCGTTCTTGAGACTGATGTCAAGGGAGTGGGCAGGATAGAGATAGAATGTAGTCAGAGACAGTAAGGCTGGTGGGAGAACTGGGAAGGGGAGGGGATGGAGAGAGAGGGAAAGCAAGGGCTATTTGAAGTGACTTCATAGTCTTCTGTTGGAATTAGATTCCCTGTTACTGAGACAGGAACCCACCTGCTCATCTCATTGTGTGTTATTCCATACAGAAGTATCTCCAGTTATATCTTGTGCCTTCCTTCCTTCCTTCCTCATGCTTTCCATTGATGTACTGCACAGTTTAACCTGCAGATATTCATTTACACGGTTCACCAGCCAGGAGTTTCAAGTTAGCCAAGAGAGAAATGTTTCAATGCCTTCTTGTAACGGGAGCTTGTCATGCACAACACTGTTTTTGACTTTGATCTGTGCCAAGTCTGTTCCAGTGGATGCCCCCTATATGAGAATCATTCAGACCAAATTCTGATTCTTCCCCTTCAGTCTCACCTGGACTAATAGTCTTAGATCATAATTTCAAATCTCACCACGGCCCAGTAACACAGCTGGCAGAGCCGCAGTCTCACAGCACCAGAGACCAGGGTTCGCTCCTGACCTCAGGTGATGTCTGTGTGGAGTTTGCACGTTCTCCCTGTGGCCACTTGGGTTTCCTCCTGGTGCTCCGGTTTCCACCCAAATCTCAGATACATGCAGGTTCCTAGGTTAATTGGCCCTCTGTAAATTGCCCCGAGTGTCCAGGGAGTGGATGAACATGTGGGATAACATAGAACTGGTGTGAACGGGCGACCAGTGGTCAGTGAGGGCTCGTTGGGCCAAATGGACAGTTTCCAAGCTGTATCTTTCAAATCAATCAATCAATCTAGAGAACATAAATTTAGATAATTTTATAAATGTGGATTAAAGAGCTAGTCACAGAGATGGTCAAACTACCAAATTGTCCTTAAAACCCCATTCTAGTTTAGTTTAGTTTATTATTGTCACGTCTACTGATGTATAGTGAAAAGCTTTTTGTTATGTGCTCTCCAGTCAGTGGGAAGACTATACATGACTACAATCGAGCCATCCACAGTGTACAGATACAGGATAAAGGAAATGATGTTTAGTGCCAGATAAATTCCAGTAAAGTCCGATTAAAGATAGTCTGAGGGTCTCTAATGAGCTGACCAGTTGTTGATAGGATGGGGCAGTTTCCTGATAAACTCCTAGGAATAATCTATCCCTGAATCTGGAGGTGTGCGTTTTCACACTTCTGTACCTCTTGCCTGATGGGAGAGGGGAGAAGAGGGAGTGTATGGGGTAAGACTCATCCTTGATTATCCTGGTGGCCTTGCCGAGGCAGCGTGAAGTGAAGATGGAGTCAATGGAAGGGAGGTGTAATCTAGTCTATACGTGACTACGGGCTCAAAAAGACCCTCCTCTCAAATGGCTTAGAAAGAACTCAATTGTTAAAAAAGGTGTCACAATCGCTATCTCAAGGGCAATTCGAGACGGTCAATAAATCATTGCAAGCCATGTTCACAACCATGAAAGTATAATCAGAAGTATTTTTAACTCAGTATCGAGACATGTTCTGTGGTCTAAGAAGGCACCATTACTGATGTAAATTGCTGAGTCTGCATTTATCTGCCTTCTTCTTTCCAGGGTTTAAGTGGTTTCCTCATGTGGTTAAAAGGTGTTACTCCGTATTATTGATTCAGTGGTTTTATTAAATCCTGTGCTCCACATTTTATCGCAGTTCCAAGAAGCTGTAAAACGTGAAGTTAACAAGCATGTTTAATAATGCTCAACCAGTCTAATCGCATTGAAAGAGTTGTTTCCAGGTGAGTGGGAGCACTGTGTGTACCATCAGCTTCACTTCAGGTCAATGAAGGTTGTTGGAATGATTTTAAATTCTTAATAGATAATCAATGTTTAGTTTAGTTTAGAGATACAGCGCGGAAACAGGCCCTTTAGCCCACCGAATCCGCACCGACTCGCGATCCCCGCACACTAATACGATCCAGCACACACTGGGGACAATTTACACTTATACCAAGCCAATTAGAGTCTTTGGAGTGTGGAAGGAAACCGAAGATCCCGGAGATAAACCGACGCGGTCACAGGGAGAACGTACAAACTCCGTACAGACAGCACCCATGGTCGGTATCGAACCCGGGTCTCCAGCGCTGCAAGCACTGTAAGGCAGCAACTCTACCGCTGTGCCACCATGTCGCCCGTGCCGTTGATATTGTGAATCAGTCGGAAGATGGGTCCCGCCCTGAAATGTCGCCTATCCATGTTCTCCAGAGAGCACTTTGTGTTTTGCTCAGGATTCCAACACCTGCAGCGTCTTGTGTCGAGTTTTGTTTTAGTTTAGTTTTGTTTATTATTGTCACGTGTACCAGTGTACATTGAAAAGCTTTTTTGTTGCGTGCTATCCAGTCAGCGGAAAGACTACATGATTACAATTAAGCCATCTGCAGTTTACAGATACATGATAAAGGGAATAACATTTAGTGCCAGATAAAGTCCAGTAATGTCCGATTAATGATAGTCCAAGGGTGTCTAATGAGGTAGATGGACCACAACGCTCAGGACCACTCTCTCGTTGTTAATCGAATGGGGCAGTTGCCTGTTAACGCCAGGAAGAATCTGTCCCTGAATCTGGATGTATGCGTTTAATACTTCTGTACCTCTTGCCTGATGGGAGAGGGGAGAAGTGGGAGTGACCGGATTGACTGCTTTTTTTGAGGCAGTGCCTCCTGCAGATCCCTTTGATGGTAGGAACATCAATACCTTTGATGGACCAGTCAGTGCCTACCACTCTTTCAGAGGACTATCAACATTTAAGAAACATTTTGAGAGGTGCATGGATAGGACAGGTTGCGAGGGACATGGGCCAAACACAGGCAGGTGGGACTTGTGTAGACGGGGCGCGTTGGCCGGTGTGTGCGCAAGTTGGGTCGAAGGGTTTGTTTCGACACTGTATAACTCTGTGACTCTATGACTGATGTAGTAGAGATTTGTAGTAGACGATTAAGGATGAATGAATGATTGAATACTTTATTGTCACATGTGACAAGTCATACCCAAGGTATGCAAATAGTCATAACATAGAGGGCACTTACAAAGTTACAAAGTACTGCCGCTCGCT
The DNA here is from genome assembly GCA_038087875.1 of Malacoraja senta. NCBI lineage: Eukaryota > Metazoa > Chordata > Chondrichthyes > Rajiformes > Rajidae > Malacoraja > Malacoraja senta. The sequence goes on from CM075980.1 coordinate 16,647,956, forward strand.
AGGTCCCCCTTTGTTCTCCACCCCCTCCCCCCCCTCCCTCACGGCGGTCCCCCCACGCCGGGTCTTCCATTGTGTAGGAAGGAACTGCAGATACTGGTTTAAACCGAAGATAGACACAAAAAGCTGTAGTAACTCAGCGGGACAGGCAGCATCTCTGGAGAGAAGGAATGGGTGACGTCAAGACCCAAAACTTGTCTGAAGAAGGGTCAAGACCCGAAACATCACCCAGTTCCTTCTCTCGAGAGTTGCCGCCTGTCCCGCTGAGTTACTCCAGCTTTTCGTGCCTGTCTCCGGGTCCTCCAATTGTTCATTCTCACACCTTGGTCCTGATCCCGGTCACCGCCGAGCTCGTTACGACCCTGCCCGGCCTCTTCGTGTAGCAAGACTGGCCTGGTGCTTGTCTTCAGATGTGCCGCCACCTGCAACACCCCTCCCTCTGGGTCACAGCTGCCGATCACCGTCTGCTCCCTGCCCTCTCCCACAGTCGGTCGGGCCAGACGTGACCACCGAGTTTATCATCGGTTGGAGTGGCCAGTAATTGTGGCAGGGAGCAGTCCAGACAAGTGCTCGGCAGTAAAAACTCAACCCTTCATTTGTGTGCAGATTAAGGAGTTTGCTTATTGCTAGTGACATGATTTAGACAAATGGCCCAGTAATCCGTCAACTCAGCCTGGGCAGAGCTTGTGAGGAAACAGTGGGGGATCCTATTACCTTACATGTGTTAACAGCCAAACTCTTTTGTGTAAACAACAAACTGTCTTGCCTCAAAAGCCTGATTTTAACTCATTGTCTGTGGAAAGACCAACCACTCTCAGCATGATGAATGGGTCTGGTCTTGAGTGGCAAGCCCACGGGTGGGTGGTGGGCAAAGAGGGGAGACACAGGGTGAAAACTAGGGGGAGAGGGACACCGTCTGGTGAACCAAAGAACTGCTGCAATCTTCTTAACATCCTCAATGATTCAATGAGTCAATAATACTTCATTGCCGTATGTAACCTAGGTACAGCTAAAGGTTATGTCTTCTCTCCAACACACAAGTGCGCAAAGAGTCGCAACGTTTCTAGCGCCGACAGAGTTACGTCTTCAACATCAACTACCTCCTCCGTCAGCTCGTGTGATAAAGCTACCCCTCAGGTTCATATTTAATCTTTCCCCATTCATTTTAATCCTACGTCCTCAGGTTCTTTATTCCCCTACTCTGGGGAAAAGACTCCGTGTATTCACTCCATCTATTCCCCTCGTGATTTTAAACATCTCTATAAGATCACTTCTCTGCTTCCTGTACTCCAAGGAATAAAGACCTTTAGCCTGCTCAACCTCTCCCTGCAGCTCAGGCCCCTGAATCCTGGCAACATCCTCGTAAAATGTAGCACTCCCTTGGCACAGCAGAGGGTTTATCTGCTTGTCATCATCATCGTTGAAAACATCAACGGGCAGGGTGCCTTACAATGCTGTGTACCACGGTGATCGCAACTTCTACTGAAGTGTGGATGGCCGTTGGCTCGTTAGGAGCTCATCTGCCCTTTGACTGGTCTTGTTTTTGCTCCTGCTGGGAGTCCACAGCCCCCTCCTCACCTGGCAAACCAGGCGAGGGAGATGGTTTAGTCGCCGACTATCCGACCATGAAGCAGGTAGCACGGGATTACATGGTACCTGTGGCGGGGGGAACACCCCCTGACCTGACCTGACCTGAAAATCTGCTTAAGGTCTGGGATTGGGGCTTAAAGCTGCATGCCCTCTGGATCTTGATCGCTCTACCTTGGGTAAAAGAGCCAGAGTAGGGCAATCGAGAGCAGAACCTGTGAAGGATGTGGAACGACAAAGGTTGTGTGGACAGAACATCACTTTGGTGCTGGACACAAAATGGTACGATAGGGTACAATACGATAGAACTTTATTTATCCCAGGAGGGGAAATTGACCTGCCAACAGGCATAAAACAGGGCGAAGGTACAAACTCCGTCCAAACAGCACCTGTAGTCAGGATCAAACCTGGTTCTCTGGTGCTGTAAAGGCAGCAACTCTACCGCTACACCAGCTGTCAAAAAGGGATTGCTCAGGCACGAGAAAATAACTTTCAGGGCTCTGGAGAAGGAGAAGGAGCAGGGGATTGGGATGAATGGGATCATTGCAATCAATGGGCTGAAAGGCCTCCACCTGAACTGCATCACTTCGACTCCGTGTCACTATACATGACGCTTTAGATCACACTGAGATACGCCGCACTTTATTATCGATGTGTATAAAACAGAATTAGCAATTGACTGACACAACCACTTTTCTGTAATCCGACTAATTAGCAGTCTAATTGATTGAAGTGAACATGTTGCAGGATTAAGGAGAGAATGTGGGGAATGGATATACCTGGATGGGTCTTCATGAATAGAGAATGGCCTGGATAGAGTGGATGTGGAGAGGATGTTTCCACTAGCGGAGAGTCTAGGACCAGAGGCCATAGCCTCATAATAAAAGGACGTACCTTTCGAAAGATGAGGAGTAATTTCTTGAGTTAGAGGGTGGTGAATCTGTGGGATTATTTGCCGCAGAAAGCTGTGGAGACCAAGTGAGTGGATATTTTTAAGGTGGAGATTGATAGACTCTTAATTAGTACGTGTGTCAGGGGTTATGGGGAGAAGGCAGGAGAATGGGGTTGAGAGGAAAAAATAGATCAGCCATGATTGATTGGCAGAGTAGACTTGATGGGCCAAATGGCCTAATTCTGCTCCATATAACTTATGTCAAGTCAAGTCAAGAGAGTTTATTGTCATGTGTCCCAGATAGGACAATGAAATTCCTTGACAATGACCTTATGAACTTCACAATAGCTGAGACAGATGGTGTGCCCTGACTAGGCCCCATCACTGTCGGACTGTGCTAGCATTCAATGAATATCTGCAAAGGAACTAAAAGCATTTGGTCCTCGTGGATAATTACAGTACTTGATGGGCCGAATGCCCCAATTCTGCTCCTATATCTTACGAACTTATGAGTAACTCAGCGGGTCAGGCAGCATCTCCGAAGAAGATGGACAGGTGACGCTTCGGGTCAGGACGCAAAAAACGTCGGCCATTGCCTGACCCGCTGAGTTCCTCCAGCACTTTGTGTGTTTGTGCGTCTCATGTCTGCATGCTCCTCTTCTGGAAGCAGGACTGCACCAGAGCTCCCAGTCTCTGCCTCATGCCTTATGACAGTGTTCTCATTGGCTCATCGGTACAGAGAGAAGATCTGATTTATCGTGGTGACAGGTTGGATTTCTCATGCGGGTGGGTGGCTGCAGGAAAGATGATGAAAGCGCATTGTCTCTTTACACATATAAACTGACTTGTACAGCCTACGCCAAGACTGGAGGCGTTAGCAAGGCTATCAGGGCTGACTTGTTGAAGTTAGCAGCCTTCGCAGTGAAGGCAGTGAACCGTCATTATTTTCTGTGTGTAGTTACAAACAGCAGGTAGTGACAGGATATCTGTGTGTTATGAGTAAACACACAATAATACACATTCTCCTTTTTTTGAGCCGGCCCAGGGAAAAGAGAAAATAAATTCAAATTAATTTTAATTGACAACACTCCTCCTTGAATATATTAAAACACAAGGCTGCACCGTGGGATTTTCTTTCTTTCTCACTCTCCCTGTGTTAGGTTTGAGAAATGTAGCATTCAGAAACAGAACTAGCCTTTTTAACAATGTGAAATTCAACGTGCATCATGTTCTCCACAATGCGAGCTGCATAAGTACATCGCCGGGCAGATTCATGTGAGATGCAGGATCGAGGTTTTGAAAATACTTGAGAAATTGGAATGGTGGTCGCAGGAGGCTATTCTGCCCATTGCTCCTGTACTAGCTTACTGAAAGAACCACCCGACTATCCCCAAAGTGCGGGCGGGACCCAGCAAGTCAATCAGCATCTGTGGAAGGATTGCACAGACGGAATGGAAGTGGGCAGCGTGCCCGCAGCAGAGGGCTGCACCTAAGTCTGAAGAAGGGTCCTGACCCGATACATCGCCTATCCATGGTCTCCAGAGATGCTGCCTGACTTTGCTGAGCTACCGCACTCTATGCCTTCCATTGTAAACCGGCATCTGCAGTTCCTTGTTTCCACTTCTGTGCTCATACTGTTCCATTTACCTCACTGGAGACCTTTGAACTATCTCTAATCGGACTTTATCTTGCACTAAATGTTGTACCTGTTATCCAGCATCTGTACACAGTCAATGGCTTGATTGTAATCATGTTAGTCTGGATAGCACGCAAGAAAATAGCTATTCACTGTCCCTCGGTACACGTGACAATAATAATAAACTAAACTAAACTAAGCTAAAATTACCCAGATGATCAGTTGGTAGACAAAAATGCTGGCGAAACTCAGCGGGTGAGGCAGCATCTATGGAGCAAAGGAAATAGGCGACGTTTCGGGTCGAGACCCTTCTTCACACATGATCAATTGGTTCTCCAAGTATATTTCACTCTGAGTGGCCTGGTTTAGCAAGATTCTCACTCCTCAGTACTGACATCAAACCAATGTGTGCAAAATTTAAAATGTAGTGAAAAAATGCCTTACAATTGTCATCACGTTTTAAATGGAAAAGAAGAACACGGAAACAGGCCCTTCGGCCCACCGAGTCAGCGATCTCCCAGTGCACGAGCACTATCCTGCATACTGGGGACAATTTACAATTTTACTGAGGCCAATTAACCTACAAACCCGCACGTCTTTGGTGTGTGGGAGGAAACCAGAGGAAAACCCACTCGGTCACGGGGAGAACGTACAAACTCCGTACAGAGAGCGCCTGAGGTCAGGATCAAACCCGGGTCTCTGGAGCTGTAAGGCAGCAACTCTGCCCCTGCACCATGGTGCCCTTCAAAAGGGTATTAGATAAGGTGAGAAATGGGGTGAAAGCCGAGTGAAATGGAAAGTTTGAGGGAAGGATATAGGTGGGATGGGGGGAGGGGATGAAAGGGAAGGGTGGAAGCGAAATTAACTCCACTGTTAATAGATTTGGACTTATTTTGGGATATCTGCCTCTCTTAATTTCCCAAGGTAGTCCAAGCCTCGTGATTTACCACATTATTAATATGAGATGATATTTCTAATTAAATGGCACACACTTTGACTGACTGTGACATAGATGCACGATTTGTTGTTGTCATCTCATGGAGGATTACTGCATGATGAATGGTTATTTTGTGATTTTCGGATGCGCCTTGTCGACAGGTTTTCCCACTGCCTGCACCCACCTTAACATCCTGCATCCTCTGCGTCCCTCCAGCCACCTCCCACTCCTTGCCCTGCAGAGTTACATTCCCACTCGTCACTCTCCCGGATAACAAAGCAGTCAGCCATCACATGCCACAACCCCCTGCTAAACCTCCTCTTCCCCCCCACTTCTCCAAAACTCTTCTCAATTCAGTTGCGATTCCCTTGCAATCATTTTACACCGATTACTGCAGCTCCACGTTATTAGGGCATAGAACAGTGCAGCACAGGAACAGGCCCTTCGGCCCACGATGTCCATGCCCAACATGATGCCAAGATAAAATACAGACACACAGAGTGTCTCAAAGAGTTAAGGGCCGGTCCCACGAGCATGCGACTGCATGCGGCGAGCGCGACCAAACCGGAAGCGGGGGCCGCGCGGAGGTCGAGTGATCCCCGTACAGGGCCGGTCCCACCAGCATGCGACTGCATGCGGCAAGCGCGACCAAACCGGAAGCGGGGGCCGTGCGGAGTTCGAGTGAGTGACGTGAAGTTCGAGCGAAGTCCGCGGGAAGTTCACGCGTGACGTATGGCGTCACGACGCTGCGAACGGCGTCGAGACGCTGCGCACGCCCGTCGAGGCGGTGCTTACAGCGTCGAGGCGGCTGCGGGCCGGCAGGCCGTTGCCGCGCAGAATTTTTGAACAGTGTCAGTTTTTCGGAGCCCCGCGCAATGTCGGGACCAGCTCCGCACAACTCCATACGGCTCCGGCGATCGAAGTGGGACCGGCCCCGCAAGGCCGTACGGCTCAAGCGACCACGTTAGGTCGCGCTTGCCGCATGCAGTCGCATGCTGGTGGGACAGGCCCTTAACTCAGCAGGTCAGGCGGCATCTCTGGAGAACATGGATAGGTGACGTTTCGGTAGGGTTGCCAACTTTCTCACTCACGAATAAGGAACAACAGGACAAATTCCAGACGGCAATTCATTGGCCGACTCGGCCATGGCTGGGTGACTGATGAGTTGGCCCGGGTGCTGGACTGCACACAAAGCCCAGCCAGCCGGCCAGCTGGGGGTGGAAGATTGCAACCTTCACGTGATCCGCCCTGTTTTGACTAATGCAATCAACTCGACGTGCACAAAAAGAAGATCAAATAGAACAAGTTGTCCAACAACTTTAGGCTGTGCACGCCACACAAAAGAAGAAGAAGTTGCAGCTGAGGAGTTTTGGCCCGCGCGAAGTCGCTCGCAAAGTCTGGCACCCCATCCAACTCATGAACCGGTGAGCGGTCATGAGAAGACGGGGTGGTGGTGTTGGCGGCAGTGATGGAAATGGGTTTTAGGAACTACGGGTACTCTAAGGTCCATGAGGCTGAGGTTGGGAAGGAAGGAGAGGGGGGATTTTTTATGTGCGGTCATACCCATGTAAGAGTACAAGAATGCATAACTTGTTTATTGTGTATTTGTAATACAGTTTATTGTGTATTATATGTCATAGCTGCTTTCTTGCATCTCTCTCTCTCTCAGACAGACGAAAGCATCGATCATAGAGCGGAATAGGTGACATTTTGGGTCGTGACCCTTCTTCAGACTGACAGTCAAGGGAAAGGGAAACGGGAGATATAGGCATATCTTCCATTCATTTGTCCTTAGTACCGTCTATATCTCTTGTTCCTCTTTCCCCTGACTCAGTCTGAAGAAGGGTCTCGACCCGAAATGTCATCTATTCTACTCTATGATCGTTGCTTTCGTCCGTCTGTCCGCTCGTTCGTTCATAGAAACATAGAAACATAGAAAACAGGTGCAGGAGGAGGCCATTTGGCCCTTCGAGCCATTCTTTGTGATCATGGCTGATCGTCCCCAATCAATAACCCGTGCCTGCCTTCTCCCCATATCCCTTGACTCCACTAGCCCCTAGAGCTCTATCTAACTCTCTCTTAAATCCATCCAGTGATTTGGCTTCCACTGCCCGCTGTGGCGGGGAATTCCACAAATTCACAACTCTCTAGGTGAAAAAGTTTTTTCTCACCTCATTCTTAAATGGCTTCCCCTTTATTCTAAGACTGTGGCCCCTGGTTCTGGACTCGCCCAACATTGGGAACATTTTCCCTGCATCTAGCTTGTCCAGTCCTTTTATAATTTTATATGTTTCTATAAGATCCCCCTCATCCTTCTAAACTCCAGTGAATACAAGCCTAGTCTTCTCAATCTTTCCTCATATGACAGTCCCGCCATCCCAGGGATCAATCTCGTGAACCTACGCTGCACTGCCTCAATCACAAGGATGTCCTTCCTTAAATTAGGAGACCAAAACTGTACACAATACTCCAGATTGTACGCAATACTCCAGTTCGCCCTTGGATTAAGCAGCGCAGGATAAAGCTGTGAATTCATGCCATTCCCCTCCCATTCCCAATCTGACCTTTCTGTCCTGGGCCTCCTCCACTGTCAGAGTGAGGCCCAGTGCAAATTGAAGGAACAGCACCTCACATTTCGCTTGGGTAGCTTACACCCCAGCGGTATGAACATTGACTTCTGTAACTTCAAATAGACCTTGCTTTCCGTCTCTCTCCATCCCCTCCCCCTTCCCAGTTCTCCCACCAGTCTTACTGTCTCTGACTGCATTCTATCTCCGACCCACTCATCCCTGACATCAGTATGAAAAAGGGTCTCGACCCGAAACGTCACGCATTCCTTTTCTCCAGAGATGCTGCCTGTTCCGTTGAGTTATTCCAGCATTTTACATAGGTACATAGAACATAGGTGAAGGAGTAGGCCATTCGGCGCTTTGAGCCATTCAATGGCTGATCATCCACAATCAGTACCCCATTCCTGCCTTCTCCCCATATCCCTTGAATCCCACTGACCCTAAGAGCTCTATCTAACTCTCTTTTGAATGCATCCAATGAGTCGGCCTCCACTGCCTTCTGAGGCAGAAAATTCCACAAATTCACAACACCCTGGGTGAAAAGGTTTCTACTCATCTCAGTTCTAAATGGCCTACCCCGTATTCTTAAACTGTGGCCCTTGGTTCTGGACTCCTCCAACATCGGGAACATGTTTCCTACATCTAGCGTGTCCAATCCCTTAATAATTTTATGTTTCTATAAGATCCCCTCTTATCCTTCTAAATTCCAGTCGTTCAATTCTCTCAGCATATGACATATCTGCCATCCCGGGAATTAACCTCGTGAACCTACGCTGCACTCCCTCAATAGCAAGAATGTCCTTCCTCAAATTAGGAGGCCAAAAATGCACACAATACTCCAGGTGTGATCTCACCAGGGTCCTGTACAACTGCAGAAGGACCTCTTTGCTCCTATACTCAAATCCTATCATTATGAAGGCCAACATGCCATTAGTTTTCTTCACTGCCTGCTGTTTCTTGCATGCTTACTTTCAGTAACTGATGTACAAGTACATCCAGGTCTCGTTGCACTTCCCCTTTTCCTAATCTGACACCAGACAGAAGAAGGATCTCGACCCGAAACGTCACCCATTCCTTTGCTCCAGAGATGCTGCCTGACCCGCTGAGTTACTCCAGCATTTTGTGTCTACCTGCCATTCAGATGATAATCTGCCTCTTGTTCTTGCCACTAAAGTGGATAACCTCACATTTATCCACATTACACTGCATCTGCTATGCATCTTCCCACTCACCCAACCTATCCAAGTCACCCTGCATTCTCATAGCATCCTCTTCACAGTTCACACTGCCACCCAGCTTTGTGTCATCTGCAAATTTGCTAATGTTACTTTTAATTCCTTCATCTAAATCATTAATATATATTGTGAATAGCTGCGGTCCCAGCACCGAGCCTTGAGGCACCCCACTAGTCACTACCTGCCATTCTGAAAGGGAACTGTTAATTCCTACTCTTTGTTTCCTGTCTGCCAACCAATTTTCTATCCATGTCAGCACTCTACCCCCAATACCATGTGCCCTAATTTTGCCCACTAATCTCCTATGTGGGACCTTATCAAAGGTTTTCTGAAAGTCCAGGTATACTACATCTACTGGCTCTCCCTTATCCATGTTACTGTCTACCTGAACTTAGTTGTGAGGGATAACATTCATTTCTTTTCATTCATTTTTGAATGACAAATAATGTCAATTCAATTCAAAATGTACAGGTCTATTACCAAGAAGACCTTGCAACATTTCACATTGTTTGCCAATGCTCTGCATAGTCTACTCTTCTGTCTTACTTTCCCAAAGTTTACTTAAATTTAGAGCCTTGTTTTCTGACTCATCCTTCTCCCTCTTAACTAGTATATCAAATACCATTCAACGGTGACTGCTAGCCAAGCGTTACTGCACCATTAATTAATTGACTAACTCAGACTAATTATTCATTATTTTTGTTAGCTGAAGGACATATCGTTCCACAAAAATTGAACACAATGAATCTAACTATGGCACAACCAGTGATTTATACAAGTTTTCTATTCGCTTCTTAATAATTATTTCCCATTTGAAAATGTAGCATATCATTTGCTTTTGAAGGTTTGTATATCTGAACACTGATTTTTTAAATGTGCACATTTTATGCATCTCTTTTCTCCAAAATACCTCCAAAAATACAGCATCGAGTTTTCGAGAGCGGGCAGAGGAGGGAGAGCGGGGAGAGACACGGATGCAGAGAGAGAGGCACGGAGGCAGAGAAAGAGGCACGGAGGCAGAGAGAGGGGCACGGAGGCAGAGAGAGAGGCATGGAGGCAGATAAAATAACGTGGAATAATCAAATAACGTGACTTTACCTGAGCCCGTGCTCGCGGTCTGTAGCCCTGAGTCAGTTTAAGAAATTCTCCCTTGAATTTTATTCATAGGAACGCGGTGTTAAAACACAATTACATTTACTGAGGAATGTGGATCGATGTATTGATGACATATTGTATAACTACTGTTAACTACTGGCTGTTAACAAGTGCTAACAGTGGCAGTTAACAAATCGTTTTCATCCGAGTTGAATAAAGTGAGAAACGGCTCGAATCTTTCTGTAGTACTCATTAAACCCAAGCTGGAAATTGAAAACTAGGGGAACGCCGTACCCCTGCGTACCCCCCCCATTTCCATCACTGGTCAGCTGTAAGCGAAGGTCCGAAGGTCGGACAGCTGGCCAGGCTGCCGACCGACGGGGCCATGGGCGAGGCGATGCTGCTGCATTCCATGGGCTGCACTATGTCGACACGGGTGAGGCGGGGACAGACACGGCGCTCCGACCCGACAGGCCCCTCGACCCTAGTAGTGGCAGTCACATATGGCACAATGGCGGTCCCGTACGGGACAAACCAATTTAACACAAAATACGGGATGTCCCAGCTAGTACAGGACAGTTGTCAACCTTACGTTTCAGGTCAGGACCCTTCTTCATGCTTAAGATACGCCTGCACGTGATCCATATCCCTCCATTCCCTTGCATATCTATGTGCCAATCTAAAATCCTTTTCAATATTACTATTCTCCTGTTTATTTTAATTTAGTTTAGAGATACAGCATGGAAACAGGCCCTTCGGCCTACTGAGTCCGCACCAACCAGCGATCTCCACACAATAACGCTATCCTATACACAATAGGGACAATTTACATTTATACCAAACCAATTAATCTGCAGACCTGTACATCTTTGGAGTGTGGGAGAAAACCGAAGGTCTTGGAGAAAACCCATGCAGGTCACGGGGAGAACATACAAACTCTGTACAGACAGCACCCGTAGTCAGGATTGAACCCGGGTCTCTGGCGCTATAAAGCAGCAACTCTACCGCTGCACCACCGTGCCACCCACTGTTTTATGTAAACCAGTTTGAGCAATGAAGTTTGTCAAAGGCATAGTTTTTGAGTGTTCAGTCTGATTGGCCTCAGGAGCCATTCTTTCATTTCCACAGCAGATTCTGATGAAGGTTGGTCATTTTAAACATTCAAGCTATATATTTTACATTTGTTTTTAACACAGCAAACAAGAACTGATTGAAAAAGATACAAGGTGCTGGAATAACTCAACAGATCAAGCAGCACCTCTGGAGAACAAGGCCGGTGACATTTTGGGTTGGGTATCCATTGTCACCTACCCGTGGTCTCCTGAGAGACACAAATTGCTGGAGTGACTCAGCGGGTCAGGCAGCATCCCTGGAGAAAAGGAATAGGTGACTTTTTGGGTTGAGGTCTTTCTTCAGACTCCCCTTCTCCTTTCTCCAGAAATGCTGCCTGGCCTGTTGAGTTACTCCAGCACTTTGTGCCTTTGTTGGTGAACCAGCATCTGCAGTTCCTTGCGTCTCTATGAGCTGATTGAAGACTTTATGAGCATAACAGTTGCTCATGCTTAACTGTACCAGATAAACAGGCTGTCCATTGATGAAGAAGGAACTCAGCCATGGTGGGGTTAGCCGAGCTATTTTGGTGGATCCACAAACCCAGTTTAATGCCTGCTGCCTATTATACACTGGTAAGCAGTGACCCTGTCAACCCATCAGCAAGCCTGTGCTGCAGGCAACGTCATGTTGGTGCCATCTCTAATTGCAAGTAACTGCGGGCTATTGCCAAAGAAATGCACAGACTAAGAAGCAAATGGTAGGCTGGCTCAAGGCTACCCACATTGTTGAAAAACGAATGACTGTCCGATATTTCAACTCACCCACCAAGATTTTGTCTTTTGTACGGAAAAAAAACAAAATGTGGGAAACGCGCTTTAGTTTGGGTTAGAGATACAACATGAAAGCACGCCCTTCAGCCCACCAAGTCTGCTCTGTCCAGCGATCACCCATACACTAGTTCTATCCTACACACTGGGGATAATTGTGCAGAAGCCAATTAGCCTACAAACCTGCACGTCCTTGGAGTGTGGGAGGAAACAGCAGCACCCGGAGAAAACCCATGTGGTTACAGGGAGAATGTACAAACTCCGTAAACACAGCACCAGTAGTCTGGATCAGACTCAAGTCTCTGGCGCTGTCAGGCAGCAATTCTACCACTGTGCCACTGTGCTGCCCCAAAGTTTTATCCAAAGCACTTTCCATTTTATGTGGTAGAAGCTACTTGACAAATACTTATTGATTAAAAAAAAATAGTTATAGAGTTGTACAGCACAGTAATGAGTCCATCAGCCCAACTCACCTGTGCCATCCGTGATGCTTAGTTAGGGATTCAGCATGGAAACAGGCACTTCAGCCCACCGAGTCCATGCTGACCCATTCGCACTAGTTCTATGTTGACACACTTTCACATCCACTCCCAGCACATTAGGAGCAATTCACAGAGGGCCAATTCACAGAGGACTACAAACCAGCACGTCCTTGGGATGTGGCAGGAAATCGGGGCATCCAGAGGAAACCCATGCAGTCACAGGGAGAACGTGCAAACTCCACACAAGTGGAACACGTTGACTTCCGTTTAATTATGGACAGCCCTCTCCAGGAATCACCGACAATGGTCACACAGCCATGGTGAATGCCTCTGCCATTGCTGCCATCACAAACCCCGGACCATTGCCGACAACAGCACAGAACGTGGCCGGTAACTGCGCCAGGGCTGAATAATAGTAAGATTAAACGAGAACTTACCAGTTTGAAGTTTGATCTGTATTTTATGAGGAGTTACGTTGAGGGATTACGTGAAGAACCCGTCCAGCACGCATGCGCGACATACTTCAAAGCAGCGGTGTGGAATCACAGGAAACACAATAATTGAAATAAACATAGTAAAGAAAAGGAGAACTAAGATACCAGTTGATCTCTATAATTGAGGGTGGGAGCGGAGGGCACGTAATCCCTCATCGTAACTCCTCATAAAATACAGATCAAACTTCAAACTGGTAAGTTCTCGTTTAATCTTACTATTTTACTTCGGAGTCACGTGACTGACTACGTGAAGATTTTAAAGCTCTGTGATTACAAACCGTGTAACAGTTCATACTTCACTCGCTGCCGAAGTCATTCAAGGGAGGAAGTATGTTATCGTAATCAACCATGAATCTGTTTGTAAACAATAATGGTATTTATTAAACAATAACAAAAGAAAAATGCTCCCCCGGGCTTAAATTATATATTTGCAGATTCTAAAACTCTTTCTGCAAATAACACAGGTTCTGCTAGTGGCTTGTTGTAGAACGTTTGGAACGTTTTCTCCATGGACCACCCCGCTGTAGCCAGGATGTGGTCCAGTGGCACGTCCATCCTTTTAGCCGCCGATGTGGATGCTGCCCTGGTGGAGTGAGATGTATATACGTCAGTATCTACTCCAGCATCTCTCAGTACCTGCTTGAGCCATCTTGAGATGGTTTGGCTCGACACCCGACCTTGAGGTTTCTTGTGGCTGACGCATAAGGCTTTTTCTCTCCCTCGGGAATCTCTTGTTGTGTTGATGTAAGTGAGTAAGTGAGTCATGACACATAACCGTGGGTCAGGTGGGTATGCCTGGAAATCCATAACTAGGCCTGAAGTTCCTGGCCTGCTCTGCTTTACCAGCTCCTGAATGGTGAATGAGACCCGGTCTGGTGTTATAACCATGTTGTCCAGTCGCAGTAAGTGGAGGGACTGGACTCTGTGCTGAGATTAGTGCCATCAGCATGACCGTTTTCAGGGTTAGCTGTTCCAGGGTGAGAGACCTGGCTGGTGACCATCCCCTTAGGTATGTCAGGACCACACTGACATCCCAGATTTGGGTGTACCTAGGTCTAGGGGGGTTGGAGTTAAACATACCCCTCATGAGTTTGATCACCAGCGGGTGAGACCCTATGGCCTGTTGTCCTGGTACTTGTTTTAAGTAGGCTGACAGAGCACTTCTGGCAGTATTGATGGCGCTGTAGCTCAGTCCTTCATTATGGTGAAGGCCAGCCAGGAACTGCAGTACACTGGTTATGGTTGTAGATGAGTATGTTGTCCCAGTATTCGAGCAGTATCTTTCCCACTTCCTGATGCTCGATAGGTATTGTTTCCTGGTGGACATACGGTGGGACGCTGTCATCGTGTTGATGGTCCTGTCAGACAATCCCAGGCCCAGCAGTGGTATTTTCATATCTGCAACCCAGTAGGTTAATTTTGTCATAGCATGGATGACTTATGCCTGATACCGGTTGAGTCAATAGGTCTGGGCTACTGGGAAAGGTCATAGGAGTTTCGATGACCATGTCGAGGACCACTGGGAACCATGGCTGTGTAGGCCAGTCGGGTACTATCAAAATACCTGAAGCAGAGTCCATCTGTATTTTGCGTAGTACCCTACTGATGAGGCAGAAGGGGGGAAAAGCATAAAAGAAATAGTTTCCCCAGTTCAGTGCAAATGCATCTATCGCTGCTGCCTCAGGGTCTGGTTCCCAAGCGACATACATTGGTACCTGGTGATTTAGTCTGGATGCAAAGAGATCGATATCTGGTGTGCCATATTGCTTTGTAATTTTAGCAAAAGCTTTAGGATTTAACATCCATTCGGTGTTATCATTGAATTTGCGTGACCTGGTGTCTGCCACTGTATTTAGCTTACCTGGTAGGTAAGTTGCTGATAGCCAAATATGTCTATCGACACACCATTGCCAGATTTTGTTGTCCAAATTGTCACATGATATCGATTTTATTCCGCCCGTATGGTTAATATAGGCCACCACCGTGGTATTATCAATCTGTAAACGAACATGCAAATGGTGCATATTCGTAGAATATGCTTTAAACCATAAAACGCACCCAACATTTCCAAATAATTTATGACCAGTGTTTGTAGTAAAGATGATTCTAGGTTAGTCCATCTACCACCTGTGCTGGATATGGTATTAGTTGCTCCCCAGCCTTGAGCACTGGCATCTGTTTGTATAGTTAACGTTGGGTTATTGATGATGATAGGGCTGGAACTATGCCAAATGTGTTCTATCCACCACTGTAACTCTGATATTGCTTCAATGGGTAATTTCATGGTTCGGTCAAAGTGACCTGCATGTCGTTTTAACGCCTGTACTTTTGCCCTTTGTAGGTTTTGATAGTGCAGAGGTCCAAATTGTGTAGCTGGAAATGCTGCTACCATTTTGCCAATTACTCTTGCCACTTGTCGGATGGTCGGTCGATTGCTAACCATTAAATTGTTGCACGTCTGTGCCAATTCTGCTGCTTTACCTTTTGGCAATGTTACAGACATGTGGACTGAGTTAATTGTGAATCCCAGATAGTCCATAGTTGTGGATGGCGTCAACTTAGATTTATCTGGATGTAAGACAAATCCCAGGGTTTCAAACAATTGTTTGGTAGCTAATACAGCTGATTTAGCCAACTCCATGGTTTTGCCTACTATTAGGATATCATCAAGATATGCCATGACAATATGTCTCTGTTTTCTTAATGTTGCCAAGGCTGGTTTTAATATCTTGGTAAATAGTCTTGGGGCTGATGTTAACCCATTAGGCAACGCTTTAAACTGCCATAGTTGCCCCAGCCAGGTAAATTTCTGGTATCTGCAATGACCCTTTTGAATGGGTACTGTATAGTAGGCATCTTTTAAATCAATGCTTGCCATAAAGTATCCTTTGGAAATCAGTTGTTTGGCAGTTACAAATGTTTCCATTTTGAAATGTATATACTTAACAAAGGTATTTAGTGAGGTTAAGTCAATGATGATGCGACATCCACCATCTTTTTTGTTTTTGGTAAATATATTTGAGACAAATTCCAAAGGTTAATGTTTGGATTTCTCAATGATACCTTTTGTAAGTAACCTCACCAGTTCTGCTTGACCCTCTAGTTTTTCTTTGACTGAGAGGGTAAAGACCCTTTGGGGTACATGCTGAACTGGTGGCATATTTTCTTGAATGAACTCTATTTTGTATCCACGAATACTGTTAAGTATATAACTATCAATCGTGATAGACCTCCATGCTTCAATGAACAGGTGTAATCTCCCCCCTGTTAGTACAGTTCCCCCACTTTTTATATGCTGGTAGGAACCAGACCCACCTACCTCCATAGTTATGGGAGTGTTCCTTTCTTCGGTTTCTTCATCCGTCGTTGTACTGCTGGATGTACTGCTGGTTGGGGGTGGCGCATTTTCCATGGGGTCTGCTCTGGGCCCTGGCCTAAAAAAGGCTTTCGGGGATGGTATGCAGACCCCGAGCTTTCACCAGTCCCATAAGTTTGACGTCGACTGGTGGACGCGGTGGGGTACTGCCATCTGGGTTGTGTGGATCTGCTCGTTCCGGGGCCTGCCCTCATGAGGCCGAATGCTTTGGACACTTCCTCCAGGTCTTTCACTTGTTTTGACAAGTCCTTTCCAAATAACAGGATCTGTGGCTCTGAGGCCGGTGTTTTGCACAGTCCTGCATATTTGGGATTGAGGGCAGGTCTTATTATCTCCTTGCGGAGGTTGTTTATCTCATATTGAGTGTTGCACAGCAGAGCCAGAGTGTCTTGCTGGTTGGTGGTCATATCCACCCCATCCACGGAACGAGCATAGGATGTTATACCTGTCATCAGGAGCTTGAGGATACACTGTAATTTTAGCTCCTGGTTCCGGATACTCTGTCCAACATACCCCCAGATTTGGCTGTTAACGGCCGGTACGTTGAGTGAACTGCAGTTCTCCGGAGGCGAGTAGAGTTCTAGTGCCTCATTGACTACCTGTTCTTGTAGGGGTTTGAGGGACAGGTAGTCAATGCTGGCCGCCAGTTTTGGCTGCAATGGCCGCCCTGCTCGTGGTGTAGCCACGTAGCGATTCACCACACCCAGCAGCTCTTCCTGGTCCTGTACCCCATGCGTACTCCCGATATCTTCGGCCAATGATCCCTGTTCCTGACCAGCCCAGCCCTGGTCGCCAACGCTGCCCTCGGCTGAGGGGGAAGTGATGGCCAGTGCATTGTAAGGCACTGGTGTGGGAGTGCCTGAATTCCCTTGGCGAGACTGCTCCAGCTCCCGAAGCAAGTCTCGCTGGATCATTTGCTCCATGAGCCTTTCCATGCGGCTCAGGCGGCTACCTCTGCCGCTCTCAGGCGGAGAGTCCTCCTCATCGGAGTTATCAGATATCACCGGCCGGTCAGTTTTTCGTTTTGATTTACCTCCAGCCCGCTGCTGTTGGTCAGGCTGCGCTAGCGGTACTGGGCTCGGCTCGGTCTCAATGATTGTGGACCGCAGCATGTGCGGTCCAGGTGCCGCCTCTCGCCCCCCACTGATGGGACACTCCTGTTCTGTTGGAGTCGAACGGGGGCGGTCTTTTTCCCTTGCCATGCTTTGCTCATTTTTCCAGCTTCTTCAACCTGGAATTCACAAAGCAGAGCAAAGCTTCCTAAGTACGACCTCAGATTAAGTACTTACCTGATGGTCCGCTTTTTTAAACTTGTAGCGGGAGCGCCTGTACTCCCGTTCATCGCTGTTGCACTGCGTGAACGCTAATGTCGCGCATGCGTGCTGGACGGGTTCTTCACGTAGTCACTCACGTGACTCCGAAGTAAAACAGCGGACAGATTCTCACACAGGCATCACACAGAGACAAAAGGGGAATAAAAATGAAAGCCAAGGTAAGACGATTGCCCGTTTATCTTCCATTCATCCCGGAGAGCAAATTGTGTTGTTCTGAATGATTGTGTCGCCCTGATGATTTTTCCTGTCAGGGAATTGTAGTGGGCCCTCTCTTGTCGGCACACGTCCTTGATATATGAGCATGGAAACACTGCGGTAGTGAGGGTCTCTCCTCTCACTGCATTTGTTGAGTCATGTCAGCCGAGAAGCACAGAGAGTGAAGGAGTGTCTGGAGAAAGCAACCATCTGGGGGATCTCAAGTGCCATGTACAATTCTCTCGGCCCCAGGAGCACAAAACAAAGACTTAATTGCACTGCAGCCTCTCGCAGATAAATCACAGCTTTTTGAACACTTGATTGGATTACCGGCTGAGGTGACACCCAGTGCAGCATTAAACTCCGTCAACCCCTCTCCCTCTCCCTGGAGATCAACGTCAGAGACACAAAATGATTTCTGTGACCGGGCGTGAATGGGCACATCCTCCTCTGTAAGACACCTTCTCTCCTGGACACGATGTGTTCCAGACTCTACCAATTAGTCACATATTGGACAAATCATCGATCTCGCTCGCAGCTGATTGTGTGTCTTAGATTATGAGGTTGGGAGATAGTTTGGTATTGATCACTGGATCAATAACAGGCTAGTTTTTGAATTGGCCTACACTGAAAGCTCACTCAATGACATCTAGTGTCACCCCGTGGATAAATGTCCAAAGGCAAGAAACTGTTCATCTTAAAAGCACTCCACTTACGTGTGCCTCACTAGATCAGAGTGGCCACCACCAACTGTCTTCACTTCCTCTCTGATTCATAGAAGTTCCAGGCTTATCTTTAGCTGGCTCCCGCATAACATAACCATAAGCTGGTGTGTTTGCCCCATCTCTTTTCATTTCTTCCATCTCTCAGAACCAAGCTGGTAGAGCCGCTGCCTCACAGCACCAGAGACCCCGGTTCGATCCAGACCTCGGGTGCTGTCTGTGTGGAGTTTGCATGCTCTTCCTGTAACCATGTGGGTTTTGTCCGGGTGCTCCGGTTTCCTCCCCTGTCCCAAAGACGTGCGGGTTTGTGGGTTTATTGGCCTCTGTCAATTGCCCCCAGTGTGTAGAGAGTTTATGCATAAGTAGGATAACATAGAACTAGTAGAGTGGGCGATCGATGGCTGGTGTCGACTCGGTGGGCCGAAGGGCCTCTACTCAATAAAGTAAAACAAGTTATTTCTAAGTAGTTTCTCAGCTTCAGATTGTGTAGAGGTAATTTTGACAGTGGGAGTGGCATTGCTGTATCTCTAAATTATCTAAACTAAACTCAAGAATTCAAGTCTGAAGAAAAGTCCCGACCGGAAACATTGTCTGTCCATTCCTTCCACAGATGCTGCCTGACCCGGTGAGCTCCTCCAGCACTTTGTGTTTTGCCCAAGATTCCAGCATCTGCAGTTCCTTGTGTGTCCAAGATCCTGTTGGTTCTCACAGGCAGATGTAAGAGATCCTGTGACACTATTTTAAGCAAGAGTCGGAATTTGTCACCGGTGTCGTATCCAATATTTATCCTTCAGTCAATTTCACTACAAGTAGATTATCTGATCACTATCTGATTGCTTGTACAAATTGGCTATCCTGTTTCTTACATTGCAGTAGCATTTAGACTTAAAACATACATTAGTTTAGAAATACAGTGCGGAAACAATCCCTTCCGCCCACCGAGTCCATACCGACCAGCGATCCCCGCACACCAGCACTATCCTACACACACTAGGGATATTTTACATTTATACCAAGTCAATTAACCTACAAACCTGTATGACTTTGGAGTGTGGGAGGAAACCGAAACATCTCGGAGAAAACCCACACTTCATCAAGATGCCTCATTAAATTTAGCACAGCCTGAAAGGAACAAGAAAGGCTCTATTAAAATCAAGTCTTTTTAATATAACTTCACGCTTTAAAGTTGGGGTAAATAAAGTCGGTACGCAGTCTGAAAATGCACCTGGCGTGGGAATATCAAACACAAACCCCAGTCTGAAGAAGGGTCTTGACCCGAAACGTCACCCATTCCTTCCCTCCAGAGATGCTGCCTGTCCCAGCTTTTTGTGTATCTTCATAAATACTGAACACTTCTTTTATAGCCTGTTATAGCCACGAGTATAAGATCATGAGGGGCATGGATAAGGTGAATGCCCACACTCTTTTTCCCCAGGTGGAGGATTCTAAAACTAGAGGCCGCAGGTTTAAGGTGAGAGGGGAGAGATTTATGAGGGACAGAGGGAATGTTTTCACACACAGGGTAGTCTTCATCTGGAGTCAGCTATGGCAGCGGATACGATTATGACTTTTAAAAGGCAATTGGACCGATATAGGGACAGGAAGGGTTCAGAAGGCTCTGTTCCAGATTCAGGCAAATTCCCGAGCCAACAAGTGGCCCATCAGGGCACCTCCCTGCTTGGCCAGTAGTGGCCAGCCCTAATTAGTCCCAGTCTTTTCTTGCCTCCAAATCTTCACCCCCCTACGCCCTACTGCCTGAAGAAGGGTCCTGACCCAAAACATCACCCATCCTTTTCCTCCAGAGATGCTGCCCTACTTACTGAGTTACTCCAGCACTTTGTGTCTATCTTTAGCCCAGTATGACAACTTGGTCTGCATGGACGGGATGGGCTGAAGGGCCTGTCACTGTGCTATGCAGCTCGATGACTCTATGATTGGATTGTTGCTCTTGTGAAGAAAGAGTCACAGACCTCAAAACACAAAAGATAGGCACAATGTGATGGAGTAACTCATCGGGTCAGGCAGCATCGGGTCAGGCAGGTGCAGGTGACATCTCGGTTCAGAACCCTTCTTCCAGACGCAAAACACAAACACGCACAGAGGGAGCAGATCTTGTTTGAAACTCAGCAGAAACAGAAATAAGACCGATGATCTCCCATTATCCCAGTGGCAGCCAGCGGTGTCCGTGCATTGTTTAGTGAGTGAGTAGCATTGGCTGCATTCCCAGCTGCACTTGTACAGGATTTCAAGGTTATGTTGCTGCTGATAACTCCGAACCTCCAGAAGCATTGACTGTGCATTACAAGGCTTGTATCGCTAAAAGCTCTTCTTCAAGGGGACACCAGGGACTCTTTTAACTCATCATCAATGTGTTTCCACTTATTTTCCACTTACAAGTGTTTGGTGGGCAGCCAAGGCTCTGCTAATCCCTTTCTTGTTCCTCATGGCTCATTCTAGCTGCAGATCTGGAGCTGAGGCCACGTCTTCAGAGCTCGGCTCACCAGCCTCTATATCAGCTGGCGGCACATTGGTGCAGCGGGTAGAGCCGCTGCCTCTCACCACCAGAGATCCGCGCTCGATCTTGACTTCCGGTGCTGTCTGTGCGGAGTTTGTATGTTCTCCCTGTGACCGCGTGGGTTTCCTCTGGGTGCTCCAGTTTCTTCCCACACTCCAAGGACGTGCAGATTTGTAGGTTAATTGGCTTTGGCAAAAATGGAATATTGTCCCTAGTGTGTGTAGGATAGTGTTAGTGTATTGGGTGATCGATGGTCGGCATGGACTCGGTGGACTGAAGGGCCTGTTTCCGCGCTGTAATGGCCCTGTCCCACGGTACGAGTTCCTTCCAAGAGCTCTCCCGAGTTTTAAAAAATAATCAAACTCGTGGTAAGCACGGAGAATGAACGTAGCGGGACGTCGGAGCTCGGGGACGTCTCTTAGCGCTAACGGCAGGTACTCAGGAAGACTCGCTAATGGCAGGTAAGCACGGGAAGACTCATGAAGATTTTTCAACATGATGAAAAATGTCCACGAGAGCCCCGAGTACCGACGAGTGGCCATTACCGTAAATCTCCGAGTTGGAATCAGGGCAAACACGGGAGAGCTCTTGGAATGAACTCGTACCCTTGGACAGGGGTTTATCTCTAAAGTCTAAAGTAAAGCTGGTGATGCAGGGCCTGTTGAGGATGGCCCAGCTTTGTGCTCCATCTCTCCAGGGAGATAAATCAGGGAACGAGTGAAGCCTTTAAATACCTCACTTACTCGAACAAGAGGAGGAGAAGCAAAAGGCACGGGACTGTGCAATGGCACAGCGGACAAAGCCGCTGCAGCACCAGAGACCCGCGTTTGATCCTGACCTCGGGTGCTGCCTGTGTGGAGTTTGCACGTTCTCTCTGTGTTTCTCTCTGTCTCCCTGGGTTTCCTCCGGGTGTTCCGGTTTCCTCCCACATCCCAAAGACATGCGGGTTTGTAAGTTAATTGGCCTCTGTAATTTGTCCCCAGTGTGTCCCCAATACAGTACCAATACACCTTCTTATTATTTCCCCTGTGTTTCTTCCCATTGCAAGCTAGACCTCATAGAAATAAGGAACTGCAGATGCAGGTTTGCAGATGAAGACACAATGTGCTGGAGCTACACAGCGGGTCAGGCAGCATCTCTGGAGAACGTGGACGGGTGGCATTTCGGATCCCGACTTAAAACATCATCTATCCATGTTCTCCAGAAATGCTGCCCGACCGGCTGAGTTACTCCAGCATTTTGTGTCTTCTTTCGTAAGTTAGCCCCTCCTTGTAATGTCCTTCTGAATGTGAAGAGTGACATTGAAATTGTAATTTCTGACTGAAATTATGGCCCAAATGCAAGAGCGCGACCAACTAGTCGATGCCAACTTAATTCTGTTCTCCTCTCAGGTGGGATCAAGTTGTTTTCGGGGAAAGGGATATTCTTAAAAATAGAAATTGAACCCTGCCTCCTCTCCCACTCCAGCCCATACATAAACATTACAACATGGGGTGGCCAGGATTTATGTCCGGTTCAGTATCAAAGAAAGCGAATTGCAAGAGTGAATGATTGCTGTTCATCCACTGGAAGAGTGAAGAGTGTGAAAGGAGAGATTGAGAGGGGTGAGAGTGTAATTCTCCTGAATAATTCCACCAACTCAATCAATGGTTCAATGGTACTTTATTGTCACGTGCCGAGATACAGCGAAAATCATTTTGCCTTTTGCAGACATTTCAGTAAAAATCTGCCACATCAGGTCTGATAATTACACTTTACAGAAGTCACAAACTAGACAACACGTTTTAAGATTATTACTGACGAAATAGCTGGACATGTTCCTCAAGCATGACAGATTAAGGATATGTAGATGTTTTCAGGGTAAACATGAAAGAAAGGCTTGCTTTTCATACGACACCTTTCAGGAGCAGTACCTTTGATAGAGAGTCAATGTGGTGAGATATGAATTGTGGCAGCTAATTAGCAAAAATAAAGTGTGATAATAACCAGATGTTTAGTATTATAATAGCATTTGGAGTGTGATCACTGTTGGCTAAGACATCAGCGATACCTCTCCTCCTCTTCTCTCACACAGTGCCGTACAATCCCTTACACTGACTTGAAGGACGAGTGAGTCCAAGTTTACCATTTTATCCAACCTTTGTACAAGATGTTGGCAAGGTCACACTTGGAGTACAGTGTTCAGTTTTGGTCACCCTGCTACAGGGAAGATGGCATTAAGCTGAAAAGTCTGCAAGGAAGATACATACGGATGTTCGGGGATAGGTTTAGGTCTATGGCTGTCATGTGTACTGAGATATACGGTGAAAAGCTTTGTTATGTAAGATATCCAAACAAATCAGATGGTAGACAAAAATGCTGGAGAAACTCTGCGGGTGAGGCAACATCTATGGAGAGAAGGAATGGGCGACGTTTCGGGTCGAGACCCTTCTTAGATCCATAGCTGCAGCCTCACCCGCTGAGTTTCTCCAGCATTTTTGTCTACCTTCGATTTTTCCAGCATCTGCAGTTCTTTCTTAAACAAACAAATCAGATAATACATTTTGGATCGAGATCAGATAATACGTTATGGGTCAAGGCCTGAAACGTCACCTATTCCTTTTCTCCAGAGATGCTGTCTGATCCGCTGAGTTACTACAACTATTTGTGTCTATCTTCGGTTTGAACCAGCATCTGCAGTTCCTTCCTACACAAATAAGATAATACTATACATAAATACAAACAAGTTAAAGTTGTACAACAGGTAGAACAAAAGGGAAAATACAGAGTGCAGAATATAGTTCTCAGCATTGTAGTGCACCAGTTCCAGAGACAAAGTCCAATGTCCACAATAGGGTAGATGTGAATTGGACAGCACCTAGCTTATGGAAGGACTGTTCAGAGGTTGAGAGGGATATGGGCCAAATGGTGGTAGATGGGAGCAACTTAGAAGGGGCATCTTGGCCAGCATGGCCAAGTTGGGCAGAAGGACCTGTTCCTGAGCTGCATCACTCTAAAATAATGGAGCACTCAGTATCCCACCCATGATTTATACGATCAGGTCCATGAAGTGAGACTTGAACCACATCCAAGGGTCTCGACCCGAAAGGTCACCCATTCCTTCTCGCCAGAGATGCTGCCTGTCCCGCTGAGTTACTCCAGCTTTTTGTGTCTATCTTCGGTTTAAACCAGCATCTGCAGCTCCTTCTTACACACTTCTGGCATTGAGGCACAACCATTAACAGCTGAACTGCAGGTCACCAGTGATAAACAGACTGCCTAGCCTGAACAGGAGTTTAATCTATCTGGAGTTGAAAAGTGAGATAGGGCTTGCTTTTTTGTCAATTCATTTGCTTTTTGTCAAAGCTTCCTCCCACAGCGGGAGTTTACCAATTCTTTGATCCCCTTCACCAACCATCAATTCCATGTTGTCAAAATTTGATTGTGGATTTTAGTTTTTAGTTTTAGAGATACAGCATGGAAACAGACCCTTCGCCCCCACCGAGTCCACGCCGACCATCGATCACCCGTTCACACCAGTTCAATGTTCTCCCACTTTCACATCTACTCCATACACACGAGGGGCAATTTACAGAAGCCAATTAACCTACAAACCCGCACGTCTTTGGGATGTTGGAGGAAACTGGAGCACCCGGAGAAAACCCATGCGGTAAACCGGGAGAACGTGCATAATCCACACACAGACAGCACCCTAGGTCAGGATTGAACCTGGGGCTCTGGCACTGTGAGGTGGCAGCTCTACCAGCTCTCAGGCTCCTTTCTATCTCTTTCCATATTGGCAGCTCCCCCAATTGTTAATTCCATTTCCTAAATGAGGAGCAGAGTATAGGAGCAAAGAGGTCCCTCTGCAGTTGTACAAGGCCCTAGTGAGTTTTGGTTTCCAAATTTGAGGAAGGACGTTCTTGCTATTGAGGGAGTGTAGCGTAGGTTCACACGGTTAATTCCCGGGATGGCGGGCCAGTCATATGCTGAGCGAATGGAGCGGCTGGGCTTGTATACTCTGGAATTTAGAAGGATGAGAGGGTATCTTATTGAAACATATAAGATTATTAAGGATTTGGACGCACTAGAGGCAGGAAACAAGTTCCCGATGTTGGGAGAGTCCAGAACCAGGGTCAACAGTTTTAGAATAAGGGGTTAGCCATTTAGAACGGAGATGAGAATCACTTTTTCACACAGAGAGTTGTGAGTCTGTGGAATTCTCAGCCTCAGAGGGCGGTGGAGGCCGGTTCTCTGGAAACTTTCAAGAGAGAGCTAGATAGGGCTCTTGAAGATAGCGGAGTCAGGGGATATGGGGAGAGGGCAGGAACGGGGTACTGATTGTGTATGATCAGCCATGATCACATTGAATGGCTTGAAGGGTTGTATGGCCTACTCCTGCACCTATTGTCTATTGTCTATTATCTCACCTCCTGCCTGCCTGGATTGCCACTGGCCAGTGGCGGTGAAGGGTGCACACTCAGAACTTGGACAACATTCTCCAGTGGAAATGGGGACACGGGAAGCTTCAAACTTCCCCTTCGCGATTCCTCCCTACAAAATAACCAGCCCACTCTGCCAACTCACGATTAGGGCCGATTCAGAAATCCCCCCCAATTTGTCTGTTCAGCTCTCAGGAGTTTCTCCACAATTCAGCGCAATAACAATTTCTCTTTCTCCCCTGAAAATGTCAAATTACATTGGGCAGGTCATCAAAGGCTGTTTTCATTTTCTTTCCGATTTCTCAGCTGCCTGTGCCCAATCTCAGTGGCTGACCCAGGGAACTTCATTCATATCCTTAATCGATCGGGAGAGCAGCAGTACTCTGCTCCCGAGACTCTGAAATCCATGGCTGCGGCTCCTTATTTGTAACAAAGAAGCCCTACTCATTCTGCCTGACAGCCAAGCACCCCCCCCCCCCCCCTTCCCCCTCTCTCACCCTGGCGGAACGATGTTAGCACAGTGGAGGTGGCCCTTTCTGCCCGAATGCCAGGAAGTGGAGCTGCCGCTGTCATTAAAGTGGAACTCCAGACAGCTGAAATAACACCTGCCTCAGCTGGCCCTCCCTGTGCACTCACACACGGCGTCTCAGAGACTGGCACTGGAGGAGAACACGCATCCTGCAGCTGAAGCCACTGCTGCATGCACCATGAAATAACCAGTCAAAGCCCTCCATCCGCCAAGGCTGCGATTGTCTGAATGTTCATCGTTATAGAGTCATAGTCATAGACTCATAGAGTGATACAGTGTGGAAACAGGCCCTTCGGCCCAACATGCCTACACCAGCTAACATGTCCCAGCTACACCAGTCCCACCTGCCTGCTTTTGGTCCATATCCCTCCAAACCTGTCCTATCCATGTACCTGTCACACAGCAGGAAACAGGCCCTTCGGCCCAACTTGTCCATGCCCCATCAAGATCAGGTTAGTTTACACCGAAGATAGACACAAAAAGCTGGAGTAACTCAGCGGGACAGGCAGCATCACCTGGAGAGAAGGAATGGGTGGCGTTTCGGGTCGAGACCTTTCTTCAGACTTAGTTTATTGTCATGTGTACCGAGGTACCGAGGTATACCTACCAAAGAAGTTAAAAAAACAACTGGATTCAGACATTACTAATTTTATTTGGGACTATAAATCACATAGAATACAAAGAACACACTTGAACTAAGCTAAAGTATTAGGGGGCTTAGCACTCCCTAACTTCATGTATTATTATTGGTCAGTAAATATTAAAAATATGATTCAACTGATGGACAACTCTGCCCAGCAAGTGGACTGGATTGTAATGGAGAGAGAGGACTGCTCCTCTGGAAACATTGGAGCGATCCTCCTCTCACCAATGAAACTGAATAACATAAATTATAACAAAAACCCAATTATACATAGTACAATCAGAACTTGGAAACAAATAAAACAAAATTTAAAATTAAGAAATGTATCGCTTTTATCTCCCATAATTAATAACCCTTCATTTAATCCCTCTATTACAGACAAATCTTTCATACAATGGGATAGACTAGGAATTAAAACGTTCGGTGACTTGTACGAAACTGGAAAATTACTATCATTCCAACAATTACAAATAAAATATAAACTCGGAAATAATCAATATTTTAAATATTTTCAAATATGTGACTATTTGAAAAAATATACAAAAGACCATTATAGTAGCCCAGCAGATGTATTGGATGAAGCAATGCAGATAAAAGCTGAATCAGCAAACTTAATATCATATTTGTATAATATTATCTTAAATGTAGAAATACCATCTACGGAAGGTATTAGAAGAGATTGGGAACAAGAATTAGCTATTAAAATCTCAAAGGAAAGGTGGAATGAACATTTATTAAACGTGCATAAATGTTCGATTAATGTAAGACACACTTTAATACAATTTTAAATTTTACATAGATTATATTATTCCAAAACTAAAATCAATAATATTTTCCCAAATGTATCATCAATTTGTGATAAATGTCAATCTCAAGAAGCTACTATCGCGCACTCATTTGTTTTCTGTACAAAAATTCAAAAATTTTGGATTGAAATGTTTGAAATCTTTACAAAATTATTTAAAATAAAACTGATACCCAAAGCAGAATGGATTATCTTCGGAACAACGGAAGATAGTCCAGAACTAAATGTGTTCCAAAAGAAATTAATAGACTATGCGTTAATAACTGGAATAAAGTGAATACAAAAATTCTGGAAAAACGCTCCAATACCAACTATAAACATGTGGATTTCAAATATGTTCGAAACATTACACCTAGAAGAGATAAGACTCCTCCTGACACGTAAACCAGATCACTTCCATCTGACGTGGTCTGCATTTATAGAATTATTACAAGTATAGGGTGCAAAAGTACTAAAAAAAACTGAGGTCAGATAAGCTGGAGAGTTGGTCTGTCCCATTTGCGTGATGCTTACAAAAAAGTATTTGTTTTTCTCTTTTCCCTCTTTCTCTTTTTTCTTCTTTTTTCGGGTCTATTTCTTAACTCTTTCTTTTTGTTTTTAATTTCTTTCTTATAGGGTCTTTGTTTTTTGTTTTTGTTTTTTGGTGTCACATTTTTTACACTTTCACTTTTTTCCTTCACTTTCTTCTTTCTCTCAATCTCATCCTTTCCCTTTATTAGTGTAAAAAATAAATGGAGTACATTAATTGTAATAAGATATATGTGACGAGTACTAATGTAATTGGTTGTAATGTAATGTACTTCTAATGAATATTAAAAAAAAAAAAAAATTTAAAAATTAAATTAAAAAATTAAATTTTTAAAAAAGCTTTTGCTGCGTGCTATCCAGTCGGCGGAAAGACATTCCATGATTACAATCGATCCGTTTACAGTGTATAGATACATGACATGGGAATAATGTTTAGTGCAAGTTAAAGCTAGCAAAGTCCGATCAAGAATAATCCGAGGGTCACCAAAGAGGTAGATAGTAGAGCCGTATCTGCGCCAGTCCCACCTGCCCATGTTCAGCCCATATCCCTCTAAACCTTTCCTATCCATGTATCTGTCCAAATGTCTTTGAGAGTCAGGAGTCAAGAGTGTTTTATGTCCCAAAACGGAACAATGAAATTCTTACTTGCAGTAGCATAACGTATGCAAACATAGTACTCTGTAAAACCCATAATGAACAACAACAAAAAGTTCAGTATATATAAACAGTAATAGCGTGAAGTAAGAAATAATGCCTCCAAGTGTATGTAGTTGAGAGACTATTTGTTGTTTGTTAAATGTTATTATAGTACCTGCCTCTGCTACCTCCTCTGGCAGCTCATTCCATATACCCACCACCCTCTGTGTGAAAAAGTCATCCCTCGGTTTCCTATTCCATTTTTCCCCAGTCACCTTAAACCTATGTTCCCCAGTTCTTGATTCCTCTACTCTGCGTGACAGATACTGTGCATCTATCTTTGCAATCACTTTACCAGCCCTTCTCTTGTAATAAATATTCCCCTACATTCCCTATATATATCAGAGAGGAATAATGAAAATAACTTAGACAAATGAACTGCAGATGTTGGAATCTTGCATAGAACATGATTGCGGCGTGGTGGTGCAGCTGGTAGAGCTGCTGCCTCACTGCATCCCAGACCCAGTTCGATCCTGATCTTAGGTGCTACCATTTTGTGGAGTTTGCCCGTTCTCCTTGTGATCGCGTGGGTTTCCTACGGGTGCTCCGGTTTCCTCCCACATCCCAAAGATGTGCGGGCTTGTAGGTTAATTGGCCTCTAGTATGTTGGGAGTGGATGCAAAAGTGGGATAACATAGAACTAATGTTAACAGGTGATCGCTGGTTGGCGTGGACTCAGAGGGCCGAAGGGCCAATTTCTTGCTGTAGCTCTAAACTGGGCAGCATCTCATGAGAACATGGTTGGGCAACCTTTTGGGTCAAAACCCTGGTTCAGACTTAAAAGTGGCATTTAAGAGACTTTTAAACAAGCACATGGATATGCAAGGAATAGAGAGATATGGATTATGTGCAGGCAGATAATAGTTGGTCTTGACATCATGTTCGGAACAGGCAAAGTGGGCCAAAGGTCCTGTTCTTGTGCTGTACGGTTCTATGCTCCATGCACTAATTTGCCCGAATCACACTGTGTGCAGTAATTTGTGTGATATGCTAAGAGCATGAATTCATCAATGTTACTCCTGAAATGCTGAGAGCCATTTATGGGACCATTAGAAACTTTCCTGCTGATTTAGACTCAAGGAGTAATAGCCTTTGTACATGAAAAGAGATACTGCTGGTCAAGCAATATTTGCAGGGAGACTAAGAGAGCTAATGCAAACCTATCATTAGGCTTTATTTATATCTTCTCCTGGGAATGTACAAACGCATTCATACGACCACAAGACATAGGAGCAGAATTAGACTATTCAGTCTACTCCACCATTCCATCGTGGCTGATCTATCTTTCCCTCTCAACCTCAACCTCATCCTACCTTCTCCCCATAACCTTTGACACCCTTACTAATCAAGAATCTGTCAATGTAGAAACAACGAACTACAGATATCTTTATACCAAAGATAGACACAACACAAAGTGCTGGAAGAACTCAGCGGATCAGGCAGCATCTTGGGAGAAAAAGGACAGTTGACGTTTCGGGTCTGGACGGCCATGTACAGATAAAGGGTATAACATTTATACAATATAATGTCCAATAAAGTCCGATTGAAGGTTCAACACTTGTGGAACTTTACAGTGCCATTGATTTCACAATGCCTTCAGGTAAGGAGTTCCTGCAAGACAGGCCACAAATAGATCATAGGGCAGCACGGTGACGCAGTGGTAGAGTTGCTGCCTTACAGCACTTGCTGCGCTGGAGACCCAGGTTCGATCACGACTATGGGTGCTGTCTGTACGGAGTTTGTATGTTCTCCCCATGACCTGCGTTGGTTTTCTCCGAGATCTTCGGTTTCCTCCCACACTCCAAAGACGTACAGGTATGTAGGTTAATTGGCTTGGTAAATGTTTTAGAAAAAAGTCCCTAGTGTGTGTAGAATAGTGTTAATGCGTGGGGATCGCTGGTCGGCGCGGACACTTGGGCCGAAGGGTCTGTTTCCGCGCTGTATCTCTAAACTAAACTTAACTAAACTAAATGTACAATGATGCAAAGGCAACTGGCGGCACAGTGGTGCAGCAGTAGAGTTGCTGTCTTACAGTGCCAGAGCCCTGGGTTCAATCCCAACTATGGGTACTGTCTGTCTAGAGTTTGTACGTTCTTCCCATGCCCTGCGTGGGTTTTCTCCCACACTCCAAAGATGCACACATTTGTAGGCTAATTGGCTTGGTATAATTGTAAATTGCCCCTGGTGTGTGTAGGATGGTGTAATGTACGGGAATCACTGGTTGGCGTGGATTCAGTGGTCGAAGGGCACAAAGCAAAATGCTGCACTCGGGGAAAATTAAAAGTAAAAGGTGTGGGTGAAGCAGCATCGATGATGGGGACAAAACCAGGGCTATCAAGACCTTTCATGACCCATTCTGCCCTCTACGTTTCAGAAGTGTGCTGCAATCTCTAGGTGCTGGTGTACTTGTGCATTGAGTTAATGACTTAGGCGATCTACAATAAAACACAAAGTGCTGGAGGAACTCCACAGGTCAGGCAGCATCTGTGGAAGGACTGGACGTGCGATGTTTCGGGTAGGGAACCTTCTTCAGACTGACGGTAGAGGAGCATAGAAAACTGGAAACAAGAGGAGGGGGTGAGACAAAGCTTGTCAAGCGATAGGTGGATACAGGTGAGGGAAGGGAAGGGGGTTGATTGGCAGATGGGTGGAGTAAGTTGCAAAGGTTAGCGGTAAAAACAGGACAATGGATGTCAGATCACTTCTTTCCATGTGCGTGGCTGACATAAGCCTGAGGGCATAGATTCAAGGTGAAGGGGAAAAAGATATAATAGGAATCTGAGAGGTAACTTTTCCACACAAAGGGTGGTGGTGGGTGTATGGAATGGGTTGCCAGAGGAGGTAGTTTAAGATACAGTTAGACAGGTACATGGATGGGACAGGTTTGGAGGGATATGGACCAGGCGCAGGTGGGTGGGACTAGTGTAGCTGGGACATGTTGGCTGGAGTGGGCAAATTGGGCTGAAGGGCCTGTTTCCACATTATATGACTCTAGGACTCTATGACAGCTATATTTGTGTGGTACTTACTATGAACTGCTTCTTAGGATCCTAGGTTATGTATTCATGTGACTGTCGTGGGCCTTGAACCCACAATCTCCAGTGTTAGAATGCCCTCATTCAACCAATGCCCTCCTTGCTGCAGCTTGAGGAGGTGACCATCCCACCTTGCTGCCTCAACTGGGAGCCAATGTTTAACTCACAAAGAGAATGGAAGGTTTAGGTTTAAGATTAGATCCAGATCCGGGTGTATTATTGTCATGTGTATCGAGGTACAGTGAAAAGCTTTGCTTTGCATGTTATCCATCAGATCAGACGGCACAGTGGCATAGCTGGTAGAGCTGCAGCCACACAATGCCAGAGACCCGGGGTTCGAAGCTGACCCCGGGTGCTGTCTGTGTGGTGCCTGCACGTTCTCCCTGTGACCGCGTGGGTTTTCTCCGGGTGCTCCGCTTTCCACCCACATCCGCACAGCTAGAGTTGGTGCCTTACAGCGCCAGACACCCAGGTCCCAGGTTCGATCCTGACTACGGGTGCTGTCCGTACGGAGTTTGTGCGTTCTCCCTGTGACCATATGGGTTGTCTCCAAGATCTTCAGTTTCGTCCCACACTCCAAAGACATAAAGGTTTGTAGGTTAATTGGCTTGACATATAAAACAATGTAAACTTGTCCCTAGTGTGTGTAGTATAGTGTTAATGTGCGGGGGTTGCTGGTTGGTGCGTACTCGGTGGGCCTGTTTCTGCACTGTATCGCTGAAGAAAAAATCCCAAAGACGTGCGGGTTTGTATGTTAATCGGCCCTCTGTAAATTACCCCTTGTGTGTAGGAAGTGGGTGAGAAAGTGGGGTGACATTAAAATAGTGTGAACGGATGGTTAACGTTCGGCGTGGATTCTCGGGCCAAAGGGCAAATTTCCATTGATATATCTCTAAAACTAAAAACTAAATTAAAGCATACATAGGGGACGACAGATGAATCAAGATGGGGAGGACATAACAATTGACTATGGGCAATAAACCAGGGGCAACTCAGGGCAAGAAATCCCAGAGAAAGCCACCATTAGGAGGGACATTCCAGCCACATCTTGTCACTAAGGTCGCAGATTGGGAGAATAAAGCAGAACAAAGCATTAAATGAAAGCTGAATATATCACATGGTAGGCTCACCACCCTGGTGACACTGAATCCTGGTCCATTCTACAACCTGCTCTGCTCTGACAGGGGTTAATTGTTTCGATCTGCATTAGATAACAGAAAATATTTTAATAGCAGGAGACACAGGGCAGAAATGGGGTTAAAACACTCTGTCTGCTATTGAAATGAAAATGTAAATGAGCAGGTAACGTTGACCTCTGCAGCAGACTGTGAATGTCAAATGTCAGGATGACATTTTTTTTTAAACTGATCTCAAAGTCTTCTCTGTCCGTCTCCTTGCCTGCACCTTCGGAATATTGAAATGCAGTTCGTAAGAGTGGGAACGAGGCCATGCAGGAAAGACAATGAAACAAGCTCATGTATGCGCAACCTACATGCTGTTGCTGAACAGTCTAAAGAAGGGTCTCGACCCGAAACATCACCCATTCCTTCTCTCCAGAGATGCTGCCTGTCCCGCTGAGTTACTCCAGATTTTTGTGTCTATCTGCGAGTGGATGGATCTGGTTTGATGCTCGAGGAACGTTATTTGGAGTGAGAGTCGGCGTATGCACACACTGGTGCTCTTGCCTTGCCATGTGGCAGGCAGCATCACGTCACCGCAGTGTATGTCCAGCGCCCAGAGGAGTCGGCAGTGGTTTACAATGATATCCAGAGGAGGGTCTGTCTCCATGTTTAATGCTCTGGGGTTTACATGTCATGAGAACTTTATAAGTTGATTTTGAAGAAATTCAAAGTGTCATGATGCTCAAGATACTAATTTCAATGCCTTCATACAGTCATACAGCAAGGAAACAGGCCCTTCGGCCCAACTCACCAATGCCAACCAAGATGCCCCATCTACACGTCCCACCTTCCTGGGTTTAGCCCATGTCCCTCTAAACCTTTCCTATCCAAGTACCGGTCCAAATGTCTTTAAAATGTTTTTCATAAGTTCAAGGAACAGAATTAGGCCATTCGGCCCATAAAGGTCTACTCCGCCATTCAATCATGGCTGATCTATCTTTCCCTCTCAACCCCATTCTCCTGCCTTCTCCACATAACCCCTGACCCCCTTACTAATCAATGTTGTTATTGTACCTCGCTTCCATATATCCTCCACCCGCTGCATGAAAAAAGGGTTTCTATTAAATCTCTCCCTCCTCACCTTAAACCTATGTCTCCTGGTTCTTGATTACCCTATTCTGGTGGGTAAAAGACTCTGTGCATTTACCCTATCTATTCCCCTCATGATTTTACATACTTCAGTAAGATCACCCCTTATGGGCCTGTCCCACTTAGGTGACTTTTTAGGCGAGTGCAGGAGACTCTGCGCTCGCCACATGGTCGCCACATGGCCGCCTCATGTTCACTGATGGTCTCTAGTGAGTCTTCTTCATAGTTGCGAGGAGTTCCCCCAATCTGGGAACTAGTCGCGGCCTCAGTATGGTCGCTGCAGATTTCAACATGTTGAAATATTTTCTGCGACCAAAATTGGTCGCCATGGAGAAAATCGATAATCCTGTTGTCGTAGGTGCAGTTGTAATGGGGTCGCCATGTAGTTGTTGGTAGTTGAGGTAGTCGTAGGTAGTTTTAGTTAATCACCTTTGCTGACCGGTCATTTTCATTGGCTCATTGGGGGGCAAAAAAGTAAGCAGGAGTTTTCAGAACCAAGGATAACCGACCGGTAATGTTAAATGTCCGCCGAACTTCACAGCTGTGTATCTCTGGCTTAGTAAAAGTTGTCTGGCTTCTTAAAAGTTGTCTCCACTCCTTCTTCCCCCTTCACCCCCCTTCTCTCCCACCCCCTCCCCTCTTTTATAGGACTTACCAAACACTAGCTAGCCCTTAATTACAGCGCCAACCTTCCTGTTCATCGCGGTGCGTGTCTGTATCACCTTGGCATTGTGAATTTCAGACAGCGCTCCCCCGCTTGCCCTGGCCCCCGCTCTGTGTGTGTGTGTGTGTGTGTGTGTGTGTGTGTGTGTGTGTGTGTGTGTGTGTGTGTGTGTGTGTGTGTGTGTGTGTGTGTGTGTGTGTGTGTGTGTGTGTGTGTGTGTGTGTGTGTGTGTGTGTGTGTGTGTGTGTGTGTGTGTGTGTGTGTGTGTGTGTGTGTGTGTGTGTGTGTGTGTGTGTCTCTCTCTCTCTCTCTCTCTGAGTGTCTCTCTGACAGTCTCTCACCACCTTTAAAACCTCCCTCAAAACTCACCTATTCAGACTGGTCTATCCCACGTAACTCCACTTTCTATCAAATTCATGGATATGTTGTTTTTGTATCATTTTATTTATATATTTGTAATTTGCTTGTTTTAACTGTAAGGTGTCCTTGAGTGTTCTGAAAGGCGCCCATAAATAAAATGCATTATTATTATTATTATTATTGTTCCATTTCCCGTTTTTTCAGGCGACTGCCGGCAACTTGACAGTCGCCGGCAGTCCGCTGAAAAATCGCCTGTGGGACAGGCCCATTAGCCTCCTGCACTCCAAAGAATAAAGTCCTAGCCAGCCCAACCAAAAATTCATAATCCTCCTTCCATGTACAATTTTTATTCAGAAAAAGACACAAAGTGCTGGAGAACATGGATATGTGACTCTACTGGTCGGGACCCTTCTTCAGACCGATTGTGGTGGGGGATGGGGAAGAAGGCTGGAGGAGAGGAGGGGCAGATTCACTAGTAAGAACCATTAATCGTTAACCATGTGCCTTTTACAGTTTACATTTAAATAGCTCATTGCTCAGTTTGCAACGTTCTTCATTATCCTCTATGTTTTAACTTTTCTTTGTAAAGTTCACCCCGAGAAAGTGCGAGGTGTTGCACTTCAGGAAGGTTGAATGCAAGAGGAAAGTATACTGTTACTGGCAAGACCCTTAACAGCATTGATGTGCAGAAGGAACTTGGAGTCCAAGTTCGCAGCTCATTAAAGGTGGCAACGCAAGTAGACAGGATGGTAAAGAAGATGTTTGCTATGCTTGCCTTCATTGCCCAGACGATTGAATACAAGGGTCAGCAAGTCATGATGCAGCTCTGTAGGACTTTGGTTAGGCAGCATTTGGAGTATTGCGTGCAATTCTGGTTGCCCCATTACTGGAAAGATGTGGAGGTTTTGGAGAAGGTGCGGAGTATGTTTACTAGAATGCTGCCTAGATTAGTGGGGTTCAGCTACAGGGAGAGGTTAGATAGACTTGGATTGTTTTCTCTTGAATGGCGGAGGTCGAGGGGAGACAATGGAAGGATATAAAATTTGGAGAGGCATAGACAGGGTAGACAGTCAGAACCTTTCTCTCAGGGTGGAAATGTCCAACATTAGAGGGCATAGCTGCAAGGCGAGAGGGGGAAAATTTAATGAGATGTGCAGGGCAATTTTTTTTACACACATAGAGTAGGGGGTCAAGGAACTCGTTGCCAGAGGTAGTGGTGGAGGTGGATATGGTAGTAGCATTTAAGAAACTTTTAGATAGGCAGATGGAAGTGCAGGGACTAGAGGGATATGGATCACGTACAGGCAGATAAAATCAGTTTAACTTGGCATCATGTTCGGCACAAACATTGTGGGCCGAATGGCCTGTTGCTGTGCTGTACTGTTCAATGTTCTAAGAACCTTACCAAAGACTTCTTTCAAATAAAGATAGCAAAAATCCAATGCATTATTCATCGATTTTGTTCAATATTAAAGAACTACTATCCCCCAATACAATCGCCCAGCATTTCCACTGGTAAATCTCTTCCTATTTCTACCTTTTCTACTTGAGTTCGGATTGATGGGACATCGTGAGAACAAGAGCTTTCCACTGTACCTCGGTGCATGTGATAAAAATAAACCCCAAACCTAAATTAGCGATTGTTTTCAGTGTGACGTGTTACAGTGTTAATTTGTGATTGGAGACAGTGTCGGTTTTTTAGGGGGCACTTTTGGAGGAGTCAAGGGGCAATCTAATCTGCTGCTAATCATGAATTCAAGGGATATCGGGAGAAAGCAGGAACAGGGCATTGATTTTGGATGCTCAGCCATGATCATATTGAATGGCGGTGCTGGCTCGAAAGGCCGAATGGCCCACTCCAGCACCTATTGTCTATGTTTCTATGTAAGCGCGGTGTTAATGATTTCACAGAACTTTGCCTCGATCTCTCAAATGGTCTGATTGTGAAACGTACCTTGGATTTAATTTTCTCAGCCAAATTGATTTGCCCCGGAGCCAAGGTGGTACCTTGTTTACATCTGTAGAAGGAATTGTTGCTGACAGAACCACTTTAATGATAGGCCAACTCAGATTTTAGGTGTAATATTAAAAAAAAAAAAAAATCCTGTGCATCTCTTTCAATATGATCTTCGAGATTAGCTTCAGATCTTGAATGTCACCTCTTTGACTCTGCCTGAATGAATCAGTTCAAAACAACAGCTCCCTGCAGCATGATTACAGGATCTGCAGAGAATTCGAGCAGTCCAATCAATACATTCATGTATGCACAATTCTTTCCTGTCCTTCTGACGGATATTCTCCTTTTCCTGCTTTTTATTACGTTTCATTACTTTCCCTTCAGTGCTCAGAAAAGATTTGCAGTCCTCGAACGCAGGTAATGAACTCGAAATTTTTTGGAGAATTTATGCCGTGCCAATGGCACAGGCATCATCCACTGCCTATTTTGAGCAATGTTACGGGAAATTTGGCATAATTTAAAACCGTGAGATAAAATGTTTTTTTTTTGTGTGTAATGCTACAAGTCATGATCATCTGGAATGCACTGCACAAAAGGGATGGCAGTGCCAGATTCAGTAATTGCATTCAAAAGAGGTTCTGAAAACTGAACGCAACATCGACATGATTTTCCCATTGGTGAGCTGCACTGAGACAGTGATTTTGTGTTGGCAACCACACCAGCAGAATCAAGTCAGAATCAAAGAACTGTTGTACTTTTAGGAAGGAGGAATTTCTTTAGACAGGGGGTGGCGAATCTGTGGAATTCCTTGCCACAGACGGCTGTGGAGGCCAAGTCATTGGGTATTTTTAAGGCGCAGGTTGACAGATTCTTGGTTAGTACAGGTGTCAGGGGTTACGGGGAGAAGGCAGGAGAATGGGGTTGGGAGGGAACGGCAGATCAGCCATGATTGAATGGCAAAACAGACTTGATAGGTCAAATGGTCCAATTCTGCTCCTATAAGTTATGAATCATGGGAACATGAGAAGGAGGACATATTCATGCCAAGTTCCTTCTTCAAAACCCCTTTATACATGAAACATTATCTATCCATTTTCCCCCACCGATGCTGCCTGACCCATTGAATTCCTCCCGCACGTTTTGTTTTGCTCAAGATTCTAGCACCTGTAGTTCCGTGTTTCTGGGAAACTGCTCGATGGGAGGGGGGGGGGGGGTGGAAGAGATTGCAGAGCTATGGGAAAGAGCATACTATGGTGTGTCTAACTAATCAGCATCGGCCGAGATAGCAAAATGACTATTTTCTGTATTGCCTGTAATCACTGGAGTTTAGAAGGACGAGGGGGAGTCTCATTGAAACCAAGGAATAATGAAAGGCCAAGAGAGCGTGGATGTGGAGAGGATGTTTGCACTAGTGGGCAAGTCTAGGACCAGGGGGTACAGCCTCAAAGTAAAAGAACGTAATTTTTGAATGGAGATGGAGTAATTTATTTAGCCAGTGGGTAATTAATTGTTGAATTCAACATCTATGTTGAATTCATTGGCCAATTCATCGGGTGTTTTTATAGCGGAGATTGGTCTGTTCTTGATTTGTAAGGGCATCAAAGATTGCAGGGAGAAAACAAGAGGATGGGGTTGAGAGGGAAAGATAGATCAACCATGATCAAATGGCGGGCAAGACCCAATGGGCCAAATGGCTTAATTCTGCTCCTATTTCTTGTAATCTTATGTTCTTGCCAGATACTGTGATTCAGAATGAAATCTGTATGGAGTCGCAGAATAATATTGTAGCACAAAATGAGGCCATTCAGCCCATTGATGTTATGCCAGACGCTAAAAGTACAATCTAGTCATCACGTTCCTTGCTTGTAACCCTGCTAATTATTCTCTCTCAGCTCCTCTTCAAAACCACTGGTTGATTCTGTTCCAGTGGTGCAGACAACTCCATTTCCTTAACATAGACATCCTTCATGCATAAAGCGATATGGAAGAAGGACTGCGGGCATAAATGTGGCAAAATCGACCCTAACGCCCGATCAATGATAAGGATTGTGCAATGTTCAAACTGTTTGCAACACTTAAGTTAACTTAAGTTAAACACGTAGTTCATTCCAAGATGCATCGAGAAGCAGAAAATGTTCAAGATTTGAATGAAAATGACAGGCCACATGTACTACCTGCATGGTTCCATCACTAAGACCGAATGACCTCCTTTTGACATTAAATCACATCATATCACCAGATTCCCCCACCATCAACAATGTAGGGGATTTGATGAAAGGTCACTGACCCAAAATGTCCCCTCAGTTTCCATCAGCATCAATGTTGAGTATTTACAGCACTTTCTCTTTGCATGGCAACAGCCTAGTATAGGATATTCTCACGTAGAGTGAAAATATTTTGTTGCATGTTAACCATTCAGCAGAAAGATTACATAGGATTACAATCGAGCCATCCACAGTGTACAGATACATGATCAAGGGAATAACGTTTAGTGCAAGGTAAAGTCCGATTAAAGATAGTCCGAAGGCCTCCTACTGAGGTAGATAGTAGCTCAGGATGGCTCTCTAGTTTTTGATAGGATGGTTCAGTTGCCTGATAACAGCGGAGAAGAAACTGGCCCAGGATCTGAAGGTGTGCGTTTTCACACTTCTGTATCTCTTGCCTAATGGGAGAGGGGAGAAGAGGGAATGACCAGGATGAGACTTGGCCTTGATTATGCTGGTGGCCTTGCCGAGGTAACATGAGGTGTAGATGGAGTCAATGGAAGGGAGGTTGACCAAGAAAGAAAAAAATCAAATTGGGCTATGCATATGACTAGTATGTACAAGAACAGCTCATTGGCTGCATATGCTAAGATAAGCAACTCGCAGCTAAACTTGTCAGAGTCATTCCACCACTTAAACAACAAGTCAAGATTGCAATGGAATGCTTTCCACTCACCCAGATCAGTGCAGCTCCAAGAACTCGCAAGAGGATATTTGGACAGGTAGATGAATAAAAAGGTATGTGGGGCAAACATACGCAACTGTAACTAGCTCAGGTTCCTGTAGTTGGGCCGAAGGATCTTTGTCCATGCTATATAACTGTGATTCTATGACTCTCAGGAAAAATACAATGGCATTAGGGAAATACACACTGCTACTATGGACTGTCTTTGTGCTGTCCTTGCGCTAAGAACTATGTGTATCTTTTTACAGCTGTATTGTGCTTATTAATTTATTAATTTGTTCATTCTATACTATTTGTGTGTGTTGCATTAAAGTGAACTATTAAGCTGCTGCAAAGTAAGAATTTAATTATTCCATTATTGGTACATATGACCATTAAACACTCTTGACTCTTGGGCATATTTGACACCCATCTACCATCTTAGATGTTCCTTCCCTTCACCATCAGTCCACTGTCAATGCATTTTGTCCCATGCACAAGCTGAGAGGCAGCAACATGCTGAGACTTCTTTCAATGTACCTTTTGAAACCAGTGACTTCTGTCCTCCAGAAAGACAAAGGCAGCAGGTCCAATGGGATCACCAGCTTCTAAAAGGCATGCATCATTCTGACTAGTATGTGTCTTGTGGCTGGGACAAAGTCCTGGAGCAACCTGGCTCTACAGAAGCACCCTTTTCAGGCAGTTCAAGAAGCCTGCAATCATCAGGAGGGATAGAGAGAAAGGAAAAGGAGGTGGGGTAGCGTTGCTGGTTAGAGAGGAGATTAACGCAGTGGAAAGGAAGGACATTAGCTTGGAGGATGTGGAATCGGTATGGGTAGAGCTGCGAAACACTAAGGGGCAGAAAACGCTGATGGGTGTTGTGTACAGGCCACCTAACAGTAGTAGTGAAGTTGGGGATGGCATCAAACAGGAAATTAGAAATGCGTGCAACAAAGGCAAAACAGTTATAATGGGTGACTTCAATCTACATATAGATTGGGTGAATCAAATTGGCAGGGGTGCTGAGGAAGAGGATTTCTTGGAATGTATGCGGGATAGTTATCTAAACCAACATGTAGAGGAACCAACGAGAGAGCAGGCTATTCTAGACTGGGTATTGAGTAATGAGTCTTGTTGTGCGTGCCCCCTTGGGCAAGAGTGACCATAATATGTTTGAGTTCTTCATTAGGATGGAGAGTGACATTTTTAATTCAGAAACAACGGTTCTGAACTTAAAGAAAGTTAACTTTGAGGGTATGAGACGTGAATTGGCCAAGATTGACTGGCAATTAGTTCTAAAAGGGTTGACGGTGGATATGCAATGGAAGGCATTTAAAGACTGCATGGATGAACTACAAAAATTGTTCATCCCAGTTTGGCAAAAGAATAAATCAGGGAAGGTAGTGCATCCATGGATAACAAGGGAAATCAGCGATAGTATCAAAGCAAAAGATGATGCGTACAAATTAACCAGAAAAAGCAGCATACCAGACGACTGGGAGAAATTCAGAGACCAGCAGAGGAGGACAAAGGGCTTAATTAGGAAAGGGAAAATAGATTATGAAGGAAAACCGGCAGGGAACATAAAAACTGACTGCAAAAGTTTTTATAGATATGTGAAGAGAAAGAGATTAGTTAAAACAAATGTAGGTCCCTTGCAGTCAGAAACAGGTGAATTGATCATGGGGAACAAGGATATGGCAGACCAATTGAATAACTACTTTGGTTCCGTCTTCACTAAGGAAGACATAAATAATCTGCCGGAAATAGCAGGGGACCGCGGGTCAAAGGAGATGGAGGAACTGAGTGAAATCCAGGTTAGTCGGGAAGTGGTGTTGGGTAAATTGAATAGATTAAAGGCCGATAAATCACCATGGCCAGATAGGCTGCATCCCAGAGTACTTAAGGAAGTAGCTCCAGAAATAGTGGATGCATTAGTGATAATTTTTCAAAACTCTATAGATTCTGGAGTAGATCCTGAGGATTGGAGGGTAGCAAACGTAACCCCACTTTTTAAGAAGGGAGGGAGAGAGAAAACGGGGAATTACAGACCAGTAAGTCTAACATCGGTAGTGGGGAAACTGCTAGAGTCAGTTATTAAAGATGGGATAGCAGCACATTTGGAAAGTGGTGAAATCATTGGACAAAGTCAGCATGGAGTTACGAAAGGTAAATCATGTCTGACGAATCTTATAGAATTTTTCGAGGATGTAACTAGTAGAGTGGATAGGGGAGAACCAGTGGATGTGTTGTATCTGGACTTTCAGAAGGCTTTCGACAAGGTCCCACATAAGAGATTAGTATACAAACTTAAAGCACACGGTATTGGGGGTTCAGTATTGATGTGGATAGAGAACTGGCTGGCAAACAGGAAGCAAAGAGTAGGAGTAAACGGGTCCTTTTCACAATGGCAGGCAGTGACTAGTGGGGTACCGCAAGGCTCAGTGCTGGGACCCCAGCTATTTACAATTTATATTAATGAACTGGATGAGGGAATTGAAGGCAACATCTCCAAGTTTGCGGATGACACTAAGCTGGGGGGCAGTGTTAGCTGTGAGGAGGATGCTAGGAGACTGCAAAGTGACTTGGATAGGCTGGGTGAGTGGGCAAATGTTTGGCAGATGCAGTATAATGTGGATAAATGTGAGGTTATCCACTTTGGTGGCAAAAACAGGAAAGCAGACTATTATCTAAATGGTGGCCGATTATGAAAAGGGGAGATGCAGTGAGACCTGGGTGTCATGGTGCACCAGTCATTGAAAGTAGGCATGCAGGTGCAGCAGGCAGTGAAGAAAGCGAATGGTATGTTAGCTTTCATAGCAAAAGGATTTGAGTATAGAAGCAGGGAGGTTCTACTGCAGTTGTACAGGGTCTTGGTGAGACCACACCTGGAGTATTGCGTACAGTTTTGGTCTCCAAATCTGAGGAAGGACATTATAGCCTTAGAGGGAGTGCAGAGAAGGTTCACCAGACTGATTCCTGGGATGTCAGGACTTTCATATGAAGAAAGACTGGATAGACTTGCCTT
Source organism: Malacoraja senta (assembly GCA_038087875.1). NCBI lineage: Eukaryota > Metazoa > Chordata > Chondrichthyes > Rajiformes > Rajidae > Malacoraja > Malacoraja senta. The sequence continues at coordinate 16,690,767 of CM075980.1, forward strand.
ATACTCGCTAGAATTTAGGAGATTGAAAGGGGATCTTATAGAAACGTACAAAATTCTTATGGGGTTGGACAGGCTAGATGCAGGAAGATTGTTCCCAATGTTGGGGAAGTCCAGGACAAGGGGTCACAGCTTAAGGATAAGATGGAAATCCTTTAAGACCGAGATGAGAAAAAACTTTTTCACACAGAGAGTGGTGAATCTCTGGAACTCTCTGCCACAGAGGGTAGTTGAGGCCAGTTCATTGGCTATATTTACGAGGGAGTTAGATGTGGCCCTTGTGGCTAAAGGGATCAGGGGGTATAGAGAGAAGGCAGGTACGGGATACTGAGTTGGATGATCAGCCATGATCATATTGAATGGCGGTGCAGGCTCGAAGGGCCGAATGGTCTACTCCTGCACCTATTTTCTATGTATCTATGTATCACCTTCACAATTACAATTTGGGAGGGTCATTAAATTGATTGTTTGATTTGAAATTGATTCATTGATTCATTTGGAAGATACAGCACGGAAACAGGCCCTTTAGCCCACCATTCACACTAGTTCTATGCTCTCCCACTTTCACATACACTACTTACTCACCAGGGGCAATTTACAGAGGCCAATTAACCCACAAACCCGCACGTATTCGGGATGTGAGAGGAAACCAGAGCGCCCAGTGAAACCCACACGCTCAGGGAGAACTTGCAAACTCCACACAGACAGGTCAGGATCGAACGTGGGTCTCTAGCACCGTGAGGCAGCGGCTCCACCAGCCTCGCCACAGTGCCACCCCTTATATGGTTGGCCTCCAAAAATAGTCTCTAAGAAATTAATTCCTTCCTGCCTTTCTTGTTTGCTTCCCGATTTTAACGCTGTTAATAATTTGTTGAAAATAAATAGGTTAATGATTCTGTTAAAGGTATTTAACCTGAATGTGTGAGTCAGTGCATTACCAGAGGGCATTAATTTTCTTGAAGGTTGACAGTGATGAATTAAAATATTGAAAGTTAAGCTACTTCATCCTGACCAGAACATAACCAGAGGACAGAATCTGACTTTACATGTGGGACCCGGAGAGCACTCGGAATCCTTCAGCAAATTCCTTGTGGAGAGAGAAAGATTGACAAAGCATTTCAATCTTTTGATTATGATTCAGTCAGCTTTCTTGCACAGAGCAGCCGGAAGGTGAGTGGAGATGCACTGTTTGGTTAACAGCCAGGTTGCAATGCTCTGTGCATTAATTTAGTCTGCATTGTAAGCCATGCTAAATAGTTGCAAAGATCGACACAAAATGCCAGAGTAACTCGGCGGGACAGGCAACATCTCTGGAGAGAAGGAATGGGTGACGTTTTGGGTCGAGACCATTCTTGAGACCCGACTCGAAACGCCACCCATTCCTTCTCTCCAGAAATGCTGCCTGTCCCGCTGAGTTACTCCAGCATTTTGTGTCTACCTTTGGTTTAAACCAGCATCTGCGGTTCCTTCATACACTAAATAGTTGCAAGCTTGCTTTCACTGCCATCTGAATTGTGATGAGTTGAAATGCTACGAACTCCCGGGTCAACTTATCGGCATGTTAATTCAGGTATTCTTGGCAATTTCAAATCCAGGCGGGAGTGGGGAGAGGAGCACTGCTTAAGTAAAATTAAAGGCAGTGGCGATTAAAAGGAAATGCCTGAATGTTGGCAATTGGGATGAAGCTGAGAGGGAACGTCAAACTAATGAGGAAGAACAGGAAACCTCAGGCTTGAAGAAGGGTCCCGACCCAAAACATCAACCCTCCATGTTCTCCAGAGACACTGCCTGACCCGCTGAGTTACTCCAGCACTTTGTGTCCTTTTGTGTAAACCAGCACCTGCAGTTCTTTGTCTCCACATCCAGGTTGTGCTAAGTGGATTGAATGAATTGATTGTACACAAAAATGCTGGAGAAACTCAGCGGGTGCAGCAGCATCTATGGAGCGAAGGAAATAGGCAACGTTTCGGGCTGAAACCCTTCTTCAGACTGATAGGGGGTGGGGAGAAGAAAGGAAAAAAGGAAAAAAGGCAGAGGAGGAGCCCGAGCGCTAGGGGATGGGAGGAGACAACCAGAGGGCTGATGAATGGGAGGGGACAGCAAGGGCTAGCAGAATTGGGAGAATTCAATGTTCATGCCCCCAGGATGTAGACTGCCCAAGCGGAATATGAGGTGCATTTCCTCCAATTTCCGGTGTTGCTCGCTATGGCCATGGAGGAGACCCAGGACAGAGAGGTCAGATACGGAATGGGAGGGGGAGTTGAAGTGCTGAGCCACCGGGAGGTCAGGTTGGTTATTGCGGACCGACCGGAGGTGTTCGGCGAAACGATCGCCAAGCCTCCGCTTGGTCTCACCGATGTAGATCAGCTGACATCTAGAGCAGCGGATGCAATAGATGAGGTTGGAGAAGATGCAGGTGAACCTCTGTCGCACCTGGAACGACTGCTTGGGTCCTTGAATGGAGTCGAGGGGGGAGGTGAAGGGACAAGTGTTGCATCTCTTGCGGTTGCAAGGGAAAGTACCCGGAGAGGGGGTGGCACGGGAGGGAAGGGAAGAATTGACAAGGGAGTTACGGAGGGAGCGGTCTTTGCGGAAGGCAGACATAGGGGGAGATGGGAAGATGTGGCGAGTGGTGGGGTCACGTTGGAGGTGGCGAAACTGACGGAGGATCACTTGTTGTATGTGACGGCTGGTGGGGTGAAAGGTGAGGACTAGGGGGACTCTGCCCTTGTTGTGAGTGGGGGGATGGGGAGAGAGAGCAGTGTTGCGGGGTATGGCAGAGACCCTGGTGCGAGCCTCATCTATGGTGGAGGAGGGGAACCCCCGTTCCCTGAAGAATGAGATTGATTGATTGATTGAATGAAACTAGCCCTTCGGCCCACCGAGTTCATGGCGACCAGTGATCACCCCATACAGTAGTTCTATGTTATCCCACTTTCTCATCCACTCCCTGCACACTTGGGGCATTTTACAGAGGCCAATTAACCTATAACGCCTCTGGGATGTGGGAGGGAACCGGAGCACCCGGAGAAAACCCACGTGGTCACAAGGAGAACAGTTAAACTTCAGACAGACATACCCAAGGTCAGGATCAAACACGGGTCTCTGGTGCTGTGGGGCAGCAACTCTACTAGCTGTGCCACTATGCCACCACAATATTATACTAATATCAATTAACAAAGGTACCTGAGAGAGGAGAAAATAGACAGAAAATAACTCAAGTAAAATAGACCAGAGATTTCTTTGAAAGCATGGTCTGGGCTCCCGATCCGAAACATTGCCTATCCATGTCCCCCTGAGATGCTGCCTGACCTACTGACTCACTCCAGCACTTTGTACATTTTTTTATAAACCAGCATCTGCAGTTCCTTGCATCCCTGGAAAAATACTTTAGTCCCTTCCAGCTACTTGTCATGAATGTCTGGTATTCATGTATGCAATCGTTCAGCAGAGATTTTTAGCTCGAAAGCCCTTTAGACTTTAGACTTTTAGACTTTAGAGAGGGTGGAAACAGACCCTTCAGCCCACCGAGTCTGCACTGACCAGCGATCACCCCGTACACTAACCTACACACATTAGGGACCATTTTTACAACCTACAGAAGCCAATTAACTGACAAACCCACACGTCTTCAGAGTGTGGGAGGAAACCAGAGCACCCGGGGAAAACCCACACGGTCACAGGGAGAATGTACACGCTCCATACAGACAGCACCTGTAGTCAGGATCGAACCCGGGTCTCTGGCGTTGTAAGGCCGCAACTATACCATTGCGCCACCGTGCCACCCCTGTCACGACAAGAGAGAGTCAAGAGTGTTTTACTGTCATATGTCCCAGATAGAACAATGAAATTCTTACTTGCAGCAACACAACAGAATATGTACACAAAGTACTCTGTAAAGAATATAATAAACAAGAGAGAAAAAAAAGTTCAGTTTGTGTACATATACACTTACTCACAAATACAAGGGTATATAGATCATATGCTGCCCAGTTGAATGCATTGGAAGATTTCCAGTGCTACCCCACCTAACACAAAGTGGGAAGATCATTTGGTCATTAAAGGATATTGGGCTTCATCCCACCCCACTGCTGCACTGTACAGTGGTGAGACTGCTCCCTCTACCGGCTTAAACCAGGCATCACTCGCAGTACGAGGCTAAAATAATTATTCGGGAGCACATTTTTAAAATACATTTCAAAACCAGTGGAATTGTTTACTCTTTAAATGTTTAACCTCTTGTGGCTCCTGTCAGATTCTTTTACCTAGCTGGTGTGTATGATTATATCGGATATAGTGGAGCAGAAGGAACCAAAACAAGGTCGGGTGGCATTATTAAGATATCCGAAACGTCTCTTTATTGTGAAAAGAAAAGCCTTTCGCTACTCCAATGTCTTTCAGCACTTCAGGTTATTCCAAAACACCTTGCAGCCAACAAAGCTCTTCTGAAATGTAGCTGCTCTTGGAATGCGGGAAATTGATTCACAGCAGGTTGCGACAAAGATAAAACAACCGTAGAACATAGAACATAGAACAGTACAGCACAGGAACAGGCCATTCAGCCCACAACGCCTGTGCCCAACATAATGCCATGATAAACTCATCTCCTCTGCCTGCACGTGATCCTTTTCCCTCTATTCCATGCCTCTCCAAAAGCCTCTTAAACACCACCATCTATCTTCCTCCACCACGTTCCAGGCCCCCACCACCCTCTGTGTAAATAAATTGCCCCGCACATCTCCTTCAAACTTTGCCCCTCTCACCTTCAAGGTATGCCCTCTGGGCTTTGACATTTCCATCCTGAGAATAAGGTTCTGACTATCTACCCTATCTATGCCTCTCATAATTTTATATATTTCCATCAGGTCTCCCCACAACCTCGGGCATTCCAGAGAAAACAACCCAAGTCTATCTCGCCTCTCCTTATAACTAATACCTTCTAATCCAGGCATAATTCCAGTAAACTTCCTCTGCACTCTCTCCACAGCCTTTGCATCCTTCCTGTAATGGAGTGACCAGGACTGTACGCAATACTCCAAATGCAGCCTAACCAACATTAAGCAAATGATAAAGTTATCTTTTTTAGTAATGTTAATTGAGCGATAAATATCAACCAGTACGCTGACATAGATCTCCTCAGCTTCTTTGAAATAGGGATGCTTTACCTTGAGGTGATGAATTCTTGCTTTAATAGCTCTTCTGTAAAACAGGGTGCAGAAAGTATTCACCAGGATGATAGGTGGGCTTGCAGGCTTGAGTTATAGCGAGAGGTTGTATGGGCTGGAACTTGCTGGCACTTCGGAGGCTGAGGTGTGATACCATTGTGTTGTACAAGATCATGGATAAAGCAAACACTCACAGTCTTTTTCCCAGGGCAGAGGATTCTAAAGCCAGAGGGAATCGACTTAAGGGGAGAGGCTTAAGGGAGACCTCACAGGCAACTTTTTCACTCAGAGGGTACTCCATAGACATGGCAACGAGCTGCCCGAGGAAGCTATGGAAGTGGATACAATGATGACTTTCAAAGAAACATTTGGACAGATCTATGAATGGAAGGGGTTTAGACGGCTACAGGGTTGATGGAGGCAAATGGGACTAGCCCAGTATGCTAATTTGATCAGCATGGGCTGGGGGGGCCTGTTTCCATTCTGTACAGCTCTATGGCTCTATGACAGCATGTCTGATAATGTAACAGTTCTTAATGATATCCCTCAAACATCAGCTTGGGAATATATGCTGGGGGTTTCCCCAATGAATCCTAAAGTCAGCTCAGAGGGGTGCAGAGAGAGTGAGAGGGAGGAAGTTCTGCCAAATAGGTCACTGGGAAAAGGAGAGAAAATGATGGAAACACTCAACACATCTGGGAATACCTCCGGAACGAGAAATAGATGATGTTTCTGGTGCAAGACAGTTATCTATTCAAGTCTGAGACCCTTTGGCAGGCAAAAAGATCTTGGACCTAAACACTTCACACTTTGTCTCTCCACAGATGCTGCCAAAATGGCCGAGTGATTTTGGATTTCCAACATCTGCAGTTTCTTTGATTGCCAAATTGGGAAGAAATAGATGCAAATTTAGTTCAGGAAAATGACTGTGCCCACTATGGATGGCCCCAAATCACATGTCTGCAGTTCAACCTGAATGTTCTAAACTCCCTACTTATTTTGGGACAGAAAATGAATCTGTGCGGTGATCAGTCATCTTATATTCAATGAAAATGCCATGTTGAGAAGTTTGCTGAAGGTTCAGAAGGAAAGGTGTGTTTCTTTTAGTTTGAGCTGGTCAGGTGAAGTCAAAGTTGGTGAGACACTGAGTGTGGTATCTCTGCCTGCCTGGCCCACTACCTCAGTAAGTGAGATAAGTCGGTAATGACGAGGAGATGCCATCTATCAGATTGTCCATCATTAGTGTCTTAGCAAAGATTGGTCGGCAGTCACAACATCAATTTATATGTGAGCAAAGCATAAAATGCTGGTTGGAATTCAGCGAGTCAGGCAGCATCTGTGGTGGGCATTGACAGACGACATTCCAGGTTGGGACCATTCTTCAGACCTGACTTGAAACGTTGTCTGTCCATTTCCCTCCACAGATGCTGCCTGTCCCGCTGCGTTCCTCCAGCACTTTGTGTTTTGATCAAGATTCCAGCATCTGCGGTCCCTGGCGTCATCAATTTATTCAAATCCTTTGTTGTTTGGGCTGGTAGAGGGAAGGGGAGGGGAGAGAAAGGAGTGATAAGGGAGGAAGAGAGAGGAGAAGGAGGAGAAAGGGCAGAGATGGTCCATCATTTCTCCGCAATTGGAATCTGTCAGGCGCGGCACGGTGGCGCGGCGGTAGAGTTGCTGCCTTACAGTGCCAGAGACCCGGGTTCGATCCTGACTACGGGTGCTGTCTGTGTGGATTTTGTACGTTCCCCCCCGTGACCACATGGGTTTCCTCCAGGTGCTCCAGTTTCCTCCCTCACTTCAAAGACGAACAAGTTTGAAGGTTAATTGGCTTTGGTAAAAATTGTAAATTGTCCCCAGTGTGTAGGATCGTGCTAGGGTACGGGGACTGCTGGGCTGCGTGGACTCAGTGGGCCGAATGGCATGTTTCCGCGCTATATCTCCAAATGAAACAAAACTAAAAATCTCTCTAAAATGTTAAGATGCAGTGAGTGTCCCAGGGATAGAAAGGTAAGGATATTAAGCCAGGCTGGCCGGACCCTACACTGGAAGGAGGTGGCCGAATCCGTCTGTACATGTCCGAGCAAGCAAGGTCTTGGTGTTGGATCCAAGGGAGGGTAAAGCCATGCCCCATGAACTCTGCCACCAGAACTCTGTCCACTGGCACTGTGTAGCAGGGTAAAGTTCATGTTCACAGGTTCATAGATTCTAGGAGCAGAATTAGGCCTAGTCTACTCCGCCATTCAATCATGGCTGATCTATCATTCCCTCTCGACCCCATTCTCCTGCCTTCCCCCCATAACCCCTGACACCTGTACTGAAGCCATGCCCTGTGCAGTCTGTGGCCGGTCCCATGGCATCTGACCCCGCCACTTACGTTCATGGAACTTTAACACTTTGCCCTTTAAACCGGAACAGCTGAGGCTGCCGATTCAGCTCAGACAAGATAAACAAACGCGTCGCTGCCAAGGGAGGTTTATATTGTTAGGTAGGGGGGTTGTGCTTGAGTGGCTGATCCTCGAGGCCCCAAGGATCCGGCTGCTTTACACGCAATCTTCTCTCCGCATGTGGTTCTGGTTTGTTCCCGAAGCCAAGATGAAAGATTTTCCCCGTCTGCATTTGTGAGCGTTTAACTCATTCACTACAGATTGCCAGAGCCACCACATGTCAGGCCCAATGTCCACCTTTGAACTTTGCATTGCTGCGTTAGAAATTGAAGGGGAAAAAACTCCAATTTTACTGAGCCTCCCGTGAATGCTGGATTTAAAACCAGCGAGGTATCTTTGAGGGTGTAATCTCTGTTGAAAAGCGGCTGCACGGTGTTTAATTTGTTCACAGCAAGCTCTGGAAAACGGCATTGGTAACGACAAGAGACGGAGGCCAGTGTAATCATCAACATATGTCATCTTTGAAGGTCGTGATTAGGGACTGCTCCCTTTGAAGAATTTAATAGGGCACAGGGTGGTTTAGTTGAGGTAGTGGACAGAGCAGAAGGTTAAACGCTGACATTTTGTTTCGAGGATCAGGGTTTTGAGTTCATTCCACTTTAATGGGCATGCCTGTTGTACTGCTCTGCACTTGCTGCCCTGTCCATTTCCTTCTGAATACTTCAGAGAGCTCTTTGCCGTCCCCAGACATCTGAAAGTGCTTTGAACAATGATGATTGTTAGATCTGGAGGTGAGTGTCTGCCTGCCCTGTATTTTTGCACATGTTGAATGGCGTCTACAAAAGGAAGCCATCTCCCCATTATATATAGATTTAGTCCTTTGTGTTTTTACGTGATGCCGATAGGTTGTGGATTGGAGGCCCGAGCTAGGATGCAAACACGTCATCTATCTAACCGAATGCTTGGCTCTGAGATTAGTGCTTCATCCCAGGGACTGTTAGCATCTCCCAAGTCTGTGCTGACTTTATACTCCTCCAACTTTATATTTGAACATCTCCATAGAGGTGCCTCCACGCCCCATGTTCTCCACTCTGAAACAATCCTAATCAAGTTTACTACACCCTGTAGTCACCCTGCCCCTCCTTGCTCCCCTGGGATAGTCTGACCATTTTTACCTGATCTCCTCCCATTCTGCATGTACCGCAGTCACACGGTGTGAGAGAGGTTGAACAGGCTGGGGTTGTTTTCTTCACAATACTGGAGGTAGAGGGGGAGACTGAACTGAGACCTATGTCATTGTGGAGTGAAGAAAGGGTGAAGAGCAGACACAAGGAACTGTAGACGCTGGAGTCTTCAGCAAAAAACAAAGTCCTGGAGGAACTCAGCGGGTCAGGCAGCATTTGTGGAGGGAAGGAAACACTCTTGACTCTTGATTTCATCTCTCTCTCTCTCTCTCTCTCTCTCTCTCTCTCTCTCCCTCTCCCTCTCCCTCTCCCTCTCCCTCTCCCTCTCCCTCTCCCTCTCCCTCTCCCTCTCCCTCTCCCTCTCCCTCTCCCTCTCCCTCCTCACCTGGATCAGAAACCCTCACCCATTATTACTACCAGGCTCCCACACTTGCGCTTGGTCCGCCAAGGCCTCCCGGTTGTACTCCCCTTCCCATTCCCACACTGACCTTTCTGCCCTGGGCCTCCTCCATTGCCAGAGTGAGGCCACATGCAAACTGGAGAAACATCACCTGATATTCCCGCTTCGGTAGTTTACAACCCAACGGTATGAACACTGAATTTTCCAATTTTAGGTAGCCCTTATCAACCCCCTCCCCACCCCCCCTCCCCACCTCATCTTCCTCACCTTGCCTCACTATAGACTTTAGAGATCCATTGCGGAAACAGGCCCTTCAACCCACCCAGTCCGCACTCCTGCACACTAACACTATCCTACACACTAGGGACAATCTCTTTTTTTTTTCCCCAAAACCAATTAACCTACAAACCTACACGTCTTTGGAGTTTGGGAGGAAACCAGAGCACCCGGAGAAAACCCACGTGGTCACAGGGAGAACGTACAAACTCCACACAGACAGCACCCCACAGTTAGGATCGAACCAGGGTCTCAGGTGCTGTAAGGCAGCAACTCCGCCGCTGCGCCACTGTGCCACCCACTGTGCCACTTGGCCTGGCCCTGGTGTGTGTTTGACTACGTAAAAGGCACAATTTAAATGCAGATTGTCTCGTGTGTTGCCCTTCATATGAGAACTTGCCTGGCGGTTCAAGGGAAGGTTACAGATCACACAACGACACTTGTGAACAGCACTGGCCAACTCTTCAAATTACTCATCAGAAGCCCCAACTTCATCACACCACCAGATGACAGATTCACCAGCCCGTCATCTTGCTGCTGTCGTCCTACTATTGTTGGCATAGGAAGGCTATGAAATCTTCCCCATTCAACCATCGTTAGTGCATGATGCTACAGTACCTTATCGTGTATATAGACAGACAGACTAGTCTGAAGAAGGGTCTCGACCCGAAATGTCACCCATTCCAGAGGTGCTGCCTGTCCCGCTGAGTTACTCCAGCAGTTTATGTCTATCTTCGGTTTAAACCAGCATCTGCAGTTCCTTCCTACATTTGTCGTATATGCATACGAGGGATCCTTTGAGACATTTCAATGGTTTGGGATAAATGGCAGCAATATTATATTATCTTGCGATTCAAACAGTGGTGTTATCATCGAGACGGCAAGAAATGCTGCTCTTTTTTAACGGCTGGTGGTTTTAGCATGTACGAGCTGACAGACTGAGTGTTCACCTTTCACCCTGTCTGTTGCCATAGTGACAGTTGCATGCAGACATTTTTTTCCTGCAGACAGAACAATGAGAAACAGAGAGAGGGGAGGCAACACTTCCTCCTCTTCTATAAATAGCACTTGTTTTGCAGTTATCTGTCCATCACCCAGACTGCCGAAGGGAAAAAAAAAGTGTCTGAGGAAATTTTTTTGAAAGGCTTGTACAATGTGTATTGATCAAACAAAGAGGCTATTAAATTTCTGGTTAGAAACCAGTGTGCAAATGTGGTTTAAAAAAAAGTGTAGCAAGGCTCAGACGTGTGACTGAGAGTCTAAGTAAAGATTTTCTCTGTGCTACATATAACTGACAGAGAATGATCCTAAAGTAGATGCCTTTGGTGGTGTTGTGTGGGAGAGGACTGAGAATTGTATGCAATATCTGCAATTGTGTGCAATCCCTGCCACAGAAGGCTGCGGAGGCCAAGTCAATGGATATTTTTTAAGGCAGAGACAGATAGATTCTTGATTAGTTATGTGGTTGTGGGGAGAAGGCGGGAAAATGGGTTTCGGAGGGGTGATAGATCAGCCATGATTGAATGGTGTAGACTTGATGGGCCGAATGGCCGAATTCTGCACCTATCACTTATGACCTTACGAGACGTACTAATGCTCAGACTGATGGTAGCCTTACAGCTTTCAGTTAAACACTGTGTCTAATAGTTTGAGGAGCTGCCTCAAGAAGGTAGCTTGAGGCAGCAAAGACCCATGCCACCCTGGCCACGCTCTCATCTCACTCCTACCATCGGGAAGAAGGTACAGGAACCTGAAAAACGTGACCTCCAGGTTCAGGAACAGCTTATTTTCAGCAACCATCAATCAGTCTCTTGAACAATGTACAACACTAATCTCTCCTCAGCAACTATGATCTTCTAAGGAACTACGGGCTTTTGGTTTAGCTTTATTATGGTTGCCTGGTATGACTGTTAATAATTTATTGCATTATTGATTATTGTATATTTTATCTGTGTGCTACTGCATTGATCATAATATCATAAGACAAAGGTGCAGAATTAGGCTATTCAGCCCATTGAGTTTGCTCCACCATTCAATCATGGCTGATCTATTTTTCACTCTCAACCCCATTCTCCTTCCTTCTCCCCGTAACCTTTGACACCCTTACGAATCAAGAACCTATCGATCTCTGCTTTAAAAATACCCATTGACGGCCCCCACAGTCTTCTGCGGCAATGAATTCCACAGATTCACCACCCTCTGGCAAAATAAATACCTCCTCATCTCCATTCTTAAGGTATGTCCTTTTATTTAGAGGCTGCACCCTCTGGTCCTAGACTCTCTCACTACTGGGAACATCCTCTCCACATCCACTCTATCTAGGCTTTCCACTATCATTAATGGACCTGTGGACCTGCAACAAGTAAGAATTTTATTTTGTTGGTAGGTATGATAATTAAGACAAAATCCACTCACTGTAGACTTAATAAATATTAGCTGTACAAAACACAGAGTGCTGGAGCAACTCAGTGGGTGAAGCAGCATCTGTGGAGGGAATGGACAGATGTTGTTTCAGGTCTGGACCCTTCTTCAATCTGTCTGTACCCTCCACCGATGCTGCCTGACCTGTGGAGCTCCTCCAGCACTTTGTGCTTTGTTCAAGATTCCAGCATCTGCAGTTTCTTGTGTATCCAAATATAGTTTTTGCCTGTAGAAACAAGGAACTGGAGATGCTTGTTCACAAAAAAGGACACAGAGTGCGGGTCAGGCAGCATCGGTGGAGAACAAAGATAGGTGACGTTTCGCGTTGGGACCCTTCTTCAGACCGATCCGATGGACATTGGGGTGGAGAAAACTTATTGTACTTGTTCTTCTGGTTCAGGGTGATAGGTGGATAGGGGACTGGTGCCAAATTAATTTGTACGATACAATGCTGTACCGCTGAAAGGAGATGAGGAGGAATTTCTTTAGCCAGAGGATGGTGAATCTGTGGAATTCATTGCCACAGATGGCAGTGAAGCCGTCATTGGGTATTTTTGGGGCAGAGATTGACAGATTCATGATTAGTATGGGTGTTAGCGGTTAGGAGGGAGAGATAGTTCAGCCATGATTGAATGGCGGTGTAGACTTTTAGTTTAGTTTAGAGATACAGCACGGAAACAGGTCCTTCGGCCCACCGAGTCTGGGCCGACCAGCAATCCCCACACATTAACACTGTTCTACACACACTAGGGACAATTTACATTTACATCAAGCCAATTACATCCTGTACATTACAAACATGTACATCTTTGGAGTGTGGGAGGAAACCGTATATCTCAGAGAAACTGACATGGGTCACAGGGAGAACGTACAAACTCCATACAGACAGCACCCATAGTTGGGATTGAACTCGGGTCTCCGGCGCTGCAAGCACTGTAAGGCAGCAACTCTACCGCTGTGCCACCATGCTGCCCATGGGCCAAATGGCCTAAGCCTGCTCCTAGAACTTATGTGCCAACACAGAATGGAATCTAGTTTTTACAAAATTTTGAAAACATGGCTGAGTTTTACTGGATATAAAAGGTGTGCATGTTAAACTGCCTTGTGCGCTGCTTTGACCCATGAGTGCCATGATACTAAATGCTCACTGTGTTTTTGATACATGAATTTAATCAAGGAGATTACTTGGGGTTTAGTGGCTGTGCGGAGCCAAGGAGCCAGTGTGAAAGATCACAGAAGGTAAGTACGCCAGCTACTGACATCAGAATTCGTTAGCATATTTTTAGCTGTGCTGTAAACGCATAACCAACTTTTTAAAAAGATTTCATTTCCAAATTGTTTCCCCCCCCCCCTATTGGTCTCTACTGAGGAAGCATCTGCACAGCACGATGGGAATTAAATGACCTGATTAAGTCACCGGCAGGGAAGGACTGCAACGCACAGCTGGCCCAGGTGCTGGGTGCCAAGCAAATGCAGAGGCTAATGTCCTGGGTTCTCCACGTCACAAATGCAGGGCAGCATGGTTCAATGGTTCGATGGTGGTTTTATTGTCACACGTGCAAAACACAGTGAAATAATTTTTTGAGTCGCCAGATTTGGCGCCATTTCCAAAGTTCCAAAGTCCGGACCAGGCACCAGGTCTAATGGTGCGGCACCCGATCCAGGCGAGCCCCAGCCTTCTGCAGGTAATCAACGTTCTGCAGGTAATCGAACCGTGCAGTGAATTCGTCAAAACCAGGTAAAGGTTGGTATATGGAACGAGTGCCCAGAGGAGGTAGTTGAGGCAGGCACAATAACAAGATTTAAAAGAGACTTGGACAGGTACGTTGATAGGTAAAGTCTAAAGGGATATTGGCCAAATGCAGCAGGTGGGACAAGCGTAGAAGGGGCAACATGGACAACTTGGTCAGCCTTGGCCAACTTGAGCGGAGGGACCTGTTTTCATGCTGTATGACTCCATGATCATAACTATGCCAAACTCTGCTCTAAGGACTGCAACAAACACCACCAAGAGCTCTCTTATCATCTCTGGCCTTTGTCCAACCCTCGCAAGACAAAACCTCCTTCACCTCGGCCCACCTATCACTTGCCAGGCTTTGTCCCACCCCCACCTCTCTTTTCCAGCTTTCTCCCTTCCTACTACAATCAGTCTAAAGAAGGGTCGCGACCCCAAATTAGCCTATCCCTGTCCTCCACTGATGCTGCCTGACCCGCCGAGTTATTCCAACACTTTGTGTCTTTTTTACATAAACCATTTGCCGGTTGATCTAACGATACAAGAAGACATATTGTGCAACACAGACGCAGCGGAAGAGTTGCTGCCTCACAGCGGCAGAGACCTGGGTTCGATCCTCACTAAGGGTGCCGTCTGTACAGAGTTTGTACCTTCTCCCTGTGATCATGTGTGTTTTCTCCGGGTACTCCGGTTTCCTCACACATCCTAAAGATGCCCAGGTTTGTAGGTTAATTGGCTTCAGTAAAAGAAAAATCATAAATTGTCCATGTTGTATCTCTCAACTCTAAAGTCTAAAATCTAAAGATATGGTCCATGATATCCAGGCTTAGCACTCCTCCTTGGGAAGCTTGAATCATTGTGTTGCTTTGGCAAGAGGTGAGGGCGGAATATAGACATTGATTTGCCCCTGTGTGTTGAATCCTGAATCCAACACCTGGAAGCTCATAGCTAGTGTCAGTTAAGAGTCAGTCTCGAGCATGAATGATGGTCATGAAGGTCAGCAAGAAAAGGAAAGTAAGAAGGGAAGTGTGGTGTCTGAGAGTCATGGCATCATACCGCACGGAAACAGGCCCTTCGGTCCACCTCGTCCATGCCGACCAAGATGCTTCCATGTGTCAAGAAGGGTTTTGCAGTTCTCTATCTTTATTTACTGATGGGATGTGGGCGTCGCTCAAGGGTCAACCTTATCGATCATGCCTAATTATTCCAGAGGGCAAAGAAGAATTGCGCTGTAGTAATTGTCCTTCTTACAAGAGTAGAAGGACAATTGTTATAGATCCACACTGATTAAGGACTACAGAAGAGGAAGTCAAGGATCCCGTTTTATGTACCATTAAAAAATGTATGGCAATCAATCATGGAAAACACCAGGGAAATTCCCATTGTAGATTGGTAAAGATTCTTCAGAATTAATATCAGTTTGGGGGGACAACTTGGGATCAGATGGTGTTTATATGTGTTGGCATCCAAGCCATGATCGTAACTAATAGCATCACAACAAATGGAATCTCAGCGCGTACTTTTGTGAAGCAAGTTAATGTCTTCATCCAAACATTTTTCTTGGTCTTCCTTGCTACATCTCTCTGCCCTCAGGCTTCCCACTGACCTTCAGGACAAATGGGGAGCTGTTACCTCCATGTTAAAACCAAGGTCAACCCAATTTAATTCATTGAGCTGTAGTTTGCAGATAAAGCTTCAGTGTGCGCACATTCACTGAAGCATATGAGAAAATATATGCAACACTAAATATCTACAAAACAAGGGCCTACGTCAATCATCTCCCACTGCATAACACTGCCCTGCAACAGGCATCCATGTTGAGAATGAGGTAAATATAGACAAAGATGATCAAATTCACTCTCGCCTTCAATGGTTTGATGTTTCGTTATTGTCACATGTGCACTCTACAGTGAAGTTCTTTTTGCACAGCTCACACATGCACAAGTCACAATCATTTGGCACCATTTACACAAAGAAAAAGTGTAAATTCCACATGCTGGATGAGGTGGAGCGGCTCTCAATCCAGGTAAACCCAGGTGAGCCCCAGGCTGCTGCAAGGCCTCCTCCGGTGCCCTCGACTGGCTCAGCCCGCGAGCCAGCATCCCTCACCTCGCCCGACCGCCTCTGTGTCCCGGGGTCGCCTCCTGCAGCTGACCATGAAGGCGCTGGAGGCATTGCCCCGCATCCTCTTCTGCCGGCCCACTACTCGCGTCCTTTGTCACCAGTGGCTCCCTCCTCCTCGTCCCTTCAGTCTTCGGGGCCGAGCTCGGTGGCTTCTGAGTTATCCTCTGCAGGCAGCGGCCCGCCGGGTCGATCTTCCTTCGTGGCGAAGATAGACACAAAATGCTGGAGTAACTCAGAGGGAGAGGCAACATCTCTGGAGAGAAGGAATGGGTGACGTTTCGGGTCGAGACCCTTCTTCAGACTGAGAGTCAGGGGAAAAGGAGGGGGGAGATACAGAGATCAGGAAATGTCAGGTGTGAGAATGAGACATCAAAGGGGATGGAGATCAAGGAAAAATGTAAATAGATCATTGTTATCTAGGAGAACGAAACAACAAAGCAAACAGTGATAAAATTTTATCAGGGACAGTCAGACTGGTCGGAGAAATGGGAAGAGGGAGGTATGGAGAGAAAGGGTAAGCAAGGGTTACTAGTAAGATTAAACGAGAACTTACCAGTTTGAAGTTTGATCTTTATTTTATGAGGAGTTACGTTGGTGATTACGTGAAGAACCCCGTCAGGGCGCATGCGCGTCAATCTTCAAAGCAGCGGTATGAAATCACAGACAAAACCATAATTGAAGTAACATATTAAGATGATCAACATGAGAACTACCATTATGACCTTTTTTCTATGAGAGAGGGTTGGGCGTGGCGGGCACGTAATCACCAACGTAACTCCTCATAAAATAAAGATCAAACTTCAAACTGGTAAGTTCTCGTTTAATCTTACTATTTTACTTCGGAGTCACGTGAGTGACTACGTGAAGATTTTAAAGCTCTGTGATTTTTATGCCGCAGATCAAAATCCCGGCTTCTCACTGCATCGATTGACTGAGTATCATCAATAATGCTGTAAACATGACATTGCATATCATGCAAAAACTAAACAGTTTTATTTTTGGTCATAAAACAACCAATAAACCCTCTTAATGTAGGGCAACAAACGAAACAGAATGAAACAGTATTGAAAACAGACTTTAAACAATAGCAACAGCACTCAATATTGAGTTAGCAAACAGCCCTCCATCAGCAATCGGCCGATGGTAGTATTGCTGAAACACAAGTTCATTTTTCCAACCTGCGGCTTTTAATATATGGTCGATGGGAACGTCCATCGCCCTGGCCGCGGATGTTGCTACTGCGCTAGTGGAATGAGATGTAAACACATAAATGTTAATTCCTGCCTGAACCAACTCTTGCTTTAACCACCTTGAGATAGTCTGAACTGCCTCTCTTTTATGTTGGCTTTTTGTAACTGACAAATAATCCTGTTTCTTCTTGTCTTAAAGCCCTTGTGGCTTCAATGTAATGTAACAAATGTGTCCTTACACATAAACATGGAGCTGTAGGATATGTTGAGAACACAATCTTAAAACCTGTCTCACCTGGCCTGCTTTGTTTGAGCAGGTCAGAAATATAAAACAGAACATTCTCTGTATTCACTTCCATTCTCTCGAACTGAAGTTTTTTGGAAAGTCTGCACTCTCTGTACTGACACCAATGCCATTAGCATAGCCAATTTCATCGTTAATTTTAACAAAGTTATAGACGTGACAGGGACCCAATGACGAAGTATGTAACGAACAACGCTTACCTCGCAGATTACCATATACCTAGGCTTAGGCGGTTTGGAATTAGATTCCTTTCATCAACCTAGATATGAGAGGGTGAGAACCTATACTTTGTGTCCGTGTACCTATTACAAGATATGCGGACAAAGCACTTCTAGCTGTATTGATAGCAGTATAGCTAAGACCTTCATCATAATAAAGTGTAGATAAACTCTCACACATTTTCAATAACTACAGTATCATATTGAATATTCTTTTGAACACAATATTGTTCCTTTTTTTTTTCTTTTTTTTTTTCCATAAGTCATATACTGTTTTTGAGTACTCTTTCTCCAGACTGCAGCGAGTATATACACCGTTGGCCTAGAAAGTCCTCGACCAATGTAAGGCATTCTTGAAACCTGCAAACGAACAGATCCATACCGTCACATAACGGATTAACTTAATGCGTTACTGGATGCTCCAGCAAATTCCTACTGTTTGGAATCAGCAAAAAGAGGTTGGATCGCTATCTGTAACATCAAAGGGAACCATGGTTGAATCAGGCAATTTGGTATCACCAAAACCCCTGAAGCAGAATCCTGCTTGATTTTCTCAAACACCGACCTATGAGGCAGAATGGTGGGAAAATGTACACAAACATATCATCCCAATTTAGTGAAAAAGCATCAATTGCCACTGCCCCTGGATCTGGTGCCTATGAAACATATTTTGGCCTTCCATATAGAAGTACTATGTTCTTGAACACATCCTTGTTCCACATCCACTCTGTGTTATGATGGAATTTTCGTGAGCTGCCATCTGGTACTACATTAAGTTTCCCTGGCAGATAGATAGCTCCAATCCAAATCTCTCTATCCCTACTCCAGGTCCAATTGTATTTGCCAACCTGTCACATGATAACGATTTGATTCCACCCATGTGACTCATATCAGCAACTGCTGCAGTGTTGTCTTTTTGCACTGCACATGCAAACTAGTTTAGTTAGTGCCATAAGCCTTGAGTCCATAAAATACTCTTGGTTAATTCCCCATGTTTGCAGAAGCAATGTTCATCTGTCTCCACCGCTGGATCTTGTATCAGTAGCACCCCACCCAAGTGCTCTGACATCTGTCTGCAAATCATGGAAGCTTGGTCCAATAACACTTTGGAACTACTATTGGACACATGCTGAATCCACCATTGTACATCAGCAACAGCCTCTTTTGATAGAAGCATAGGTCTATTATAATGACCCCAATGTATCCTCAATGCTTGTTCCTTTGACCTTTGTAATTGTAGATAATAAAGTGGCCATATTGAACTGCTGGAAATGCTGCCAGCCATTACCACAGCAGACTTGTCACCTGGCTAATTGAAGGCTGTGTGTTAGCAATTAACTTGATATAGCTCTTAATTAGCTGTACCCTTTTTTGCCTGGGCAAGGTCACAATGATGTTGATTAAGTCCATTGTGAACCCAACTAGTCAATTTGTGTCACAGGTATAAATTTAGATTCCTCAGAATAGCTTATAAAGCCCAATAAAAAATTGGTTTTTACCAACTGCCACTGATGCTTCAGCTGTTTCCTTTGATTGTCCTACAATCAAGATATTATCTAGCTAAGCCATGAGCACATGGCCTTGACTTCTCTTCATGCCTCGAATAGGTTTTAACAACTTTGTAATCCCTCTAGGAGCTGAAGACAAACCATTAGGCAGTGGATTGTATTGGCATAATTCCCCATCCAGCTGAATTTTAAATCTTCTATCCTGCAAATGAACAGACACTGAATCCGCATCTTTAAGATCTCCTTCACAAACGTTTCCATCTTAAAATGTCTTTACCGTACAAAAGGGTTAAGCCTGTAAAAGGGGTAAACTGGTCTGTATAATTCTGCACCCCCCCATCCTTTTTTGGTCTGGGAAAGATATTGGACACAAACTGATGGCTTTGGTAAACTGCCTTAGCAATTACACCTTTATTACATAAGCTTGCAAGTTCCAGCTGAACTTCCAATTGTTCAGTGATACTGAAGTCAAACTCCTTTTTTGGAACATGTTGCATGGGTAAATCAGAATTTGCATTAAGCTTTATTCGATGCCCTTGAATAACCTTCCGTATAAACATATCTGAGGTAAACATTTAATTGTATCACATTAGATCTGTCTACATGAGAACCAGACTCTCTTACCTCCTTACCACCTGGCATTCTTCCCCGGCCTTGAGCTGGATATCTCACCTCCGTGGCGGTGCTACAGCCGAACGCCAACTGCGCTGCATCGTAGCTGGACTCGTCCCTTGCCCGGACCAGTCTGCTCCCTTATAGGGATACTTCCGCTTTGGTGAATATGTGGCTGCCGTCTTAGCCTCCTCCTCCAGCTCCTTCACCTGCTGTGCGAAATCCTCGCCAAACAGCTGTGCCAGTTGCACTGTGCCAGGCTGGCAGAGTGAAGCATATTTAGCATTGATGGTTGGTCTAATCGCATCTTGCGGAGGCAATTGATCTCAAAGTGGGCACTCCACAATAGCGCCTTTTGTTGTAATTTGTCATGCCCTCTCCATCCACCATCCTGGCAAAGCTCGTTATACCAGATGCCAGCAACTTTAAAAATATGCTGGAGCTTCACATGCTCCTGGGCGTTCATTAGTATGCCCATCTTACCCCAATTCTTCCTGTTCCCAACAGGAACTTTTAACAGTCCACAGTTGATTGGGGCTTCATACTTCGTTACTGTCTCATCCATTGTCAGCTCCTGTAGCTGATGTGAGACTTGGTAATTTATGCTGGTGGCAAGTTCCTCACCCAGAGGCTCACCAGCATCCGACGACATGGCAAACCGTGCTGCAGACGGTGTCAGCTCTGACAGCTGCCTGCCCTCCCTTTGGAAGTCGTCGGACTCAGGGTCAGAGCGTATCTGCCCTTCTGCACTCACCTCTTGCAAAGAGGGTGCTTTCAAGCAGGCCTCTACTAGGCACTGCCAGCGGAGCCGTCCCCACGGCCTCCCGCCTGCACAACTCCTCCTGGAGTATGGCTTTATGAGGCAGACCTCTCCAAGGCACTGCCAGCGGAGCCTTCCCTAAGGCTTCCCGCCTGCACAACTCCTCCTGGAGTGTGGCTTTATGAGGCAGACCTCTCCTAGGCACTGCCAGCGGAGCCTTCCCTATGGCTTCCCGCCCACACAACTCCTCCTGGAGCGTCTCTGTGGAGCAGCCCCTGTATGAGCTGCTCCTTTTGGATAACCGCTGGGGAACGGTATCCTGTCCCCGACAGGACTCTCGTGGCCCGACTCTGCGGAGTCTATAGCCGTTAACTTATGCCGACCGCCCGACTGGCGTTGGCTGTGTACCCGGCTGGGCACTTTCTGAAGTCTGTCGCCGCACCGCTACCGGCTTGCGACTCCCCCGAGGTGACAGGCTGCCTTTCAGAGACTGCGTCCCGCAGCTCTCTCTCTCCTTGTCGGCAGCAGCCTGCACCTTTCCCTTGTTCCTGCATATGGGGAAAAAAACACACAGAAACAATTTCTCTACTTTTTATAACTCCTCCAAAGTCTCCCCGACTTTGGTGGAGTTGTATTTACTCACGTTGCAGCAGGAGGTCCGAGCACCCGCTGCCGTTCGCACCAATGCGTCCGACGTAATGATGCGCATGCGCCCTGACGGGGTTCTTCACGTAGTCACACACGTGACTCCGAAGTAAAATTAATGTTAGAGAAGTCAATGTTCATACCGCTGGGGTGTAAGCTGCCCAAGCAAAATATGAGGTGCTGTTCCTCCAATTTGTGCTGGGCCTCACTCTGACAATGGAGGAGGCCCAGGACAGAAAGGTCAGTGTGGGTAGACAAAAATGCTGGAGAAACTCAGTGGGTGAGGCAGCATCTATGGAGCGAAGGAAATAGGCAACGTTTCGGGTCGAAACCCTTCTTCAGAATCAGAATCATCAGAATCGGAATCACACTTTATTCGCCAAGTATGTTTTTCATTGGCCAGGCCAGTCATACAATTAAAAGCAACAGATCACCCATAAACACATTTTAACATGAACATCCACCACAGTGACTCCTATATATTCCTCACTGTGATGGAAGGCGAAATAAAGTTCAAGACCCTTCCCTTAGTTCTTCCTCGGCCGTGGGCCTCGAGCCCCCGTTGACGGGACGATCTTGGCTCCCGTCGCCGGCGGCGTTTTGGCCCTCCGCGTCAAGGCGTTCAGCTCCTGCATCGGGGGGATGTCAGCTCCCCCGTGCTGGACGATCGAACCTCGCGTCGGGGCGGGTCGAACCTTCCGCGACGTTGGAGCTCCCGACTCGGCCTCGCCCGACTGCGAGCTTGATGGTAAAGTCCGCGGTGGCCGCGGTGGGAGCGATCCCAGGCAAAGGATCAGCTCCGATGTTAAGTCCGCGCCCCGCGATAGGGCTCAAAGTCAGTCCGAGGAGGGTTCCAGCTCCATCGATGGAAGGCCGCAGAGCCCGGAGAATGTGATCCGAAAATTAATCACATCTCCGGCAAGGTAAGAACTTGGAAAAAAAGTTTCCCCCTCCCCCCTCCCCCCTCCCCCCTCCCCCCACATAAGACAAACCGAAGAACATTAAAACAAACTTTTAACGACACGAAAAATAACAAAAAGGATGAAAAACAGACAGACTGCCGGCGGAGCAGCCATCGCCCCGGCGCCCCTGGTGGGGTTTTTTTTTCCCCTTCAGACCAGTGTGGGAATGGGAGGGGGAGTTTGGCAACCGGGAGATCAGATAGGTTTAGATGGATTGAGCAGAGGCGTTGAGCGAAGCGATCGCCGAGCCTGCGCGTGGTGTCGCCCAGCTCTTTGTTCACAGCAATCAGCCTTTGTTCAGCTCGCCAGCGAGTCCAGGCCATGGATCTTCCAGCACAGATCCTGATTGTCTCGGAGAAAGAGTGTTTGAAGATTAAGAGCACGGATCCATTACAAAGCTCACGGTCTACGGGACAGCAGTGATCCCTGGTCATTTTGGAGATGGACTGTAGAGGTGTGGGTGGCACAATGGCCATGCACACTGAGTTCCCTGGGGTACTCCAGCCAACGTACTAGAGTATGGTAAAGGGCACACTGACTGCTTGCATCATGGCCTGGTTTGGCAACTCAAATGTTCAGGGAAAAAGGAGGTAACCGAGAGTGGTGGACACCGCCCGGCTGTCTGAGGTGCTGAACCTCCCACCATCCGAGGGATCCTCGAAAAGGCAGCCAATATCATCAAAGACCATCGCCTCCCTGGCCACACTCTTATTTCACTACTGCCCTCGGGGAGAAGGAACAGGAGCTTTCTACCCGATGGTAGTTTCCCACAGAGTGTGGGGGGTGTATGGAACAAGCTGCCAGAGGAGGTAGTTGAGGCAGGTACAAGAGCAACATTTAAAGGACATCTGGACAGTTACAAGGATTGGAAAGGTTTAGAGTGATATACGCCAAAGATGAGCAGGTGGGACGAGCATAGATGGGGCATCTTGGTCGGCATGGACAAAATGGGCCGAAGAGCCTGTTACCATGCTGTATGGCCAGCTTGAAAACCAGGACCAAAATTCAAGAACCATGTCCTAGGTTTAAGAACAGCTTCTTCCCAGCAGGCTCCCAGATGAAGCACAACACTGAATTCAGAAACCATAATCTTCTACAACTTGTGTCTTTGGTTGTACTATGGATTTTCCAGCATTCTTTACTTACCTGAGAGTTCTCTTCCATTTCAGCACCTGATGCTTTGCGTCATTTCTGCTGTTGAAATTCAACAACTTGTGCCTCTAAAAGATGCACCTTGTCTCCACCTCTTTTCATCTCTCTCCTGTCTACACTTGTTTTCATCACGTTCACCCCCTTCTTCTCTTAACTCCATTCGTGTGCATCTCAGTAACTCCATCTTGTCTCTGCTCCTTTGTTCTTCTCCCTCTTGTCTCCTCTCTGACAACTCTTTCATCAATCTTGCTCTGACTACATCACTCTCCTCCGCTCTTTCATCCTCTTTCAGCAGCTTTACATCTTTATCCTGCAGCGTCACATCATGTTCCTGTACTTTTTCATCCTGTGCCTGAAGTTTTTTGCTGCATTTTTCCAGCGTTTGCTCATCATTTCCCTGACCCTTTATATCTTCTTCCTTAGGCTTCCACAGTAAGTTGGCCAATTCCGCTAGACCATGCCTCATGTATTCCCACTAACGCCATAACTGCAAACCATTCTAGTCCACATTAATGGGTGCTTGAGACCTTTCACAGCCTTTATCTTTTATGATTCCCTGAAATGCCAGCAGCTATGTACATCTTATCCATTTTTGATTTTTTCTTAAGAATGAGAGCCTTGTCTATTGGATTGGTGACAGCCACAATGATGCATATCTATCCCTTTAACATTAATTACCAATTCAAGTACTGTTTTATCTTCCATTTGCTCGATCTATGCCCCAGGTTGCAGTTTCTCCGACACCCAGTGTTTTTTTTTGTTCTCAACAAGGTGCTAGGACACACCATTAATTAAACATACAGTACATGCCACGTTGCTGGAAAGCAAATTAATAACATTTAACTTTTTGGAGGCGCTGGTATACCGTACTGATGCGCACCATCATAATAAAATGGCGCTGTCTACAATCTATCCTGAGTTTAACATGAACTCATCTTACACAATCAATCTACAAACCCGCACGTCTTTGGGATGTGGCCGGTGAGCACAAAAGACATTTGGAATTTAATTTGGTTTTAGTTTAGAGATACAACATAGAAACAGGCCCTTCAGCCCACTGAGTCCATGTCGACCATCGATCACCCATTCACACTAGTTCTATGTTATCCCACTTTCACATCCACTCCTTAAGGCTCTGTCTCACGGTGTCGCGGTCATCGGCAGTGAAGCGCGGCATCGCCGGTAGAGGGGACCGCACGGCAACGGCGAGAGCGCCGAGCCTATGCCACGGGAGCGCCGCACGGATGCTGCGCGGGGGCCGAGTGATTAAGTACGGCTGGTCCCATGAGCTTGCGGTAAGTAAAAACAAAGGGCGGGCCGACTGCGATGACGTCATTTTGGATCTGCGGGGCTGTGGCGGCGGCCGTCCTGATCGCGGCGCTGTGGCGGCGGCCGTGCCGCACACGTGCCTCACTGGCGGAGGCTGTAGCGGCGGCTGTGGCGGCGGCCGTGCCTCACTGGCAGAGGCTGTGGCGATGCATGTTCGACGCACGGCGCTCGTGCCTCACTGGCGGCGGCTGTGGCGGCAGCCGTGCCGCACTCGTGCCTCACTGGCGGAGGCTGTGGCGATGCATGTTCGACGCACGGTGCTCGTGCCTCACTGGCGGCGGCTGTGCGGTAGGAAACGTTTTTTGAACAGTGTTGGTTTTATTTTAGCACCGTGCGGTGTTGGGAACAACGCCGCACGGCCCCGGAATTGTGCGTTTGACCGAGTGCGCGGTCTATGGCGGCCCAGGAGCGGTAGATTCTTCCTGTTTCGCCGCCAATGACCGCAGACTCGTGAGACAGGCCTTTTACACATTAGGGGGCAATTTACAGAGGCCAATTAACCTACAAACCAGTACGTCTTTGGGATGTGGGAGGAAATCGGGGCACCCGGAGAAAGCCATGTGATCACAGGGAGAATGTACAAACTCCGTGCAGACAGCAACTGAGGTCAGGATTGGCCCTGGGTCGCTGGTGCTGTGAGGCAGCAGCACTACCCGCTGTGTCACTGTTCCTCCCACAGTGGTGCAGCTGCATAGATATGACATCTATGTTTCACTCATGCTGCAAGGTTTAGTCGCCCATCAGCGATCCCATCATTCTGATCTCAGCGCAAGACACAGTGATGTCTACCACACAGCTCAGCCCATTCCTAGCGTGGGGTTTAGTCTACTCACAGCACTGGGTTACGTGGGCACGGCCGACAACTTCTCCAACACCTACTCCATGGCAGCCTTTCCTGCAGGGACTAGCTGTGCAAAGTGCTGTTGGTGGGAATCAGGCAAGTCACAGCGGATAGATCACTGTAAAATCAGACAGGGCACAGTTTTATTTCACCAAAAATAATTTAAATCAATTATTTACAAAAATACGCACAAAAACGCAAACAAACCCACCACCATAATACAGAATAAAGAAAATATTCTTAAATATTAAATGACTATTTCCCCATCTTTATTGAGGATGCATTCCACCACCCGTGGTGCCCAGCGGTCCCGGAAATCCCCCAGGGCGCCCGTGGACAGCGCGTAGTCCCTTTCTAAAACCACCCGGGCGCGGACGTAACCCCCGGAAAAGGAGGTAAGACAGGACACAGTGGATGAACCACTGTGTAAAATCAGACAGGACGCAGTGGATAGATCACTGTACAAAATGCCATCGTGCGAATTGAACCTGAAACATCAACTCTGCTCCTCTCTCTCTCAGATTCTGACAGCACCTGTTTCCAGCATTCACTGTTATTACCTCCTCACAAATTTCATTGCTCCAAGTGGAACAAAAACTACTTAGAGTCATAGAGTCACCTGAAACGTCACCTATTCATGTTCTCCAGAGATGCCCTCTGACCTGATGAGTTACTTCTGCACTTTGTGTCTCCTATTTTGTAACCCAGCATCTGCAGTTGCTTGTTTCTACAATCAAGGTTATCCCCTGACTTGGAAAAGTTCCAACATCCACAAATCGCGAGAATTTTGCATGTCAACGTTTCATTCAAAAGTCGTGAGAATTTTTGTTTACAAAACCACCATGGGTTAGGGTTAGAGTTAGGGTTAGGTTAGGGTTAAGGGCCTGTCCCACTTGGGCGATCTAATCCGCGAGTTCTGGCGAGTTTGCCCTTGACTCATACTCGCAGCATGGTCGACACGAGGTCGTAGGAGGTCTTTGTAACTCTCCTTCATGCTCGAGAGTCGTCCCCGTGTATTCGAGGCCTCAGCTAGGTCGCGCCGTATTTTTGAACATGTTGAAAAATGCCCGCGAGTAAAAAAAAGGTCGCCATGGAAAAAATCAATACTTTTTTTACTCGTATGTTTAGACGTAGTAGGTCGTAGTAGTTCATAGTAGGTCGGCATGTTAGTCGTAGGTAATCGAGGGTAGTCGAAGGTAGTCATAGATAGTCTTCATCATAGTCGAAGGGAGGTCGAAGGAGATCGAAGGAGGTCGTCTTCACTCTCCACTATTCGGTGTCCAACTTTCCCGAAGTTAGTCGTAGCTAGTCGTAGCTAGTCGAAGCTAGTCTTCAACATAGTCGAAGGAGATCGAAGGAGGTCTTCTACATAGTCGAAGGAGGTCTTCAACATGACATTTTTTCAAACTCTCCTAATCTCGTCTAAACTCGCCAATTAGGTCGCCCAAGTGGGACAGCCCCTTAAGGGTCAGACTGGCGCACTCGAGATAACACTCGAAAAATGGGTGTTTTCATTCAAAAATCGTGAGAGTCTTGCGTGCGGACTTTTTGTTTCCAAAACCACCATGGTGGATTATCGTAGGAGACGAACTGGTGAGTCCATTCTAGGCGAGATCTTTGCAAACAGTGACTCTGAAGGCGAGGAATTTTCAACTAATTCCGACGATGAACTGGGTAATAACGATAATGTTGAAAGTGAAATTTCTGATGACAACGCCTCTGAAAGTGACCAAACATCAGACCAAGGTTGCTGATGTGGACAGTGACAATGCATCCCCTACCCCTCCAAGGCATGTAGCACAGAATCGTGGGGCTGCAGTGTTGACTGATATTCAGAATTGGATCAAATTAGATCCCGCTGATAAGCTCTATCCTACCTTCGATCCCTCAACCTTATTTCGTGGTCAGCCTGAGCCAGGACTAAGGGTTCCAATGGACCCTGGACATGATCAACCAGGTGATTTCTTCGCTGCAGTTTTTCCATATTTCCACGTGGCATATTTGCACTCACAGCTGATGAAACAAATAGATACGCCTTACAATTCTTTGACAATCCTGTTATTGATGATGAGCTACCACCCTCATCAGGATTTAGAAAGTGGCATGGTACTTCTGAGGAAGAAATGAAGGTGCATGTGGCCCTTGAAATCGGCAAGGGCCTGTGTGGTAAAAAGCACCTCCATGATGACTGGGATCATTTTTGGCTGAAACAAACTCAGGGTTTCAGTCAAGTGATGAGTAGGGACTGATACAAACTTCTGTGTTCCTTCCTGCATTTCAATGACAATGTCAATCTAAAGGTGAAGGGTCATGTTGATTGTGACCCACTGTACAAAATACGTCTAGGGATAAATCTTGTGAAAGGTACGTATTCGAATTTCTATCACCACACCAAGAAATATCAACAGATGATGCATGCCCTGCATGGGGTTCCTCCGAGATCTTCGGTTTCCTCCCACACTCCAAAGACGTACTGGTATGTAGGTTAATTGGCTTGGTAAATGTAAAAATAGGGTATAGGATAGTGTTAATGTGCGGGGATTGCTGGTCGGCGCAGACCCGGTGGACCGAGAGGGCCTGTTTCCGCACTGTATCTCTAAACTAAACTAAACTAAACTAAACTAAAAATAATGAAAGGATTCAACAGCTGCTTGAATTTCAAGCAATATATCCCCAATAAAGCTGGTAAATGGGGCATAAAAATCTGGCTTTGTGTAATTCAGAGAATGGATATTATCTGCGATGGAATGATCACAAGATGACCTTGGGGTCTAGTGTGGTGAAAACTCCTGTGAATGGAATTGATTCCAATGGTCATAAGGTACATATGGACAGGCTTTTTCTCCTCCCCTGAGCCATTTCTTAGCTTGAAACAAAAGGGGGACTGGTGCTTGTGATACTGTAAGTTCAAACCAAAAAGGTTTGCCCAAAAAAGTTGGTAAAGCCCCTGTCCCACTTGTACGACCTAATTGGCGACCTCTGCCGAGTTTGCCCTTGACTCATACTCGCAGCATGGTCACCACGAGGTCATAAGAGGTCGTAGGAGGTCTTCGGAACTCTTCCTCATGCTCGTGAGTGGTCTCCGCGTACTCGTGGCCTCAAGTAGGTCACGGCGTTTTTTCAAACCTGATTAAAAATGTCCACAAGTTAAAAAAGGTCGGCATGGAAAAAATCGATACTTTTTACTCATAGGTAGGTCGTAGTAGGCCGTGATGCTAGTCGTAGGAGGTCGTAGGAGGTCTTTTGCTTCGGCAAGTCAACACGACCTTGACATTTTTTTCAACTCATCTAAAGGTCTTCTAAACTCGTGGATTAGGTCGTCCAAGTGGGACAGGCCCTTCAAACAGACATAAAGCTGAAACTGGGGGGGAATCAACCTCTGTTTTGGAATTCTACTGAAGGCATTACTTTTACCACATGGCAGGACACAACCCGTGTCAGTTGTCTCTCATCTATACATGGAAATGAGATTGTCGACAAGGAAATTCGGCAAAGAACGAACCTACGGGAAAGTGGACTGTGAAGAAGGCAGCCCTAGTGCAGGACTACAACAAACTTAAGGGCGGCGTCAACAGATTTAACCAATTATCACCTTACTGTTGTTATCCACACAAATGCCAGAAATGGTATCAAGTTATTTTCCACTTTGTGAAGGAAACTGCACTTGTGAATGGGTTTATCACTTATAAACTTTCACATCCTGATGAGGACATTGATCAGATTGGTTTCCGCTGGAAAGCTATTGACTCTCTCATTCCAGTGAGCATTCGTACCAATGCAAAGACCAAAGCAGACACTGTTGATCAGCGAAGGAAAAGGCGGCTAATAGAACAGCATTTTTGTGCAGAATGTGAGAATAAAAGGTGCAGGCCTGAACGTATTGTGTGCTCGGATCGTGCCTCTGCTCAGTGCCACCGGACGAGAACCTACTGTGAGGACTGTGAACGCCCATTGTGTTTCCCTAAATATTTCAAACGGTACCATACAGTGTATAAAGGTAACATTGAATATGAATAGACTACTACAAACAAACTGTATGCTAGAAAGTTTAAATTTAATATACCACGGTACATTGCGTGAATTTGAAACTGACATTGTGGTTTGGCATGACATGAATATTCATGCTTTCGTGCATTTGATATTTCAATTTCTAAGAATTATCTGGGATATAATCACTCACGACATGTTCACAGAACTGTATTCACAAATTATTCACTTTCTAAAACCTGTACTTTTATTGATTTTGCATGTATTTTTTATCAAAAAGTATTTTTCGTATACACAAATATGCTAATCGGCTCATTTGCATAACTTAACATATTTTGGGGTGCAATTTGAATTCACTATTTGGGAGTCCTGATCATGTTCTACAACCTTTTCAGTTACTTGAAAAACTCAGCTTTAGTCTTTATTGGTGATATTTTGTTTTAAGCATAGCATGTGTGACCCCATTTTGAACCCAGCAAGCAGCCCAATTAGTGAAATTTTGGTTGAAAGGGTTAAATCCAGTAAGCAGATTAGATGCAGGAAGCATAGGGAGTGATTTCCAAGTGCTTGGGGTACGCACTCCTCTCACGCAGACCAGCAAATACAGCTGCCTGATCAGAGGCTAAAAAAACCTCTTACAAAAGTCGTGCTGTTAGGCCTTTGAGGAATACAGTAGCACTAAATCTCTGAAACCCTTCCAACCATCCATAGTATCTGGCCTGACAAAACTCCGCTCCAACCTAATGGCTCCATAACGTACGGAAGACATGCTGTGCAGTTCAGTAAATTTGCCAGTAAACATCTCTCTACGCCTGGTATTTACAAGCCTCCCCAGTGTGGCTTTATTTTGCAGTTCTCACCAGCACACTGGGCATTTTGAATAAAGCGATTCTTGGAACGACCCGCCTGACAATTGAAAAGCCGCTGAATGCGGGAAAGCGTGTGAATTACCCCACGAGTGGACCGTGTACGTGGAGCCATGGGTGGCTTTATCTGCGGAGGAGTTGCAAAACCAGTGTTTTCTGGATAAATTATAGTCCAGTCCATATTCACTGAAGCGCACGGCTGTGTGTGGGCATTGTAAAAAAAAAAAACCTAACAGGGTGATCTGAGCTCCCTCCGCCCGGCAGAGATAGAGAGGAATTAAAATGGGGAAGGCTAATCTGTTGACCACTTCCCACTCCGTCGACTTGCTTTCCTGGCCTTTCCGAAGGAGCTTGGCCTCTTTAATCCATCCGAGTCACTTGTTATCCTGTTAGGAGTATACAAAATTATCAGAGACAGAGATAAGGTAGACACTCAGAGCCTTTTTCCCAGGGTGGAAATGTCAAATGGAGACACAAGGACACACACTGATTGAAGAAGGGTCCCAACCTGAAACATCGCCTATCTATGTCCTCCAGAGGTGCTTCCTGACCTGCTGAGTCACTCCAGCACATTGTGCTCTGTGGTCATGTCAAAGACCAGAGGGCATAGATTTAAGGTGAGAGGCGCACAGTTTAAAGGAGATGTGTGGAGCAAGTTTCTTTACACAGAGAGTGGTGGCTGCCTGGAACATGCTGCCGGGACTGGTGGTGAATCCAGAAATGATAGCGATGTTTAAGTGGGTTTCAGACACATGGATATGCAGGGAATGGAGGGATATGGATCACGTGCAGGCAGAGGAGATTAGTCTAACTTGACATCATGTTCAACACAGACATTGTGGGCCTGTTCCTATGCTGCACTGCTTTATGTTCTGGGTTTGATGTTCTAACTGCACAGTGTCACAGCGGTAGAGTTTCTACCTTACAGCACCAGAGACCCAGGTTTCAATTTGACTAGGGGTGCTGTCTCCACGTAGTTTGTACGTTGACCGCGTAGATTTTCAGCAGTTGTTCCCGTTCCCTCCCACACGCCAAAAACATACGGGTTTGTAGGTTAATTGGCTTCTGTAGATTATCCCTAGTGTGTCGGATAGAATCAGTGTTGGTCGGCGTGGACTCAGTGGGTCGAAGGGCCTCTTTCCTGGCTGTAAACTAAATTCCGCAATAATTTAACCATCTTCACGGTGCAGCCTTTTGAAATGAGTTTGGAAAGAACTTGGAAGAGCAGGAGCGCTCTTCCTGGTCTCTGAAGATTAATTTGTCTTGTTACTGGCCAGATGATCACACACCAACCCCCACGGTCTCTTCCATTTACCCCCACTCCCCCACTCCATATCCCCCCCCTCTCCCCCTCTAGACCTTATGCATTCGGTGTAACAGGTATGGCAGCAGCCTTCAGCCAGGGAACCACAGCAGATGCCCATTCTGTGTGATAAGATTAAGGCTCCTGTAATGGGCATCTTGTAGATGGTGTCTCCTCCCAGATGGACCAGGTAGTCTTTCTGCTGACCAGCTAACCATGGGTTAAAATCCACCCTCAACAACTTGGCACAGGAGCCTGAAAACCATGACCTCCAGGTTCAAGACCTGGAACCCACCCGAAGGCTCAGTGGACCACGGTACTGGGAGGGAGCTGTTGGAGTCTTTGGATGCGAGGAGCATGGACCGGGAGGAGGATGAACCGGGATAATGCCTCCAGTGCCTTCAAGGTCGGCTGCAGGAGGTGGCCCCAGGACACAAAGATGGCCGGGCGAGGAGAGGACATTGATTGGCTGGCCGATCCGGTCGAGGGCGATGGTGGAAGGCTCAGTAGGAGCCTGGGGCCTACCTTGATCGGGAACTGATCAAGCTAGTCCTCAAATAAGGAGATTAATTCTGCACATGCTGTTGCAGATGAGTTTTTACTAATTCCCTTTGTCACATCTGAAGACCATAGTTGGCAATGTGCCATTTAGTCTCCTTCTCGGCATCTTAACCGATTTTCTTTCTCTGAAGGATTTTTGACCCAAGATAGTATTTCTGTTTTTCTTCCCTCATTCCATTATTTTCCACTTGCGTTTCCTGACTCAAGAACTTGAGTACCTCAATATATCTAGGCTCAAGCAATACCCTACAATACCCAGAAACATCACTCCCTTCAATTTTCCTGCCCTACATTCTCCGCTGCAACTTTAACTCCATCTAGATAGATGGCACAGTTGTGTAGCGGTAGAGTTGCTGCCTCACAGTGCCAGAGCCCCGGGTTCGATCCTGACCTCGGGTGATGTCTGTGTGGAGTCTCTACCTTCTATCTGTGACCATGTGGGTTTTCTCCGGGTGCTCCGGTTTCCTCCCAGATTCTGAAGTCATGCAGGTTCGTAGGTTAATCGACCTCTGTAACTTGACCCTTGGATGAAGCATGCAAAACTAGGATAACATAGAACCAGCATGGACTTGGTGGGCAGAAGGGCCTGTTCCCTCGCTGTATATCTAAACTAAATCTAACTAAAACTAGATGGAGAATGGTAGAACATTGGATAATGGGTGGGGTACGGCATACAAGGTGTTATTGGATACAATACAGGAAGGTGTTGTTGAAATAAAAGACCAGCCATGATCGTGTTGAGAGATACATAGATACATAGAAAATAGGTGCAGGAGTAGGCCATTCGGCCCTTCGAGCCTGCACCGCCATTCAATATGATCATGGCTGATCATCCAACTCAGTATCTCGTACCTGCCTTCTCTCCATACCCCCTGATCCCCATAGCCACAAGGGCCACATCTAACTCCCTCTTAAATATAGCCAATGAACTGGCCTCAACTACCCTCTGTGGCAGAGAGTTCCAGAGATTCACCACTCTCTGTGTGAAAAAGTTTTTCCTCATCTCGGTCTTAAAGGATTTCCCCCTTATCCTTAAGCTGTGACCCCTTGTCCTGGACTTCCCCAACATCGGGAACAATCTTCCTGCATCTAGCCTGTCCAACCCCATAAGAATTTTGTACGTTTCTATAAGATCCCCTCTCAATCTCCTAAATTCTAGCGAGTATAAGCCAAGTCTATCCAGTCTTTCTTCATATGAAAGTCCTGACATCCCAGGAATCAGTCTGGTGAACCTTCTCTGCACTCCCTCTATGGCTATAATGTCCTTCCTCAGATTTGGAGACCAAAACTGTACGCAATACTCCAGGTGTGGTCTCACCAAGACCCTGTACAACTGCAGTAGAACCTCCCTGCTCCTATACTCAAATCCTCTTGCTATGAAGGCCAACATACCATTCACTTTCTTCACTGCCTGCTGCACCTGCATGCCTACTTTCAATGACTGGTGTACCATGACACCCAGGTCTCGCTGCATCTCCCCATTTCCTAATCGGCCACCATTTAGATAATAGTCTGCCTTCCCGTTTTTGCCACCAAAGTGGATAACCTCACATTTATCCACATTATACTGCATCTGCCAAACATTTGCCCACTCACCCAGCCTATCCAAGTCACCTTGCAGTCTCCTAGCATCCTCCTCACAGCTAACACTGCACCCCAGCTTAGTGTCATCTGCAAACTTGGAGATGTTGCTTTCAATTCCCTCGTCCAGATCATTAATATAAATTGTAAATAGCTGGAGTCCCAGCACTGAGCCTTGCGGTACCCCACTAGTCACTGCCTGCCATTGTGAAAAGGACCCGTTTACTCCTACTCTTTGCTTCCTGTTTGCCAGCCAGTTCTCTATCCACATCAATACTGAACCCCCGACTTCCGGTTGCGACATGCTCTGCTAGCAGTCGCAAACTTTTTAGCTCCGCTGAAAAAATCGCGATTTTTCGCGTTAAAATCGGGTCTGGAGGTCGGGACCGTTTTTAAAAACTTACCGGAGCTTCATGTCGCGGTGCTGATGACGTCATCAGTAAGCGCCGCGATTTTAACGGAGGGAAAGTCATTTTAAATGAAAGGTACATCTCCAGGTCAGAGCCCACAGAGGAAAATCTCAAAACATCTGCTGAAGACTCTGGAACAGCAAGAAACTTCAGAACTGACCTCTGGAGAGGTCTCTGGAATGGCTACTCGATCTGCAAAAGAGAAAACCGAAATGGAGGACTTAAGAAACTCGGTAAGAGATATCAAAAATGATATGGAAGCTGGGAACAGTAAATTGATAGCCGGTAATGATAAAATACTTGAGGGTATTGAGGCTCTCCAAAAAAGAATTGAAGGTGTGGAAAAAGGACTATCGATAAAAATTGAAAAGGTGGCAGAAGAGACCACAAAGATGTTTGAGGCTGTGCACGAAACTGTGGCTGCAAATGCATCTGCAGTGAATGATTTGGAAGCTGTTGTGGAAGTGATGGCTGGAGAGATGCAGACTATGAAGTCAGAAATAGATAGTCTCAAGAACCAAGTCACAAAGGTTTCGAATAAATGTGTTGACCTAGAAGCTCGCTCAAGACGCCAAAATATAAGAATACGGGGTGTAAAAGAGGGAGCCAAGGGGGACAATGTTTGTGAGTTCGCTGCCAACCTAATTAAACACGTACTGAAGCTACCAGAAGCACCTGTAATTGAAGTAGCACATCGACTCCCCAGATTTAAATCAAGATCTCAAGGAGAACGTGCCTACCCACGACAGATCATAATTAAACTTCGGGATATCTCAACAATGGAAGCGCTGATGAAAAAAATCAACCACGGAGAGAAGATGATGTACAGAGGTGATACTATTAAACTCCTACGGGACTACCCTTATGAGATTAAGCAAAAGAGAAGAAAGTTCTCACAGACCAGAGAAGTTCTTTATGGTGTTAAGGGAGTTTTATGTGGAGTGTTTTATCCGGCTAGAATGCGTATCACCTTTGAGGGAGTGTCAAAAACATTCACTAATTCGGATGAATCTCTCAAATACGCTCAAGAAATCGCGACTAAGGCTGCATCAACTGGAGACTGAAAACCAAGACGACATGAACAAACGAACTTGCTTATTCTTCCAACAAGAATATCACAAGGAAAGTGAATTAACTGAACACTGATTTTTTATTTTTTATTTGACTTCAAGCAACAGATTCTTAGTGAGACGTGGCTAGACATTATTATCTTCGCTGGAACATTGTGCTATGTAATTCAAGGACACTACGTGCTCAAACGAGGAAAACCTGATAACGGGACGAACTGCTGGGCTGAGAGTGAAAAACATCACATGGCTTATATTGTTTATAAAAAACTGAAAAAACTGAGAACTAATAATAATTAACAATTAACAATACTAATATAGAAATAGCAATTGAAATAGATAAAAAATGTGCAGTCTGCTCTGTTTAGCAGATAACAGCAAGTGCTATGCAGCTCGAGAGTGGAGGGAGGGGGACACCGGGTACCTGGCATAACTCCAGGAGCCAGACTCCCGTTAACCCTTCCAGCGAACAGCTCATTTTTAACAATATTAAAATCAATTTAAAATAGTTAAGAGATAATATACACTCGAGGTTGATATGAAAAATATATACGGCTTATATAGTTTTACAAAATGCTGAGAATTAATCATAATTAATAATTAACAATACTAATATAGAAATAATATTTGAAACTGATAAAACTGTGGTGCCTGCGTCATAACGCAGACAGCAGTTATCACCTATGTTCGCAGCTCGTGGAGAGGAGAGGAGATCAGGCACCTGGCACAATTCCAGGAACCTGACTCCGGTTAATCCACTCAGTAAACCGCTCACTTTAACAATACTAAATTCATTTTAAAATAGTTAAGAGATAAAGAGTGAGTAGGATATGGAATCGAATACATTTGACATATATATAAATTGTAACTGGGTGAAATAGAACTGAATTGGAAACGGTAATGACCCCATAGATTTTGGGTAATAAATACAGCGGGGCTAACTTTATACCAACCACGCCGGAAGCGTTATGGATGTCGTACCCCACAGACGAGTGGGCCACTCACTACGGTGTTGAAATTTTAGACACCGTAAATTTATTTGATTTATATATATTTTTTTTAATCACAATATGTCACATCTGTGTGTTTTTTCTTCAAGGACAATCGCGCAGGAGAACTACCAAGGAAGTCTATAATAGAAATACTCCCAAAATAACCAGAGTCCGGAGGTATGAACGCACCACAATAATTAAGGTCATTAAAATTGGTAAAAATGCATGACGACAATCAAAAGAAAATAGGAGGAATCACATTATGTAGTTGGAATATAAGGGGGATTAATGAACCTATTAAAAGGGGCAAGATACTAGCTCAGTTGAAATCATACAACACGGACATAGCGTTTCTACAGGAAACACATCTTAAACAGCAAGATCAGACAAGACTGAGGGCGAACTGGATAGGCCAAACATTTCACTCTTCATTTACCTCCAAATCTAGAGGTACTGCAATTATTATTCGTAAAGGAATTCCATTTAAATCAAAGAACACTATTTTAGATAAGGAAGGGAGATATCTTATAGTAGCAGGGGAGATCAATAACATGCCAATTACGCTGGTAAATATATATGCGCCCAACTTTGATAACCCTCAATTTTTTAATAAAATTCTGAATATAATTGCAGAATCTAATTATCAAAATGTTATAATCGGAGGAGATTTTAATTGTGTTTTAGATCCTTATTTAGATAAATCGATGCAAAAACAAAAAGGTCAGACGAAATCTAAAACCAGTGAACTCTTACACACATATATGGAAAACACAAATATAACAGATGTATGGAGGATTGCAAACCCGACGGGAAGGGATTACTCGTTTTATTCAATGGTGCATAAAACATATTCACGGATAGACTATTTTCTAGTGGATACAAAATTAATTTCGCAATCTTTGAATCCTAAATATCATATTAATGCGATCTCAGATCATTCTCCGTTAACTTTTGTTCTAAAACTAGAAGGAATGTCTATGAATAAACCGTTCTGGAGGTTTAACTCACAAATTTTAAAAGACCCTCAAGGGAGTATCTATCTAAAAAAACAGATGGATCTATTTTTTGAGTTAAATGATACACCAGAGATATCCCCCACGCTATTATGGGAATCCTTCAAAGCATTTATAAGAGGAGTCATTATTTCATTTCAAGCCTATCAAAATAAAAAGAATAAGAATGAACAAAGACACTTAGAAGATCAAATAAAACAGTTAGATATAGATAATGCTAAAGATCCAACTATGGATAAACATAATAAAATACTACTACTGAAATTTCAGTTAAATAAATTACTGTCAGAGAAAGTTATAACATTATTTCAAATCACAAAACAAGAACACTTCGAATTCGGGGACAAACCCCACAAACTTCTAGCACGACAACTTAAAAAACGGGAAAAAGAGAATGCAATATTAAAGATTAAATCAGATAGAGGGGAAGTATTAACACTACCCAAGGATATTAATAAAAGATTTGCTCAATTTTACCAGAATCTATACACATCTAAAACGTCAATAGACAATAATAAAATCTCAGAATTTTTAGATAATTGTAATCTACCACAATTAGAACGCAGGGAACAAGAGGAACTGGGAGCACAAATTACTTCTAAGGAGATAGAAGACACAATAAAAACACTAAAAAATGGAAAAACACCAGGACCAGACGGATTCAGTAATGAATTTTATAAATCTTTTTATGATATAGTTACTCCACGATTACAAAAAATGTATACATATGCTTATAAAGAGCAAAACCTACCTGAAACACTAGCGGAATCAACGATCATATTAATACTTAAAAAAGATAAAAATATAGAAGAACCAG
The DNA here is from genome assembly GCA_038087875.1 of Malacoraja senta. Lineage (NCBI taxonomy): Eukaryota > Metazoa > Chordata > Chondrichthyes > Rajiformes > Rajidae > Malacoraja > Malacoraja senta. The sequence continues at coordinate 16,728,571 of CM075980.1, forward strand.
GATCATATAGAGCTATTGCTTTGTTAAATACGGATCAGAAAATAATAGCAAAAACATTAGCCAATAGATTAAGCAAGTATGTTAGTAGACTAATACATGAGGATCAAACAGGATTTATACCTAAGAGACACTCATTTAATAATTTGAGACGTTTGCTTAACATAATGCATTCATATAAATCTTATGACGAAGAGTTAGCTATCATCTCACTGGACGCAGAAAAAGCGTTTGATCAAGTAGAATGGGACTATATGATCAAAGTATTGCAAAAATTCCAATTGGGAGAAAACTTTATTGCATGGATAAAACTACTATATAACAAACCTACGGCTAGAATACTAACTAATAATATATTATCTTCAAAATTCGAATTATCTAGGGGCAACAGACAAGGATGTTCACTATCACCGCTGTTATTTGCTTTGGTAATTGAACCCCTTGCTGAAAAAATAAGAACACACTCGAATATTCACGGTTATAACACAAAATATTCAAACAACAAACTATCCCTATATGCTGATGATGTACTACTGTACATCACAAAACCACAAATTAGTATACCAAATATATTAAACTTAATTGAGGACTTTGGATCCTTTTCAGGATATAGAATAAATTGGAACAAAAGTGAAATTATGTCGATTAAACCAAAAGACTCAACACATCTCAGGAAATTCCCTTTTAAAATAGCTATGGAAAAATTCAAATATTTAGGAATTGAGATTACTAGAAATTACCATGATATGTTTAAAGCTAATTATAATCCCCTACTTAAGAAATTAAATAATCTGATTAAATTTTGGAAAACACTTCCGATGTCCTTAATAGGTAGGATAAATGCTATAAAAATGATTTTCTTACCACAAATCCTTTACCTATTTCAATCAATACCTATATATCTCCCAAAAAAGTTTTTCAAAAAACTGGACTCAGACATTACAAATTTTATATGGGATTACAAATCCCACAGAATACAAAGAACACACCTTAACAAACGAAAAGAGTTGGGGGGTCTAGCGCTCCCTAACTTTATGTATTATAACTGGGCAGTAAATATTAAAAATATGATTCACCTGCTGGACAATTCTGCCCAGCAGGTGGACTGGATTATAATGGAAAAAGGGGATTGCTCCCCGAATAATATAGGAGCGATTATTCTCTCTCCAATAAATTTGAATAATAAAAATTATAATAAAAATCCAATTATATATAGCACTATTAGAACATGGAAGCAAATAAAACAGAATCTAAAATTAAGAAACCTATCTCTCTTAATACCAATAGTCAATAACCCATCGTTTAAACCTTCAATCATAGATAAAGCATTTATACAATGGGAAAGAATGGGAATTAAAACGCTCGAAGATCTGTATGAATTAGAAAAATTACTATCATTCCAACAACTACAACTGAAATATAATTTGAAAAATAATCAATATTTTAAATATATACAAATCTGTGACTATTTGAAAACACACACAAAAGATTATTATAATATGCCTTCCGACTTACTAGATGAAGCAATGAAGATAAAGGCGGAATCAGTTAATTTAATATCATACTTATATAATATCATCTTAAATATAGAAATACCCACAACAGATGGAATTAGAAGAGATTGGGAACAAGATCTAGGTATAAAAATTTCAAAAGAAAGTTGGGATAATCATTTATTACAGGTGCATAAATGCTCGATCAACGTACGACATACGCTTATCCAATTTAAAACATTACATAGATTATATTATTCAAAAACCAAACTAAATAAAATCTTTCCTAACGTCTCATCAATCTGTGATAAATGTATATGTCAAGAAGCTACCATAGCACATTCTTTTGTTTTTTGTACAAAAATCCAAAAATTCTGGTTTGAAATATTTGATATTTTTTCAAAATTAATCAAAATAAAACTGGTACCAAAACCAGAATGGATTATTTTTGGAATATCGGAAGGTATTCCTGAATTAAACGTGTATCAGAAGAATTTACTCAATTATGGGCTAATAATGGGAAAAAAGCTTATACTTAAATTCTGGAAAAATGCGCCCACACCAACAATAAAAATGTGGACATCAAATATGTTGGAAACATTACATCTGGAAGAGATGAGATTCCTCCTAGTAGGTAAAGTAGATCAATTTCAAAAGACGTGGTCTACGTTTTTGGACCTATTACAAGCATGAGGTGCAATAGTAATTTAGAAAAACAAATAAATAAATAAAAGGTATCTGGACCTGGTAATGGGAGGTAAAATAAAAACAGACTTGGTTGGTAGTTCCTTCTCTATGAAGTATAGTATAAGAGTTATAATAGAGCGATTGTTCCTTCTTTCTTTCTCTTTTTTTTTCTAGGGTCTATTTTCTAACTTTACTTCCTTCTCTAACCTCTTCTCTAAGGGGCTTTCTTTTCCCAACACTCTTTTGCACTTCACAACCTTTGCGCACTTTCTTCACTTTTCTTACTTCTTTCTTTTTCTTTCTTAAAGTTTAAAAAAATGAAGCGGTACAAAAAATGTATTAATATATACGTGTTGTACATTACTGTAATCTACCGTACTTCTAAAAAATAAAAAAAATAAAATAAAAAAAAAAAAAAATACTGAACCCCCAATACCGTGTGATTTAAGTTTGTATCCTAATCTCTTATGTGGTACCTTGTCGAAAGCCTTCTGAAAGTCCAGATACAACACATCCACTGGTTCTCCCCTATCCACTCTACTAGTTACATCCTCGAAAAATTCTATAAGATTCGTCAGACACGATTTACCTTTCGTAAATCCATGCTGACTTTGTCCAATGATTTCACCACTTTCCAAATGTGCTGCTATCCCATCTTTAATAACTGACTCTAGCAATTTCCCCACTACCGATGTTAGACTAACTGGTCTGTAATTCCCCGTTTTCTCTCTCCCTCCCTTCTTAAAAAGTGGGGTTACGTTTGCTACCCTCCAAACCTCAGGAACTACACCAGAATCTAAAGAGTTTTGAAAAATTATCACTAATGCATCCACTATTTCTGGAGCTACTTCCTTAAGTACTCTGGGATGCAGCCTATCTGGCCCTGGTGATTTATCGGCCTTTAATCCATTCAATTTACCCAACACCACTTCCCGACTAACCTGGATTTCACTCAGTTCCTCCATCTCCTTTGACCCGCGGCCCCCTGCTATTTCCGGCAGATTATTTATGTCTTCCTTAGTGAAGACGGAACCAAACTAGTTATTCAATTGGTCCGCCATATCCTTGTTCCCCATGATCAATTCACCTGTTTCTGACTGCAAGGGACCTACATTTGTTTTAACTAATCTCTTTCTCTTCACATATCTATAAAAACGTTTGCAGTCAGTTTTTATGTTCCCTGCCAGTTTCCTTTCATAATCTATTTTCCCTTTCCTAATTAAGCCCTTTGTCCTCCTCTGCTGGTCTCTGAATTTCTCCCAGTCCTCTGGTATGCTGCTTTTTCTGGCTAATTTCTACGCATCATCTTTTGCTTTGATACTATCCCTGATTTCCCTTGTTATCCATGGATGCACTACCTTCCCTGATTTATTCTTTTGCCAACCTGGGATGAACAATTTTTGTAGTTCATCCATGCAGTCTTTAAATGCCTTCCATTGCATATCCACCGTCAACCCTTTTAGAACTAATTGCCAGTCAATCTTGGCCAATTCACGTCTCATAACCTCAAAGTTACCTTTCTTTAAGTTCAGAACCGTTGTTTCTGAATTAACAATGTCACTCTCCATCCTAATGAAGAACTCAACCATATTATGGTCACTCTTGCCCAAGGGGGCACGCACAACAAGACTGCTAACTAACCCTTCCTCATTACTCAATACCCAGTCTAGAATAGCCTGCTCTCTCGTTGGTTCCTCTACATGTTGGTTTAGATAACTATCCCGCATACATTCCAAGAAATCCTCTTCCTCAGCACCCCTGCCAATTTGATTCACCCAATCTATATGTAGATTGAAGTCACCCATTATAACTGTTTTGCCTTTGTTGCACGCATTTCAAATTTCCTGTTTGATGCCATCCCCAACTTCACTACTACTGCTAGGTGGCCTGTACACAACACCCACCAGCGTTTTCTGCCCCTTAGTGTTTCGCAGCTCTACCCATACCGATTCCACATCCTCCAAGCTAATGTCCTTCCTTTCCACTGCGTTAATCTCCTCTCTAACCAGCAACGTTACCCCACCTCCTTTTCCTTTCTCTCTATCCCTCCTGAATATTGAATATCCCTGGATGTTCAGCTCCCAGCCTTGGTCTCCCTGGAGCCATGTCTCCGTGATCACAACTATATCATAATCATTAATTGCTATCTGCACGTTCAACTCATCCACCTTATTACGAATGCTCCTTGCATTGAGACACAAAGCCTTCAGGCTTGTTTTTACAACGCTCTTACCCCTTATACAATTATGTTGAAAAGTGGCTCTTTTTGATTTTTGCCCTGGATTTGTCTGCCTGCCACTTTTACTTTTCACCTTGCTACCTATTGCTTCCGCCCGCATTTTACACCCCTCTGTTTCTCTGCTCACCCATTTAAGAACCCCACCACCTCTTATTCTCTGTTTATTATTGTTTTCTTCTTTCGCCCCTACATGTTGGGTCTGAGTGCTTTCCTTCTCTGCCTCCTGCCTCACACACTGTCTAATAGCATTCTCTATTTGAGTCCCTCCCCCCAACCATTCTAGGGGGAGGCAGGAACGGTTTGTTTTTCTGTTGAAGATAGACACAAAATTCTGGAGTAACTGCAGGACAGGCAGCATTTCTGGAGAGAAGGAATTGGTGACGTTTCAGGTCGAGACCCTTCTTCAGACTGAGAGTCAGGGGAGACAGAGTCTAGAGATATGGAAGAGTTATCATGATCTTCCTTGCTGATCTGCACCGGCCCCTCATTTTCACGTGCATTGCTCACACCTCCCCTCAAGTCCCACTCACACTCCCATCTAATACACATCCGCTTTCTGCCCTACCTCTCGTGACAAGCTCCAGACCTTTTTTTCCCTCCAGTTTCTTTCTTTGCCTCCAATTTCCTTCTGCTTCATTCGCCTTGTTCCTTCTCTGAGAAACAATTCAATAAAGGTTGTTGTTTCTCCGTGCCTCTTTAAACCCTGTCAAAGCTTATCTCTTTGACCAAATCTCCAGCCACCGCTCTTTATTCCATAGTAAGAGAAGGAATCTATTCTTACCTTGATGGCATAGATTAAACACAATCTATTCCAGCGGACAGATAAATGGAATAGCCTTATCTTGGTTCTGTGCAGCACACATACGTTTTGGCATTAAATGAGCAATGTAAACAGAGGTTATAATCAATGTTAAGAGTCCCAGTAAACTAAACTGTTTCACCCTAATTGTGTAAAACTCCTAATTGTAATTTTAAATGCATCCAATCTGATACCGAATTTCACCCTAAGGTTTTTTCATTTCCATGACTTTTTAGTCAGTATCTCTGTTGTTTTTGTTGGCTTCACATTGATTTCCTTTTTTATCCATGGTTTGGACAAATTGTCAGAGGATGCCTTAATGTTTGGTTGAACGGGACTGTCCGCAGATCCCTGGAATGATTGATGTGTCCTGTGATGGCTCAGGCAACCCACAGATCATTCCCCAAAAACTTGGAAGCCATCTCGAAGTTCGGATACATCTCTGGTCAGATCTTGGTATGTGACATGTATGTTGTGAGATGTGGAGTGTAACTCCAAGCTACACCAGTTGTTAATAAAGGCTCCATGCAACTGTATAACAGGGTGTCTCTTGTCCTGATCAGAGCCCAGTACAATTCACACTAAAATGCACCAACAGGTAAAGTTTAATTTGATGTAAACCTTTGCAAGCCCACACTTTTTAAAAGAGTAGGAGTTCATAGATTAATTGAATCAAAGAACCATACAGCAGGGAAACAGTCCCTTCGGCCCAACCTGTCAATGTCAACGGAGATGGCCCAACTAAGTTAATCCCATTTGCCCGTGCTTGGCTCAAATCCCTTCATGATCTGCTTTTAGCAGAAGGGCATTGCGTGGATTGACCAGGGAACATTATTCCATCTTTACGCTCTCTTCCATGAAGGACCTTCACGTGACAGGCTCCAATGACACAAAGCCAGCTGGAGCCAATGTCCCTGTTCTTGGAGTTGGAAAAAATTGTATCATACGGAAATGCTGCACAGTCGAAAATCATGGAGTGTGTTCACGTCCCAATAGAGTCCAACTGACCATGAAAATGAATTTAAAATGGTTGGCTCATTTATGATACAAAGCCCGCACTGACAATTTTCTGTACACAGTGCATCAAGCGGTTTAACAGTAATGCATCTCCAGACTGATACTGAACATCTGACTCTTACATTATGTTTGATGAGACATACTTGTGGTCAGCACAATGCACCTGGCAGGACAGAGTGTCCACATGGAACAGTAAGAGGAGATGATATAAACAATACAGCGATACATCATCCCTGGGTAGTTCACTTTTTCCATGTGTTATGATAGTCCGCATGTTAATGGAGAGGTAGGGAGGGAGTAGTTTATGGTCAACGAGTCATAGAGCTGCACTACACGGAAACAGGCCCTTCGGCCCTACTTGTCCATGCCGACATTGTCAGCTAGTTCAGTTCAGTTCAGTTTAGTTCAGTTTAGTTCAGTTTAGTTTAGTTTAGTTAAGTTTAATTTATAGACACCAAGTGCTGGAGTAACTTAGCGGGTCAGGCAGCATCTCTGGAGAAAAAGGATGGGTGACTTTTCAGGACAGGACCCTTCTTCAGACTGAATGTCTTTAGTTTAGTTTAGTTTACATACGTTTAGAGATACAGCCTGGAAACAGGCCCTTCAGCCCACCGAGATCATGCCGACCATCGATCACCCGTTCACACCAGTTCTATGTTATCCCACTTTCTCATCCACTCCCTACACACTAGGGGCAATTTACTGGGCCAACTAACCTGCAAACCCGCAGGTCATTGGGATGTGGGAGGAAACCAGTGCACCCGGAGGAAACTCATGCGGTCATAGGGAGAACGTGCAAACTCCACACAAGGACACACAGGCAGCAGCCATGGTCAGGATCGAACCCGGATCTCTGGCGATGTGAGGCAGCGGCACTACCCACTACGCCACTGTCGCCCCGAACTATCTGTCAGGGTATTGAATGGCCTGTTTACCCAGCAACACAGGAGACTTTTACCTGAAAGCTTTCTTTCACCCCAAGCCATTCATTACAGCTAATCAGCTCCAGTGGCGGACTAAAGATACAAAGCAGCTCTCTCTCTCCGGGGACCTGCTTTATTTATTGCAAATATTTAGTCCTATTCACATATTAAATTCTTCTCTGAAATCGCCACGATCAAGCTGGCCACGAGTGCAGAGAGATGCGTATTTAGAAGGCCACAGTGCTCCTTGAATATTCGAGGGGTTAACTGATTTCTCGCGGCATTCAAGCCAGGGAATCGAAACTGAATTAATGTTGTGTGCCCTCCTCCCACCCCGCTCCTGCATCTCGCATTGCTCCAAACTTATTGCAATGCCTGCACAGACTAAGCCCGGCAAGATTATCAGGTGGCAATTCAGAAGAGTTGCAAGTTGTTAATGGGAATGGGTGTAAAATAAATAGGTTATTGATTGGCACCAAGGTGGAGGCAGCCCCTGTGTTTTCTGCAGTGACCTTGGCTTCCTCCATGTCCCTGCAAGAAACTCTGCAGTTAACAAACCTATTAGTAGTACAGAAGGCAATGTTCCCTCCAGCTACGTAATACCTGCTGCTGTTGGGGACAATTAGTCTAAGATATTTCCAAGAGTGAATGATGACTTGTTACAGTATCAAGGATGAACCGATTTACAAACACACCAGGTTCCTCATGGTGACAAATATACCTAGAATCTCCTCCGCAATGTGCTGCATTGATGCTGATTGGTTTGGCCATTTTCTTTACACTCCTCCTCAGTAACCTCACTCAATATTTCAGCTGATCAGATTTATCGAAGGTCGCATCATGGAAACTGACCCCTCGGACACCCGAGTCAATGCTGACCATCGATCGCCCTTTAGACCAGAGATACAACGTGGAAACAACCCTATCGGCCCACCGATTTCACGCCGTCCAGCGATCATCCCGTACACTAACACTATCCTACACATACTAGAGCCAATTTTACAATTTTTACCAAAGCTAATTAACCTACAAACCTGTATGTCTTTGGAGTGTGGTTGGGTGAGTGGGCAGAAGCATGGCAGATGCAGTATAATGTGGATAAATGTGAGGTTATCCACTTTGGTGGCAAGAACAGGAAGGCAGATTATTAAATGAATGGTGTCAGATTTGGAGAAGGGGAGGTGCAACAAGATCAGAGTGTGCTTGTACATCGGTCACTGAAATTAAGCATGCAGGTACAGCAGGCAGTGAAGAAAGCTAATGGCATATTGGCCTTCATTGTGAGAGGATTTGAGTTTAGGAGCAAGGAGGTCCTACTGCAGTTGTACTGGGCCCTGGTGAGACCGCACCTGGAGTATTGTGTGCAATTTTGGTCTCCTAATTTGAGGAAGGACATTATTGCCATTGAGGGAGTGCAGTGTAGTTTCATTAGCTTAATTCCCGGGATGGCGAGACTGACATATGATGAAAGAATTGGTCGACTGGGCTTGTATTCACTGGAATTTAGAATGAAAGGGGATCTTACAGAAACATATACAATTCTTAGAGGATTGGACAGGGTAGATGCAGGGAAAATGTTCCCGATGTTGGGGGAGTCCAGAACCAGGGGTCACAGTTTAAGAATAAGGGGTAGGCCATTTAGTACTGAGATGAGGAAAAACTTTTTCACCCAGAGAGTTGCGAATCTGTGGAATTCTCTGCCACAGAAGGAAGACGAGGTCAATTCACTGGATGTTTTCAAGAGAAAGTTAGATTTAGCACTTAGGGCTAAGGGATATGGGGAAAAAGCCGGAAAGGGGTACTGATACTGAATGATCAGCCTTGATCATGTTGAATGGCAGTGCTGGCTCGAAGGGCCGAATGGCCTACTCCAGCACCTATTTTCTATGTTTCTATGTTTCTTCCCCTTTCTATGGAACCGTAGCACCGGGAGAAAACCTAGTCTGTCACAGGGAGAAAGTACAGAACAACACCAGTATTGAATGACACTGCTCATTGAAAGAGTTTATTAAAAGACACGTCATGGAAACAGGCCCATCGGCCCACCGACCATCGATCACCCATTCACACTAGTGCTATGTTACCCTACTTTCGCATCCACTCCTCTACACACTCGGGGCAATTTACACAGAGGCCAATTAACCTACAAACCCGCACGTCTTTGAGATGTGGGATGAAACCCACGCGGTCACAGGGAGAACGTGCGAACTGAGTTGATATTTCAGCCTTTTCCTGTGACATTACCACATTGTTCTGATCTCACACACTGTTTTCTGAGAATTTTATTCCTGCCCTCACACCATCAAGAAAAAACATCACCACTTTATTGCTGAGGCAATTGTTCGCCTCTTCTCCAGTTTATCTCCCATTTTCTAACTAACGTGGCAAAGTTTAAAGATGTGCGAAGCAAGTATCTTACACAACGGGGGTGGTAGGTGCCTGGAACGCGCTGCCAGGGGTGGTGGTGGAGGAAGATACGATAGTGGCATTTAAGAGGCTTTTGGGTACGTGGATATGCAGGGAATGGAGGGATATGGATCATGTGTAGGCAGAAGAGATTAGTTTAGCATGGCATCATGTTTGGCATGAACATTGTGGGCTGAAGGGCCTGTTCCTGTGCTGTACTGTTCTATGTTCTATGTTCTGCACTCACCCCTCCACCATTCCCGCTATCTCCCCTTTATTAAAATCTGGCCAAGTAATTCCAACACTTTCCCAATACCCCTAACTCGCATTCCCCATCCCACACCTTCCATCATGTCCCCTGCTGTATTTTGTACCACAAAAGGAAGCCATTTTCTTCACTGCATCAAGAAAACCACCCTGATGAAGATAGAGTGGACACTGCCAAAGCTGGAATCTTGCACAGAACACAATATGCAGGAGTAACTCAGCGTGTCAGACAGCATCTCTGGAGGACAGGGAAAGGCAACGTTTCGAGTCGGGCCTATTATTTAGATTTTCAGAGCCCCATCTCTCTGCTTCATTGGAGATCCTCAAACTATCTTTAATCGGATTTTACTGGACTTTATCTCGTACTACTGTCAATGTTATTCCCTTTATCCTGTATCTGTAAACAGTGGACGGCCTGATTGTAATGTATAGTCTTTCTGCCGACTGGATAGCACACAACAAAAAGGCTTCTCACTAACCCTTGGTACATGAGACAATACACTAAACTAAACTAAACTATACTCATGATAGACACAAAACGCTGGAGTAACTCAGCGGGACAGGCAGCATCTCTGGAGAGATGGAGTGGGTGGCGTTTTGGGTTGAGACCTGAAGAAGGGTCTCGACCCGAAACATCACCCATTCCTTCTCTCCTGAGATGCTGCCTGTCCCGCTGAGTTACTCCAGCATTTTGTGTCTGTCTTCGATTTAAACCAGCATCTGCAGTTCCTTCCTAAACTCAGCTCATGCCCTTCTAAAGTTTTATTAATCAGATATTAATTAATTTTACTCTTTTTTTAACACTGTCTTTGCTAGAATGAATTGGCCTGTGCATAAGGGCTTACAACTGAGGTTCTGGTTGTTGAACAAGGATTAAGTTTGGGGACTGGACCATTAGTAACTAGATTAATTGAACACAAGGGGGGTCATCTTCAGCTGGTCAACCGTGGAACAAATTGCCTGCCTGTTGCAGGACCTGATCGATTTCCATTTTCATTTTACGCCCTATGATCTCCCTCAGAACGACAAGGGGTAATTCAGCACAGTTCTTATCGCGCTGATCGCTTGTGGGCACCGTAGCTTCTCTTCGAGAAAGTCGAGGAGAATGGGGTTAAGTCAGCTGTGTGTGACAAAGGCAGGAAGTAACTGGGGAAATCTGGCAGGCATGACGATGGACAGCAAAGGAAATATATCAGGACCTCAGGCAGCACAAACTAAGAGTGTTCTGGAGAATTAAAATCCAATACATTCCTGTCTTATGCTGTGGAAAGCAGATGGCAATAAGACAATGAAGTAACAGAAAGCATTTATAAAAGTTATTTACAACCCATAAACTGGCAAAAAAACATGGATCGGTTGGAATCATAATCCCTGTAGAGGGGTCTCGATCCGAAAGGTCACCCTTTCCTTCTCTACGGAGATGCTGCCCATCCCGCTGAGTCGCTCCAGCATTTTGTGTCTATCTTCGATGTAAACCAGCATCTGCAGTTCCTTCCTTCACATCACAATCCTATACTTTAGTTTAGTTTATTGTCATGTGTGCCGAGGTACAGTGAAAAGCATTCTTGCTGCTTGCTATCCGGTCAGCGGAAAGACTACACATGGAACTGCAGATATAACCATATAACCATATAACCATAACAGCACGGAAACAGGCCATCTCGGCGCTTCAAGTCCGTGCCGAACACTTTTTTTTTTTAAATTCTTTTTTTTAATTACTTCCCCCTAGTCCCATCTACCTGCACTCAGACCATAACCCTCCATTCCTTTCCCGTCCATATACCCATCCAATCTATTTTTAAAGGATAAAATCGAACCTGCCTCCACCACTTCCACTGGAAGCTCATTCCACACAGCTACCACTCTCTGAGTAAAGAAGTTCCCCCTAATGTTACCCCTAAACTTCTGTCCCTTAATTCTCAAGTCATGTCCCCTTGTTTGAAGCTTCCCTACTCTCAATGGGAAAAGCTTATCCACGTCCACTCTGTCTAACCCGCTCATAATTTTAAAGACCTCTATCAAGTCCCCTCTTAACCTTCTGTGCTCCAAAGAATAAAGACCTAACTTGTTCAACCTTTCTCTGTAACTTAGTTGCTGAAACCCAGGCAACATTCTAGTAAATCTCCTCTGTACTCTCTCTATTTTGTTGACATCCTTCCTATAATTAGGCGACCAAAATTGTACTCCATACTCCAGAATTGGCCTCACCAATGCCTTGTACAATTTTAACATTACATCCCAACTTCCATATTCAATGCTCTGATTTATAAAGGCCAGCACACCAAAAGCTTTCTTTACCACCTTATCTACATGAGATTCCACCTTCAGGGAACTATGCACAGTTATTCCTAGATCCCTCTGTTCAACTGCATTCCTCAATTCGCTACTATTTACCATGTACATCCTATTTTGATTTGTCCTGCCAAGATGTAGCACCTCACATTTGTCAGCATTAAACTCCATCTGCCATCTTTCAGCCCACTCTTCCAAATGGCCTAAATCTCTCTGTAGACTTTGAAAATCTACTTCATTATCCACAACACCACCTATCTTAGTATCATCTACATACTTACTAATCCAATTTTCCACACCATCATCCATATCATTAATGTACATGACAAACAACAGTGGACCCAACACAGACCCCTGAGGCACCCCACTAGTCACCGGCCTCCAACCTGACAAACAACCATCCACCATTACTCTCTGGCATCTCCCATTCAGCCACTGTTGAATCCATCTTGCTACTCCACCATTAATACCCAACAATTGAATCTTCTTAACCAACCTTCCATGAGGAACCTTGTCAAAGGCCTTACTGAAGTCCATATAGACAACATCCACTGCTTTACCGTCATCAATTTCCCTAGTAACCTCTTCGAAAAATTCAAGAAGATTAGTCAAGCATGACCTTCCAGGCACAAATCCATGTTGACTGTTCCTAATCAGCCCCTGCTTATCCAGATGCTTATATATATTATCTTTAAGTATCCTTTCCATTAATTTGCCCACCACTGACGTCAAACTAACAGGTCTATAATTGCTAGGTTTACTCTTAGAACCCTTTTTAAACAACGGAACAACATGCGCAGTACGCCAATCCTCCGGCACTATTCCCGTTTCTAATGACATTTGAAATATTTCTGTCATAGCCCCTGCTATTTCTACACTAACTTCCCTCAATGTCCTAGGGAATATCCTGTCAGGACCTGGAGACTTATCCGTTTTCATATTTTTCAAAAGTGTCCGCACCTCCTCTTCTTTGAATCTCACAGTTTCCATTGCTACTCTGCTTGTTTCCCTTACCTCACATAATTCCATATCCTTCTCCTTGGTGAATGCCGAAGAAAAGAAATTGTTCAATATCTCCCCCATCTCTTTTGGCTCTGCAGATAGCTGTCCACCCTGACTCTCTAATGGACCAATTTTATTCCTTGTTATCCTTTTGCTATTAATATAGCTGTAGAAACCCTTTGGATTTACTTTCACCTTACTTGCCAAAGCAACCTCATATCTTCTTTTAGCTTTTCTAATTTCTTTCTTAATATTCTTTTTACATTCTTTATACTCCTCAAGCACCTCATTTACTCCATGCTGCCTATAATTATTGTAGGTCTCTCTCTTTTTACAAACCAAGTGTCCAATTTCCCTTGAAAACCATGGCTGGTTTACACCGAAGATTGACACAAAATGCTGGAGTAACTCCGCGGGGGAGGCGGCATCTCCGGAGAAAAGGAATGGGTGAAGGAAGAGGTCACCTATTCCTTTTCTCCAGAGAAGCTGCCTGACCCGTGGAGTTACTCCAGCATTTTGTGTCTATACATGGTCACATTCAAGCCGTCCACAATGTGCAGATACAGGATAAAGGGAATAACGTTTAGTGCAAGATTGGGAAATATATAGAAAGATTGGGAAAGATATTATCAACATTGCCTCACCTAGCATAGAAAGATCGATCATTTTATAACAAGATTGAAATTATTCACAGTTTTCCTGCCTCTGGGCGGTGTAAGTAGAGGCAATCCATGGAAATGTGAATGCATTAAGCTCTGATACATCACGGTGAGGGTACCAGCATCATGGACTACCTGTCTCACAAATTAGAGTGCCTTAGAGTTGGTGCGGGGCTCAGGAGATGAGTATTTTGAAGGACAATCTTAAGAAAATGTTAATACAGGCAGCGAAAGCAACTCAACAACATTCACCCCGACCAAGTCTGGAGAAGTCAGTCAACAAATGCTGCATTACTCAGAGTAGGTTAGTCTGCCATCTGGTGTTCAAAGTGTGAACTTTAGTTTAGTTTAGTTTTAGAGATACCGCATGGAAACAGGCCCTTCGGCCCACCGAGTCCCTACACCCACTAGGGACAATTTACATTATACCAAGCCAATTAACCTACAAACCTCTACGTCTTTGGAGAATGGAGGAAACCGAAGATCTCGGAGAAAACCCAGCGGTCACGAGAAGAACGTACAAACTCCGTACAGACAGCACCCATAGTCGGGATTGAACCCGGGTCTCTGGCTCTGTAAGTGGTGTAAGGCAACATGTCCTACCGCTGTGCACCATGCCACCCTGATTCCATCTTGATTCACTGAACGCAACATAACGATAGGGCACTGATTGGCACAAGGCCCTGCCAGGGCTGATGGTGGTGGCTGATACAATAGTGGTGTTTAAGAGGGCTTTTAGGTAGGAACATGGTTTGTGTGGGGAATGGAGAAATATGGATCACTTGCTGGCAGAGGAGATTTGTTTGACTTGGCATCGTGTATGGCACAGCGATTGTGGGCCGAAGGGCCTGGTCCTGTGTACTGTTCCACAGAGTACAGGCGCAAGGAACTGCAGATGCTGGAATATTGTGTGGAAACAAAGTGCTGGAGTAATCAGTGAGTTAGGCAGCATCTCCGGAGGACACGGACAGGCGAAGCCCTTCTTCAGAGTCTGAAGATGGGTCCCGATCTCCAACGTCACCTCTCCATGTCCACGGGATCCACTGCCTGGCCTGCTGGGTTACTGCAGCATTTGTGTTCTGCGCTGTTCTGTTTTATGTTCTAAGATTCACAACTAATTCTAACCTGCAGGGAAATGACATCTTCCACTGCTTGTCTCAGAGAAACATCACTTCTATTGCAAGCCCAAGCATTACTTTTCCACCAATTCCTTGCGCTGTACTTTGAAATAAACGTCAACTTCTGGGTGATGAATATTACAGCCCCAGCTGATGCAAAAGGACACTGAGCATTGCGATAGTGGCATTTAGGAGACATTCGGATCAGCGTTTCCACTTTGAAGGAAAGTACCCGAAATTCGGGAAATTCGGGGTTGGTCTTCGGGTAATTGTAGGGAACTGAATTATTTTCCCAACTGCGCATGGGCGACTGCCGCCCCAACTGCGCACGCCCGGATACCGGGCCCACTGCGCACGCGCGGGGAGACGCGAAGGGGTCCAATGTACTGTATATTTACGACCATCTGCACCTGCGCAGTTGGGGGAAGCCCGTCAGCCACGTCACAATTGAAAATGCGCAGTGGGGCCGGTATCCACGCGTACACAGTTGGGGCAGCAGTCGCACATGCGCAGTTGGGGAAGGCTTACCCAGCCGGGAAATACCATCAAATTCCAGGTAATTTGGAATTCTATTTCAGGAAAAAAAAATTGAGGTGTGGAAGCACTGAATCGGATGGGCATAAGGATATGGAAGGATATGGATTATATGCAGGCAGATAAGAGTTGATCTTGGCATCTGTACGGCACAGACATTACGGGCCGAAAGGCCTGTTCCTGTGGCGTACTGTTCTCTGTTCTATGTTTTAGTAATCAACTCCCACGATGAATGTTTTCGAAAAGAGAAGGTAATTGCTTCGCTTTCTCAAACAAAGAGTGGAAACATTTTCAGCTTCTCTGGCCAGCATTGGAGCAGATTATTGGTTCATTCGTGCTCTCGTAGACTTCCACACCGGGATTAGGGATGCATGAGTGTCCATTGATAATGAGCTCCATTCACTAGCAATGTACAACATTTTGAGATTACAAAAATCAAGTCTGCAATTTATCCCATCAGATAAAGCATAAAAATAAGTTTAATTTGACACCTAATTCACTTTCATATCTTCAGTATTAAAAAAGTTATGGCCATTTTCATACTCTGGAAATTAGCATCTTGTTCCCTATTGCTTTTCCATTGACTGAACACAAAAGCTGTGATCGAGGACAGTCAAAAGCCCATAACTTTCTTAAAAATTAAGAGAACTGAATTAAATTTTCAGTTATAGATTGAAGCATTCTGAAACAAATATGAAACAATCTTACTTGGATGACCTGAAATTAAAGCATATAATGGGTTAGTTACCTAATTGTAGCTAATTACAAAATTCAATTACTAGATCTAAACATCTATCCATTTCTTAAGAATAGATTACACATTTTTAAATAGCCTAAAGGCCCTGTCCCACGGGCAGGCGGTTCCAGGCGGTAAGCGCGGCGTAGCAGGAAGTGGGGACCGGGCGGGGCCCACGGGGTCGGTCCCACGCAGATCACCGGAGCTGTATGTAGTTGGTCCCGACACCGCGCGGGGCTCAGAAAAACTGACACTGTCCAAAAATCCCGCGCGGCAACGGCCTGCCACCCCGCTGCCGCCTCGATGCCGTGCGCACCGCCTGGACGCAGCGAGCACTGCCTGGACGCCGCAAGCACCGCCTGGACGCCGCGCACCATCTCGATGGAGTACGCTAGCGTGTTGTGTTGCGCGATGACGTAATCACCCGACGCCGCGCTCGCCGCATGCATTCGCATGCTCGTGGGACAGGCCGTACGGTAAACACTCGGCCTCTGTGCGGCAACTGCTTCCGGTAGGTTGCGCTTGCCGCATGCTCGTGGGACAGGTCGTACAGTGGCACCCGCGCGGCAGCCGCGCGGTCCCCACTTCCTGCTATGCCGCTTACCGCCTGGAACCGCCTGCCTGTGGGACAGGCCTTTAGTGTCCAAATAACATTCACACAAGAATTCACAATATAACATGATTTTTAAGTCTCATTGTCATGAATTTATAGGCCAAATGGAAGGAATTTAGTGTTTAATTCCTGTAAATTAATGGCCATTTTAATCATCTTGTGAGTGGGATTTTGTGAACGCGATCGTTTGGAACGTTGCATTTGCGGTGAATTTTAAACCCTATATTTGGTAGGGAAAATACTGCCGGTTCGTATGGGGCCTAAATCACCTTTTCGCAACGTAAAATTTGGATTAAGGTCATCCTAAGAAGCACGTTTATATGTAAAAAACAGCTTTCTTTTAGCTGTCCCGTACCTGAAATCCGTCCCGGTTATCGGAGTGGACGGCATTAGAAGCTGATTTTTATTTTACTCCAGCGCTGAAATTGTCCAGCGATGTTTAAAAAAAAATTCACAGTCCGGCAGTCGGAACAATTCTTCAGCATTAGCTGCAGCCCGAGAAAATGGAACTCCGGCAGGTATGAGAAAACTGCATTTTAATCCCGCCCACCCCCCCCCCCCCCCTCAAAGGCGCCAAGTCGCGCACACGGACAGTGACAGAACTGCAGTGCCGCTGAAGATAAGTATTGTAACATACCTACATTCACACAAAGGGTGGTGGGCATGTGGAGCGAGCAGCCAGAGGGGGTAGTAGTTGAGGCAGGTAGTATAGCAGCATTTGGACAGGTATGTGGATAGGAAATGTTTGGTCCAAATGCGGGCAGGTGAGACTAGTGCAGATGGGCATCTTGGTTGGCATGGGACAAGTTAATAACCTCATAAGTTATTGGAGCAGAATTTGGCCATTCGGCCCATCAAGTCTACTCCGCCATTCAATCATGGCTGATCTATCTTATGCTCTCAATCCCATTCTCCTGCCTTCCCCCCATAACCCCAGACACCCTTACTAATCAAGAATATGTCGATCTCCATCTTAAAAATATCCAGACAAGAAGAAGACTTCCCCTGCTGATTATTTCCAGTGAATTGTTAAAACCTTTCAGGAGAAGATTGATATACTATTTCCTTTCCAAGGATGGGGAGGATGAATCCGACCATTGACGGGGCAACGTATTGTGGGACTGTGCTTGTAGCCTCACCCCTGAGCTGTATCATCTGGATGTACTTTAGCGTGGTCCTCTTGGCAATGGATTGATCGATTCACCACATGCAGCCAAGTACTGAGCACCCTCCAAAGACCGAAGTTAAACACATGGATTTTTAATACTGAACAAGAGCATCAGTGTTGCTCCCTCCAAGAAGCAGACACTCTGCTGGAGTCCCGGCAGCCGACTGCTTTTTAGACCCTGACGTCATCCGTGCTTCTTGGGGGTGATGTTCCTGGCTCAATTGGAGGACACCACGAGGACACCAGTTGACCTACAGCTCCTCGCGTGCTGCTTTCAAGGGGAAGTGCTGGAACCTCTCTGGGACCTCTTCCCCCTTGGCTGTCTTCTTGTAGAACCCCAAGGATTCCAGAAGGCGGAGATCTCATCGGCCGTCATGTCCAGGACAGGCAAGCTCTGTGTGAGGAACATCCAGCAGTGGTTGAGGACACAAACACTACCTGACAACATAGACACCAGGAACACTGCTGAGTTGGATTCATGGGAGGCGATCTTGGAAGGGAGGATGCTCCTCAAACTGCGGTGCATCCTGGGGCAATACAGCTCACCCCCTCCATGACACACTAGTCAACCTGAGGAGCACCTTCAGCAACAGACTGGTTCCACCAAGATGCAGGACAGAACACCACAGGAGATCCTTCTTCCCTGTGGTCAACGTTAGGGGTC
>CM075980.1:16747384-16809548 GCA_038087875.1 Malacoraja senta
AAAGTCAACTTCTGGTGATGAATATTACAGCCCCAGCTGCATGCAAAAGGACACTGAGCATTGCGATAGTGGCATTTAGGAGACATTCGGATCAGCGTTTCCACTTTGAAGGAAAGTACCCGAAATTCGGGAAATTCGGGTTGTCTTCGGGTAATTGTAGGGAACTGAATTATTTTCCCAACTGCGCATGGGCGACTGCCGCCCCAACTGCGCATGCGCAGTGGGCCCGGTATCCACGCGTACACAGTTGGGGCAGCAGTCGCACATGCGCAGTTGGGGAAGGCTTACCCAGCCGGGAAATACCATCAAATTCCAGGTAATTTGGAATTCTATTTCAGGAAAAAAAAATTGAGGTGTGGAAGCACTGAATCGGATGGGCATAAGGATATGGAAGGATATGGATTATATGCAGGCAGATAAGAGTTGATCTTGGCATCATGTACGGCACAGACATTACGGGCCGAAAGGCCTGTTCCTGTGGCGTACTGTTCTCTGTTCTATGTTTTAGTAATCAACTCCCACGATGAATGTTTTCGAAAAGAGAAGGTATTGCTTCGCTTTCTCAAACAAAGAGTGGAAACATTTTCAGCTTCTCTGGCCAGCATTGGAGCAGATTATTGGTTCATTCGTGCTCTCGTAGACTTCCACACCGGGATTAGGGATGCATGAGTGTCCATTGATAATGAGCTCCATTCACTAGCAATGTTACAACATTTTGAGATTACAAAAATCAAGTCTGCAATTTATCCCATCAGATAAAGCATAAAAATAAGTTTAATTTGACACCTAATTCACTTTCATATCTTCAGTATTAAAAAAGTTATGGCCATTTTCATACTCTGGAAATTAGCATCTTGTTCCCTATTGCTTTTCCATTGACTGAACACAAAAGCTGTGATCGAGGACAGTCAAAAGCCCATAACTTTCTTAAAAATTAAGAGAACTGAATTAAATTTTCAGTTATAGATTGAAGCATTCTGAAACAAATATGAAACAATCTTACTTGGATGACCTGAAATTAAAGCATATAATTAGTTAGTTACCTAATTGTAGCTAATTACAAAATTCAATTACTAGATCTAAACATCTATCCATTTCTTAAGAATAGATTAACATTTTTAAATAGCCTAAAGGCCCTGTCCCACGGGCAGGCGGTTCCAGGCGGTAAGCGCGGCGTAGCAGGAAGTGGGGACCGGGCGGGGCCCACGGGGTCGGTCCCACGCAGATCACCGGAGCTGTATGTAGTTGGTCCCGACACCGCGCGGGGCTCAGAAAAACTGACACTGTCCAAAAATCCCGCGCGGCAACGGCCTGCCACCCCGCTGCCGCCTCGATGCCGTGCGCACCGCCTGGACGCAGCGAGCACTGCCTGGACGCCGCAAGCACCGCCTGGACGCCGCGCACCATCTCGATGGAGTACGCTAGCGCGTTGTGTTGCGCGATGACGTAATCACCCGACGCCGCGCTCGCCGCATGCATTCGCATGCTCGTGGGACAGGCCGTACGGTAAACACTCGGCCTCTGTGCGGCAACTGCTTCCGGTAGGTTGCGCTTGCCGCATGCTCGTGGGACAGGTCGTACAGTGGCACCCGCGCGGCAGCCGCGCGGTCCCCACTTCCTGCTATGCCGCGCTTACCGCCTGGAACCGCCTGCCTGTGGGACAGGGCCTTTAGTGTCCAAATAACATTCACACAAGAATTCACAATATAACATGATTTTTAAGTCTCATTGTCATGAATTTATAGGCCAAATGGAAGGAATTTAGTGTTTAATTCCTGTAAATTAATGGCCATTTTAATCATCTTGTGAGTGGGATTTTGTGGAACGCGATCGTTTGGAACGTTGCATTTGCGGTGAATTTAAACCCTATATTGGTAGGGAAAATACTGCCGGTTCGTATGGGGCCTAAATCACCTTTTCGCAACGTAAAATTTGGATTAAGGTCATCCTAAGAAGCACGTTTATATGTAAAAAACAGCTTTCTTTTAGCTGTCCCGTACCTGAAATCCGTCCCGGTTATCGGAGTGGACGGCATTAGAAGCTGATTTTTATTTTACTCCAGCGCTGAAATTGTCCAGCGATGTTTAAAAAAAAATTCACAGTCCGGCAGTCGGAACAATTCTTCAGCATTAGCTGCAGCCCGAGAAAATGGAACTCCGGCAGGTATGAGAAAACTGCATTTTAATCCCGCCCCCCCCCCCCCCCCCCTCAAAGGCGCCAAAGTCGCGCACACGGACAGTGACAGAACTGCAGTGCCGCTGAAGATAAGTATTGTAACATACCTACATTCACACAAAGGGTGGTGGGCATGTGGAGCGAGCAGCCAGAGGGGGTAGTAGTTGAGGCAGGTAGTATAGCAGCATTTGGACAGGTATGTGGATAGGAAATGTTTGGTCCAAATGCGGGCAGGTGAGACTAGTGCAGATGGGGCATCTTGGTTGGCATGGGACAAGTTCATAACCTCATAAGTTATTGGAGCAGAATTTGGCCATTCGGCCCATCAAGTCTACTCCGCCATTCAATCATGGCTGATCTATCTTATGCTCTCAATCCCATTCTCCTGCCTTCCCCCCATAACCCCAGACACCCTTACTAATCAAGAATATGTCGATCTCCATCTTAAAAATATCCAGACAAGAAGAAGACTTCCCCTGCTGATTATTTCCAGTGAATTGTTAAAACCTTTCAGGAGAAGATTGATATACTATTTCCTTTCCAAGGATGGGGAGGATGAATCCGACCATTGACGGGGCAACGTATTGTGGGACTGTGCCTTGTAGCCTCACCCCTGAGCTGTATCATCTGGATGTACTTTAGCGTGGTCCTCTTGGCAATGGATTGATCGATTCACCACATGCAGCCAAGTACTGAGCACCCTCCAAAGACCGAAGTTAAACACATGGATTTTTAATACTGAACAAAGAGCATCAGTGTTGCTCCCTCCAAGAAGCAGACACTCTGCTGGAGTCCCGGCAGCCGACTGCTTTTTAGACCCTGACGTCATCCGTGCTTCTTGGGGGTGATGTTCCTGGCTCAATTGGAGGACACCACTCGGACACCAGTTGACCTACAGCTCCTCGCGTGCTGCTTTCAAGGGGAAGTGCTGGAACCTCTCTGGGACCTCTTCCCCCTTGGCTGTCTTCTTGTAGAACCCCAAGGATTCCAGAAGGCCGGAGATCTCATCGGCCGTCATGTCCAGGACAGGCAAGCTCTGTGTGAGGAACATCCAGCAGTGGTTGAGGACACAAACACTACCTGACAACATAGACACCAGGAACACTGCTGAGTTGGATTCATGGGAGGCGATCTTGGAAGGGAGGATGCTCCTCAAACTGCGGTGCATCCTGGGCAATACAGCTCACCCCCTCCATGACACACTAGTCAACCTGAGGAGCACCTTCAGCAACAGACTGGTTCCACCAAGATGCAGGACAGAACACCACAGGAGATCCTTCTTCCCTGTGGCTATGAAACTGTACAACTCCTCCCACTTCGGTCGTGGGGTAGACTGAGACTGACTCCCCCCCCCCCCTTCCCTATTCTAGTTTCATATCGTATCGTATCACGTTACTCCGGCCCTTTATGTCTTTTGTCTTGTTGACAAGTAGTTTAGTTTATTATTGTCCGTGGACCAAGTTACCTGCTCTCCAGTCAGTGGATAGACTATACATACATGGTTACAATCGAGCCATCCACAGTGT
This sequence comes from Malacoraja senta, assembly GCA_038087875.1. Classification (NCBI taxonomy): domain Eukaryota; kingdom Metazoa; phylum Chordata; class Chondrichthyes; order Rajiformes; family Rajidae; genus Malacoraja; species Malacoraja senta. The sequence continues at coordinate 16,751,086 of CM075980.1, forward strand.
ACAGATACAGGATAAAGGGAATAACGTCTAGTGCAAGATAAAGTCTGGTAAAGTCCGATTAAAGATTGTCCGAGGGTCTCCAATGAGGTAGATGGAAGGCCAGGAGCTCTCTCTAATTAGTGACAAAATGATTTGGTCGCCTGATAACAGCCTGGAAGAAACTGTACCTGAATCTGGAGGTGTGCCTTTTCACACTTCTGTACCTCTTGCCTGATGGGAGAGCGGAGAAGAGGAGGTGACCGGGGTGAGAGGTCCTTGACTATGCTGGTGGCCTTGCCGTGGCAGCGTGAAGTGTAGATGGAGTCAATGGAAGGGAGGTTGGTTTGCATGGCGGATGTAGACACTAGGAACTCCACTGAATCATTCCAGCACTTTGTGTCTTTTTGCTAGTCGACATATGGAAATGATTGAAACAAATGGTGAAGATTGGCATCATGTTCAGCACAGATATTGTGGGCCGAAGGGTCTCTTCTGCTATCAACAACTAGCGGGCAGTCCGGAGCTACCTTCTACCTCATTAGACTATCTTTACTGGACTTTATGCTGCACTAAACATGATTCTCTTTATCCTGTATCTGTACACTGTGGGCGGCTCGATTTTAACCACGTATAGCCTTTCCGCTGACTGGATAGCACGCAACAAAAGCTTTTCACTGTACCTCGGTACACATGACAATAAACTAAACTAAACTAAAAACTAAAGTAAGTGGAACAACAATTGTAGAGCTATCCAGAAAGTGGAAGGGAAGGCACTAATTGGATAGTGGTTTCAAAGAGCCAGCATGGCTACAAAGGACTGCATTGCCTTCCTCGAAGTTGCATCAGTAAATAACTCTATTCTTTGTTCGCTTGGTGATCTGAGGCATTGAAGAGCATCATCTGGATGTGACACTGTTCCTTTTTATCTCTGCAAGGCAGAGGCATAACACACACCGACGGTTGGATACCGACGCCTTGTGTCGGCAAACTATAGATACCACCACAGGGTCTGTGTCACAAGGAGAATGTGCAAAACTCCGTACAGACAGCACCCGTGGTCAGGATCGAACTCTGGCGCTGTGAGGCAGCAACTCTACCGCTGCACCACTGGTTTTTTAAAAGTTTAGAAATGCAGCGCGGAAACAGACCCTTCAGCCCACCGAGTCCGCACCGACCAGCGATCCCTGCACAGTAATACCATCCTACACACACTGGGGACAATTTACAATTTTACCTAAGCCAATTTGCCTACAAACCTGTACGTGTTTGGAGTGTGGAAGGAAACCGGAGCACCTGGCGAAAACCCACGCAGGTCACAGGGAGAACGTACAAACTCTTGTACAGACAGCACCCGTAGTCAGGATCGAACCTGGGTCTCTGGCGCTGTAAGGTAGCAAATCTACCGCTGCGCCACCCTAAAAAAAGTGATGCTTTCCCCATTGGGGAATTGATCGCCGGTCCCCCATGTGACAGGCAGGGATATAACCGCTATACTAACGTGGAACTGGCATCTAATGAGGACTTGGCACTAATGTCGCGTAAAAATGCAAAGAGAAACTAACCTTCACAACATCACCCTTCAGGTTGTAGAAACGCATCTGCGGCTCCTGGTTCTCCTGCAGCTCGTACTTCAGATTGTGACTGGGAGATAGGTTTAAGGAAATCGGCCTTGAGACCCGACACCAGTGAATGTACGAGAAGCTTCCCCTTTGTGACCATTCCTTGTGGCCACACCTGACAATCCCGCACAATCCAGGTCAGGCCACAAAACTGGGACGTTGGCCCAACCTGGAGCGGAAGTGAGAGCTCCGAGGGGAACAGGGCTGAGGAGAAAGTGGCGGAGGGACTTCATTCTGCAGCACAGTGGGGTAGGTAGACGTTACAGGGGCAATACCGCAATGGTCTCACGTAGTCACAGAAACATTAGTTGGAACTAGACCCTTTGACCTACCAAACCCATGTTGACTCAGGCACCTATTTTTACATTAATCCAAACCAAACTCATTATATTCTCCTTGCATTCCCATCAAAGTAAGACTAGCCCAATATTCCAACTTGGTCAGCATGGACAAGACGGACCAAATGGCCTGTTTCTGTGCTGTACAGCTCTATGACAGATCTATCGAGCGATAGAGTTATATGGCATGGAAACAGGCCCTTCGGCCCAACTTGCCCATGTTGACCAAGAGTCCCCATCTACGATAGTCCAACCTGCCTCGTTCTATATCCTTCTAAACCTTTCCTATCCATGTACCTGTCCAAATGTCTATTAAATGTTGTTATTGTACCTGCCTCAACTACCTCCACTGGCGTCTCGTTCCATATACCCACCACCTTCTGAGTAAAAACATTACCTCTCAGGCTTGTACGAAATCTTTCCCCTCTCACTTTAATCCTATGTCCTCTGTTCTGGATTCCCTTATCCTGGGTAAAAGACTCACTATCCCTATTCCCCTCATGATTTTATACCCTTCTCTATGATCTCTCCTCAGCCTCCTGTGCTCCAAGGAATAAAGTCCTAGCCTGCTCAACCTTTTCCTAAAGCTCCTGCCAACATTCTCCTAGATCTCCTCTGCACTCTTTCCTGCACATTTTTCGCTCCAGAGTAGACTCTTAAGTCTTGAAAGTTGTTATTGATAGACTTTGGCAGAGATCTAGCATCTTGCACCGATGGCCAATTCCAGAGAAGTCATAAATACAAATAGTATTAGCGGCTTTTTCAAGTCGGTAGATAGAATATTATCCCTGATTAGGAAGTATTTAAAGGGAGAGTGGAGAAGATTTACTTTGTACATGTACTCTGCACCTTGCACATCAATGTAGGTTAATTGGCATCTGTAAATTGCTCCGAGTGTGCAGGGAGTGGATGAGAAAGTGGGACAACATGGAACTGGTGTGAACAGGTGATGGATGGTTGTCATGGACTCCATGTTGTATCTGTAAGCTGTGCAGACCGCTCCTGTACCTCTGTCCATCGGGACATCTCAAAACACACATCTGCCTTTTAAAATATTGGCCACGATTGTAATCTGAGAAACAAACTCTCTCGAAAATGGGGCGGAGGGAGTTATGAGCGGCTGTTAAAGGCTTCCATGAATAGTGGGTTCATTAGAACAATGAAGCCAACATTAATCCCTAGCCTTGACTTGTCTATTTAAGTAAAATTGAATATAATGCGTGGTTATAGGTACATAGAATGCCTATTGATATTACTGAAGTCTTCAGCTATTTATCCTGAGTTTGGACATCTTGTATTTGGAAGAACAGATGCATTGAGAATCCCTGAGGTAAATGGGAGAAGGGGCCGACTTTTCATTGCATGTCTTGCCAATCTGAAGGATACTACAATGCCAAGCGGTCCATGAGGAACTGATAGAGTTCCGGCATCTTCTTAATTGATCATCCGACCAAACTGGGAGCCTGCGAAACAAATCATAATGGGAGATACTGCAGCATTGGCGGAGGCGGCCGCGGGAGGCCCTGCAGCAGCAGCCGGCCGAGCGAGCGGGTCGAGCGCAGCCTGCGTCAGCTGCACGGAGCGGCGGTGGATGGAGCCGACGGCATCGCGCTGGGCCAGGCCGAACCCCTACTTCATCCATCCAGTGCCGCCAGGACACCGGGCCTTAAAGTGAGAAAATAAGAAACTGCAGATCTCCTTGGGACATGATCGGACTTTTCAGAGACTTGGAAGATGCAAGATGGTGCCTGAACGTGGCGACTCTCTGCGTGCAGCTCCACAAGAGGATCTATTGTACTCATGTGTAGTGTGATTTGACTGTATGTGTAGAGCATGCAGAACAAGCTTTTCACTGTGTCTCTGTGCATCTGACGATAAATAAAACAAACCCAACTGAATGCAAAACTGATGACTTTATCTTTCCCTGCTGTGGGATTGATTAGAGTAACAGATGTTTAAGGATTCTTCTGTTGTACAATTCACCAGAGAGTGGTGGGTACCTGGAACGCGCTGCCAGGGTGGTGGTGGAATGCGGTTGAAGGGACTGTTGGACAGGGACATGGATAAGCAGGGACCAGGGACATATGGATTCCGTGCAGGCAGGGAGATCAGATATTCAGCACATGCATTGTGGGCCAAAGGGCCTGTTCGTGTGCTGCACACTTCTGTTTGATGTTGAGGTTTATTATTGTCACGTGCACCGAGGTACAGTGAAAAGCTTTGTTTCGCACGCTATCCAATCAGATCAGATAATACTTTACATAAATACAATGAAGCCAAACTCAAGTCCAATCAGTAGAGCAAAGGGGAAGATGCAGAGTGTAGTTGTCAGCACTGTAGCGCACCAGTCCCAGAGACAAAGTCCAATGTCCGCAATGGGGTAGAGGTGAATCGGACAGTACCCTAGCTTATGGAAGGACCGTTCAGAAGCCTGATAACAGAGGGGAAGAAGCTGTTTCTGAGTCTGGTGCTGCGCACATTCAAGCTTCTGTATCTTCTGCCCCACTATATGTTTATGTCCAACATATATCTGTGTTCGATGTTCTATGTCTGTGGTCTATGATCTATGTTTTATTATCTATGTTCAATATCCATGCTCTATGGTCTATGATCTATGTTCTATGTTCTATGTCATATGTTATATGTTCAATGTTGTATATTCTGTTCTATATTCTATGTTGTATATTTTTGATTTTGATTTTTGATATCTTTTATTTCGAACGAACGATTAAAAAAAGAAAATAAAAGATGAAAATGAATAATAAATAAAGGAAAATTATATATATACATATATATATATATACATAAATACATACACACATACATACATATCCATATACATATATACATACATACATATACACATATACACATATATATAACATATATGTACATACATAAATTAAAAAATCAAAAGCCAATTTCAACATAATACACATTAGACTCGTTCGAAAAGGGATAGGAAGAAGCCTATGCTTGTCAAGTCCTACCCCCATTCTTCACCATTAACAAATGCAAAATTCAATAAAATAAACTAAACAGACAATTCAATTAAAACTACTCCAATCAAGCTATTAAGAAAAAAAGAACAATAAAAGAAAAGAACAAAAAGAACAAGCACCATCAACATCTGTGAGATTTACATTCTCCTTCCTCATTACTGTACTTTTCAAAGATATATCTTTTGTACATGTTTATGTTTTATGTTCTATGTTCTATATTCTATGATCTATTATCTATGTTCTATGATTTATGTTCTATTATGTATATTCTATGTTCAATGTTGTATATTCTGTTCTTTCTATGATCACTGTTCTATGATCTATGTTCTAGTATGTATGTTCCATGTTGTTCATTCTATGTTCTCTGTTCTATGTTCTATGTTTTATACTATGATTTATGTTCTATGATCTATGTTACATGTTCTATGTTCTATGATCTATGTTCTATGTTCCTCCCCCTCCCGTGGATGGAGCAGAGACTCACCACCAGTGTAGCTTGGGCTATCGCCACTGCTGGCTGATCCACCGGCCGGTCTTCCCCCTGCCCGTTGGCGTGGGGTAGAGTCAGCAACAGAGCCCACAGGAGCAGCGGCCCCGACATCACAGCCCGACCGAGGCAGGAGAAGGAGGATACGTGGCAGAGCCTGGTCTTGTAATGGGCTGGGGGCAGAGGGAGGGGAGCAGCTGAAGGGGACGAACGTGTCGGGAAAGCGTTGGTGAATGAGGAGTCGTTGACGGTGAGGTCACACTGTCAACACAGGCCTCAGGGCCGTTGGCCCGCAGCGAGGTGGTTCGATTCCCCCACACCTGCGACAGGTGGCAGCTTAATCTCTTTCTCAGAACAGGCTCGTCATCTCTACAAGCCGAACCTGAAGCCAGCTGCTGCAAGCGAGCATAACATGGCTGCAAGCCAGAACAGTGGCCCAAGGGGAAAGTGTGAGAATCAAATCCCAGCAGAAACGAAACAAGGCGTACCTAGCATTTGTCAGCCAAGGCACAAAATATGACACCAATGTGTGGGAAGGAACTGCAGATGCTGGTTTCAACCGAAGATAGACACAAAAAGCTGGAGTAACTCAGTGGGACAGGCAGCATCTCTGGAGAGAAGGAATGGGTGACGTTTTGGGTCGAGACCTTTCTTTAGACCACATAGGGTGGTTTATTCGCCAATATTTATAGCCTATTGGTCGGAACAATTGGTTAGAGGTGGCACAGTGGCGCAGCTGGTAGAGCCGATGCCTCACAGCGCAAGACTATGGGTTCACACCGGACTTCCGGTGTTGCCTGTGTGGAGTTTGCACGTTCTCCCTGTGACCACGTGGGTTTCCTCCGGGTGCTCCGGTTTCCTCCCACATCCCAAAGATGTGCGGGTTTGTAGGTTGATTGGCCCTCATTAAATTGCCTCTAGCGTGTAGGGATGCGAAAGCGGGATAACATAGAACGAGTGTGAACGGAGGAGATCGATGGCTGGCAGGGGCTCGATGGGCCGAAGGACCTGCTTTCATGCTGTGTCTCTGAACTGAAGCAAAGCACAGCTGCAGTCCTGCATACATTTGTGTGGTAATGGCTACAGGAAGGACGTGATGCCACTGGAGACAGTGCAGAGGAGATCCCACAAGATGTAGCCAGGGATGGAACATTGCAGTTATGTGGAGTGGCTAGAGCTTAGAGTCACAGAGCTGTACAGCACAGAAGCAGGCCCTTCAGCCCACCTTGTCCATGCCGACCAAGTTAGCACACTGGGCTAGACCCATTTGCCTGTACTTGTCCCGAAGCCATCTAAACCCTTCCTATTCTTATATCCGCCCAAATATCTTTTAAAAGCTGTAATTGTATCCGCTTCTATAGCTTCCTCTTGCAGCTCCTTCCAGATACAGACTAGCCTATGATGTTACCTGGGCTTGCAGGCTTAAATTATAGGGAGAGGTTGGATAGGCTGGGGCTTTGGAATGTAGGAGGCTGAGGGGTGACCGTATTAGGTGTACAAGATCACGAGGGGCATGGAGGCAGTGAACGCTCACAGTCGTTTTCCCAGGGTAGAGGATTCCAAAATCGGAGGACATTGGCTTAAGGTGAGATGGGAGGGACCTTTTTATTTTTTTATTTTTTTATTTTAATTTTATTAGAAGTACAATTGTATACAATCATATTTTCATAATACATTTTATGTACAACTTCTTATTTTTTTTATTATAGTAAAGAAGAAAAAGAAAGATAAATTAGATAATAAAGTATAGAAAAACGTGAGATATATAGTGTGTGGAGAAGAAGAATAGAGAATGAAAGAAGAAAGTTAAAGAGTAGAAAATAGGAAAAAGAGAGAACAAAAAAAGGAAAAAAAAGAAAAAAGAGGTAAGGAGACCTTATTTATAATCTTGACCATCCCTCGCCCAGTCCCGAGACAGTTAGCTTCTACAATTGTGTTGCATGATGGGAGAGACTTAAGAGGGACTTCAGAGGAAGCATTTCACTCAGAGTGTAGGCCGTATCTGGAATAAGCTGCCAGAAGATGCTACAGAAAGTGCATACAATTACAATATTGAAAAGACGTTTGGACAGATATATTTAGCTGCAAGGAACTGCAAATGCTGCTTTACACAAAAAAGGTCACAGAGTGCTGGAGTAACTCAGCGGGTCAGGCAGCATCTCTGGGAAACATCGATAGGTGATGTTTGGGGGTCGGGACCGACCCTTCTTCACTCTCCTGAATGACGTTTGCTGATTCTCTGAATGAGCTGTTGGAACTGCAGAACTGACTATGTCCACTGGGTGGTGTTGTCTGCTCACAAACCAAGCAGGATATGTGGCAGGCTTGGGTGGGCAGAAGATGCCAGTGGTGGCAAGAACTGCAGGTACTGGTTTACACTGATAATAGACACAAAATGCTGGAGTATCTCAGCGGGTCGGGCAGCGTCTCTGGAGGGAAGGAATGGGTGACGTTGCGGGTTCTGATGAACGGTCTCGACCCGAAACCTCACCCATTCCTTCTCTCCAGAGATGCTGCCTGTCCTGCCGAGTTACTCCAGCATTTTGTGGCTACCTTCGGTGCCAGTGGTGGATGCTCACCCCCATCCCTGACAGTGACCCACAACAGTCATTGAGGACACGGCCATGCATTATATGCAGCTGCTTAATTCTTCCATGCAACTGTACAGACCATATTATTGTACGGGTGTGAGGCATGGACTCTCACTCGAGCACTGTCCAAGTCTCTCGATGGTATCTACACCCAAATGTTCACAATGTCAGTTGGAGGGACCACATCGCCAACGCCCTGCTCTATGGGGAGATTCCACCTCTGACCGAGACGATCAGGTGGAGAAGGATGAGGCTCGCTGGTCACTGCCACCGCCAGCAAACAAGGTTGTGGGGAGGGAACCCATCCATGGAAGACGTGACCCGGGACGGACAATCAAGAAGATGCTGAAGACATTGATGGAAGACGCACGTGTAGAGACAAAAGCGGAGCTTGCCAGCTGCATGGAGGACAGAGATGTGTGGTGCGTTCGTCACCGTGCCCGTCGGAAACCAGCACCACTGCGTCGCTGATGTTGTCAACGATGATGAATGAATGGATTCTTAACATCAGTCAGATCTAAATCCATGTTCTCACCCCTGAGGGTGGTACAGTGGTGCAGCTGGTAGAGCCACTGCCTCACAGCCCCAGAGACCGGGGTTCGATCCTGACCTCAGGCGCTGTCTGCGTGGAGTTTGCACGTTCTCCCTGGGTTTCCTCCGGGTGATCCGGTTTCCTCCCACATCCCAAAGACACGCATGTTTCTAGACATATTGGCCTCTGCAAATTGCCCCCTAGTGTGCAGGGAGTGGATGAGAAAGTGGGATAACATAGAACTGGCGTGAACAGGTCATCGTTGGTCGGTGTGGACTTGGTGGGCCGAAGGGCCTGTTTCCATGCTGCATCTTTCAATCAATCAATCTATGTCTGTTCCGAACATGATGCCAAGTTAAACTAATCCCGTGACCCATATCCCTCCGATATGGATAGGCCTTAAGTGACAGTTCAGGAAACAATCAGAGAATGACAATAATGGAGAATAAATGAACAAAGACAAATTTACCGTGTTGGTTAGTTTTAGTTATAGTCTAGTCAAATTTAGAGATACAGCATGGAAACAGGCCCTTCGCCCCACCATGCCAACCACTGGTCACCCGTTCACACCAGTTGTATGTTATACTACTTTCTTAGAGAGGTATAAAATCATGAGGGGGGTTAATAGGGTGAATGCACAGTGTTTTATCCTGAGTATGGGGAATCAGGAGCCTGGGAGCAAAGGTTTAAGGTGAGACTGGAAAGATTTAATAGGAAACGAAGGGTCATTTTTTTCACACAGAGGGCATTGGGCAAATGGAACGAGCTGCCAGGGGAGGTAGCTGAGGCAGGTTCTATAAGTACATTTATAAGACATTGCAACAACATTTAAAAGACATTTGGACATGTGCATGGATAGGAAAAGTTTAGAGGGACATGGGGCAAACGTAGACAGGTGGGGCTGTGTAGATGGGACATCTTGTTCGGCATGTGCAAGTTGGGCCGAAGGGCCTGTTTCCATGCTGTACGATTCTGTGACTCGATAACAAGGTGCAAACCACAATAAAGCTTTGAGCAGTGACCTGAGGTCAGAAGTCCTTCTGGGTTAATAACATGTACATCCCACAGCTGGGAAAGTGTGAGTGCAGAACAGGGCAGGACCTTGGCTGCTTCTTGGAAGCTCGGCCTCCTGGGATTGCTCGTCTCATTCCGTGAGATGAGGAAAAATGTTTTCACCCAGAGAGTTGTGAATCTGTGGAATTCTCTGCCACAGGAGGGAGTGAAGGCCAATTCACTGGATGTATTCAAGAGAGAGTTGGATTTAGCTCCGAGGACTAATGGAATCAAGGGATATGGAGAGAAAGCAGGAACGGGGCACTGATTCTGGATGATCAGCCATGATCATATTGAATGGTGGCGCTGGCTCGGAGGGCAGAATGATTTTACTCCTGCACCTATTTTCTATGTTTCTATGTTTCTATGTTTCTTCCCCTTCACCGGCAAGACAAAAAATCCTTCAAACATCATGCCCCATGCTTCATTATGAGTGGATCAAAGTCACACAGTTTTAAAGAAACCAATGCCAGATCTGAGAAACAAGGAACTGCAGGTAGGCACAAAGTTCTGGAGTAACTCAGCGGGTCAGGCAGCATATCTGGAGAGAAAAGGGCCTGTCCCACTTACGTGTCCTTGGCATGCAAATTACGCGACCTCATGGTCGCGTTGAGGCGCACGTGCATCGTATGGCCGCGCAGGGCCGGTCCCACTTAGAAGCGCGGAGGGGTATGTAGTTGTGAGCGACATCGCGCGGGGCTCCGAAATTTTTGTAGTGAACGAAATCTTCGCGCGCAAACGGCCTGTCGCGTAACTGACGGCCAAAGTGGAACAGGCCCAAGACCCTGGCGCGACGCAACGTCTCATCTCCAACAGCAGCAGAAGCAGGCAAACGATCGCCGAACTCGGCCTGGGGCTCACGGCCGTTGCGGTCCGGATCCGCCCTCACTTCTACTCCCACAGCGGGGCCAATAAAATTGAAGATAGACACAAAATGCAGGAGTAACTTCTTTTCAGACTGAAGAAGAGTCTCGACACAAAACATCACCCATTGCTTCTCTCCAGAGATGCTGCCGATCCCGCTGAGTTACTCCAGCTTTGTGTCCATCTTCAAATGACGTCACGCGCTCCAGACGGCTGTGCGTACGCATGGAATCGCGCCTGACCTTCGCGGGACCATCTCGGCTCAACGCGACCACGAGGTCGTGTAATTTGCATGCCAAGGACACGTAAGTGGGACAGGCCCTAAAGGATGGGTGACGTTTCGGATCAGGACCCATCTTCATCTGAGTTATTCCAGCACTTTGTGTCTGTCTTTGGTATAAACCAGCATCTGCAGTTGTTTGTTTCTGCATGGATTTGCATGGATCTGCATGGATCTGCATGGATCTGCGTGGATTTGCGTGGATCTGCATGGATTTGCATGGATCTGCATGGATCTGCAGATGTTGGTTTACACAGAAAGACACAAAGTTCAACGGATCAGGCAGCATCTCTGGTGAACATGGATATGTGATATTTCAGGTTGGGATCATTCTTCAGAGTGATAGGTGGATACAGGTAATGGAAGATGGATGGAGTACGTGACAAAGGGTCGAGGTGAACAGGAGACGAAAGGGTAACTTACAATTGCTGATTAACCGAAATGCCAACTCATCTCTAGGATGTGTAAGAAAACTAGAGAACCTACATGAAACCAATAAGGTCACATGGAGAATGTGCAAACTCTACACAGACATCGCCCGAGGCCAGGATCGAGCCCATGTTGTTAGGGCAGTGCCAATACCACGTGCCTGTCTGTGGAAATTGGCAATGCATGTGGTAATGATCACAACCTGTGAGACTAGTTATCAGGAAAATGCCCAATTTGTGCCAGTGTGTTTTAACAGGCCTTGAAAGGCACAATGGAACTGCAAATTCCATTTTCATTTCCTTGAAGAAAGTCATCAGGTTGGAAAGTGTGCAGAAGAGATTCACCAGGATGTTACCTGGGCTTGGGGGCCTGAGGAACCTTATACTTTGGACTCAGAGAGTTGTGGATCTGGGGAATTCTCTGCCTCAGAAAGGCAGTGGAGGCCAATTCTCTGGATGCTTTCAAGAGAGAGTTAGATACTCTTAAAGATAGCGGAGTCAGGGGATATGGTGAGAAGGCAGGAACGGGGTACTGAACGTGGGTGATCAGCCATGATCACCGTGAATGGCGGTGCTGGCTCGAAGTGCCGAATGGCCTACTCCTGCACCTATTGTCTATTGAGCATAGGAGGCTGAGGGCTGACGTTATTGAGGTGTACAAGATCGCGAGGGGCATGGATACAGTGAACGTTCAGCCTTTTTTTCCAGGCTAGAGGATTCTAAAACTGGAGGTCACAGGCTTAAGGTGAGAGGGCAAGATTTAAAATTGACCTCAGGTGAAACATTTTCACTCAGAAGGTAGTTCGAGTCTGGAACGAGCTGCTAGAGGAAGCTACCGATGTGGATACAACTATATTTTTAAAGGGATTTGCGCAGGTATGGATAGGGACTTAGAGGGATGTGGGCCAAATGCAGGCAATTGGGACTAGTGATTGACAGAGATCATCGCTTTGTTAGAGTAAAAGAACAATTTTAAAATAAAACGAATGGTAGGGTACGGAGTTTGCACGTTCCTTGTGGGTTTTCTCCGGGTGCTCCGGTTTCCTCCCACACTTCAAAGACAAGAAGTTTTATAGGTCAATTGGCTTCTGTAAATTGTCCCTAGTGTGTCGAATAGAACTAGTGTACGGGTGATTGCTGGTCCGCACAGACTCGGTGGACGGAAGGGCCTGTTTCTATGTTGTATCTTGAAACGAAATGAAATGAAACCAAATGAAATGAAACTAAACTGAACTAAAGTATGCTATGCTAAACTAAACCAAACTAAATCAGAAGTTGAGTTAGAAAGTGTGTAGGAAGGAACTGCAGATGTTGGTTTAAATCAAAGATAGACACAAAATGCTGGAGTAACTCAGCGGGACAGGCAGCATCTCTGGAGAAGGGTCTCGACCCGAAACGTCACCCATTCCTTCTCTCCAGGGTTGCTGCCTGTCCCGCTGAGTTACTCCAACATTTTGTGTGTATCTAGAGGGAGAAAGTGATTGTCTGGGTGTAATATGGAAGTAGCCACCAGATGGCAGGGTGGAGTCAGGTTGCCTCTGTATGGGCAGATGGCCACCAAACTCCTTCAAAGAAGCCATTCCCTTGCCGTTTATTGTCCGTAGCTTGATGTTACATCAGCACAGGGCGACACACGTCTTTGGAGTGTGGGAGAAAACCAAAGATCTCGGAGGAAACCCACGCAGGTCACGGGAAGAACGTACAAACTCCGTACAGACAGCACCCGTAGTCGGGATCGAACCTGGGTCTCTGGCGCTGTGAGAGCGGCACAGTGGCACAGCTGATAGAGCTGGTAGAGCCGCCACCTCACAGTGCCAGAGACCCAGCTACACCCACGACTGCGCTGCCATGTGCAAATCTAATTCAACTTTCAAATTCGCAGACGACAACACCATTGTGGGCCGGATATCCAATAATGATGAGACGGAGTACAGGAAGGTGATCGAGAACCTCGTGTCCTGGTGTCGAGACAACCACCTTTCTCTCAATGTCAGCAAGACAAAGGAGATAGTGATCGACATCAGGAAAACACATACCCCAGTTTGCATTTACGGTGCCAAAGTAGAAATGGTTTGAAAACTTCAAATTCCTAGGAGTCAATATCACCAACAACTTCTCCTGGACCACCCATATTGAAGCAATGACCAAGAAAGCACACCAACACCTATACTTCCTTAGAACCCTTAGGAAGTTCGGCCTGTCCCCTAAAACTCTAACCAACTTCTACAGGTACACCATAGAAAGTATTTTATCAGGATGCATCACAGCTTGATTTGGGAACAGCTCCATCCAAGATCACAAGAAATTGCAGTGAATTGTGGACACAGGCCAGACCCTCACACACAAACCAAGCCCCCTTCCATTGACTCAATTTATACCTCACGCTGCCTCGGCAAGGCCAGCAGCATAATCAAGGACAAGTCGCACCCTGGCCACTCCCTCTTCTCCTCTCTCCCATCAGGCAATAGGTATAGAAGTGTGAAAACACACACCTCCAGATTCAGGGACAGTTTCTTCCCAGCTGTTATCAGGCAACTGAATCATCCTCCCACAACCAGAGAGCAGTGCTGAACTACTATCTACCTCATTGGTGACCCTTGGACTTTCCTTGATCGGACTTTGGTGGCTTTACCTTGCACTAAATCTTGTATCGTACACTGTAAATGGCTCGATTGTAATCATGTATTGTCTTTCCACTGACTGGATAGCACGGTGGCGCAGCGGTAGAGTTGTTGACTTACAGCACTTGCAGCGCAGGAGACCCAGGTTCGATCCCAACTAAGGGTGCTGTCCGTGTGGAGTTTGTACGTTCTCCCTGTGACCTGCGTGGGTTTTCTCTGAGAACTTCGGTTTCCTCCCATACTCCAAAGAAGTACAGGTAGGTAGGTAAATTGGCTTGGTAAATGGAAAGATTGTCCCTAGTGTGTGTAGGATGCTGTTAATATGCGAGGATCACTGGTCGGCGCTGACACGGTGGGCTGAAGGGCATGTTTCCGCGCTGTATCTCTACACTAAACTAAACTAAGCGAAAAGCTTTGCACTGTACCTCGGTACATGTGACAATAAACTGGATTACAATTAAAACACAAAGTACTATAACACCAGGGTAAATGCTCAACCAAGAAAATCAAGCCCAAAGCCGAAGTAGTATCTAAATTGATGCAAAGGACAATAACTAACCCATATACAATAATCAGTTACCAACATGTTAACAAGCGCATTTAAAAAAACGTATATCATTGGGGTTATCAAGTGGGCACCTGCTTTCTGTAATTATAACTGTAAAGGCCTGTCCCACTTTCACGACCTAATTCACGACCTATTTTACTCCATGGACTTTTTTCATCAGGTAGAAAACGCCCCGACCTACTTGATGCCACGAGTACCTACAACTAGCATTATGACCTACCATGACCTACCTACGACCTCCCACGACCTCGTGACGACCATGCTGCGAGTATGAGTCAAGGGCAAACTCGGCAGAGGTCGTGAAAGGGGACAGGCGGTTTGATCCTGACCACCGGTGCTCAGACCAGGGGCTCTACCAGCTGCCACCTTTTTCCCACATTACTTAATTTCCCTCTCTCTCTCTCTCTCTCTCTCCTACCTTCACCTCCTTTCTTCCAGTCTCCCTCTCTTCTCTGACCTGTCTTTGTTTTCCCGTGTGTGCCTCTTTTGTTCCTTTCCTCGCTCTTTTGTCTGTCCCAGCCCTCGCCAGCACACAGATAATAACAGCCTCTGCAGGCCGTGAAATCTGTTTTGAATATAAATGTCATCATTAACATTCCTCAAGCCGGAATAGAATCTCCGGTTGCATTGTTACATTTTATACTCCACAGATATTGCTGGTATGCCATTTCTCTGCGGCGAAACCTGTACACAAAAATAAAACAAGCAAATTGCAGATTGGAAAGGGCTGCTCTCTGATATGCATCCAACCTTCTGAAGGGTGACATCAGACATTCCAACCAGGAGATCCAGAACAGAAGTTTTGCAAACCCTGAGCTATGAAATTTGTTCCTTAAAACTTTTGGCACAGTGGTACAGCGGTAGAGTGTTGCCTAAAAGCGTCAGGGACCTGGGCTCGATCCTGACTACGGGTGCTGTCTGCACGGAGTTTGCACGTTCTTTGACCTGCACGGGTTTTCAAGTTCAAGTTCAAGTTCACATTTAAGGTACAGTGAAATTTGAGTTACCATGCAGCCACACAATCAAAAAATAACATAATACACAATAGACTATAACATAAAACATCCACCACAGTGGAATCAACATTCTTCACTGTGATGGAAGGCAATAACATTCAGTCAATCTCCCTCCTTTGTTCACCGTGGTCGGGGCCACGAACCCTCCGCAGTCGCCACTACAGACAGCCCGATGTACAAGCCCTCTCGTCGGGATGATCGAAACTCCGACGTCGGGACGGATCGGAACACACACTTGGAGTTCCCGATTCGGCCACTTTCTTACCGGAGACCACGGCTTCACGATGTTAAAGGCCACAGGCCGGCGGTCGGAGCACTTCTTCTGGCGATCCCCGGCAAGGGATCGCCCCGCTCGGTATTGTTAAAGTCCCGCTGATGTCTGGGCCGGTGTCCGAGAAAGGCCGCACCAATCCAGTTGTTAGGCCGCGAGGGGGACGAAAATGCGACAAAGAGAAAAGCCGCATCTCCGTCATGGTAAGTGACTGAAAAAACAGTTTCCCCTTATTCCCCCACACCACCCCCCACACCACCCCCCACACTAAAATATACATTTAGACATACTAAAAAAAAAAAAAAAGTCGAAAGGACAAACACACTGCTGGCGAAGCTGCCGTCTCACGACGCCACTCGATGATCCAAGCTGGGTGCTCCGGTTTCCTGCACCGACATACAGGTTTGTAGGCTAATTGGATTGGCAAAATTGTAAATTGTCATTAGTGTGTGTAGGATAGTGTTAGTGTGCGGGGATCGCTGGTTGGCACGAACTCGCTGGGGCAAAAGGGCCTCTTCGCATTATAACATATAACAAATTTTCTTTAATAACTATACTCAAAGCTACATCATTTCAAATCAGTTGTGCAGATTTTGACTTAGATTCTGAACTGGTGCGCTACCAATGATGACAACTATATTCTGTACTCTTCCCATTCACCCTACTATTGTACTTGAGTTTGGCTTGTAGAGTATTATCTGATCGATTGGGCAGCTTGCAAAACCAAGCTTTTCGCTGTACCTCAGTACACATGACAACTATAAACCTAAACCTATTTTTTATCTTCACTCTAACTGTTGTACTTGTGTTTGCCTTGATTGTACTCATACACCCAGTATTCTCTGAGGCAGGGACCTAACAGGAACACAACAGTTATCTATGTCCTCCACAGATGCTGCCTGACCCACTGAGTTACTCAACATTTTCTGTTTTTGCTCTAGATTCCAGCATCTATGGATTTTTATTCTGTATATGGTATTTATCTGATTTCAAAGGATAGAACATAGGCTTTTCACTGTATCTCGTCCCCACGTAATAATAATCATAAACCTAAATCTAAACTGAAATAAAAGATTGTAACTCCTGTGAACTGCCTTATTGTTGAGATATTAAAGGACAGATATTGTTGCAATTTTCTTCCCAATATGACTGTTGACTGAGATGACAGTTTCCTGACGTTCACTATACACTTGAATACACTCTGCCTCTTTCTCTGAGTGTGTGCGATGAATATTGTGGAATATTGTAGAATCTCCTTCAGGATGACATAATTCCTCTCCGACTCCGGAGGTGGCACGGTGGCGCAGCGGTAGAGCTGCTGCCTTACAGCAGCAAAGACACGGGTTCGATTCTGACTACGGGTGCTGTCTTTACAGAGTTTGTACATTCTCCCTGCGACCGCATGGATTTCCTCGGGTGCTCCGGTTTCCTCCCACACTCCAAAGACGTGCAGGTTTGCAAGTTAATTGGTTTCGGTAAAAATTGTAAGTTGTCCTTAATGTGTAGGATAGTGCAAGTGTACGGGGTGATCGCTGGTCGGCGTGGACCCGGTGGACCGAAGGGTATTTTTCCACGCTGTATCTCTAAACTAAATGAAGATAAACACTGTGGTTTCTGTCCTGGGTGTAGAGCCCTCTGTGATACCCGGTGATGAATCTGCCCAAAGTGGGGCAGGTGGAACTGGGTGGCACATTTGCACAGCAGGTCAACCTGCCGCCTCACAGCGCCAGAGACCCGCACAGGCCAAGTCCATCACAGGCTCGGCACTGTGTTTCCCCACCCGTGTGGGCCCACACGAGCATGGATGAGGTCATAAGTCACAGAGTCATACAGCATGGAAACAGGCCCCTTTGGCCCACTTGCCTATACTGACCAACCATGCCCCATCTACCCTAGTCCCACCTGCCTGCTTTTGGCCTACATCCCTCAAACTTTTCTCTATCCATGTACCTGTCCAGGTGTCTTTTAATGTGAAGTGGTTGGTACCTGCTTCAACTACAATCGACCAAGTGTTTGCTGTTAGTTTTGTGAGTGGTTACAATGGTTCCAGGTTGCAATGGTTACATTGGAACATTATCACATACACCGAGGGTACAGCAAAATTCAGTTTTGTATATAGTTCAGTACAAGTATCACCATACATATGAGGAGATGAGGAGGAATTTCCTTAGTCAGAGGGTTGTGAATCTGTGGAATTCATTGCCACAGAAGGCTGCAGAGGCCAAGTCAATGGATATTTTTAAGGCAGAGATAAATAGATTCTTGATTGGTACGAGTGTCAGGGGTTATGGGGAGAAGGCAGGGGAATGGGGCTGAGAGGGAAAGTTACTGTAGATCAGCCATGATGGAATGGCGGAGTTGACTTGAAGGGTCGAATGGCCTAATTCTGCTCCTATTGCGTATGAACATTATGAACATAAGCACTTAGATACATCTCAGGATACAGTATGAGTGTATAGCAGCAGTACTCTGAGACAGTATACAGAGTCTCCAGTGTTGGCACCATATTCAAGTCCCAGTTTGTAAGTGCAAGGTTCTTGACCTGACTATGAAGGCCCATCCAGGTACCTATCTAAATCCCTTTAAATGTTGTTATGGTCGCAAAATACTCCAGAAAGATTCACGTGCGTACACTGCTCGCCCACAAATTCACTGGCATTATATTACTTAGTGAAGCTGAGAAGATTTGACGGCATCATGTTGGGCAGAGACATTGTGGGCCGAAGGGCCTGTTCCTGTGCTGTACTGTTCTATATTCAACTGAACATTTTTTAACAGGATTCTGATGCAGTGAAGCTAGTACAAAGGCCACAGTCAAGATTTTAGAAATACAAGATTGGCTTGGACTGACTTTATGTACTACAACCCCACCCCCCAGTCTTTGTATGTGCTGAGCAACCGAGTGTACAGATGGGCATTTGTTCAAGCAAAATATTAGCTGTGAATTGGGCCCTTTCTGTGGAGGCGGTTTGCTGATATTAAGCCATCAGGTCAGAAGCTCCAGGCTCCATCAATGTCCGCACATGTTCTCTCTAATAACATAGGCGACAATGTCTGAGGAGAGGTTGGAGGAACATGGGTTTAGTTAGGAGATGTTGGCACCATCCCAGACCACAGCCACTTTTGGTTGGGAAATTACAGACATCTTTGTGAACTTAGAACGAGCTATAATGGGGACTGCTCTTTATGTGAGGCGGGCTCAATAACACTGCACTATCAACACCGAGTCAACTTAACACTCACAAAGAAGTCGGGTGTTACAGGTGATCATGTTAGGCGGGCTCAATATCACTGCACATCAACACCGAGTCAACTTAACACTCACAAAGAAGTCGGGTTTCAGGTGATGGTAATACTTTAGGAATGGTGTTAACCTCTCTCCTCGCCTAAACCAATTCACTTTTGGAGGAAGTAATTGCTCAACCGCAGTTAGGGATGATAAATTGCAGATCCTGAACCCTTGAAAGTGAAGATGGTGTTATTCAATGCTTGCGCCCTTTGCTCAAGGTTTTAAATCTGGTTGAAAGTAACTTGGATTAGGACTAGGAGGAGGAGGACTGGATTGGAAGCAATGTTCCAGTTGATGCCCTGGTGAAAAGATAAATGCCGCAGGTGATGGAAATCTGAAACAGGAAAACGCTGGGAGTACCCAGAGAATCAGTCAGCATTTTGTAGAAAGAGGAAAAGAGGATTAAGGGCCTGTCCCACTTTCCCGAGTTACGCACGAATTCTCCCGAGTTTTCCCCTTGATTCAAACTCGGACAATGTCCGTAGCGAGTCCATAGGAGTCCGCAGATATATCGTAGCGGCTCGTTATGCCAGCCGTAGGTACTCGGGGCATCAGGTAAGCCGGGACGTTTTTTCCAGGATGTCAAAAAAGTCCACAAGTAAAAAGATAGTCGGGAGGAGGAGTTCGTAGATCACAAAAATATTTTTTTTTTCCTTTCAACTCGGCAGAGGACTCGGAAAAGTGGGACAGGCCCTTTAATGCTTCACTTTGGGGTTACAGGGAGAAGGCAGAGGAATGGGGTTAGGAGGGAGAGATAGATCAGTCATGATTGAATGGTGGAGTAGACTTGATGGGCCGAATGGCCTAATACTGCTCCTATCAATTATGACCTTGTGACCTTATGGTGATGGGTTACCAAAAATAGGAAAAGCTGGAGATAAGGAGATACAAGGAACTACAGATGCTGGAATCTTGAACAAAACACAATTTGCTGGAGGAACTCAGTGGGCCTGACAGCATCTGTGAAGGGAATGGATTGGAAACATTTTGGGTCAGGGCCTTTCTTCAGACTAAATGTAGCGGGGGTGGGGGGGGGGGTGGGCGGCGGAGAGAGCTGGAAAAGAAAGGTGGGGGCAGGATAAAGCCTGCCAAGTGATAGGTGGATACAGGTGAGGTAGGTTTGATCAGCAGATGGGTGGACAAATGCTGACGGTGGACTAGAGACAAAACGGTGTCAGCTAAAGCCCATTCCTTCTCTCCAGAGATGCTGCCTGTTCCGCTGAATTACTCCAGCATGTATATCTTTGGTTTAAACCAGCATTTGCAGTTCCTTCATACACATTTCAGCTAAAGATAAACTGACTTTAGGATGCGGAGAAAGAGGAGGTCAAGGGAGGAGAAGGGAAGTTGAGTGGGAGGGTCGAGAGGCAGGGATGTGTGAATGGCAATAAAGAAATAACAGGGCTAGGCACAAGAAGACATGTACAGTCTCCTCCATTGTGAAATCTGATGGGATTTATAATTTAATTTCCCTGCTAAAATGGATCAACAAGATTTCGCTGCCTTTTTATTTTGAGTGGGGGCAGGAGTTCTGCCTTGGAATTGAAAGACTAAGAGGTTTGGGTTCGATCCTGACTATGGGTGCTATCTGTACGGAGTTTGTACGTTATCTCTGTGATCTTCGGGTGCTCTGGTCCTGACAGCACCCATAGTCAGGATCGAACCCGGGTCTCTGGCACTGTGAGGCAGCAACTCTACTGTGCCACCTGTTGTGACCTTCCTGTGCACGGTGCGTGCGTTATCTCCACCTGAGGGGATGAGCGGGGCGAGAGGTGTGGATTGAGGGAGGCTGTGGGAGTGTTTGTCCAGCTACTGCGGGTCCCATCGGCCGTGACTCCTCGCACTGACACCAGAGAGACTGCTCTGGGGTTTGAGACGCCGTTATGGTCCTGTTCCCGTCAACGTTAGGGGGTGAGTCCCACTGCCAGGATAAACGGCATGGCATTGATTGATGTTTGAGACTGGGTAGAGATATGACATTATCCCACGGTCCGAGCACCGAGCACCTGACAATGTGGCCAACTAAAACCTCAATCGGCCATGACAAAAATAAGCCTGGAAGCCAAAGTTTTAGTCTTCAACTCCGCTGGAAGTCTCTCTGTCCCCTGTTTCCCGGCTGCTGACCACTGACCTGACTTGGCTGAGCTACAACAGAGGAAGAGGTTTAGTAGAGAAAACAGAACAATTTTGTTTCTCTGTTGGCAGAGAGATCTGAAATTAATTTTAGCTCCAGTGCTCTCTCGATGATACTTTGAGAGTCCAGCTCGGTTTTCTGCCATCAGTGGACGGAATGGAGGTGGTGAGCGGAAATATTGATTTCAGAATAACCCATTGAATGACCTCACTCAGGCAATGGAGGAGGCCCAAGACAGGAAGGTCAGTATGAGACTGGGAAGAGGTAAAATTGTTAGCAAACCAGGAGATCCAGCAAGATTTGGCGGACTGAGCCCAAGTGTTCGGCAAAACAGTCACGTTTGGTCTTTCCAATGTACAGGAGGCCGTGGAGGCCAAGTCAATGGATATTTTAAAGGCAGAGATAGATAGATTCTTGATTAGTACGGGTGTCAGGGGTTATGGGGAGTAGGCAGGAGAATGGGCTCAGAATGAAAGATAAATCAGCCATGATTGAATGACGGAGTGGACTTGATGGACTGAATGACCTAATTCTACTCCTATCCCTTATGACCTTACAACCTTATGATTCGCCGCTATTTCCGAAGTTCCAAATTCTGGTCCACGCACTAGGTCTTACGAACTGATAAGACCACATCAAGAACACTGGATGCAGTAGGTGAGGTTAGAAGAGGTGCACGTGAACCTCTGTCTCACCTGGGAGGACTGTTGCGGTTGCAGGAGAAAGGACCTGGGGAGGGGGGTGGTTTGGGTGGGAAGGGATGAGCGAACCAAGGAGTCGTGGAGGGAGCGGTCTCTGCGGAAGATGGAAAGGAGTGGGGAAGGGAAGATGTGGCTGGTGGTGGAATCACGTTAGAGGTGACGGTAATGTCGGAGGATGATGTGTTGGATGCGGTGGCTGGTGGGATGAGAAGGTGAGGACCCGGGGGAAATCTATCCTTGTCCCATCTAGAGGGAGGGGGAGCGAGAGTAGGACCACTGGACACAGGAAACGCAGGTGAGGGATCCACCTAAGACAGCTGGGGAGAACCACGCTTACTAAAGTAAAAAAAACATCTCGGATGCCCTAGAACGTGGAGCCTCATCTTGGGAGCAGATGTGGTAGAGACAAATGAATAAAGAGTTGGGGATAGCGTATTTGCAAGAGGAATGTGGGAGGAGGTGTAGTCCAGATAATTGTGGGAGTCTCTGGGTTTCTAGGGGAAACAGATAGAAACATAGAAAATAGGTGCAGGTTCAATATGATCATGGCTGCTCATGCCGAATCAGTACCCCTTTCCTGCTTTCTCCCCATATCCCTTGATTCCATTCGCCCTAAGAGCTGTATCTAACTCTCTCTTGAAAACAGTGAATTGGCCTCCACTGCCTTCTGTGACAGAGAATTCCACAGATTAATAAATCACGGGGTGAAAATGTTTTTCCTCATCTCAGATGTTCTTCTTCTTCTTCTTGCGTATGGCGTGCACAGCCTAAAGTTGTCGGACAACTTGTTCTATTTGATCTTATTTGATTGTGCACGCCGGGTTGATTGCATTTGTCGAAACAGGGCGGACCACGTGAAGGTTGCAATCTCCCACCCCAGATGGATGTTGATATTGAGCGAGAGGGGTGGGCAGATGCTCTGTGCTCTGATACCCTGCCCTAAAAAGCTAGACATTGCTTTGAATCAGTGGAGGAGAAAGAGTTGACTGTGCTTGCATTATGGGAGGTCCTGCCGCTCTTTGGTACAGCCACGATTTGTGTCTTGGTTCGGGCAAGGAAGTCAAGAGTTGGTTCAAATATGTTTCCAGTATTTGAACGAAGCGTAAATGGCATGTAAACAAATCAAAGTGTTTTGATGAAAGTGGGTTGAGAGCCCAAAACACAATTAATAAATGGAAAATGTTTAAAAGAAATTAAGCTCTTCAAGAAAAAGAAAAATCTGCACAATATTAGCAAAACCACTTCAGAGAAATGGTTCGCAGAAGGCATGACATCACTTCCTTCAAATGGATGTTTCTGGCCGGCCTATATCAGCACCCTCCCACCACATGTCAGCTCTTAAAGACCGTGTAACACGCTTCCTGCTAATTATATTAGTCTTCAGTGCTAATTACATCAGTCCCTTTGAATTCATACATTCAAACACTTTGGTTCCTGGCAGCTTAATGCTAAAGGTTTGGACAGTGCACTGTGTTATGCTCCTGCCTCTGTGATCTTTGTTAGCATGGACGAGTTGGGCCGAAGGGCCAGCTTCCGAGCTGTATGATTCTATGACTCCACAGATCAATGCAGCAAAACAAAGCTTTTCACTGCACTTCAGTCCAAGTGACACTAAGATAACATTAATGAATACAAATCAAACAGATTCAACTAACAGGTGGGCACACATTGTCAGAAATTCATGTTCATAATTGATAGGAGTATAATTAGGCCATTCGGCCCATCAATCATGACTGTATCTCTCCCTCCTAACCCCATTCTTCTATTTCTCCCCATAACCTCTGACACTCATACTGATCAAGAATCTATCTATCTCTGCCTTAAATATATCCACTGACTTTGCCTTCACAGCCTTCTGTGGCAAAGAATTCCACAGATTCACCACCCTCTGACTGAAGAAATTGTCAATAGCACCCAGAGACTAGTTTAATTATTGTTCTCATTGTTCCTGTCAGATGGTGATGATTGAATTGATTGAAAAATACAGCATGAAACAGGCCGTTCAGCCCACCCAGTCCACACCGACCATTGATCACCTGTTCACAATTATTCTATGTTGTCCCACTTTCGCATCCACTCCTTACACATCAGGGGGCAATTTCCAGATGCCAATGAACCTACCAACCTGCATGTCTTTGGGATGTGGGAGGAAACCGGAGCACCTGGAGGAAACCCAGATGGTCACAGGGATAACGTGCGAACACCACACAGACGGCACCTAAGATCAGGATTAAACCTAGGTTCCCTGGTGCCGTGAGGCAGCAGCTCTACCAGTTGCACCACAGTCTAGGCTGCTGAGGGAGCAGTCTGTTTGTATTCTGTAATCTCTGTGTAATCTAATACCACACAGTGGCACGGTGGCACAGCGATAGAGTTGCTGCCTTA
Source organism: Malacoraja senta (assembly GCA_038087875.1). Taxonomy (NCBI): domain Eukaryota; kingdom Metazoa; phylum Chordata; class Chondrichthyes; order Rajiformes; family Rajidae; genus Malacoraja; species Malacoraja senta. The sequence goes on from CM075980.1 coordinate 16,775,244, forward strand.
TAGTGCCAGAGACCCAGGTTCGATCCTGAATACAGGTGCTGTTTATTCGGAGTTTATATATTCTCCCCGTGACCTGCGTGGGTTTTCACCAGGATCTCTAGTTTCCTCCCACACTCCAAAGACGTACAGGTTTGTGGGTTAATTGGCTTGGTGTAATTGTAAATTGTCCTCAATGTGTCGGATGGTGTAAGTGTGCAGGGATTGCTGGTCACTGCTGACTTTGTGGGCCAAGTCAGGTGGGCCCTGTTTCAGGTGGGCCCTGTTTCTGCATTGAATCTCTAAACTAAACAAAGGAAAGGAAGATGCCATCAAACTGCCGTGTAGTTTGACTTGGAGATATCAGCAAACTCTAGACCACTAAACACCCCGAACCTAGGGTGTCTATGTTTAGTAAGAATTTCTCTGTTCTTTTCGGGACAATAAAATTCTCTTGACTCTTGACTCTTGACTCTCTTTAGATGGAGCAGCTGAATGAATGATTTGCTGGGTTTGTGAACATAATCTACAAGCAGAGTTTTGTTTCATTCAACCAGAAACCCATTCCCACTTGTTAAATTCTTGGCAAACTCACGGTGGATTAATCAGCACTCAAGACTGAAGAGGCATTGCCAAGAATGTGCTGGCTTAATTTGCCTGGCAGTCAATGTCTCCCGAATGTGATTCCAGGGTGCAAGGATATCTTGTCTTGCATATGTCACTACCACGTGTGATATAAATCTCATCGAAACTCTGTCTGAGTGTCTGATGTGGGAGGTTTGTGTGTAGAAACCACAGTGGAAAGCCCACCACAGCCTTCCCGTGAGTGTTCAGCTCCTCCCCAGGTTAAACGCCTGACTTATGCACAGTCCGGACACATGAGCGTGTGTTTGGCAGACCGGTGGGACACACTTGCCGGATGCTGAGAGGCAGCACAGTGGCGCAATGGTAGAGTTGCTGCCTTACAGCGCCAGAGACCTGGGTTCGACCCTGACCTCGGGTGCTGCCTGTACAGAGTTTTACGTTCTCCCTGTGACCACGTGGGTTTTCTCCGGGTGCTCCGGTTTCCTCCCACACTCCAAAGACGTACAGGTCTGTAGGTTAATTGGCTTCTGTAAATTGTAAATTGTAAATTTACTCTCGTATGTAGGATAGAGCTAGTGTACGGGGTGATCGCTGATCGGCGTGGACTCGGTGGGCTGAAGGGCCTGTGCCCATGCTGTATCTCTAAAGACTAAAGTCTTCTGTGGGTGGGAAATCAGTTTGTGGCTACTCTTGCAATTTGTGAGTGGTCCAGTTATGAACAGCCTGCAGGAGAGGCTGCCTGCTGTAAACTGGGGAGGTCAGGTATGATGTAACTGGTTACCTCTTGGAATAGTGGCCCCTTAGGACTGAAGGATCATGACTTCAAGTCGACGGCTTCACCATTAACCTTTCCTGCAGGTGGGGTTAGCAGGGAGAACGCCACGTTCACCCAGAGATTTGTGAATCTGTGGAATTCGCTGCCGCAGAAGGCAGTGGAGGCCAATTCACTGGATGTATTCAAGGGAGAGATAGATACAGCTCTTAGGGCTAACAGAACCAAGGGATATGGGGAGAAAGCAAGAACAGGGTACTGATTCTGGATGATCAGCCATGATCATATTGAATGGCGGTGCTGGCTCGAAGGGCCGAATGGCCTACTCCTGCACCTATTGTCTATTTTTGTATGTTTCTATGTTCTGCTCTCTGCACAGGAAGACACAGCACCTGTGTCGACACTTCCCATACTCTTTGATGATGGAGTTTGCGCCAAGTGGGATATTTGAAACGTGTTCGCAGCCCTCACCCTTTGCGTCATTCCATTGAAAGGCCCTTATCTGGGCAATCATAAAAACACTTCGGGAGCACCTCAGCCACGAGACACTAAGAACACAATGGATAAACAAAAATACTGGAGTAACTCAGCGGGACAGGCAGCATCTCTGGAGAGAAATCTTTCTTTTTACTGCCTTGCAGAAAATGTTTTGTGTACTGTCTGAGTCTATGATATTGTGATATTGCTACAATTGCTATGTGTCTGTGATATTGCTACAAGCAAGATTGTCATTGTACCTATACTCACCATACTCACAATAAACTCACATTGATTGGTCTCTGCAGTGTCCATTCAAGGGGAGGCACGGCGGCGCAGCGGCAGAGTTGCCACCTTACAGCGTCAGAGACCCAGATTCCAACCTGACTACGGTTGCTGTCTGTGCGGAGTTTGCAAGTTCTCCCCGTGAACACATGGGTTTCCTCCGGGTGCTCCATTTTTTCCTCCCACACTCTAAAGACGTGCGGGCTTGCAGGTTAATTGGTCTGTATAAATTACCCCTAGTGTGTAGGGAGTGGATGCGAAACTGGGATAACACAGATCGAGTGTGAATGGGTGACCAATGTGGGCCGAAGGGCCTGTTTCCATGCTGTATCTCTAAACTAAACCAAGCCGTCTCAGCCCTTTGTTGTGAAAGCCTTGGCTGCCACGAAAGCACGTGTGGGCCTGCAGCCCATCACCCTGAGTGTGTGCTGTCGCAGGCTGAGAGGCTCAAACGATTAGTCCCGCGCATGCAATCACTTATCGAGTGTCCAAGCCTGCTGCTGTTGGGCAGGCAGAGATCAGCACCTGATCCCACACCAGCAGCCCCTCCGAGCTGTTGCCAAGCCTGGCCACGGAGATCAGTGTTGTCATCAGTTCCCATCATAAATTAAACCTCCCTCTCGTCACTCTGGCCACTCTGGTTGTGGAAACAAGGAACTGCAGGTGCTGCTTTACACAAAAGGACACAAAGTACTGGAGTAACTCAGCGGGTCGGGCAGTATCTCTGGAGAAGGGCCCCGACCTGAAACGTCACCCACCCATGTTCTCCAGAGATGCGGCTGGGGCAGGACGGTGGCACAGCGGTAGAGTTGCTGCCACACAGAGCCAGATACCCCGGGTCAAATCCTGACCACGGGTGCTGTCTGTAAGGAGTTTGCACATTCTCCCTGTGACTGCGTGGGTTTTCTCTGGGTGCTCCGGTTACCTCCCACACTTTGATGACGTGAAGGTTTGTAGATTAATTAGCTTCTGTAAATTGTCCCTAGTGTGCAGGATAGTGCTAGTGTTCGGGTGATGATTGGCCAGCACAGACACCATGGGCCGAAGGGCCTGTTTGCACGTCGTATATTCAAGAACGTTGGTGGATATGTTGAATGAGCTGCCAGAGGTGTCAGTTGAGGCAGGTACTATAACAGCATTTAGTTTGGTTTAGTTCAGAAACAGCATTGAAACAAGCCCTTTGGGTCACCGAGTCCATGCTGGCCACCAATCACCCATACACTAGTTCTATCCTACGAACTAGGAACAAATTACAGAAGCTAAATAACTTACAAACCCGCACATCTTTGGAGTGTGGGATGAAACCGGAGCACCCGGAGAAAACCCATGGGGGTCACAGGGAGAATGTGCAAACTGCTTACGGACAGGATCGAACTCAGATCTCTGGTGCTGTGAGGCAAGCAACTCTACCACAATACGGCCATGTTCGTGGATATAAAAATGCTTGCCCAGGTACATGGATAGGAAAGTTTTGGAGGGAGATGGGCCAAACACGGGCAAATGGAACTAGTGTAGATGTGGCATCTTGTTCAGCATGGGCGAGTTGGGCCGATGGGGCGGTGTCTGTGTTGCATGACTCTATGACTCGATGATGCAAGCAGGATCAAGTGTGCCGATCATAGATTTGGGGCCAAGTCGCTGTATGTCTTCAGAAATTCTTGGATATTATGAGACATTCCCATTGAATTCGCAGATTTACGATTCTGTGACTTCCCAAGTTCATTGACTCTTTCTTGAAAGTGCATGACAGTGTTGGGTTACAAGACCCAGCTGTCCATCTCTGAAAGGTAACATTGCTGGCTAGTATGTACTGCCCGGGAATGGGTGAAAAGGGCTCAGCATTGTTGGAAAATACTGTTTGTGAGCTCATAAGTCACAGGAGCAGAATTAAGCCATTCGGCCCTTCTAGTCTACTCCGCCATTCAATTATGGCTGATATATCTTTCACTCTCAACTCCTTCCTCCTGCCTGAACCCCATAACCCCTGACACCCGTTGTAAACAAAGATAAATGTTGGGCTAGATTGTGATGGGACCATAAATTAGGTTTAAAGTTGTAAATGCACCTCTACATGAAACTGTTGGGCAATAGTGCGATCAAGGCACAGATCAATGGGGTGGCCTTCCTGAATAAACAAATATCTGTGGAGCAAAATCATTCAAGGATTGAAAAATATTTCAAGGAAAGATTAGGAAATAGTTTGAACTGAAGAGGGTGAGTTCAATGTTTATTCAAACATGGACAGATATAGGGATAGGTTTAGGGGCTATGGGCCAAACGCAGGCAAATAGGACTCGCCCAGTATGCCAACTTAGTCGGCATGGACAAGGTGGGCTGAAGGGTGTCAGGAGTTATGGGGAGAAGGCAGGAGAATGGGGTTAGGAGGGTGAGATAGATCAGCCATGATTGAATTGCAGAGTAAACTTGATGGGCCGGATAGCCTAATTCTGCTCCTATCATTTATGACTTTATGAGTTAAAGGCCTGTTCATGTGCTGTATTAGTATTGGTTTATTATTGTCACGTGTACTGGGATAACGTGGGAAGCTTTTGTTGTATGCTATCCAATTAACTGGATTAAGAGAGAAGAAGGGAAGATTTCTTTTTAGTTTTTTTTTTAATCCAGCAAACATTAGCAGAGAAGGCTCCACGTGGACCTCTTCTTCATGGGCAGGCAGTCCTTCAGAGTTCATATGTTATAGGGGCAGAATTAAGCCATTCAGCCCATCAATTCTACTCCGCCATTCAATCACAGCTGATCTATCTCTCCTTCTCAACCCCATTCTCCTGCCTTCTCCCCATAACCCCTAACACCCGTACTAATCAAAGCAATATGTTGGAGCGGATTGTGATGGGATGATAAATTAGATTTAAAGTTGTAAATGCTTCTATACAAGAAGCTGTTTGACTTTTTAAGCCAAGAACAGTTGATTTGCTGTGATGAACAATGGCATCTCGGTTGAGAATTTCCAGCACTGATTTTCAGCAGATGGTCAGTTAACATGAAAAGGCAGTAACTTTGGCACAGGGAGGTGAGGTGTAAGAGTCCGTCTATGTGAGGCTTGTGTTGGGCAGTGTAAACCATCCAGTAACCTGTGCTGATTCACAGCTCTCCCTGTGTCTCTTCCTCACCATATTGTGGTTGAGCAGCTTACAACCCAGCGGTAGGAATATTGACCTCTCTAACTTCAAGTAACACTTGCATTCCCTCTCTCTCATTCCCTCTCCCATCCTAGTTCTGCGACTAGTTAGACTGTTTTCTTACAATTAATGTACTCCATTTGTTTTTTACACTAGTAAAAGGAAAAGATTGAAAGAAAGAAGAAAGTGAAGGAAAAAGTGAGAGTGTAGAAAATGTGACAACAAAAAAGAACGAAGACCCTATAAGAACAAAATTAAAAACAAAAGAAAAAGAGTTAAGAAATAGACCCTAGAAAAGAAAGAGAAAGAGAAAGAGGAAAAAGAGAGAAACAAATATTTTTATGAGCATTACGCAAATGGGACATACCAACTCTTCAACTATCATCCCCCCTTACCTCTCCTGATTAAATTTAACTAATCGTATGCCTCGTTGTCACCTTCTCCTCAGCTAACAATAATCTATTCTACATTTTCCTTGAGCTTTGTCCCCTTTGATCTCTCATTTTCACACCTTACCCTTCCATATGTCTATGTCACCTCCCCCTGACTGTCAGTCTGAAGAAGGGTCTCGACCCGAAACGTCACCCATTCCTTCCCTCCAGAGATGTTGCCTGTCCCGCTGGGTTACTCCAGCATTTTGTGTCTATCTTCGATGTAATCCAGCATTTGCAGTTTTTTCCTATAAATCCTGGGCCAATTTTTGCATTAGCTGATTTGAATCTTTTATACATCACCCATTACATCTTCAGCCAAATCTAGCCCTTGGAAATTTGATCGGAGCCGGTTAAACTCCCCCAAACCCTGACCTTTCCACGGATTTGAGTCTGTTTATGGAAGCTCTTGTCAGGCCGTAAACACTGTGGAGAGGAATAGGAAATGGCTGAAGCTGAAATGTCTCCTTATCTCTGATCTAGTCTGAAGCAGAAGTACTTTAAACTGCATCAATAGCTTGGAAAGCCCATTTTAACACAAGCACTCCGAATTCCTCCATGCCTAATAGTGGGAGCTCAATATCCACTGACACCACATAAGTTATCTGGGCCGATTTAGGCTATTCAGCCCATCAAGTCTACTCACAAGTTCATAAGTTCACAAGTTACAGGAGTAGAATATCCACTGACTTGGCCTCCACAACCCTCTGTGGCGATGAGTTCCATCCTACCTTCAGACTAAAGAAGTTCCTCCTCACCTCCTTTCTAAGAGCGCCCTTTAATTCTGAGGCTATGACCTCTGGTCCTAGACCTAGACTCTCCCACCAGTGCAGACATCCATTCCACATCCACTCTATCTCTGCCATTCATTATTCTGTAAGTTTCAATGAGGTCCCCCTCAACCTTCTAATCTCCAGCGAATAGAGACCCAGTGGCGTCAAACGCTCATCATATGCTAACCCACTCATTCCTGGAATGCGCCATTCAATCATGGCTGACCACTCAGAACTCAGCAGCTAGGACAATGGGTTCTCCAAGAAAACCACAAACTGCTGGAGTAACTCAGCGAGTCAGGCAGCATCTCTGGAGAACATAGATATGCGACGTCTCGGGTTGGGACCTTTCTTCAGACCTGTTGAGGTGCGGGGTCAGGAAAGATAGATGAAAGCGAGGAGGGGCGGAACAGAACATGGCCAGTAATAAGTGAACACAAGCAAGGGTTTTTTTTGAGAGGCAGATTGTTGCGCAAAAGCCAAATAGGAGCGTCTCCAAGAAGCCAATTACAGCTGTTTACGAACAGCTATTGCAATATCAAGTGCATCGCCCTTGATATTCAGAAGTTCATAACTTCATGTTGCAGGAGCAGAATTAGGTCATTTGGCCCATCAAGTCTACTCCGCCATTCAATCATAGATGATCTATCTTTCTCTCTCAACTCCATTCTGCCTTCTCCCCATAAACCCTACACCCATACTAATCAAGAATCTGTCAATCTCCATCTTAAAAATATCCATTGACTTGGCTTCCACAGCCTTCTGTGGCAACGAATTCCACAGATTACCATCTTTTGACTGAAGAAGTTCCTCCTCATCTCCTTTCTAAAGGTACTCATGCAAAGTTCAGAGAATCAGAGAAGAGAGAGAGGGGAGGTTGGGAGGTGGAATTAGTAGTGGAGGAACGAGGGTTAGGAATGGTCCAGAATTGATCTGGTTTGCTATAGCATTATGATATTAACCTCCTGGATCCAGTGTGGAGGAAAATCACATCAGATGCTAGAAAACATTGAGCTATGTTTTCATTTTTAACACCCCTCTGCTTATCATACAACAAGGGAGAGAGGCTGTCTGATTGACCATTCGGGGTAATCTTCTTGCAAATGAAACATAAACCAAAGGAATAGTTAGATCTCAAGCCGGGTGTTGAGCAGCCAGGTTGTTGTCTCTGCGTCAATGTTCGCCAGGCCCTGAGCTCCATTTGGTGGGTGGTAGAGTGGGCACCCAGAGATGGCATGGTTGGCTGTCTGTTGTTCTGCTCCGCATTCACAGTCTGGGCTCTGGTGGAGTCCCCATCTCCACATGACGGAGCTGGAGTAATGAAGAGATGTCATGCTGTCTAGTTGATGAGGGGAGGGGGGTGCCATGAAGATTGATGTATTGGGAGACCAAAGGTTGGAGTGGCAGGTGGTCTAGTGATGAACATCCATAACTGGTCCAATTGGCATTGGCTGTTCCACCAGGTGCATTTGCAATCTAAATAACCATGAGCTTTTTTTAAAAACAAATCTCGACTTTCATTACCTCTCCTTCTGCACCTGTGATCAATTCTTTAAATTAAAATGCTCCAATCTCCCATGGCAACATCCTTGGCAATGAAACACAGATTCTGTGTATAAAACTGATAAATAGTGTTCCTTTGACAAGGACGCACAGTGGCACAGCGGTAGATTTGCTGCCTTGCAGCGTTGGAAACCTGGGTTTAATCCTGACCACGGGTGCTGTCTGAGCAGGGTTTGTACCTTCTCTCTGTGGCTGCGTGGGTTTTCTCCAGGTGCTCTGGTTTCCTCCCACACTCCAAAGACATTCAAGTTTGTAGATCAATTTGCTTCTGTAAATTGTCTCTAGTGAGTAGGATGTGAAAGTGGCATAGCATAGAAAAAGTGTACAGGTGATCATTGGTTGGTGTGCACTCTGTGGTCTTAAGGTCCTGTTTCCACGCTATCTCTGAAACTATTAATAAACATGCATTTTTGTCTTGTCATTTGGTTCAGACCTCACTTGTACTGGCTATCTGAAAAGGGTTAAAACAAAACCCACAATATTAGACCTAACTGCAGCTGACTTGACAAGTGCTACTTCAAGAAAAGTTTTTAAAAAAATCTTTATTGATTTCATCAATTAATCCAACGGCTTTCAAAGTGCTTCCAAGAGGCCTGCTGGTTGCGTTGGGGACTTTGCGACACCTTCCCCAATGAATCACTTAAATAACACAAGAGCGATAAACAAAATTCTGGAGGGACTCAGCAGGTCAGGTAGTATCTGTAGTCGGAAATGGACCAGCAATGTTTTAGGTCAGGACACTTCATCAGACCAATAACATAGTTGAGTCTGTGTCTCTGTGTTGCTTCTATTGTGCATGTATAAACCATCCAGCACAGGAGGACTAGCAGGAGGACTGGGGACAAGTACAATGCTTACAGTATAAGACTTTAATGTGTCAGGAATTCAAAGTCAAATATTTTGACAAAAGGAAGTTGGGGAGGAGTGAAGTCTGAACTATAATGGACATAACGAGATGAAACGAGATTTATATCACATAAATCTATTCCGTGTACAGCACTTGGAGATTCAGTAAACATTACAGAGTCAAATGTTTAATGAAGTTTAGGAACAAAAGGCTCAAAGCTGGCTCCCACTGTCATGATAATTGTTATGTTTTCAAAATATTTCATTTCCAAAGCTGGCATTGTGTCTTTGTCTCAGCTTGCAATGTGCTGGCATGTCCCACACTCTTTCTGTGCAGTTGCCAAAAGTAGGGATGGGTTTCAAAAGACACCGCCAGAGCTTGTAACTGTTGGGAATCCTGCCAGAGTTCAGCCCTGCAGTGGACATCCGCTGAGCATCAGTCAGCCTCTGTGTGTGGACCCAGGTTAAGAGTTGATGAGTTGCTGGCCAGCCATGACCTGGAAGTCATTTTCATTCTGATTCACCACCCATAAGGCCAATTGATTTGATAATTGCCAATTTTACATCCTGCTCTGATATGATATCTGTATTTCAACATCCAGCGATCACAGAACCGGCTCAGCTGTGATTTCCCCTTGGTGTAAGGTCTACATATCTACAGTAGCTATTTCGACAAAACACCACGCTGTGCCCACCATCTGTGGAATGGTTTCTCCACACGAGTCCCCCAACTCGGGCGAGGAAGTGGAAGATCTTTTGTTACAAACTTTTCATGCTGTATTGTGCACTCTGTATCTTCCCCTTTGCTCTACCTATTATGGAGTTGAGTTTGGCTTGATTGTGTTTATGTATAGTATAACCTGCTTTGATAACAGGTAAAACAAAGCTGTTCACTGTACCTCAGACAATTTGACAAGAATAAACCTAAACCTTCAGACTCAGATTTGACAGCACGACCCACAGATCCATCTCCTGACCGGTTTTAACTCCCTAGTGCTCTGTGGTCCCTATGACTCCAACCCCATTCATCGCCCACATTTTTTGTCCATTCAGCAAAATTGGTCCTGGTTTATTATTGCCACGTGTGCAGAGGTACGGTTTAGAAGCATTTGTTTTGTGTGCTACCCAATTAAATCAGATAATACTACACATGAGCGCAATCAAGCCATGCACAATTACAACAGTGACAAATACCACAGGGCAGAGTACAGTGCTACAGTATTGCAGCGTTACAGTTACAGAGAGAGGTTCCTGTATCCGTATTGAGGTAGACTTCATATTTTGCTCGGGTAGCTTACAACTCAACGATATGAACATTTAATTCTCTAATTTTAAGTAATTCATCTTACACTTTCCTCCCCTCTCCCCTCCCTCCCTGTTGCGTTTCCCAGTTCCAGTTTTCCACGTTGTTTCTCTTGAGATCACACCTTCCCTAGACAACAATGGACCTACCAGGCACCGTCACCCATCAATTTTCTCCAGAGATGCTGCCTGAACCGTTGTGCCATTAGCAATTGGTGTCTATCTTTGGTCTGCACCCTAGCTTATGGGAGGACTGTTCAGTGGTCTGATAACAGTGGGGAAGAAGCTGCTCCTGAGCCGGGTGGTGCGCGCTTTCAACCTTCTGTACCTTCTGCCCAACAGGAGAGGGGAGAAGAGAGGATGTGGAGAAGAAGGGAGGATAATGTCAACCATGCAGGGATGGGAGAAGTTGGGAGAATAGTGTCGACCGTGCAGGACCTGATGTTTGGAATTTAATATCCAGCTTTATTGTTCCTCTATCTTTAATTTCTCACTTAGTGCTCTCTACGCAACCTATCTTAGAAACTACATGTTAGGTTTGCTGTTCAATGGTGCAGTGGTTCTTTATTGTCATGGTTGCACAACACAGCCTGTATGTTTTTGGAGTGTGGGAGGAAACCGGAGCACCCGGAGTCAACAGGGAAAATGTATAAACTCCATACAGCACCCATAGTCAGGATCGAACCCGGGTATCTGGCAGCAACTCTACCGCTGCCCCACAGTGCCTCCCCTAGGCAGTAGGACTGTTACAGGGAGGGGTACAGGCATTTCAGAGGGTGTTGCAGAGAAGCCTCTGAGTGTATCGGACAAAATCGCAAGGAGGGAAGAGAGGAATATCAGAGTGTTACAGTGAGTGAGGTGGTACAGGGAGAGCGACAGAAGGATTATATTAAAAACAAGTTAGACAAAAGGGCGTCAGCAAGTTTCACAGGGAGGCTGGCAGACCTCATTAAAGCGAGTGGCACTGCATGTATTCCAGTGTCATGGTGAGCACTTTAATCTTTATCCGGGAGTGCGGCAGGGAGGAGCGTATAGTTTATTAAACGTCCGGCCATCTGAGGTTTCCAGGACACGTTGTAAAGTTGAGCAGGGCATGTAACGGCGTGGAGTGCTGCGCCTTGAGCTGAGAGAGCCGGGGCTGGCTGGCTGTGGGCCCCACCGCCCTCTCCGTCAGTGCACTGTGGAGGGACAGTTCCACTTGAAGTGCTGTCTGCAACTTTCCCTGCACTATTCACCATCTTCCCCCCTCCCTTACACGTTTCCTGTTTCACAATAACTACCAGATGTGGCTGACTCGGGCTGTGCACGCTGAGCAGCTCATGATCCCGCGTTGCCATGGGTCCCACTTTGGCTCCGTGACAGGTTTGCCTGAGCAGAGTTTTTAGACCAGGTCTGGCACTGGGCTGGGAGCGAAGGCTTCTGAACTGTTTCTCTTGGCACGCCTGAGTCAATGACTATTTCATCTTTTGTTTTGTTACTATTTGTACAAGAAGACTCAGTTGTCTGGATTTATTTTTAAATCTAACATTTTTTTTTAAAAAGGGCGTCAGAGGAAGTTCTGCTCCTGTCTGAAGAAGGGTCCCGACCCGAAACGTCGTCTGTCCATTCCCAGCCCCAGATGCTGCCTGACTCGCTGAGTTCCTCCAGCACTTGTTTTTCTCACAGTTCCAGTATCTAGTGGGAGCGTCTAGGACCAGAGGTCAGCCTCAGAATTAAAGGACGTTCCTTTAGGGAGGAGATGAGGAGGGATTTCATTAGTCAGAAGGTGGTGAATCTGTGGAATTCAATGCCACAGAAGGCCGTGGAGGCCAAGTCAATAGATATTTTTAAGGCAGAGATTGATCGATTCTTGATTAGTGCGGGTGTCAGGGGTTATGGGGAGAAGGCAGGAGAATGGTGTTGAGAGGGAAAGATAAATCAGCTATGAATGAATGGCGGTGTAGACTCGATGGGTCGAATGGCCTAATTCTGCTACTATCACTTATTCCTGCTGCTCTCCTGCTCTGACTATGTTCTGATCCAGACTCACTATTGCAGCCTCACATGTATGTCTACCCTCAGCACTCACCTTCACCGCCATCTTGTACCACAGGGCCTCCAATCAGTATGAAGAAAGTTCCCAACCCAAAACGTCATCTCCCTCCTCAGATGCTGCCTGACCCGCTGAGTTTCTCCAGCACTTGGTTGTTTTTAAACCGTTAAATGTAGATGTAAATCATCCCACTACACTATTCAACCAGGGGAAGAGTCTAGCTACTGTCAAATATTATAGTCGACAAAGGAAAAACACAAAGCGCTGGAATAAGTCAGCGGGTCAGGCAGCATCTCTGGAGAACATGCCAATGAAACCAGCTACTCCCCATCACCTGTATCCACCTATCACCAGCACCTCATATTTTGCTTGGGCAGCTCACAACCCAGCGGTATGAATATTGACTTATCTAGCTACAAGTAACCCTTGCTTTCCCTCTCTCTCCATCCCACCGACTAGTTTCACTGTCCTGATTAATTTTACTGTTTGTATGCCCCGTTGTCACCTTCCCCTCAGCCAACAATGAACCATTCTACATTTCCTTGATCATTGTCTGCTTTGATCTGTCGTTTTCACACTTTACCCTTCCATATCTCTAGTCTCCCTGTCCCCTGACTCTCAGCCTGAAGAAGGGCCTTGACCCGAAATGTCACCCATTTCTTCTCTCCAGAAATGCCCCCTGTCCCGCTGAGTTACTCCAGCATTTTGTGTCCATCACTTGCCAGGCTTTGTCCTGCCCCCATCTCTCCATAGCTTTTCTCCCCCATACCACAACCTGAAGTAGTTTCCCCCAACTCAAAACACTGTCTGTCCATCTCCCTCCACAGATGCTGCCTGACCCGCTGGGTTCCTCCAGCATCTTGTGTTTTGCTCAAGATTCCAGCATCTGCAGTTCCTTGTGTCGCAGACAAATCTCTCCCTGATTACAATCTCAGCCACAGTTTACAAAAAAATAAAAGAACAAACTTATCCACCAATATGTAGCTAGTTTGTTAAAGATCCAGACATGACCAGGCTGTAATTGAAGGGTTCTGGGTCGGTTTCTACATAAAGTAACAGAATTTAGAATGCAAGACTGCGAACTAATTGAGAAGTGGGGGTTTCACGGATAGAAAGAACTGGTTACTTGCCCGGGTTTTTACATCTCCATCTTATCATTGTCACGAAAATAACCAAATTACTCACCTCCCACCAAATGGTTCATTTCTCTGCTGGATTCATTATCTTCATGGCACTCAGTTTTCTTTCAAAATAATTGTGTGTTATAAATAAAACTTCTTGCAAAAGCTGTGCAGCTCTGCCAAGAAACATGCAGAAACGGCAAGCAACAAAATGTATGATGTCACTGTGTTTGCCTGGCATAAACAAACTAAACTCACCAGAGAGAGTTCATTTCGGAATGATCATAAGACATAAGAGCAGATTTAGGTCATTCGCCCATTGAATCAATAATAGCTGATCTATCTTCCCCTCTCAACCTCATTCTCCTGCCTTCTCCCGGTAACCTTTGACACCCTTACTAATCAAGAACCTATTAATCTCAGCTTTTAAAATACTCAATGACATGGCCCCCACAGCCGTTTGTGGCAATGAATTCCACAGATTCACCACCAGATTCTTTAGTCAGAGGGTGGTGAATCTGTGGAATTCATTGCCACACACAGCTGTGGAGGCCAAGTCAATAGTTATTCTTAAGGCGGAGATTGACAGATTCTTGATTGGTATCAGGGGTTATGGGGAGAAGGCAGGAGAATGGGGTTGAGAGGGAAAGATAGATCAGCCATGATTGAATGGCCGGGTAGACTTGATTGGCCTAATTCTACTGCTATAACTTATGAACACCCTCTGGCTAAAGAAATTCCTCTTCATCACCATTATAAAGGTAGGTCCTTTCATTCAGAGGCTGTGCCCTCTGATCCTAGACTCTCCCACTACTGGAAACATCCTCTCCACATCTACTCTATCTGGCTGAGCATGACTTTTCTCTAACGATGTGGCAAAAGTGTTTTACTGAGAGTCTATCCAACTGAAAATTAGCTTTTGGTATGACATTGTTTTTTAATTGTTTTCATGGTTCTCAGAAATGTTAAAAATATTTTAAAAGTTATATTTTGTTTTTAAATCCCCTTTGTTTCTCTCTCTTAAATCCAATCTTCACATTATTCGTTTTTTCCTTCATCTACCTATCGTAGCATTATTCACCCTCTCCAACTAATTATGGGACAGCACAGTGCCACAGTAGTGGTGTTGCTGCCTTGCAGCGCGAGAGACCCGGGTTCAATCCTGACGACGGGTGTTGTCTGTACTGAGTTTGTACGTTCTCCCTGTGACCGCGTGGGTTTTCTCCGAGAGCTCTGGTTTCCTCCCACACTCCAAATACATAGGTTAATTGGCTTCAGTTTAAAAAAAAGTCAATTGTCACTAGTGTATAGGATAGTACAAGTGTCCAGGTGGTCAGCGCAGACTCGGTGGGCTGAAGGGCCTGTTTCTGCGCAGTATCACTAAGGTCAAAAGTCTAATCTCTACTATATGGAAATGCTGAAAATCTGAGAAAAATGCTCATTAATATTTGGAAACACTCAGCAGGTCAGGCAGCATCTGTGAAAAAAAAGTTGAGTTGGCATTTCAGGTCAAAGACTGGGAAAGGGAGAGAAATAGTGTTATGCTGTAGAGAGAGTGAGGGGGAGATGGAAAGATCAAAGGGAATATGTGAATAGGATTGCTCTGGTGATCATGCTAGCCAGTTGTCTGATCCTGATGCCCTGCGCTTGATTTTCACCTCAGGAGTCAACCTCAGAAAGCTGTCAGCCAAATGCAGGCAGCTCTGTGGTTGATCTGACTCCAATGACTTCTACAAACTTCCACAGATGCACCAAAGAAAGCACACTGTCAGGCTGCTTCACAGCATGGTTTGGGAAGAGCTCGGTCCAAGTTGGGAGGCACAGTGACACAGCAGTAGAGTTGCTGCCTCACAGCGCCAGAGGCTCAAGTTTGATCCTGACTGCGGCTGCTGTCTGTATGGAGTTTGTACAATCCCCCCGTGACCGCATGGATTTCCTCCGGATGCTCCGGTTACCTCCCACACTCCAAAGACGCGCAGGTTTGTAGGTTAATTGGCTTCTGTAAATTGTAAATTGTCCCTGGTGCGTTGGATAGCGCTAGTGTACGGGGTGAACACTGGTCTGTACTCAGTAGTCTGAAGGGCCTGTTTCCACGCTGAATCTCCAAAATAAAGTCTATAGTATAAAGTCCGCAATAAACTGCAGAGTTGCCGGTGCAGCCCAGTCCATCACACAGACCAGACTTCCCACCGCTGACTCCATCTACACTTCATGCTGCCTCGTGAAAGCAGCCAACATTATACACGGCTTGTCCCACCCCAGTCATTCCTTCTTCTCCCGTGGGTGTTCGGGGAGAAGAGGGAATAACTGGGGTCATTCTAGAGAGTGAGCACCACCAGACTCAGGAACAGCTTCTTTCCCTCTGTGATCAGGCTTCTGAACGGTCCTTCCATAAGCTAGGATACTGTCCGATTCACCTCTACCCCATTGAGGACATGAGACTATGTCCCTGCAACGGATGCACTCCAATGCTGAGAACTATATTCTGCACTCTGTATCTTCCCCTTTGCTCTACCCATTGTACTTGAAATTGGCTTGATTGCATAAATGTAGGGTATATCTGATTTGTTCAGATAGCAAAACAAAGCTTTTCACTGCAGCTCAGTGCAGGTGCCAATAATAGGCCTAAAGCTAATTGTGCGGTGCAGGCTCAAAGGGCCAAATGGCCTCCTCCTGCACCTATTTTCTATGAGTATCACATCGTGTTATTGGCTAGAGCTGCCATGGTAAGCTGCGATTACCAGCGGGTGACTCCCACATATTCTGGACACTTTCTTTCCTAATTGCCGGCAGTTTAACTTGCTAATACTGAGAGAGGGAGAGAGAGAGAGAAAAAACGAACAGCAGCCGTGAAATCTGTCGAGACCCCTGTGTGTTTTTATAAGTTCCAGAACAGTGCTGGGCATGTCACACAGGCCTTTATCCAAACACTGACTCTAACCCAGCAGAGAAATTGGAGTTTGAGATGCAGTGCTGCTGTCAGATGCAGACAAGAGGTTCATTCAAGGCCCAACAGTCAGGGCTCTGTGAGAGGGGCCTCAGGAAAATACATCAACCAAAAGAGAGGAAGCTGAGAATGGGGATCATGTGGTTTATAATTGATTCCATACGTGTTGAAAACAGTCCTGCTCTGCCCAGCTACCGCCAAGAGGCAGCACCAAAATCCCAATGCTGCTGCAACTGGGGTTGATCGATTGTCTTGGGAGCTGGGTACGCAGACTGACTCGCTCCCTGCCTCTCTCATGCACACAGACGCACAATCACCAGACATATGCACAAGCATGTTCACAGACACATATACATACATACACAGATAGATACACACACATGCGCATTCATACACACACACACATGCATGTTCACACACACTAAGTCACTCACCAGACATACCTACATGTACTTTCACACAACGCGCACACTAATTCACTCACCGGACATATATGCACATTCACAGGCATTCACGCACACAGATATACACACATACACATACTAACTCCGTCACTAAACATATGTACATGCTTAATCGCAGACATGCACACACAAATATACAAACACACACACAGATATACACACACATGAACACATCCACACTTTAGCAGCACATGCAAATGTTAAGAATTAGTCCCTCAGGTTAAGCATTATTCAATCTCAGGTCAAGGGCAAGTCCTGCAGTCCAACTCATCCCAACTCATCCATGCCAACCAAGATGCTCCATCTAAGCTAGTTTGATTTACCGGCATTTTATCCACATCCCTCTGAACTGTTCTCGCTGTCCAAAGACCTGTCCAAATGTGTTTTAACATGATTGTTCCTACTAAATCTTTTCCCTCCCCCCACCCGTTCCGAATCTCTTAAATGCTAAATGTATGAAAAATAAAATGCAATGGAATCAAAGGATGCTGGAAATAATGTGTGGGGGTGGGCAAACAGGTTTAGTGCCTCAGGTAGGTGAAGTTTAATCATTGTATTTAGCTCAGGTTTCCAGCAGTCCCGGTATTTTATTTCCCAGGTAAGAAGCTTTATTCTCCTGTAGCTGGGGGGACAGGGATGAAGCAGGCGCTGGAGTGGTTCTGGAGGAGGTACATCTCCCTTGCCTCTCCCCCACACCCACCCTACTCCTGGCTCCAACCCATTCCTGGAGCCCAGCCCCTGACAATTCCACACTGAACAGGAAAGATCTGAGAGACCAAGCTGCAAGAGATTACAGATGCCGGAACCTTCAGCAGAACACATAGTGCTGGAGGAACTCCACGAGTCAGGCAGCAACTGTGGAGGGAAATGGATAGATCTATTGGATAGGCCCAATCTACATCCAATTAGGTTCTTAAGTCAATGGAGCAGAATTAGGCCATTTGGTCCATCAAGTCTACTCCGCCATTCAATCATGGCTGATCTATCTTTCCCTCTCAATCCCATTCTCATGTCTTCTCCCCATAACCTCTGATACCCGTACTAATCAACAATCTGTCACTGTCCGCCTTAAAGATACCCAATGACATGGTCTCCACAGCCGTCAGTGGCAATGAATTGCACAGATTTACCACCCTCTGACTAAAGAAATTCCTCCTCATTTCATTTCTAAAGGTAAGTCGTTTTATCCTGAGGTTGCGTCCTCTGTTCCTAGACTCTCCCACTAGTGGAAACATCCTCTCCACATCTACTCTATCCAGGTATTTCGCAGTTCGGTAAGTTTCAATGAGGTGCCCCCTCATCCTTCTATACTCCAGCGAGTGCAGGCCCAGTGCCGACAAACGCCCATGTTATGTTGACCCAATCATTCCTGGGATTTCGAGAGGAAGTCGGGGTGTGAGGGGTGAAACACAACCAGGAGTTAGCCGTAGAAAACATTTTAATTCTTTTTGCTTGGCATTTTTAATAAAACTTGAAATAAAAAAAATATCGTACACAGAGAAATGATTGTATGCAGAGAGAAGCTGGGACACAGTGCGACAAGAGTGGAGAGTGAGAGTGCTGGCAGCAGCACAGTTCGCTGTAGCAAGTTCAAACCCTTCCCTCGCCATTACTGAACGGTGGCGAGCGTTACTGAATGTCACACGCACACAGTATGCAAAACTGTATATTAGTTCAAAAGGTATTTTGACAGGCTATGTTTGCAAGTTGCTCCTGAAAGCTTATACGGCAGCTGCTGAGAACCTCACTGCTGACTCCATCCTCTGCACTCCAGTGTTCTGCAATGAAATATACTGTATAATGTGAACTGATCCCTCCTGTGACAGCCAGCACTGCTCCCAGGGCTCTCTGATTCCCTGGATCATTTGCTCCCCATTCCAGAATGGTTTCAGGCATCACTTCCTGCCAACAGTGAGCCTGCCCTGCCAAGGTTAGGTTATAGTCAGGCTCCCCGTCCTCTCCTCTTCTCCCTGCCACGTCGCACAGGCAAGGTGGCACACCAAGCAAGTCACCAAGGCACAAAGGCAGCCTTGTAGACACAGGGAACTGCAGATGCTGGGAATCTTGAGTATAACACAAAGCGCTGGAGGAACTCCAATGAGTCTGGAAGGTCACCTGTCCACATCCTCCAGAGATGCTGCCTGACCCGCCGAGTTACTGCAGCACTCTAGGTCCCAATGAAAGCAGGTTTTTATCTCCCGGGCTTGGACCCTTAAACCATTCATTTTGTTTTGGTCACTGGAGAACTGTAAAAGAGTAAAATACAAAAGCCGACACTGAATAAAATAACACAAGGAGTTGACATGCTCCTTTGGGGGACAAAGCTTCACTAATGCAAAATTGACAGACGTATATAATGTCACAAAAAGTCGTCCAGACGAAGGAAGATTAGCTCTAAAGACAAAAAGCATCTTACTGTACCATTGCTGATCAACAGTCGCCAATAAGGTCATGGAAAAGAATCTTTGGTCATCTTTTGGTCAGTGTCATTTCATTCACTTTGGCACCTTTAGTTAACGTTCGACCTTCAGGGTGGGGGGGTAAACTAAGGGGAAGACACATTCAGGTACATATATTAGAAGTTAAGTCATTTAGCTTTCACTCTCGTTTGGATCGCCGCTGTTTCCTGCCACAGCCGCACAGCTCCTTGGGATTTAACGTTGAGGGGTGTGTAAGCCCTGCTTTTACACTTTGGCGAGACACGGTGGGTCAGTTATGACTCCCTCACGGCCAGTTCTGGGGGGGACGGGGCGGGAGACTTTGCGTGGGACTCCAACGTGGAGTCTTTGCCGCGTTTCCTGGGAGGTTTTTTAATGGGCGTCCGTTTGGGGGTCTGCTGCTCGCCCGCTATCTCCTGCTTGGGTTGTGCGGAGCAGTTGACGCTGTGCCGCTCGGGCAAGCTGCAGCGATCCAGGGCAGACAGGCTGGCACTGCCACCCGCTGCCTGCTGCCGCTCCGGAGACGGGCTGATCATCTTCTGGAGGTTGCTGGTGGTGGGGATCACCGGCCGCGGGCTGTTGGCAACGAAGGAACGCTTGGCTTTCTGCGGGGGCGTGGGCTTCTCCCTCTGCTGCTGGTGGTGCTGGTGCTGGTGGGCCGGGCTCAGCCCGTTCTGCCTGGCGCTGCCCTCCGTCTTGTGGAGGCTCTGGGTCTTCTCCTTCAGCTGAGCCGCCAACATGGTGACCGCCTCTGGGGAGAAGTGTGGGTGAACCACCTCCGGCCGTCCCTTGGCCCTCGGCGGGCTCCTCTGAGACTCTCTCCCCCCCTCGCAGGGCTTCTTGTCGCCGGGGAGAGGAGGAGGAGGAGGTCCGCCTCTCTTCGACGGGCTCTGCACGCCACCGTTGAGATTGGGAAGCTGCTCTGGGCTGGCTCTGCTCCTCTGAGCCCTGCTGCTGGGCTCCTGTTCCCTGGGCCGGTCTTGCCCTCTGTCCTTGCGTCTCAGCTTCACCTCCGCCGACTCTCTCCTCTCGACAACGGCCGAGGACTCGCTCAGGTTCCTCCTCCTGCCTTCAGGAGGGCCGTGGTGGACCTCGGCGTGAGGGGCTGCCTTCTCCAGAGACGGAGACCTCGGGTTGGGTTGGCCGGCGCTGAACTTGCCGTGGATCCAGGATAACTTGGGCTTGGTGGAAGGGTCGGGCGGGGGAGGCTTGGTCCGCTCGGGGGACGGCTGTTTGCAGCTCATGTTGGTGTTGTCCCGGCTGCTGCTGGTGTTGGTGCTGATGTCGCTGTCCTTGGACTGTTTGGACAGCCGGGCTACCTTGGCGTACACCGCCCCGCTGGTGGAGCCAGAGCCAGAGCCGTTGCTGGAGGCTTCGCTGTCGGACAGTTTCAGCAGCAGCATGTCGCTGGGATCACCCTTCAAACACGTGTACTCTCCGGCGTCCTCCTCGCTGATCGGGGCGGCCGCCTTCTCCATGGCGATCACCTTCTCACGCACGCCGATCTCCACCATGCTCTCTGAAACGGGGGACAAAGCTTCACGTCAGAATGGCCACACTGAGGACGACACATGTTTTCATAAGATCATTAGTCACAGGAACAGAATTAGGCCATTGGGCCCATCGAATGTGTCGGAAAGAACTGCAGATGCTGGTTTAAATCAAAGGTAGACACAAAATACTGGAGTAACTCAGCGGGACAGGAAGCATCTCCGGATAGAAGGAATGGGTTTCCCTGACCCGCTGAGTTACTCCAGCATTTTGTGTCTACCTTCGGCCCATCGAATGACCACCACGCCATTCAACCATGGCTGATCTATCTCTCCCTCTCAACTCCAGTCTCCCACCTACTCCCCATAGTCCCTGCACGGTGGCGTAGAGGTGGGAGTTGCTGCCTTACGGCACCAGAGACCCTGGTTCGATCCTGACTATGGGTGCTGTCTGTACGGAGTTTGTACGTTATCTCCGTGACCGTTTGGGTTTTCTCCGGGTGCTCCGGTTTCAATTTTAAAAAAAACATTGTCCAGATGCCTTTTAAATGCTGACATGTTACCTGCCTCAACTACTTCCTCCAGCAGCTCATTCCATATTAAAAAAAAAAAAAGTGCTGGAGGAACAGTGCGTCAAGGCAGCATCAGTGGAGGGAATGGACAGGCGATGTTTCAGGTCGGGACCCTTCTTCAGTGATGGACTGGGGAGGGAGAAAGCTGGAAGGAGCCGTGGGGCTGGGACAGAGCCTGCCGAGTGATAGGTGAATACAGGTGAGGGTGGGGGGGTTGAACGGCAGATGGGCGGAGTTGACGAAGGCTGGAGGTGAAAAGGAGACAAAAGGGTGTCAGAGTAAGAAGGTTAGTGAAATGTAAAGCCAGTGGGACGGGGAAAGAGGAGGTAAATCCCTGTTCTCTGTGCTTAATAATAAAGATTCTCCTTCATTCAGCAGTTGACCACAAGCGCATAAATGATTAGCCCTGAAGAGAAAGGCAACTTTAATCGGGTTTTGTAGTCACACACATGCACACACACAGACACTCACTTTCACACACACTCACACGTACATACATATACTAGGTATGTTACAAAACTTACCTTCAGTCGCGCTGTAATTCTGCCACTGGCCGTGTGCGCGATTTTGGTGCCTTTAAGGGGGGGCGGGGTTAAAACGCGGGTTTCTCCTCCCTTGTCCTGGGAATATTTTGTTGGAGTAGAAGCCTTGGCTGACAAAATCGTTCCTACCGGCGTTTTGTGAATTTTTTATTTTGATTAAATCGTCAATGTCAGCACTACAGTAATTTTAAAAGCAGCTCCTGAAGCGTCAACGCCGATAATGGGGACGGATTTCACACACGGGACAGGTAAACGAAAGTGCTTTCTTTAAATGTATAAAAGTGCTTCTTAAGAAGCCTTTAATTCACATTTTGTCATGCGACACGGTGATTTTATTCCCCGAATTAACGGCAGTATTTTTCATGCCAATCACCGCAAATCAACGTTCCAAAAGATCGCGTTCCAGTAATCCTCACTCGCAAGATGAATTAAATGCCCATTAATTTACAGGTATTAAACATTCAATTCCTTCCATTTGGCCTGTAAATTCATGAAAATTAGATTTAAAAATTATGTTATATTGTGAATTATTGTGTGAATGTTATTTGGACACTTAGGCTATTTAAAAATGTTAATCTATTCTTAAGAAATTGATAGATGTTTAGATCTAGTAATTGAATTTTGTAATTAGCTACAATTAGGTAACTAACTAATTATATGCTTTACTTTCATGTCTTCGAAGTAAGATTGTTTCATATTTGTTTCAGAATGCTTCAATCTATAATACCTGGAAATTTCTTTCAGTTATCATAATTTTTAAGAAAGTTATGGGCTTTTAACTGTCCTCGATCACAGCTTTTGTGTTAAGTCAATGGAAAAGCAATAGGGAACTAGATGCTAATTTCTGAGTATGATAATGGCCATAACTTTTTTAATACTGAAGATATGAAAGTGAATTAAGTGTCAAATTAAACTTCTTTTTATGCTTTATCTGATGGGATAAATTGCAGACTTTATTTTTAAAATCTCAAAATTTTGTAACATTGCTACATATACACACATAAATGCACATGCACACACACTCACATATACAATCGGACATTCATTCACACCAGCACACACACATACCCACACTTGCACACACATTCACACACTCATGCATACACACACACTCCCACTTACACTCACACACACACACAGTCACATTCACACACTTACACGCACATCGCTGTACTCACCCTCGTGAGGTACACAGTACACGGGGCCATCGTCTGCTGTGTCGAATGAAGAGAAGGAGCCATGGGAAGACCAAGAGGGGGAAGGCTGATCCATCATGGAGGGTGGCTCAATGAAGCTAAAGTTTAGGGTGTTTTCCATGTCGTGATGGGCCACTGTAAAGACATCACAAGACCAGCAATGAGAATGGTGAACCAACATAGTGCATGGAGCTCACATCACCTGCTCAGCCTTCAATGACGTGACTCTACCAGGACTGTTTCGGGCACAGAACCGCTCCAGTCCCTCACCCCTTGCTCCCCCACACCCGTTCCCATCTCCATCCTAAGTATTCATCGTGATTTATCCTTGATTGGCCTGCCAGGGTGATTGTCATATGTGCTAACACCAGGATGATAATGCTATTCTGACTTGCAGCAGCATAACAGGCTCGTAAATGCAATACACATAGATAATATGTAACAATCAAAAAGTCAATGAATTAATAATCACAAAATTAGTCCAAAAAAGCACCCTAATTGGTCTTTAGTGCAACCAAAGACAGTCCATAGCTAAGGTTAGTGTAGTGTAATTTTCAAGAGGCTAATGATTGTTGGGATGAGGACGTTCTTGAACTTGGAGTGATGGTTTTCAGGCTCCTGTACCTTCTTCCCAATAGTAGGAGTGAAATGAGAGTGTGGCCTGGGTGGTGTGGGTCTCTGATGGGAATGGCTGACATTTTGTGGCTGCTGTTGCTATAGACCCCTTCAATAGTGGGGAGGTCAGTGAATGTGTTGGACTGGGCAGTGTCTACCACACTCTTAGACTTCAGAGATACAGCATGCAGATAGGCCCTTCAGTCCACTGAGTCTGCACACACCAGCGATCACCTCCTTACACTAATACTATCCTACACACTACGGACAAATTATAATTTTACTGACGGCACTTAACCTATGGACCTGAATGTCTTTGCAGCATGGGAGGAAACCAGAGCACCCGGAGAAAACCCACGCGGTCACAGGGAGAATGTATAAACTCCGTACAGGCAGCACCCATAGTCAGGATTGAACCTGGGTCTCTGGCACTGTAAAGCAGCAAATCTACTGCTGCACCACCATGCTGCCCCATCTGCACCCTCCTTTGTTCCTGGGCACTCGCGATGCAGAACCAGGCCATGATGAACCCAGACACAAACTGCCTGCGACACCGTGTTTACTGAGCTCTCCTGCTTCACGTAAAACAGCCAAAAACGCTCTCTGTCTCTGTGGCACAGCTTCCTGCTTAGAATAAATCCCCCTTCGCCCCAACCTTGTCCCTACATTGCCCCATGCGGTCTATGCCATCTTCATGCTGAGAAACTGAAAGGCATTTTGCATTGTGAGGTTGGGGGATGCTAACTGAGCTGTTTCCAAACATGGATGTGACACCATGGCGATGCCTCAGGAACATGTGAAGAATTCCTAACCTTTGGAGTTTGTGGGGCGCCCAGCTTTGATGTGGGTTCTTTCATTAGCTGCTGCGCCAGCTGCCGGTGATTATGGTGGATCTGCTAATCATTGCTTCCACATCTACCTCCCTATTACGTGCCAAGGGACGCAGGAAAAAAAAATAATGTTTCAGGCAAACTGCCAGGCAGCCGAGACAAAATCCAACCTTGTTTCTCCGTGAGCAGAGAGACTAACAGGAGCTTTGGAGCTGCTAACAGGACATTGAACATAGAAAATTACATACAGAAAGTGCGGGAGTAACTCAGCGGGTCAGGCTGCGTCTCTGGACGTGGGTAGGAGATGTTTTGGGTTGAGAGCCTTCAGGTCCCGACCCGAAATACCACATATCCCTGTTCTCCAAAGATGCTGTCTGACCCACTGAGTTACTCCAGCACTTTGTGTTTCTTTTTAAACCAGCATCTGCAGTTCCTTGTTTCTTCATAGAAAATTATAGCACACTAACAGCCCATAACGTCAGACTAAAACTAAAAGTTGAATTTTAAAGTTCAGTGTTGAATGCAACCCACAAGTATCAGTAAACATAGAACATAGAATAGTACAGCACAGGGACAGGCCCACAATGTCCATGTTAATGTGAAGATTAACTAATCTCATCTGTCTGCAGGTGATCGAAGTATATTCCTCCATTCCCTGCATATCCATATGCCTATCTAAAAGCCTCTTAAATGCCTCCACCACCACCTCTGGCAGTGCGTTCCAGGCACTCGCCCCCCTCTGTATAAAAAAATCTTGCCTTAAGACTATGCCCTCTAGTCTTTGACATTTCCACCCTGGGAAAAAGGTTTAGTTTAGTTTACTTTAGAGATACTGCATGGAAACTGGTCCTTCGGCTCACCGAGTCCACAATTTAAATTTATACCAAGCCAATTAACCTACACACCTGTATGTCTTTGGAGTGTGAGATGAAACCGAAGATCTAGGAGAAAATCCACGCAGGTCACGGGGAGAACGTACAAACTCCGTACAGACAGCACCCGTAGTCAGGATCGAACCCGTGTCTCTGGCGCTGTAAGGCAGTAGCTCTATCGCTATGCCACCATGCTGAATGTCTACCCTATCTATGCCTCTCATAATTTGACATAGTTCTATCAGGTAGCCCCTCAACCTCCAGCATTCTAGGGAAAGCAACCCACGATTGTCCAAACTCCCCTTGTAGCTAATTCCCTCGAATCCAGAAAAAAACGATGGACCAGACACAGCAATAAAGTCATCACTCAGTGCAAGTGAGCCCAATGATTGGTATCTTGTTTGCTGATGACCAGTTACTGGGTTAATTATGTTTACTTTAGTGTATACAGTTTAGTTTATTATTGTCACGTGTACCGAGGCGCAGTGAAAACCTTTTTGTTGCGCGCTATCCAGTCAGCAAAAAGACTCCACATCGTTACAATCAAGCCATCCACAGCGTACAGACACAGGATGAAGGGAATAATGTTTAGTGCAAGATAAAGTCTGATTAAAGATAGTTCAAAGGTCTCCAATGAGGTAGATGGGAGGTTAGAACCACAGTCTGGCTACAGAGTTGTTGTCAGGAATCCACTGCCAAGAGGGATGATAGAAACATAATTGTTCATGGCTTTTAGAAAGGGAATTGGATAAACAGTCATGAAAGATTATTTGACATGATTATGGGGAGAAAGCAAGGGAATGGGACAAATGGAACTGCCCAACTAGAAACCGATACTAGCTTGATGGGCCGAATGGCCTTGAATTGGGCTATAATAATTCAATGTTTCAATATTTGTATACATCCCTAGAAGATTGAGGAGTTTGGGCATGTCAAAGAATACTCTATCGAGGTTCTAAAGGTGGTGAGATACTGACTGGTTGCATCAGTGCCTGGTTCAGCACTCGAATGCCCAGGAATGAAGGAGATGACAGAGAGTGGTGCACACTGCCAGGTCCATCATAGGTACTGACCTTCCCTGCATTGAAGGGATCTATAAGAGGCGCTGCCTCAACAATCCAGCCATCATCATCAGAGACTCCCACCACGACCCACACCACCCTGGTCTCGCTGCCGCCGTCAGAAAGAAGGTACAGGAGCCTGAAACCGCTTCGTCCCAACAACCATCTTTAGTTTTATTTTTTTCAGTTTTTGAAATACAGCACAGAAACAGGCCCTTTGGCCCACTGAGTCCGCACCGACCAGCGATGCCCGCACATTAACACTATCCTACACTAGGGACAATTTTTTACACATACACCAAGCCAATTAACCTACATACCTGTACGTCTTTGGAGTGTGGGAGCAAACCTAAGACCGCGGAGAAAACCCACACAGGAGAACGTACAAACTACGTACAGGCAGCACCCGTAGTCTGGATCGAACCCGGGTCTCCGGCGCTGTAAGGCAGCAACTCTACCGCTGCACCACTGTGGCCGCCCTAAACTCTTGAACACTGCACAACACTAACCACTACCTCAGCAACTATGGCCTTCTATGGACAGTGCTTCTGGTTGTACCACGGAGTTCAGCTTTGTACGGTTACCGAATATTACTTATTAATTTATTGTATTATTGGTTATTATATGTTTATCTGTGTGCTATTTTCATTCATGGGCCTGCAATTCTTCTGCAAGTAAGAATTTCATTGTTTCAGTGTCGGTACATATAACAATTAACAACTCTTGACTCTTAAAAATAGACCAATTGAATTGTTGATCACCAGTAATTGTCGATGGAACAGTGACAAATAACACATTGTGTTTTGCTTTCTGTAAGCTTCATGGAATGCAGCCAGTTTATTTTAACACACAATCCACACATCATTCTCTAGCTCCAGTTTCTTAGGATACAATTGCAAACATATTGTGGTTCTGCTTTCTATCCACAGAAATAAATATTTCAATTGATATTGTTTCCAACCTCATTTATAAAATGTGAAAAAAATCTCAGTGCTTCTTGTTCTCAGTTGTGCGTGGCCAATATGCAACTTTCAGAGTAATAAGCTGTCACATAAAGATTAATAGGAAAATAAAAGCATCTATTAAATGTTTCAAAAGTCCCAAACATTAGGTCATACATCGGCAAGAATCTCCTCCTGATTATCCCTGACAGCCCTCTCTCAGATGACGAATCAGTGCTTCTCCACATTTAATCACACTTGGAAGTAGCATTGAAAGTAGGAAGACTATCAATGTTGCTGAGAGACACAAGAGAGGCTAAAATCTGGAGCAAAAAACAAACTGCTGGAGGAGACGAAATGTATAGGAAGTAATTGCAGATGCTAGTTTACACCGAAGATAGACACAAAAAAGGTGGAGTAACTCAGCGGGTCAGGCAGAATTTCTGAGAAAAGGAATAGGTGACCCTCCTTCATAGCAAAAGGATTTGAGTATAGGAGCAGGGAGGTTCTACTGTAGTTGTACAGGGTCTTGGTGAGACCACACCTGGAGTATTGCGTACAGTTTTGGTCTCCTAATCTGAGGAAAGACATTCTTGCCATAGAGCGAGTACAGAGAAGGTTCACCAGACTGATTCCTGGATGTCAGGACTTTCATATGAAGAAAGACTGGATAGACTCGGCTTGTACTCGCTAGAATTTAGAAGATTGAGGGGGGATCTTATAGAAACTTATAAAATTCTTAAGGGGTTGGACAGGCTAGATGCAGGAAGATTATTCCCGATGTTGGGGAAGTCCAGAACAAGGGTCACAGTTTAAGGATAAGGGGGAAGTCTTTTAGGACCGAGATGAGAAAAACATTTTTCACACAGAGAGTTGTGAATCTCTGGAATTCTCTGCCACAGAAGGTAGTTGAGGCCAGTTCATTGGCTATATTTAAGAGGGAGCTAGATGTGGCCCTTGTGGCTAAAGGGATCAGGGGGTATGGAGAGAAGGCAGGTACAGGATACTGAGTTGGATGATCAGCCATGATCATATTGAATGGCCTAATCCTGTACCTATTTTCTATGTTTCTATGTTTCAGACTAAGAGTCAGGTGAGAGGGAAACTAGAGGTATGAAAAGGTACAGAGCAAATCAGAGGTGACTCAGGAAAGTTGGAGCCCACAATGGTCCATTGTTGGCTGTGAAGAGGTGATAATGAAAGGAAACCAACAGTGAAACTAGCAGGACGATGAGAATGTTGGAGGATGGAGGGAGAGGGAACTGCTGGAGGAACTAGTTGGGTCAAACAGCATCTGTTGGCGGGGGAAAGGAATTCTTGATGATTCGGGTCAAGACAGCACTGGTACAAAAGATAGACACAAAGTGCTGCAGTAACTCAGCGGCTCAGGCAGTATCTCTGGAGAACATGGATAAGTGAAATTTCAGGTCAGGGCCCTTCTTCAGACTTTCAATATTGGGATGTCGTGTTGAAGGGTCTCGACTCGAAGTCTCGATCATTCCTTTCTCCACCACGGGTGCTTGATTAGTACAGGTGTCAGAGGTTGTGGGATATGGCAGGAGAATGGGGTTAGGAGGTAGAGATAGATCAGCCATGATTGAATAGCGGAGTGGACTTGATGGGCCGAATGGCCTAATTCTACTGCTATTTCTTATGACTTTATGCTGCTTGACCCGCTGAGTTGTCCCATCATTGGAGACTTAGCTCACCAACGTTTGTTCGGCCTAAGTGTCCAGGGGGTCAGATTGCGTCAGGGAGGAAAAACAAGTGATAAATTCTCTAACTCAGCTCAGCTCTATAAATAACAATACCACTAAGCCGCTGTGCTCTCTCAGCGCCCAGTTCCCCAGCCATAACCCAAGTGGACTTGACGGTGCGTGTCTATCGGGCTGGCCACGGAAAGGTTCATGACATCATCTCGCTTGGGCTAGGTTGGGACAGCCACAGTAAGGAGGTTTTTAGATGGGAGTTTTAAACTTTATACCATGACTTGACATCTACCTCAAAGTTTTCCAAGGGTGAGTTTGATTTGCATAACTTGCAGCTTTGTATATTAAAAAAAAAACTGCAAGAATGTTTACTTTTCATTTGGTTCCTGGAGAGTTTAGATTTAAAATATTTAACACAGCAGTTTCCAATAAAATAACCCTGGCTATGAACTAAAAAAAGGCTGCTTTAAAATTGGAACCAATGGAAGTGAACATGAAGTACATCTGATTTCTGGCATGTTCATTAATTGGCCCATTCTTGATCTCAATTCAGTGCCGTACATTAGCAAGATATTCACGTTGGAGTAAATTCTAACACAAAAACAATTTGTACTTATTATGTCCTCCAAAACTAGTAGAATGTTCAAATTACTTCACCGGGCACGATAAAAAATTAGAGATATCAGGGCAGATACAGTAGTCATACAGGACGGAAACAGGCCTTCGGCCCACTCATCCATACCATCCAAGATTGCCCCATCTAAGCTGGTCCCATTTGCCTGCATGTGGCCCGTGTCTCTCTAAACCTTAGTAGATTCAAAATGCTGGACTAACTCGGCGGGCACGGAGCATCTCGAGAGAAAATGGATAGATGACGTTTCAAGTCAGAAGAAGGGTATTGACCCGAAACACACCTATCCATTTTCTCAGCAGCACAGTGGCGCAGTGGTAGAGTTGCTTCCTCACAGCACCAGAGACCCGGGTTTGATCTTGACTATGGGTGCTGTCTAAACGGAGTTTGTACATTCTCTCTGTGACAACGTGAACACAACGGTGCTCCGGTTTCCTCCCACACTCAAAGGCGTACAAATTTGTAGGTTAATTGGTTTTGATAATATTATAAATTGTTGCTAGTGTGTAAGATAGTGCTAGCTTGATAGTCCAGCGTCATCCCTGGTCACTGATGACTCGGTGGGCCAAAGGGCCTGTTTCCATGCTATATCTCTAAAGTCACGTCTAAAGTAAACTCCAGACCCGTGTGACCAGCTGAGTTACTCCAGCATTTCTGTCTCTCCTTCTAACCTTTCTTGTCCATGTACTTATTGAAATGTCTTTTAAATATTGTTATTGTGCTCACTTCAACCAGCTCATTCCACAGATCCACCAACGTTCTTGAATGAAATATACATTTGTGTAAACTAAATGTCATTGTGTTTGCAAACAAACTGCTCACCTACAACCTTGGGGAATTTCTGCCGTTTAATGGGAATTCTTGGCAGCTTGGTGCTGATCTGACTGATGGTGCCACGTAGACGCCGCCGTGCCTGCTTGCTCTGACAGTGATGACCTGGTTGGAACTGGAATGGGGTAAAGCATAGTGTTAGTTAATGACAACCACTCTGCAAATCGCTTCCTGCAGGGGGGGGGGGGGATGCATCTCAGGTGTTCCAGTTCACTGTGCACTGTCCAGCCGCTTGTACTGCTCATAGAGTCATAGAGTGTGGAAACAGCCCCTTCCGCCCAACATGCCATGCCGACCGACACAAAAATGAATCCTCTCAGCAGCGCTTCTAAAAGTCAATGATATAGTCATAGAGTCATACAGCATGTAATAGGCACAACATACCCATGCCAACCAACATGCCCCATCTACACTTGTCCTGCCTGCGTTTGGCCCATATCCCAATCATCCAATCCTATCCATGTACCTGTGTAATGTTTCTAAACCATTGTGATAGTGACGTTAATATCATCCATAGGTCTGTGCCCAGAAATGTATTCCCTGTTGGTTCTGCAAACGTCGCTGAGGAATAGTTTCACATTTTTAGGTTTACTTTTTAATTTTAGTTTTAGGCCTTTTTTCCTGCTGCACCTAAACCCAGATTTCATCCGTTTCAGGACACATGACAACAAAGAAACTTGAACTTGAACTTGAACTCGAAACCGCTCGAGACCTCACTAAACACCTGTAATCCCTTGTCACCACGGTAAAACCCTCTAAATTTCTCTAAACCACCCTAACTCATCTAAAACCCTCTAAACCCCTCTAAACCAATGTAAACCCCTGCAATCCTCTCTATAACTCTTTAAAGCCCTGTAAACATCTCTACCCTAAAAACTCTAAATCCAGTAAACCCCTGTAAACATCTGTAAACATCTCTAAACCCTCAAAACCTCTCCAACCCCCTCTAAACCCTTCTTAAACCCTCCAAACACCTCTACCCACTCGAAACCCCTCTAAACCGCTCCAGACGCCTCCAAACCGCTCTAAACCTCTCAGACCACTCGAATCCACTCCAAACCCATCTAACCCCCTGTAAACCCAATGTAAACCCCTGTAAACCCATCTAAACCCCTCTAAACCCGTATAAACCCCCTAAACCGCTTTAAACCGCCCTGTAAACTCATCTAAAACACTATAAAGCCCTATAAAGCCCTCTAAACCCTCTTTAAACCTCATGTAAACCGCTCTAAACCCCGGAAAACACAATGTAAAGCCCCATAAACCTCTCTAAACCCCCCTAAAACTCCTCTAAACTCCCTCTAAGCTCAATCCTCTCTAAACACCTGTAAAAACATGTAAACCCCTGGAAACCACTCTAAATCCCTCTAACCCATCTAAACCCATCAAAAACCATCTAAACCCTGTAATTCCTCTAAATCACTCCAAACCCCTCTAAATCCCTGCAAATCCTCTAAACCCCTGAAAATCCCTATACCCCCCTCTAAACCCCTCTAAACACATGTAAACCCCTGTAAACCCAATTAAAACTTCCTCTAAACACCTCTCAATCACTCTAAACCTCTCTGAAGCCCAGTAAACCCCTCAATACACATCTAAACACCTCTAAACCCGGAAAACCCCATCAACCCCTCGAACCCCTCCAGACCCCTACAAATCCCTCTAAACTATACTAAACACCTCTAACCTGTAAACCACGGCAAACACCTTTAAACCCCTGTAAACACATGTAAACCTCTGTAATCCCTGTAAACCTCTCAAAATCTCTCTAAACCCCTGTAAACCAATCTGTTCCTCTGAACAACTGTAAACTCATGTAATCCCCTGTAAACCCCCGCAGAACCCTCCAAATCCTCTAAACTCTTCTAAACACTTCTAACCCCTCTAAACCCCTCTATACCCAACTAAACCCACTGTAAACTCCTAAACACCTGTAAACTCCTGGAAATCCCTATAAAACTCTATAAAACCATCTGAACCCCTGTACACCCTTCTAAACCTCTCTACACCTGTAAATACCTGTAAACCCTTTAAACCCCTCTAAACCCCGCTAAACCATGTAAATCCACCAAACCACATGTAAACAACTCTAAATCCCTCTAAATCCCTCTAAACACATGTAAACCCCCTGAAATCGCATCTAAACCCCTCTAAACACCTCTATCCCCCTGTTAACGCCTCTAACCCCCTGTAAACCCCTGTAAACCCTCCAAACCAGTCTAACCCCCTCTAAACCCCTACAAACCCATACAAACGCTCTAAACCTATCCAGTCCCCTGCAATCCCTCTCAATCCCCTCCAAACCCCTCGAAATCCATCCAAACCCCTCTAATCCCCTCTAAACCCCTATAAAGCGCTCTAAACCCATCTAAACACCCTGTAAGCCACGTAAACACGCCTAACGCCCTGTAAACCCCTGTAAAACTCTCTAAACCCCTATAAATCCCTCTAAACCAGCTTAAAACCCTCTAAACCCATGTAAACCTCTGTAAACCTCTCTAAAACCCTCTAAACCCCTTCAAACCTCTCTAAACACCTGCAAACACCTGCAAACCCCTTTAAGCACTCTGAACATATCTAAAACCCTCTAAACCCTCTAAACCCCTGTAAATCCCTCTAAACCCATGTAAACCCCTCTAAACACCTGTAAACCCATCTAACCTCTAATCCCCTGCAAATCCTGTAAACCCCCCTAAGCCCCAGTAAACACGTGTAAACCCTGAAACTCCCTCTAGACCCATGTAAACCCCCTATGAAGCCCTCTAACCATCTAACCCCTGTAAACCCCATGTAAATCTCTCTAAACCCTGTAAACCTCTCAATACCCTATAAACGCCTGGGAAGCCATCTAAACCCCTCTAAACCATGTAACCCTCTGTAAACTACATGTAAACACCTCTAAACACCTGTAAACCCATGTAAACCTCTCTAAACCTCTCTGAAGGCTTTGTGTCTCAATGCAAGGAGTATTCGTAATAAGGTGGATGAGTTGAATGTGCAGATAGCTATTAATGACTATGATATGGTTTGGGATCACGGAGACATGGCTCAGGGTGACCAAGGCTGGGAGATGAATATCCAGGGGTATTCAATATTCAGGAGGATAGAGAGAAAGAAAAGGAGGTGGGGTAGCGTTGCTGATTAGAGAGGAGATTAACGCAATGGAAAGGAAGGACATTAGTTTCGAGGATGTGGAATCGGTATGGGTAGAACTGCGAAATACTAAGGGGCAGAAAACGCTGGTGGGTGTTGTGTACAGGCCACCTAACAGTAGTAGTGAAGTTGGAGATGGTATCAAACAGGATATTAGAAATGCGTGCGACAAAGGCAAAACAGTTATAATGGGTGACTTCAATCTACATATAGATAGAAACATAGAACATAGAAATTAGGTGCAGGAGTAGGCCATTCGGCCCTTCGAGCCTGCACCGCCATTGAATATGATCATGGCTGATCATCCAACTCAGTATCCCGTACCTGCCTTCTCTCCATACCCTCTGATCCCTTTAGCCACAAGGGCCACATCTAACTCCCTCTTAAATATAGCCAATGAACTGGCCTCGACTACCCTCTGTGGCAGAGAGTTCCAGAGATTCACCACTCTGTGTGAAAAAAGTTCTTCTCATCTCGGTTTAAAGGATTTCCCCCTTATCCTTAAGCTGTGACCCCTTGTCCTGGACTTCCCAACATCGGGAGCAATCTCCTGCATCTAGCCTGTCCAATCCCTTAAGAATTTTGTAAGTTTCTATAAGATCCCCTCTCAATCTCCTAATTCTAGAGAGTATAAACCAAGTCTATCCAGTCTTTCTTCATGACAGTCCTGACATCCCAGGAATCAGTCTGGTGAACCTTCTCTGCACTCC
>CM075980.1:16809748-16868732 GCA_038087875.1 Malacoraja senta
CATAGTGCATGGAGCTCACATCACCTGCTCAGCCTTCAATGACGTGACTCTACCAGGACTGTTTCGGGCACAGAACCGCTCCAGTCCCTCACCCCTTGCTCCCCCACACCCGTTCCCATCTCCATCCTAAGTATTCATCGTGATTTATCCTTGATTGGCCTGCCAGGGTGATTGTCATATGTGCTAACACCAGGATGATAATGCTATTCTGACTTGCAGCAGCATAACAGGCTCGTAAATGCAATACACATAGATAATATGTAACAATCAAAAAGTCAATGAATTAATAATCACAAAATTAGTCCAAAAAAGCACCCTAATTGGTCTTTAGTGCAACCAAAGACAGTCCATAGCTAAGGTTAGTGTAGTGTAATTTTCAAGAGGCTAATGATTGTTGGGATGAGGACGTTCTTGAACTTGGAGTGATGGTTTTCAGGCTCCTGTACCTTCTTCCCAATAGTAGGAGTGAAATGAGAGTGTGGCCTGGGTGGTGTGGGTCTCTGATGGGAATGGCTGACATTTTGTGGCTGCTGTTGCTATAGACCCCTTCAATAGTGGGGAGGTCAGTGAATGTGTTGGACTGGGCAGTGTCTACCACACTCTTAGACTTCAGAGATACAGCATGCAGATAGGCCCTTCAGTCCACTGAGTCTGCACACACCAGCGATCACCTCCTTACACTAATACTATCCTACACACTACGGACAAATTATAATTTTACTGACGGCACTTAACCTATGGACCTGAATGTCTTTGCAGCATGGGAGGAAACCAGAGCACCCGGAGAAAACCCACGCGGTCACAGGGAGAATGTATAAACTCCGTACAGGCAGCACCCATAGTCAGGATTGAACCTGGGTCTCTGGCACTGTAAAGCAGCAAATCTACTGCTGCACCACCATGCTGCCCCATCTGCACCCTCCTTTGTTCCTGGGCACTCGCGATGCAGAACCAGGCCATGATGAACCCAGACACAAACTGCCTGCGACACCGTGTTTACTGAGCTCTCCTGCTTCACGTAAAACAGCCAAAAACGCTCTCTGTCTCTGTGGCACAGCTTCCTGCTTAGAATAAATCCCCCTTCGCCCCAACCTTGTCCCTACATTGCCCCATGCGGTCTATGCCATCTTCATGCTGAGAAACTGAAAGGCATTTTGCATTGTGAGGTTGGGGGATGCTAACTGAGCTGTTTCCAAACATGGATGTGACACCATGGCGATGCCTCAGGAACATGTGAAGAATTCCTAACCTTTGGAGTTTGTGGGGCGCCCAGCTTTGATGTGGGTTCTTTCATTAGCTGCTGCGCCAGCTGCCGGTGATTATGGTGGATCTGCTAATCATTGCTTCCACATCTACCTCCCTATTACGTGCCAAGGGACGCAGGAAAAAAAAATAATGTTTCAGGCAAACTGCCAGGCAGCCGAGACAAAATCCAACCTTGTTTCTCCGTGAGCAGAGAGACTAACAGGAGCTTTGGAGCTGCTAACAGGACATTGAACATAGAAAATTACATACAGAAAGTGCGGGAGTAACTCAGCGGGTCAGGCTGCGTCTCTGGACGTGGGTAGGAGATGTTTTGGGTTGAGAGCCTTCAGGTCCCGACCCGAAATACCACATATCCCTGTTCTCCAAAGATGCTGTCTGACCCACTGAGTTACTCCAGCACTTTGTGTTTCTTTTTAAACCAGCATCTGCAGTTCCTTGTTTCTTCATAGAAAATTATAGCACACTAACAGCCCATAACGTCAGACTAAAACTAAAAGTTGAATTTTAAAGTTCAGTGTTGAATGCAACCCACAAGTATCAGTAAACATAGAACATAGAATAGTACAGCACAGGGACAGGCCCACAATGTCCATGTTAATGTGAAGATTAACTAATCTCATCTGTCTGCAGGTGATCGAAGTATATTCCTCCATTCCCTGCATATCCATATGCCTATCTAAAAGCCTCTTAAATGCCTCCACCACCACCTCTGGCAGTGCGTTCCAGGCACTCGCCCCCCTCTGTATAAAAAAATCTTGCCTTAAGACTATGCCCTCTAGTCTTTGACATTTCCACCCTGGGAAAAAGGTTTAGTTTAGTTTACTTTAGAGATACTGCATGGAAACTGGTCCTTCGGCTCACCGAGTCCACAATTTAAATTTATACCAAGCCAATTAACCTACACACCTGTATGTCTTTGGAGTGTGAGATGAAACCGAAGATCTAGGAGAAAATCCACGCAGGTCACGGGGAGAACGTACAAACTCCGTACAGACAGCACCCGTAGTCAGGATCGAACCCGTGTCTCTGGCGCTGTAAGGCAGTAGCTCTATCGCTATGCCACCATGCTGAATGTCTACCCTATCTATGCCTCTCATAATTTGACATAGTTCTATCAGGTAGCCCCTCAACCTCCAGCATTCTAGGGAAAGCAACCCACGATTGTCCAAACTCCCCTTGTAGCTAATTCCCTCGAATCCAGAAAAAAACGATGGACCAGACACAGCAATAAAGTCATCACTCAGTGCAAGTGAGCCCAATGATTGGTATCTTGTTTGCTGATGACCAGTTACTGGGTTAATTATGTTTACTTTAGTGTATACAGTTTAGTTTATTATTGTCACGTGTACCGAGGCGCAGTGAAAACCTTTTTGTTGCGCGCTATCCAGTCAGCAAAAAGACTCCACATCGTTACAATCAAGCCATCCACAGCGTACAGACACAGGATGAAGGGAATAATGTTTAGTGCAAGATAAAGTCTGATTAAAGATAGTTCAAAGGTCTCCAATGAGGTAGATGGGAGGTTAGAACCACAGTCTGGCTACAGAGTTGTTGTCAGGAATCCACTGCCAAGAGGGATGATAGAAACATAATTGTTCATGGCTTTTAGAAAGGGAATTGGATAAACAGTCATGAAAGATTATTTGACATGATTATGGGGAGAAAGCAAGGGAATGGGACAAATGGAACTGCCCAACTAGAAACCGATACTAGCTTGATGGGCCGAATGGCCTTGAATTGGGCTATAATAATTCAATGTTTCAATATTTGTATACATCCCTAGAAGATTGAGGAGTTTGGGCATGTCAAAGAATACTCTATCGAGGTTCTAAAGGTGGTGAGATACTGACTGGTTGCATCAGTGCCTGGTTCAGCACTCGAATGCCCAGGAATGAAGGAGATGACAGAGAGTGGTGCACACTGCCAGGTCCATCATAGGTACTGACCTTCCCTGCATTGAAGGGATCTATAAGAGGCGCTGCCTCAACAATCCAGCCATCATCATCAGAGACTCCCACCACGACCCACACCACCCTGGTCTCGCTGCCGCCGTCAGAAAGAAGGTACAGGAGCCTGAAACCGCTTCGTCCCAACAACCATCTTTAGTTTTATTTTTTTCAGTTTTTGAAATACAGCACAGAAACAGGCCCTTTGGCCCACTGAGTCCGCACCGACCAGCGATGCCCGCACATTAACACTATCCTACACTAGGGACAATTTTTTACACATACACCAAGCCAATTAACCTACATACCTGTACGTCTTTGGAGTGTGGGAGCAAACCTAAGACCGCGGAGAAAACCCACACAGGAGAACGTACAAACTACGTACAGGCAGCACCCGTAGTCTGGATCGAACCCGGGTCTCCGGCGCTGTAAGGCAGCAACTCTACCGCTGCACCACTGTGGCCGCCCTAAACTCTTGAACACTGCACAACACTAACCACTACCTCAGCAACTATGGCCTTCTATGGACAGTGCTTCTGGTTGTACCACGGAGTTCAGCTTTGTACGGTTACCGAATATTACTTATTAATTTATTGTATTATTGGTTATTATATGTTTATCTGTGTGCTATTTTCATTCATGGGCCTGCAATTCTTCTGCAAGTAAGAATTTCATTGTTTCAGTGTCGGTACATATAACAATTAACAACTCTTGACTCTTAAAAATAGACCAATTGAATTGTTGATCACCAGTAATTGTCGATGGAACAGTGACAAATAACACATTGTGTTTTGCTTTCTGTAAGCTTCATGGAATGCAGCCCAGTTTATTTTAACACACAATCCACACATCATTCTCTAGCTCCAGTTTCTTAGGGATACAATTGCAAACATATTGTGGTTCTGCTTTCTATCCACAGAAATAAATATTTCAATTGATATTGTTTCCAACCTCATTTATAAAATGTGAAAAAAATCTCAGTGCTTCTTGTTCTCAGTTGTGCGTGGCCAATATGCAACTTTCAGAGTAATAAGCTGTCACATAAAAGATTAATAGGAAAATAAAAGCATCTATTAAATGTTTCAAAAGTCCCAAAACATTAGGTCATACATCGGCAAGAATCTCCTCCTGATTATCCCTGACAGCCCTCTCTCAGATGACGAATCAGTGCTTCTCCACATTTAATCACACTTGGAAGTAGCATTGAAAGTAGGAAGACTATCAATGTTGCTGAGAGACACAAGAGAGGCTAAAATCTGGAGCAAAAAACAAACTGCTGGAGGAGACGAAATGTATAGGAAGTAATTGCAGATGCTAGTTTACACCGAAGATAGACACAAAAAAGGTGGAGTAACTCAGCGGGTCAGGCAGAATTTCTGGAGAAAAGGAATAGGTGACCCTCCTTCATAGCAAAAGGATTTGAGTATAGGAGCAGGGAGGTTCTACTGTAGTTGTACAGGGTCTTGGTGAGACCACACCTGGAGTATTGCGTACAGTTTTGGTCTCCTAATCTGAGGAAAGACATTCTTGCCATAGAGCGAGTACAGAGAAGGTTCACCAGACTGATTCCTGGGATGTCAGGACTTTCATATGAAGAAAGACTGGATAGACTCGGCTTGTACTCGCTAGAATTTAGAAGATTGAGGGGGGATCTTATAGAAACTTATAAAATTCTTAAGGGGTTGGACAGGCTAGATGCAGGAAGATTATTCCCGATGTTGGGGAAGTCCAGAACAAGGGGTCACAGTTTAAGGATAAGGGGGAAGTCTTTTAGGACCGAGATGAGAAAAACATTTTTCACACAGAGAGTTGTGAATCTCTGGAATTCTCTGCCACAGAAGGTAGTTGAGGCCAGTTCATTGGCTATATTTAAGAGGGAGCTAGATGTGGCCCTTGTGGCTAAAGGGATCAGGGGGTATGGAGAGAAGGCAGGTACAGGATACTGAGTTGGATGATCAGCCATGATCATATTGAATGGCCTAATCCTGTACCTATTTTCTATGTTTCTATGTTTCAGACTAAGAGTCAGGTGAGAGGGAAACTAGAGGTATGAAAAGGTACAGAGCAAATCAGAGGTGACTCAGGAAAGTTGGAGCCCACAATGGTCCATTGTTGGCTGTGGAAGAGGTGATAATGAAAGGAAACCAACAGTGAAACTAGCAGGACGATGAGAATGTTGGAGGGATGGAGGGAGAGGGAACTGCTGGAGGAACTAGTTGGGTCAAACAGCATCTGTTGGCGGGGGAAAGGAATTCTTGATGATTCGGGTCAAGACAGCACTGGTACAAAAGATAGACACAAAGTGCTGCAGTAACTCAGCGGCTCAGGCAGTATCTCTGGAGAACATGGATAAGTGAAATTTCAGGTCAGGGCCCTTCTTCAGACTTTCAATATTGGGATGTCGTGTTGAAGGGTCTCGACTCGAAGTCTCGATCATTCCTTTCTCCCACCACGGGTGCTTGATTAGTACAGGTGTCAGAGGTTGTGGGGATATGGCAGGAGAATGGGGTTAGGAGGTAGAGATAGATCAGCCATGATTGAATAGCGGAGTGGACTTGATGGGCCGAATGGCCTAATTCTACTGCTATTTCTTATGACTTTATGCTGCTTGACCCGCTGAGTTGTCCCATCATTGGAGACTTAGCTCACCAACGTTTGTTCGGCCTAAGTGTCCAGGGGGTCAGATTGCGTCAGGGAGGAAAAACAAGTGATAAATTCTCTAACTCAGCTCAGCTCTATAAATAACAATACCACTAAGCCGCTGTGCTCTCTTCAGCGCCCAGTTCCCCAGCCATAACCCAAGTGGACTTGACGGTGCGTGTCTATCGGGCTGGCCACGGAAAGGTTCATACATCATCTCGCTTGGGCTAGGTTGGGACAGCCACAGTAAGGAGGTTTTTAGATGGGAGTTTTAAACTTTATACCATGACTTGACATCTACCTCAAAGTTTTCCAAGGGTGAGTTTGATTTGCATAACTTGCAGCTTTGTATATTAAAAAAAAAACTGCAAGAATGTTTACTTTTCATTTGGTTCCTGGGAGAGTTTAGATTTAAAATATTTAACACAGCAGTTTCCAATAAAATAACCCTGGGCTATGGAACTAAAAAAAGGCTGCTTTAAAATTGGAACCAATGGAAAGTGAACATGAAGTACATCTGATTTCTGGCATGTTCATTAATTGGCCCATTCTTGATCTCAATTCAGTGCCGTACATTAGCAAGATATTCACGTTGGAGTAAATTCTAACACAAAAACAATTTGTACTTATTATGTCCTCCAAAACTAGTAGAATGTTCAAATTACTTCACCGGGCACGATAAAAAATTAGAGATATCAGGGCAGATACAGTAGTCATACAGGACGGAAACAGGCCCTTCGGCCCCACTCATCCATACCATCCAAGATTGCCCCATCTAAGCTGGTCCCATTTGCCTGCATGTGGCCCGTGTCTCTCTAAACCTTAGTAGATTCAAAATGCTGGACTAACTCGGCGGGGCACGGAGCATCTCGAGAGAAAATGGATAGATGACGTTTCAAGTCAGAAGAAGGGTATTGACCCGAAACACACCTATCCATTTTCTCCAGGCAGCACAGTGGCGCAGTGGTAGAGTTGCTTCCTCACAGCACCAGAGACCCGGGTTTGATCTTGACTATGGGTGCTGTCTAAACGGAGTTTGTACATTCTCTCTGTGACAACGTGAACACAACGGTGCTCCGGTTTCCTCCCACACTCCAAAGGCGTACAAATTTGTAGGTTAATTGGTTTTGATAATATTATAAATTGTTGCTAGTGTGTAAGATAGTGCTAGCTTGATAGTCCAGCGTCATCCCTGGTCACTGATGACTCGGTGGGCCAAAGGGCCTGTTTCCATGCTATATCTCTAAAGTCACGTCTAAAGTAAACTCCAGACCCGTGTGACCAGCTGAGTTACTCCAGCATTTTCTGTCTCTCCTTCTAAACCTTCTTGTCCATGTACTTATTGAAATGTCTTTTAAATATTGTTATTGTGCTCACTTCCAACCAGCTC
Source organism: Malacoraja senta (assembly GCA_038087875.1). NCBI lineage: Eukaryota > Metazoa > Chordata > Chondrichthyes > Rajiformes > Rajidae > Malacoraja > Malacoraja senta. Next base: position 16,816,991 of record CM075980.1, read on the forward strand.
ATTCCACAGATCCACCAACGTTCTTGAATGAAATATACATTTGTGTAAACTAAATGTCATTGTGTTTGCAAACAAACTGCTCACCTACAACCTTGGGGAATTTCTGCCGTTTAATGGGAATTCTTGGCAGCTTGGTGCTGATCTGACTGATGGTGCCACGTAGACGCCGCCGTGCCTGCTTGCCTCTGACAGTGATGACCTGGTTGGAACTGGAATGGGGGTAAAGCATAGTGTTAGTTAATGACAACCACTCTGCAAATCGCTTCCTGCAGGGGGGGGGGGGATGCATCTCAGGTGTTCCAGTTCACTGTGCACTGTCCAGCCGCTTGTACTGCTCATAGAGTCATAGAGTGTGGAAACAGCCCCTTCCGCCCAACATGCCCATGCCGACCACACAAAAATGAATCCTCTCAGCAGCGCTTCTAAAAGTCAATGATATAGTCATAGAGTCATACAGCATGTAATAGGCACAACATACCCATGCCAACCAACATGCCCCATCTACACTTGTCTGCCTGCGTTTGGCCCATATCCCAATCATCCAATCCTATCCATGTACCTGTGTTAATGTTTCTAAACCATTGTGATAGTGACGTTAATATCATCCATAGGTCTGTGCCCAGAAATGTATTCCCTGTTGGTTCTGCAAACGTCGCTGAGGAATAGTTTCACATTTTTAGGTTTACTTTTTAATTTTAGTTTTAGGCCTTTTTTCCTGCTGCACCTAAACCCAGATTTCATCCGTTTCAGGACACATGACACCAAAACACTCTTTGACTCTCTTGAACCTAGACAGATACAGCATGGAAACAGGCCCCACCACCCACCAAGTCCACGCCGACCATCGATCATCCCTTCACACTAGTTATCCCACTTTCCCATCCACTCCCTGCACACTGCGGGCAATTTACCAAGAGCCAATTAACCTACAAACCCGCGTGTCTTTAGAATATGGGAGGAAACCAGAGCACCTAGAGCCGAGAACGACGGGTGTGCGTGCAAACGCCCCACAGGAAAGCAGCCGAGGTCAGGATCGAACCTTGGTCTCTGGTGCTGTGAGGCAGCGGCTCTACCTGCTGCGCCGCTGTGCCTCAACACGCTACACCATCTATCTGAGGTTCAGCTTCATTAAATTTCAGCAGAACAGATTTCAAAGGCTCTGTCAGTTCCATCCAGAACCGTTAGTCAACATTGCACAGCCTTTCATTCTCCGTTATATTGCAAATGTAGGGGGGGGGGGGATTGTCTTTGGTCTTTTCTTTTTGCTGTCAAAATGGACGGATGACTTTCCCACATTATTCTAGTCCACACATCCAATTTATCTTAATTTCTTTCCAGCTTCCTTGTGCCCTCTTCATAGTTTAGTGAGAACAGCAAATTTAGCAACCAAACCGTTTATAACATTAATCTTGGAAAACTTGCAGAGTTTTGGCCTCAGCACCATCCATGTGGTATGCAACCCTGTGGTGTGTGGTCTTGCTAACCACATGAATCCTATTTATGCTTACAGGTTGTTAACCAGCCAACCTTCTATACAGTGTCAGACACAAGTCTGAAGAAGAGTTCAGTCATACAATGTTGGCTATCCATGTTCTCCAGAGATGCTGCCTGTCCCGCTGAGTTACTCCTGCCTCCTGCAGTTCGTGTAATTTTTTCCGTGACTGCCAGTTTCTAAATGCTTACACTATGAGCTTTTAATCTCAACGATAATCCCTGATATGGCACCTTATCGTATGGCTTCCAGAGATCGCAGGAGAGTGCATCTACCCGTTCCCCTTCATAACACAAAGTGTTGGATGAACTCAGCGGGTCAGGCAGCCTTTGTGGAGGGAATTGCGGTTTATCATTCAATATTCACTGCTCCCCAAATAGACACATCCAAAGGCTTGGATAGAGTGGATGTGGAGAGGATGTTTCCACCAGTGGGAGAGTCTAGGACTAGACGTCATAGCCTCAGAATTAAAGGACTTCATTGAGGAAGGTGATGAGGAGGAATTTCTTTAGTCATACGGTGGTGAATGTGGAATTCTTAGCCGCAGAAGACTATGGAAGCCAAGTCAATGGATATTTTTAAGGCAGAGATAGATAGATTCTTGATTGGTGTCAGAAGTTAAGGGGAGAAGTCAGGACAATGGGTTAGGAGGGAGAGATAGATCAGCTATGATCGAATGGCGGAGCAGACTTGATGGGTCGAATGGCCTAATTCTGCTCCTAGCTCTTATGACATTATGATACATCTAAAATATAGAAACATAGAAAATAGGTGCAGGAGTAGGCCATTCGGCCCCTCGAACCAACACCGCCATTCAATATGATCAGGGCATTTCATGCAGAATCAGTACCCCATTCCTACTTTCTCCTCATATCCCTTGATTCCATTAGCCCTAAGAGCTATATCCAACTCTCTCTTGAGAGAGATTCACAACACTCTGGGTGAAAATGTTTTTCCTGATCTCAGTCCTAAATGGCCTACCCCTTATTCTTAAACTGTGAGCCCTGGTTCTGGACTTCCCCAACATCGGGAACATTTTTCCTGCATCTAGCCTGTCCAATCCTTTAATAATTTTATATATTTCTATAAGATCCCCTCTCATCCTTCAAAATTCCAGTGAATATAAGCCCAGTCAATCCATTCTTTCATCATATGTCAGTCCCACCGTCCCAGGAATTAACCTGGTGAACCTACGCTGCACTCCCTCAATAGCAAGAATATCCTTCCTCAAACTAGGAGACCAAAACTGCACTCAATACTCCAGCTGCAGTCTCATCAGGGCCCTGTACAACTGCAGTACGACCTCCTTGCTCCTATACTCAAATCCTCTCGCTATGTAGGCCAACATGCCATTTGCTTTCTTCACTGTCTGCTGTACATGCACGCTTACTAACCAAGAACCTTAGGTTTAGTTTAAGGGATAAATGGTTTAGAGGAGATCTGAGGTATATTTTATCTGAAGAAGGATCTCGACCCGAAACGTCACCCATTCCTTCTCTCCAGAGATGCTGCCTGACCCGCTGAGTTACTCCAGCTATTTGTGTCTATATGACATCCTCCCCAGATGTTGCCTGGCCCACCGAGGTCCTCCAGCACATTGTGTTTTGATCTAAATAGCAACATTTGCGGTTTTGTGTGTCACCAGTTCCCCTTTATTCACGGCATGTGTTTTCTCTTCAAAGAACATTTATAAATTGATTTTCCTTTCACAAAACCATGTTGAATTTACAAGAATATTTTGGCCAACAGTTTTCTGTTTTCTGTTTCCCTGCCCTTTTAAATAAAAAAGTTACATCTGCTATTTTCAAATCTAATAGAAACTTCCCCGAATTTAAACCTGGGAATTTTGGTGAATTTTTTTGGCGATGCAGCATGGAAACTGGCTCTTCAACCCACTGAGTCCACACCGACCACTGGCCATAGTTCTATGTTATCTCACTTTCTCATGAATGCATTAACTATCTCATTTGGCCGCTTCTTTTGAGACTCTGGGATATAGACCATCAGGACTCTGGGATTAGTCAGCCTGAAGGTTCATAAATTGTACAGGAGTACTGTCCGGGCCGTTGTGTCATACAACACAGAAACAAGCCCTTCAGCCCAGTTAGTCCATGCCGACAAAGATTTCCCATCTACACTAGTCCTAGCTGCCCGCGTTTGGTCCATAACCCTTTAAACCATTCCTATCCATGTACTTGTCCAAATGTCTTTCAAAACGTTGCTCTTGTACCCGATAGTATTTTTTCCAAATTCCTCCCTTTTTCCGAATTCTCTATTGTTAATTCCCCACTCTCTCTAGTAACAGTAAACCCTTTTTAAAAAAAATTATTTGGTATATGAAATATATATATGTGTGTATCCGTTCATGCATTTCTAGCTCGTCGTAAATAAAACTAATTCTTCTTCCTTTATTAATCATTGAGGCAACATTTGTTGTTCTTATTGTTCAATTGAACCTTCTGATCTGACACGCATCTTTCTGCAATTATATGTTTTTCAATGGTTGATACTCTCATTGACCACATTTGGTGGAATTCCCCATGGTATTTTTCTCCTTCATTGGATATATCTTTTCTCTGTATTCTGCAAGATTCCCTTTAAGTCTATCGCTACATCTCAACTCATTGATCTTGTAACCGAATTTCCCAGTTCACGTTCGCTGTTTCTACTTTCATGCTTTCACGATTTCCCTGATTTAAGTTTCAGCTACAAGCCTTGTATTTATGCTTCTCTCCCTCAAAAGGAATGTGAACTTTAACCATATTCCAATTGCTAATACTTAAGGATGCCTTCATTCAGTGGTCATTAATTATAATTCTGTCTCCTTGTACCATACCAGGTCCAGTGTTGCATGCTTTTACATTGACAAAAATGTGCAGTTATAACAAACTATCCTTTAAACATTCTTTTAACTCTTCATCTAGAATTTTTTATCTCGGCTATTTCTGCTATTTCTCCCAGACATTGTGGCTACAACACTCCGGCCAGACATGGTCCTGTGGTCCAAAACAGCCAAGTTAGCATACGTTGTGGAATTGACAGTACTATGGGAAGATGGTGTTGAAGAAGCTTATGAGAAGAAAAAGACCAAGTACTCTAAACTGGCAATTGACGCTGCCCAGAATGGCTGGAAAACCAAGATTTTCCCTGTAGACGTGGGATGCAGGGGATTCGTAGCTGCATTTATGACCAGTCTATTGAAGAAAATGGGGGTGCGTGGTCGCTCCCTCCAACAAGCAATTAAGTCATAGTCAAATTTTGCAGGAAAAAACAGCACTTGGCTTTGGATTAAAAGGAAAGACAACAATTGGGCTGCAAGATGAAGCCATGAGGGTATTGGATTGAGGGGGGTGTACCTGGGACGCCAGGTATCACCGTTGAGCCCTCTGGAGACGTTGTGGGCTTATCAATGAAACGTCAGAGAAGGAGGGTGCCCACCTGAAGACCCCGATGACGTACCTACCCTACCTTGCACCACTCCAATCCCACTGCCAATATCAAGAGTGCCGACATACTACAGGGATTGAAACATCAAGTCCTATTAGCTCTACTGCTCATCTGATTTTTCTTGCCGATATGGAGATTAAAATCCTCCAACATTATAGATACCCCTTCATCACAAGCTCCCATTATTTTCTCCACTATACTCTGTCCTATCATCTGTTTAACGTTCGGGGCTTTATATACCGATCACAAAGTGACTTCTTGCCTTTATTATCTCTTATCTTCCACAAATTGCCTCTATTTCCTGGCATCTGAAATATTGTGATCCCTGTCTATTAAACAAAGACCATCTTTAATTAACAGAGCCACTCGTTATCGTTTCCTACCTTCCTGTACTTCCAAAGTATAAAGTCTTTTGAACACTTTTAAGTCCCAATCTATATCATCCTGCTGTCATTTTGGACCAGAGTATGAAGTGAGAAATATCAATGATCTTCTGGAAGATATCAGGAAGGTCATTTTTGGGGCAGCGCAGTGGCGCAGCAGTAGAGTTGCTGCCTTACAGCACTACAGACCCGGGTTTGATCCTGACTGTGGGTGCTGTCTGTATGGAGCTTGTACGTTCTCCCTGTGACCGCGTGGGTTTTCTACGGGTGCTCCGGTTTCCTCCCACACTCAAAAGACATACAGGTTTGTAGCTTAATTGGCTTCAGTAAAATGATAATCCTTCCCTAGTGTGTAGGATAGTGTCAGCGTACGGGGTGATCATTGGTCGGCATGGACTTGGTGGGCCGAAGGGCCTGTTTCCGTGCTGTATCTCTACTGTATAAAGTAAAGTCTAAGTTGTGACCTGTTACAACAGATGGAGCAAACAAGCATCTCATCAGTTGACACTAAACTCAAACAACGGTGATAGTCTGACGTTTTCAAGAGAGAGTTAGATTTAGCTCTTAGGACTAACGGAATCAAGGGATAGGAGGAAAAAGCCGGAACGGGGTACTGATTTTGGATGATCAACCATGATCATATTGAATGGCGGTGCTGGCTCGAAGGGCTGAATGGCCTACTCCTGCAACAATTTTTTGTGTTTCTATGTTTCCATGTTTAAAGAGCTGAGAGATTGGGAGCGACTTTGTCTGAAAATTGACCCCTCTACCTGCGTGGTGGAGTACTCACTCATTTCCTTGATTCTTCTTGTGACAGAGACAGTAGCAACACGAGAACAGCAGGAGCAGGAGTAGCAGGAACAGTATCAGAGAACCGGCCGCGATCACTCCAACTCGCCCATTGGAACCTGCGTCGAGAGGAAGAGAGGTGAGCAGCGCAAGAAACAAACCTGCATCCTCTCCATGAGACATAGGAGCACAATTAGGCCATTCGGCCCATCTAGTCTGCTCTGCCATTCTCTCATGGCTGATCTATTTTCCCTCTCAGCCCCATTCTCCTGCCTGCTCTCCATCACCTTTGACGCCTTTCCTAATCAAGAATCTACTTTAGTAAGCACAACAGGGTGGCAGATTGGCACAGTGGTAGAGTTGCTGCCTTACAGTGCCAGAGACCCGGGTTTCATCCTCACTACCTCTGCTGTCTTAATGGAGTTTGCACATTCTCCAGTGGGTTTTCTCCGGGTACTCCGGTTTCCTCCCACACTCCAAAGATGTACAGGTTTGTAGGTTACTTGGCCTCTGTAAATAGTCCCTGGTGTGAAGGATGATTGCAGGTCGGCACAGACTCAGTGGGCAGAAGGGCTGTTTCCATATTGGATTCCAGGATGGATCAACAAGTTACAATAAAGATAGACACAGAAAGCTGGAGTAACTCAACGGGACAGGCAGCAGCTCTGGAGAGAAGGAATGGGTGACGTTTCAGATCGAGACCCTTCTTCAGACTCGAAATGTCACCCATTCTTTCTCTTCAGAGATGCTGCCTGTCCCGCTGAGTTACTCCAGCTTTTTGTGTCTATCTTCAGTTTAAACCATTATCTGCAGTTCGTTCCTACAAGTTACGTTGAAGGATGTGGATATTTGAAACTGATTTCTATATTGCATTTTTCCATTATGAAATACACAGCATATCAGTGTCGAACTGAAAAATACAAAGTTGATGGGATGTTACAGAGACATGAACAAACTTCACATCACAGTTTTACAAAGAAATGAGGAATATCAGCACATGCTACTTAAAAATGGGAATTACATCCATTTATCATAGGCTGGGAACGAGGAATGTACCAGATTGATGGACTGAGAGGTTCATACTTGAGTAGAGTGTAACGTGCAGTTCTGGTCGCCCCATTACAGGAAAGATGTGTAGGCTTTGGAGAAGGTGCAGAAGAAGTTTACTGCCTGAATTAGGTGGTATTAGCTACAAGGAGAGGTTGGACAAACCTCAATGCCGGAGGTTGAGGGGAGACCATATGTACAATTATGAGGGGCATAGATAGAGCAGATAGGACTTTTTTCTCTCCCTAGAATAGAAATGTCAAAGACTAGAATGCGTGGCTTTAAGGTGAGAGGGGCAAAGCTTAAAGGAGATGTGCCACCCTAATATTGTACACAGTGGGTGGTGGGTGTCTGGAATGCGCTGTCAGGGGGTGATGTTGGAGGCAAATACTGATAGAATTCTATCAGGTCTCCCCTCAAACTCTCGTGTCCCAGAGATAACAATCCTGATTTGTCCAACCTCTCCATGCAACTAATATCACCTAATCCCTGGGATCAAGGAAAGAGCGTTCACGTCGCGGCCCTGTTTCCACCAATCTTTCCACCACTGCACACAAGAAGCACAAGAAGCGACAAGACAGACACCATTGTATGCAGATGTCGAAAAGTGTGTTCAACTTTGGCTGAACAACTTCTAATCTTGTGTGTGGACTCGATAAGAAGAAAACCCAAACCCTGTGTACAAATCTTACCCCACACATCTCCATTAAACTTATCCCGTACATCTCCATGCCCTATAATCTTTGACATTTCCAGCCCAGGAAAAAATATTTTGACTGCCCTCAAACTCCTATTCCTCACATCATTTTATTTTCTTCTATCAGGCCTTCTCTCAGCCTCTGATGCTCCAGAGAAAACAACCCAGGGTTTGGCCACGACCTTAATGAGTGGCAAAACGAGCTTTCAAACTTAATCCATGCTCTTATTTCACATGTTTTTAAGAGATAAAGCGATACAATCTTGCTAAGAAGTCTCAGCAATAATTGTATCAGCAAAATGCACAACACTTATCCAGAGATTTGCTTCCATTGAAGGGGCACACAGCCATGTCATGTGGGCATTATTGTACTTGGTCATCTGCTCAGACAAATATAGAGTCTGGCAGGGCTCCCATGTGATTGCTCTTTCATACACAGGCGCCAGAGTATCCAAACTGAGGGAAAACTCGGACAAAAGCTCCTTTCACAAAGTGTCCTTAATCTGTCATCTAGCTGCATGATCCCGGGGGCAACATCCTCAGCCCAAGCTGCAACCTTCAGCCCGCTTCATCAATGAACATCTTTCTTTGAGAGGATCGGTTCAAAAATAACCCTGCAGAGTTTTGCTCCATTCACAATTCCGCTACTATTAAGCCTGTCCCACTCCAGTTCTCAGCGGAGCTTCAGCTTTGAGAGAAGATAGACACTAAAAGCTGGAGTAACTCAGGGGGCCAGGCAGCATCTGTGGGGAGTAGGAATGGGTGACGTGTCGGGTCGAGACCCTTCTTCAGACTGACTCCCAGTTCAGCTTTGAGAGAGTGACCGTGGGGGTGCGAAGATTATGCATCTATCTTTCTTTGTTTTCCTCTGGATCTTCAGCTTCAAAAATACCTCGTACCATGCTGCCAGTGACAGACAGGGTTGCACTAACAACCGTCCCACTGTTACCTGGCCAAGGAACTCGGAGCCTTATCCAAAACCCCCAAGCACAGTAGATACCTTCACTGCCAAAGCTCCCCCTTTTCCTCTCTGTTTGATGTCAAATTAAAATGGGTGGAAGGTCCTCCATCAAAGTTCAGCTCATACACCGAGCAACCATGCCATCTCCCACCTGAGTGAATGATCTCAGCCTCCGGGAGCAACCATAGAACATAGAGCAGTGCAGCACAGGGCCAGGCCCTTCAGCCCACAATGTCTGTGCTGACCAAGATGCCGACCAACACATAACCTGATCTGACCTGCCTACACATAATCTGTATCCCTCCACTCCCTGCACATCTATGTGTCAATCCAGTAGTCTCTTAAATGTAAATGCAAACATGGTGCCAAGATCAAGGGCGGCACGGTGACACAGCGGTAGAGTTGCTGCCTTACAGCGCTAGAGACCCAGGTTCGATCCTGACCCTGGGTGCTTGTCTGTACGGAGTTTGTACGTTCTCCCTGTGACCTGCATGGGTTTTCTCCGAGATCTACAGTCTCCTCCCACACTCCAAAGACATACAGGTTTGTAGGCCTATTGGGTTGGTATTAATGTAAATTGTCCCTAGTGTGTAGGACAGTATTAATCTGTGGGTGATTGCTGGTCGGTGCGGACTCGGTAGGCCAAAGGGACCGTTACTGCGCTGTATCTCTAAACTGAACTAAACTAAGACATGGTGTTTTTGTATCGTACAGTAGATCCGGTTACTCCGGAATGAACAATGTCTGACTCCATTCATTTGTTACAGCAATGATGAGCTTCAATAAATGGCCCTTAGTTTGGCGTTCATCCAAGCCCAGGGGTCGTTAAAAAATAAACATTTCACTGCATTATTCAATCTGACCAATGGTTTGCTTCACTTACGCTGGAATTCCTTCCCCGTCCAGTGGGGAAATAATTGCCAAAGCTTCACTTTAAAATAAACATTCTTTCCCCAAAACCTTTTGACTCTTACCGAGAATGCAGGTGCCGTAGACTGGGTCACAGTTGGCCTCGATGCAGGGGCAAGGGTGGACACAGTTGGCTCCGTAGAGTCCCGAGGGACAAGTCATGTTGCAGCTGGTGAAGGAAAGGGAGAGGTCAATGTTGGAGAAACAGCTTTTAGTTTAGTTTTATAGATACAGCGTGGAAACAGGCCCTTCGGCCCATTGGGTCTGCGCCAATGAGAGATCCCCCTGCACTAGTTCTATCCTCCAGATTAGGGACAATTTACAGAAGTCAAGTCAAGTCAATTTTATTTCTATAGCACATTTAAAAACAACTCTCGTTGACCAAAGTGCTTTACATTAGTGCAGGTACTAACTTGCTACAAACAGTGGTACATAGATCAACAATACATACATAAATACATACAGCGCTCCCTCAGAGGACCTCAAGAAAAGCTTGAGTGTAGAAATAACCTGCAAACCTTAGTTAGGTACAAAATGCAAGATTAACACAGCGGGTCAGGCAGCATCTCTGCAGAGGAGGAAGAGGTGATATTTCTGAAACCTCACCTATTCCTGTTCTCCAGAGATGCATCTGACCCTCGGAGTTAATCCAGTATTTAGTATCTATCTTCATTATAAACCAGCATCTGCAGTTCCAACCTACAAATCTGCATGTCTTTGGAATGTGGGAGGAAACTGGAGCACCCGGAGAAAACCCACATGGTCACTGGGAAAAACGTACAAATTCCATACAGACAACACCCATAGTCAGGATCGAACCCAGATCTCTGGCGCTGTAACCCTCTAGCCTGCGCAACCTATCCCTATAGCTCAGGCCCTCAAGTTCTGGCAACATCCTCGTAAATCTCCTGTGCACTCTTTCCAGCTTAATGGCATCTTCCCTGCAGCAGGCTGACCAAAATTGAACAAAGGCCAACAGTAATTCCAGAAACTGGGGACTATCAGACTCCATGGAGGGAACTTTGAATGAAACAGAATTGGACTGCTGGCTCACCATCACTACATTACATAACGTCTGCATTCTCTTCACCTTTAATAGAAAGAGAAACAGAGTTAATGGTTCAGAAAGACTCCCGGACTGATGCTACCTGACCCACTGAGCATTTCCAACTATTTCCGTTTTATTTCAGATTGTCGTCACCAATTTATTTTTTTCATTTTCATTCTCAGAGTTAAGAGTGTTTAATTGGCATGTGTGCCTGCCACGGAACAATGAAATTCTTACTCGCTGCAGCTTTACACGCCTGCAAAAAGCAATAACACACAGATACATATGGAGTAATATATAAAATAGGCAATATGTAGGGAATGCATAGGGAAAAGACAGAGTGGATGCACAGGGTCTTTCACCCAGGGTAGAAGGAATCAAGAACCAGAGGACATTGGTTTAAGATAAGAGGGGAAAGATTTAATAGGAACCTGAGGGACAATGTTTTCACTCAGAGGGTGGTGGGTATATGGAATGAGCTGCCAGAGGAGGTCTTTGAAGCAGGTACTTAAACAGCATTTAAAGGACACTTGGACGTACATGGATAGGAAAGGTTTAGAGGGATACAAGTTTAGAAGAATGAGGGGGGACCTCATTGAAACATACAAAGAGAATGTTTTCACTGGTGGAAGAGTCTAGGACTAGAGGCCGTAGACTTAGAATTAAAGGACGTTCTTTTAGGAAGCTGAGGAGAAAATTCTTTTGTCAGAGGGTGGTGAATATGCAGAATTCTTTGCCACAGAAGGCTGTAGAGGCCAAGCCAGTGGATATTTTTAAGGCAGAGATAGATAGGTTTTTGATTAGTACAGGTGATAGAGTTATGGGGAGAAGGCAGGAAAATGGGGTTAGAAGGGAGAAATAGATCAGCCATGATTAAATGGTGGAGTAGACTTGATGGGCTGAATGGCCTAATTCAACTCCTATCACCAATAACCTTATGAGACAGGGGTGGGGAAATGGGACAAATTTAGGTGGGTCATCTTGGTCGGAAGATAGATACAAAGTGCAGGAGTAACTCAGCGGGTCAGGCAGCATCGCTGGAGAAAAGGAACAGGTGATGTTTTGAGATGGAACCCTCCTGCAGACCCTTTTTCAGGCTTAATCTTGGTCAGTTTGGGCGAGTTGGCTGAAGGGCCTATTTCCATGCTGCATGACTAATCAATAATACAATCAATTAATAACCATGAAATGAGGTAACCATAATAGTGCAAAACACAAAGTCTGTCATGCACCCGGAGATAGTCCATAGAAGATCAAGGTTGCTGAGGCAGCGTTGTGGAATTTTTAAGAGCTTGGTGGTTGTTGTTCTCATCACTAATATCAGCAGGTTTAAACAACCTCATGACTCTTGGAAAGACACAAAAAGCTGGAGTAACTCAGCGGGACAGGCAGCATCTCTGGAGAAAAGGAATGGGTGATGTTTCGGGTCGAGACCCTTCTTCAGTGGTTAGGGATAAGGGAAACGAGAGATATAGACGGTGATGTAGAGAAATAAAGAACAATGAATGAAAGATATGCAAAAAAGTGAGGATGATAAAGGAAACAGGCCAGTTAACTGTTTGTTGGTTGAAAACGAGAAGCTGGTGCGACATGGGTGGGGGAGGGATAGAGAGAGAGGGAATGCCGAGGCTACCTGAAGTTAGAGAAATCAATATTCATACCACTGGGCTGTAAGCTGCCCAAGCAAAATATGAGATGCTGTTCCTCCAATTTGCGTTTAGCCTCACTCTGACAATGAAGGAGACCGAAGACGGAAAGGTTAGTGTGGGAATGGGAAGGAGAATTAAAGTGTTTAGCAACCGGGACGATCAGGTAGGTTCAGGGGGGCTGAGCGCAGATGTACAGCGAAATGATCGCCCAGTCTACGTTTGGTCTCGCCGATGTATAAAAGTCCACATCTTGAACAATGGATACAGTGGATAAGGTTGGAGGAGGTGCAAGTGAACCTCTGCTTCACCTGGAAGGACTGTCGGGGTCTACTCATAACTCTTGGTTTGTGTAGGAAAGAACTGCAGGTACCGAGGATAGACACAAAATGCTGGAGTAGCTCAGCGGGACAGGCAGCATCTCTGGAGGGAAGGAATAGGTGACGTTTCAGGTCGAGACCCTTCTTCAGACTTTGACTGATGTATGAAAAGGGAGGGTTTAGAGGGATATAGGCCAAATACTGTCAAATGGGACCAGTGTGCCAACTTGGTTGGCGTTGTTAATGTGGCTCTAAGACTCCATGAAAGCAGCCTTGTTCTGCTACAGTTCGCCTACTGCCACAACAGGTCCACGGCTGATGTAATCTCCTTGCACTCATCCCTGGAACACCTGGATAAGAAGGTCACCTATGAAAGATTCCTATTCATCAACAGCAGCTCTGCTTCCAATTCCATCATCCCAACCAAGCTCACCTAGGTCAGCATGGACAAGTTGGGCTGATGGGCCTGTGTCTACGAGAGAACTGCAGATGCTGGTTTACACCGAAGATAAGACACAAATTGCTGCAGTAGCATCTCTGGGGAATTTAGGCGGACGTTTCAGGTCGAGACCATTCTTCAGACTGGAGTCTGAAGAAGGGCTTGTTTCTGTGCCACAGAGCTCCATGACTCTAAAAGGCCACTGCGCGAACAACCTTAATCAGGGCTACTGCACGGGGTGTGGGTTTTTTGCTGCACTATCTGGCAAGGCTAAAAATAATTCAAGCTGTTCTCTCCAAGCTCTGCAGCAAGTTGACTCCAACAGCAGCCATCCTCCGCTGAAACCTCACAGCCACTTTTGCAGCCAATTGTTCTGTGAAAGGTTGCGATGGAATCATTCAGTTTGCCCAGCTGGAAGCAACATTTCGGCCGATGCCAAGGAATGCTGGAGAGGAGAGGGAGACAGGGAGGGGTCGAGGCAAGTAGCATTCTAAAACAGCAGATCCATTTATGTTAATGTCAAAACAAATTCCTGTCAGACGGCACTTTTTTTTCCACTGGAGTTTCGAAGATCTTTCCACTTTTGCATTTTGCAAATCCCAGCATAACTGAAGGTTGACCACAAGGGTAAAGGAATATGTATTTTGGTCTGCGACTGTAAAATAAACAATCCTTCAGACGCAGCCCCCAGCGCTCCCCCTCCACATCCTACCGTCTCATCCCCCCATTTTTAAAAATCGCCAGGACTCAAAGAGTGTAGAGCAGGTGAGGAAGAGGCTAGATTCAGGCAAGATTCCAGCTGGATTCTTTCCTGCAACATCCGTTCAAAATCTCCTTGAAGACTCAGACAGCCCTTGCATGCCAAAGCTAAATTAGACACACAAACACAGTATTTACCCTGCCCCCACTAACCCCTCCCCACCCCCCCTCCTCCATCCACCCCATCTCTGGCCCCAGAGGCTCAGAGTGAAACAATGTGCTGGTACGCTAACTCCACACTCCAGCACTTTCCAATCGACCTAACGCTCTGATACAGAGCCAGCTTAAATGTCGCTGTTACTGGCTCCTTCATTAAACGAAACCACATGAAAGGCTGCAGATCTGCAGTGTTGAGCTACATTTAACTCAGCGTTGAGGCGGTGGGTTAGGGGCGTTGTCTCAATGTTAGATTCAGAGCTACTCTTCTGACATTCAGGTCAAGTGTCAGCCTTCCTTTAGTGATAGCTCGCTCCCCCTGGAGTCAGAAGGTCACGGGTTCAATTTTACTCAAGGGCTTCAAACCATTTCAAACTGAGTTGACACTTCAGCATAATGAACGATGCAGCTAATTGCAGTGCTGCCAAACTTACAGGCAACCCCATCCATGGAGCTGGTAGTGAGAGGAACATCAACCAGAGGTTACCTATATGCAAACTTCAATTCTGACTATTGGATCTATAGAACGTGCTGCCTCAAAAAGACAACCAACATCATCAAAGACCCACACCACCATGGCCACGTTCTCGTTTCATTTCTAACCCGGGAAGAAGTTACAGGAGCCTGAAACCGTGACCTCCAGGTTCGGCAACTGTTCTTCCCAACAACCATCAGCCTCTTGTACACTGCACAACACTAAACTATGAACTTCTATGGAAGATAGACACAAAATGCTGGAGTAACTCAGCGGAACAGGCAGCATCTCTGCATAGAAGGAAGGGGTGACGTTTCGGGAGGAGACCCTTCTTCAGACTGAAAAAGGGTCTCGACCCGAAACGTCACCCATTCCTTCTATCCAGCGATGCTGCCTGTCCTGTTGAGTTACTCCAATATTTTGTGTCTATCTTTGGTGTAAACCAGCATCTGCAGTTTCTTCCTACACATATGAACTTCTATTGACTGTGTTTGGTTGCAAGATGGGTATATATTCTTTGCACTAGTATTATGGTTATTAGTTTCCTGAATTTTTGTTTATTACCCCGTATATATATTCTATGTTTATTGTATTTACAATTCTGTTACGCTGTTGCAAGTAAGAATTTTGTTGTACTATTATTGATACATATGATAGTAAAACTCTCTGGACTTGGTTCATTATACATGGTAGAGGACACACAGAGGCTTCTTATGATTGAACACCATTGATTTCAACATAAAGCAGGGGGCTGGTGGAAACAAATGAGGATTAAAGAACATAGAACTGTACAGCACAAAAATAGGCCCTTCGACCCATTATATCTGTGCCAAACCATCTCCTATCTGCCTGCATGTTATCCACATCCTCCATTCACTGGATATCCACGAGCCTATCCAAAAGTCTCTTAAACCCCACAATCATATCTGCCTCAACCACCATCCCCAGCAGTGCTTTCCAGGCACCCACCATCCTCTGTGTAAAATACGTGCCCTGCACATTATCACTACCCTACCATATTAGGGACAATTTTACATTTACACATTTATACCAATTGAATTAACCTACAAACCTGCACTTCTCCTAGGTGGCGTAGCTGTAGACCTACTGCCTTACAGCACCACAGACCCGGGTTCGATCCTGACTACGGGTGCTTGTCTGTACAGAGTTTATATGTTCTCCATGTGACCTGCGTGGGTTTCCCCTGAGATCTTCGGCTTCCTCCCACACTCCAAAGACGTGCAGGTTTGTAGGTTAATTCAATTGGTATAAATGTGTAAATGTAAAATTGTCCCTAATATGGTAGGGTAGTGATAATGTGCGTGGTTCGCTGGACGGTGCGGACTCGGTGGGCCAAAGGGCCTGTTTCCATGCAGTATCTCTAAACTAAACTAAAATAAACTTTTCCCTCTCACCTTAAAGTTATGCTCTGTAGCATTTGATTATCATAGGAACAAGTTTCTGACCGTCTATCCTATCTATAGCCTCTCATAGTTTTATATACAAATTATGAGAGGCTTAGATAGGGTAGACAGTCAGAACCTTTTTCACACTGTAATAAGCTTGTTCAGCTTCATTCAGAAACAAAGACACATATTTATCATTGAACTGCACATATTTCAGGCTGTGAGGGTCTATGATCCAGTAGTCTGTCTGCCAGAGCTTTACAACAGCTTAAGGCTCATAATGTTGCCAAGCAGTTTCCGACATGCTTATCATAGTTTAATGAATATAGAACGATTCTGGTTGATGAACAAACATTCCAGCCAACCATTGATAACTTGACAATCCAAACTGTGGCTCAACTGCCCTAAGGTTTTATTGCATGTTTTACGATGATCTTGCCAGGACTTGAGGGCCTAAGCTTTAGGGAGAGGTTGGTCAGGCTGGGACTTTATTCCTTGGAGCACAGGAGGCGGAGGGGTGATCTTATAGAGGTGTGTAATATCGGGAGGAGGATAGATAGGCTGAATGCGCAGAGTTTTTTTTAGCCAGACCAAGGGAATCAAGAACCAGAGGACATAGGTTTAGGGTGAAAGAGTGAAAATAATTGAACCTGAGGGACAACCTTTTCACACAGTGGGTGGTGGGTATATGGAACAAGCTGCCAGAGGAGGTAGTTGAGGTAGAAACAAAGGACTGCAGATGCTGGTTAATAAGTAAAAGGACACAAAGTGCTGGAGTAGTTCAGCAGGTCAGGCAGCATCTCTGGAGAACACGGATAGGTAACTATGGAAGAACGGGTCGTGCCCCTTCTTCAGACTTAGTTAAGGCAGGTACCATAACAACATTTAAAAGACACTTGGACAGGTACATGGATAGAAAAGGGTTAAAGGGATATGGGTAAAACACAGGCAGCTGGGACTAGTGTAGATGGGGCATCTTGGTCAGCATGAACAAGATGGGCTGAAGGGCCTGTGCTCTGTTGTTTCTGTGCCGTACAACCATGGCTCTATGTGATGGGCCGAATCATGCTGTGTACAATCATAACATGCGATACAGGTATATATTTACCCATAGACATGAGGAACTGTAGTTTCTGGTTTAAAAAAAAAATACACAGAGAACTGGAGTAACTCAAGCAGGTCAGGTGGCATCTTCAGGTTTGAGAAAGGGTCCCAACCCGAAAAGTCACCTACCCATGTTCTACAGAAGTGCATATGTACCCGGATGGGAAAAACGTGGCTACTCATTGAGCAGTGCATTGAGGCTTAAATGATGAATAACTCCAAGATGGTGGCAGTGGAAGGTGAAGGGGAAAGTCAGTGTCTGTGAATAATCCATGAATTCACCTCCCACATCCACAGACAGGAGTCTTAGATCCACGGTCAGCTTATTGTGGCATTATTGTCTAGCCTATAAAGCAGAAAGACTCACTCAAAGATATTGTTGTCTCTTTTCTCTCTCCCGCACGGTGGCACAGTATCGGCACGGTGGCGCAGCGGTAGAGTTGCTGCCTTGCAGCGCCGGAGTCCCGGGTTCAATCCCGACTACGGGTGCAGTCAGTATGGAGTTTGTACGTTCTTTCCGTGGCCGTGTGGGTTTTCTCCAAGACCTTCGGTTTCCTCCCACACTCCAAAGACGTACATGTATGTAGGTTAATTGGCTTGGTGCATGTGTGTGTAGGATAGTGTAGGTGATCGCTTGTCAGCACGGACTCGATGGGCCGAAGGGCACTGTACCTCCAAACTAAACTAAACTAAAGCACAATACCAAGTGAGTATTGTACAGATAAAAGCTGCATTCTTCACACATGCTCTTTTACATCAAATATTAAGGAGCCCAAATGCTATTTTAAAGCCACGGAAAAGATCTCCCCAGTGCCCTGAACAAACCTTGTCCCTCATTCATCCCTCCCAGAACGACCTTGACCTACCAACTACCCGCTCAAAGTCAATTCAATGTCTCACTCACTTTCCACTGACTGGTCAGCATGCAAGAAAAGCTTCTCACTGTGCCTCAGTACACGTAACAACAGACTAAACGGAACTGTGTGATGATGCACAAGATAAAGTATTGCAATACATAGCAAGTCAGTCAGCATCTAAAGAGAGGACAACAGAGTGGAGGGAAACACATACAGTTTACAGTCGCAGAGCGGCAATGCAAGATCCCAACAGCCTTGTAGGGCCAGGTCGACCCCAACATCACCGACCAAGTGCCGCCGCCAGGACAACGGCCCTTTAAGCCCAAGGTAACACTCGATATTTTTAAGAACATTGATTTTTAAAATCTACAAGATGGCTCTGGAAATGTGGAAACAATGTGCCTCGGAAGAAACCTATTATTTTTAACACGACAATCATTGCACTCTTATATTTATGTAGGATTAGTTTAGTTTAGTTTATTGTCACGTGTACCGAGGTACCGTGAAAAGCTTTTGTTGCGTGCTAACCAGTCAGCAGAAAGACAATATACGATTACAATCCAGTCATTTACAGTGTATAGATATATGATAAGGGAATAACGTTTAGTGCAAGGTGAAGCCAACAAGGTCCAATCAAGAATAGTCCGAGGGTCACCAATGAGGTAGATAGTAGTTCAGCACTGCTCTCTGGTTGTGGTAGGATGATTCAGTTGCCTGATTACAGCTGGGAAGAAACTGTCCCTGAATCTGGAGGTGGAGGAGATTATATTATGCGCCAATGGTCTGGTATTATTTTACTGGATTGTATGCAAACCGAAGCATTTCACTGTATCTAGGTACACGTGCCAATGAAGTAACCATCGAACCTGCCAAAATTACTCTGTGCATTCACCCTATCTATTCCCCTCTGCAAGCAGATTCAGTTTTGGTTCAGATTTCGAACTTTGCCAAAAAAGATTTTGGTTCTTTTTCTGTTCCTTTTTCCACTGTGCAGGAAGCACTTTGGGAATACGCGAAATGTGCTGAAAAGCATGCGGTCTCGAATGCTCTCGTTTGCTTTATTCTTGCCAGCGAGAGTTAACCCCGAGCTGCCTGTGTAACAACAGTAATGAGTAACATCTTATAACACCAAGATGATGTTCCGAGGGAACGCCGGAGCGGAGGGATAGGGAGAGATGAGGGGAAAGTGAGTAGACATAGAATCATAGACTCAGAGTCATCGAGTGATACAGCGTGGAAACAGGCCCTTCGGCCCAACTTGCCCACACCGGCCAACATGTCCCAGCTACACTCGACCCACCTGCCTGCGTTTGGTCCATATCCCTCCAAACCTGTCCTATCCATGTACCTGTCTAACTGTTTTTTAAATGTTGGGATAGTCCCAACTACCTCATCTGGCAGCTTGTTCCATACATCCACCACCCTTTGTGTGAAAAAGTTACCCCTCAGATTCCTATTAAATCTTTTCCCCTGCACCGTGAATCTATTTATTTTTAATTTTTAAACAAATTTTAAAAAATGTTCGGCACGGACTTGAAGGGCCGAGATGGCCTGTTTCCGTGCTGTTATGGTTATATGGTTATGTACTCTGGTCCTCGATTGCCCTACTCTGGGCAAGAGATTCTGTGCATCTACCCGATTTATTCCTCTCATGTTTTAATTAATTGTACTGAAGATGGGAGGAGGGGTTGAGTCGAAGGGAGATTTTCTCTTACGGCAGGACAGGATACAGGTGGCAGATTTATGGTTACATTGGGACGTGATTACAACAGGTTGGAAGCTCAACAAAGAGACATTGATTTGGAGTCTGCAGCCAGCAAAATAATGTCAATGATCTCAGCAGAGGATGGGCTAAGGTAAGGATGGGAAGCATGAAATGTAGAAGCTAAACATCCTTGTGGATTAACTTATGGAATAAGTTCACTTCCTCCCACTTCCTCTACATTTCACTCCTCCTCTTCTCTCCTTATCTGACCCCCTTTTGACTCCTTGTCACCTCCAGCCTCCACCACCTCTCTGCTATAAAAGCATTCACAGAATGGCCTCCTCCTGTTTCTGAAATACTGCTCTGGAAGCTTTCAAAAAATACTTTAGTTGTGGTGGGAAGGATGTTTAATTTTGGTTTAGATGTACAGCATGAAAACAGGCCCACCAAGTTCACGCTGACCATCGATCACCCGCTCACACAGGTTCTATGATATCCCACTTTCTCATCCGCTCGCTACTAACTAGAGGCCAATTAACCGACAGACCCGCACGGCTTTGGGACATGGGAGAAAACCGAAGCACCCGGAAACTCATGCAGCCACAGGGAGAACATGCAAACTCCTCACATACAGCACCCGAGGATTGAACCCAGGTGTCTAGGACTGTGGGGCAACAACTCTACCACCGTGCCGCCATTTTATCTGACTCTCTTTTCTCTTCTTTACACCTCTAGCCTTCACCGCCTCTCCAACATTAAAACATTAACATAAAGGCCTCCTCCTGTATCTGAAAGAAAGCTTTGGAGACCTTCAAAGATACATTAATGGTGGTGGTGGAAGGGGGATCCCTTTGTTTCCAGAGCAATCTTTATCCTATTGACCTCTGTAAATTGGAAACTTCTCAGATCTTCCAGGTCCAACTCTAGTCGGTAACTGCCACCGCTCTTTCACGTTTGGGCCAGAACAGTTACTTTGCCCGAATGAGATGAGGAGGAATTTCTTTAGCCAGAGAGTGGTAAATCTGTGGAACTCAAGAAGGGGGCTGAGAATGCAACCTTGCGGAGCACCAGTGTTGAGGATTATCGTAGAGAATGAATTGGCCCCTATGCTCACTGATTTTGGTCTGTTTGTCAGGAAGTCAAGGATCCAGTTGCAGAGATGAGTGCTGACTCCAAGTCCCGCGAATTTGTATGATGAGCTTGGATGGTATAATGGAGTTGTAGTCTATGAATAGGAGTCTGACGTCTCGCTTATCCAGGTGCTCCAGATATGAGTGTAGGGCCAGGGCGATGGTATCGTCTGTGGACCTGTTGTGGCGGTAGGTGAACTGCAGTGGGTTAAGGCCGTCTGGTCGACAGGATTTAATGCTTTCCAGAACTAGCTTTTCATAGCATTTCATGATGGTGATTGTCAAGGCCACTGAACGGTAGTCATTTAGGCATGATGTCTTGCTCTTCTTCGGCACCGGGATGATGGTGGTCTTCTTGAAGCAGTTGTGTACCTCAGAACAGAGTAGGGAGAGATTAAAAATGTCTGTGAATATTCCCGCTAGCGGGTCCGTGCAGCTACTAAGGGCACGGCCAAGAACTCTGTCTGGGCCAGTTGCTTTCCATGGGTTTGCCTTCAGGAAGACCAATCTCACCTCAGTAACTGTGACCCTGGGAAGGGGCACACTTGAGACTGAAGGGCCAGGTGTCACTGCCCTGCTGGCCTTCTGCTCGAAGCGAGCACAGAAAGAATCAGATAAGGCTGCACTATCACTAATGATGTTGCGTGACCTTGCTTTGCAGCCAGTTGTAGTATTCAAACCGTGCCACATTCTGTATGTGTCCGAGTGATTATACTGGGACTCAAGTTTGTCCCGGTATTGTCACGGCACCCTTGATGGCTTTGTGGAGATCATAGCGGGCTTTCTTGTACTGCTCGGGATCGTTTGGCTTGATGCAGCGGACCTGGCCTTCACCTGTGAATGTACCTCACGGTTCACCCCCGGTTTCCGGTTGGGGAACTCTCAGATTGTCTTTGTCGGCACACAGTCTTCCACGCACTTGCTGATGAAGTCAGTCACGGCAGTGGCGTACACATTCAGGTTAGCTGCGGAGACCCTGAATATGGACCAGTCCACTGACTTAAAGCAGTCGCGTAAGATGTCATCCGTGTCCGTTGACCAGCATTTCACAACTCTGTGTACCGGATCCTCGTGCTTCAGTTTTTGTTTGTAGGCAGGGAGCAGAAGCACAGCTAGGTGATCAGATTTCCCAAAATGTGACTGATGGGACAGAGCGGTAAACATTTTGTGTTGATGTGTAGCAGTGGTCGAGGGTGTTCTGGCCCCTGGTGGGACAAGAGGCATGGTGGTGGTACTTTGGTAGAATGCCCTTGAGATGGCTTGTTTGAAGTCTCCGGCTAGGGTCAGGGGTGTTCTATCTCAAGGTTACAATGGAGGAGTACAGTTCGTTCAGAGCAAGTTTGACTTCTGGATGGGAGGGGGGAGGGTGTGTAGATTGCTGTCAGGATTGCTGAGGTGAATTCCCTTGGCGGGTAGTAGGGGCGGCACTTCACAGTCGGATAATCCAGCTTCTTGGGAGCATGGATTCGCCAGGAATGCTATGTCTGAGCACCAAAAGGTATTGATTAGAAAAAAACAGACACCACCGCCTCTAATCTTGCCTGAAGACATTGTACTGTCCATCCGGTGACTGGATCAAGGGGCGTCAGGGGTTATGGGGAGAAGGCATGAGAATGTGGTTGAGAAGGAAAGATGGATCAGCCTGTTAGAATGGCTTCTTATTCTTCTTGCGTTTGAGGTAGCAGAAGTTATGTAACGATCTCCAGGCGCTGTAGCCAGTTCATTGGCGAAGTTGGCTCAATGGGTTGAATGGCCTAATTCTGTTCCTATAACTCATGAACTGGATGTGGATGTGGAAAGGATGCTTCAAATGGTGGGAGATTCTAGGGTCGTAGCCTCAGAATTAAAGGGCGCACTTTCAGAAAGGAGGTGAGGAGGAACATCTTTAGTCAGAGGGTAGTTAATCTGTCGAAGTCATTGCCACAGAGGGCTGTAGAGTCCAAGTCAGTGGATATTTCTAAGGCAGAGATAGACAAATTCTTGATTGGAACAGGCGTCAAGAGTTATGGGGAGGGCAGGAAAATGGGATTAGGAGGCAGAGTCAGCCCATGATTGAATGGCGGAGTAGACTCGATGGGCCGAATGGCCTAATTCTACTCCTATAACTTGTGAACTTGTGAACATTATCTGTCAGAGGGGACACTTATTCTTGGTTTGCCGTTTCAATGGCCCAGGCAGGAGATCAGTGCAAAAATCATTAGATGGGACTGAATATGCAGGCACACACAGCTATGCTTCCTGCAAAGGAGAGATGAGAATGGCAGGGCTTTAAATATCAGCGCTCTCTTGACCCTGGGACTTCTGCTCGCGGTAGTCCCAGAAGCCGAGGGGCAGGAAATATTCAGCAGCCACTTCCTTGGGACCGACGGGCTGGAGGTCTCGTTGAATCCGACAGTGTTGTGGAACGCTGATTGTTATTCATTTAGCCAGTCTGGCAGCCGCTGAATCAGATTGTCATTCACTGCGGGAAGAGCACAGGTTCACACAAAACCCCAGGAAAAAATCGCTCGCTCCATTAATTTCACAGCCTCGTCCTTTGGGTCTGAAGGTTGAACGCTGGAGGCCGAGGAGAGACTTGTCAGAAGTTTATAAATTTCTGAGAGGCACAAAATGCTGGAGTAACTCAGCGGGTCAGGCAGCATCACTGGAGATCATGGATAGGGGACGTTTCAAATCGGGACCCTTCAGCGTGGACAGAGACTTTTTTCCAGCATGGAAATGTCAAAGACTTGGGAGCATAGCTTTAAGGTGAGAGGGGGCAAAGTTTAATGGAGATGTGCGGGCAAGTTATTTTTTCAACAGAGAGTGGTGGGGGCCTGGAACGTGCTGCCAGGGGTGGTGGTGGAGGCAAATACGAGAGTGGCGTTTAAGAGAATTTCAGGTTGGCGCATTGATATGCAGGGAATGGAGGGAGATGGATCACGTGCAAGAAGAGATTAGTTTAACTTTTGTCATTGTGGGCCGAAGGGCCTGTTTCTGTGTTGCACTGTTCTATGTTCGAAGCTAAATATATTTCAGAATGTTCCAACCAGATCTCATTAAAAAAAAAAGTCACTCCGTCAGATTTCTTTGCTCTCAAATTAGAAATCAGAGAGATATTCCAAAAGCAAGTGTGTGTGTAAAATCCCCAAATCTTCAGGAATTCAACAGCTTTGGTCTTGACTTCAAAGCTATTCACTCTGCAGCCTTTAAACTTCTTAGGTTAGATATTGGATCCATGTTTCCATATGCAGTGGTGGAGTTGCTGCTTCACAGCGCCAGAGACCCGGGCTCGATCCTGACTACGGGTGCGGCTTGTATGGAGTTTGTACCTTCTCCCAGTGACCGCATTAGTTTTCTCCGGGTGACAATAGACAATAGGTGCAGGAGTAGGCCATTCAGCCCTTTGAGCCAGCACCGCCATTCAATGTGATCATGGCTGATCATCCCAATCATCCCAATTCCTGCCTTGCCCCATATCCCCTGACTCCGCTATCTTTAAGGGCCCTATCTAGCCCTCTCTTGAAAGTATCCAGAGAACCGGCCTCCACCGCCATCTGAGGCAGAGAATTCCACAGACTCACCACTCTCTGTGTGAAAAAGTGTTTCCTCATCTCTGTTCTAAATGGTTTACCCCTTATTCATAAACTGTGGTCCCTGGTTCTGGACTCCCCCAACATCGGGAACATGTTTCCTGCCTCTAGCTTGTCCAAACCCTTAATAATCTTATATGTTTCAATAAGATCCCCTGTCATCCTTCTAAATTCCAGAGTATACAAGCCCAGCCGCTCCATTCTCTCAAGCATATCCCGTGAATTAACCTTGTAAACCTACGCTGCACTCCCTCAATAGCAAGAATGTCCTTTAAATTAGGGGACCAAAACTGCACACAATACTCCAGGTGCTCCGGTTTCCTCCCACATTCCAAAGACGTACAGGTTTGTAAGTTAATTGGCTGCGTAATAATTGTAAAATTGTCCTTAGTGTGTAATATGTGCTAATGTACGGTTTGGTCAATGGTCAGTGTGGATTCAGTGGGCCGAAGGGCCTATTTCCACACTGAATCTCTAATGTCTAAAGTCTAAACTCACAAGCTATTATAGACACCTGATAATTTTCCTGAACCTCCTCCCTTCAAAGGACTAGTTGAAGTGGAACCTCTGTAATTCCAAGATGTGTCCTAATCTACTGATCAGGGATCGCTGGCTGTTAATGCCACATTGGACTCTGAAAGAACAGGGATGTGGATGTCATGATGTAGTGCGATGGTTTCATGCACAGTACAGACATCTCATGGAGTCATAGAACAGAGTAATAGCCCCTTCTGCCTAATGACTCCATGCAGACCACTTTATTAAAGTTATAGTCATACAGCACGGAAATACACCCGTCGGCCCAACTCATCCATACTGACCAAGATGGCATATCTAGGTTAGTCCCATTTTCACATTATTCCCCTAAATCTTTCCTATCCATGTTACAGTCTGCCTTTTAAACATTCTTATTGTACCTCCCTCAACTACTTTTTCTGGCAGCTCATTCCATATATCCAATATGTGAAAAAATTGCTCCTAAGGCTCCTATTAAATGTTTCCCCTCTCAACTTAAACCTACGCCCTCTAGTTCTTGATTCCCCTCCCCTGGGGAAAAGACTCGCTGGGCCGAATGGCCTGATGCTCTGCTGTATTACTCTCTGTTCACACAGAGGAAGCCCTCGCGATCACAGGGTGCACTGGTGGAGTTTGCCTGAACTCCACACAGACAGCTCCAGAGGTCAGGATTGAACCCGGGTCTCAGGCGCTGTGAGGCAGCAGCTCTACCAGCTCCGCCACTGTGTTGCCCCTTGTTCTCCCCACTTTCCCATCAACTGTCTCCACATTCAACCACTATCCTATGCATCTGGGACCGCTTCGAGTGACCTAACCCATCTGTCTCTGAAGGAAACCCATGCAGTCACAGGGAGAACATGCAAACTCCACACAGACAGCCACCAGTTGTCAGATTTGAACCAGGATGCTGGAGTTGTGGATACAGCAACTCTACCAGCTGAAGATAGACACAGCGGGTCAGGCAGCATCTGTGGAGAAAAGGAATAGGTAACATTTCAGCTCAAGACCCTTCACCCCGGATATCAAATGTCATGAGATGAAGGGTCTCGACACGTCACCTATTCCCTTTTCTCCAGAGATGCTGCCTGACCCGCTGAGTTACTCCAGCATTTTGTTTTTTATCTTCGGTGTAAACCAGCATCTGCAGTTCCTTCCCACACAACTCCACCAGCTGCACCACCGTGCCATCCTGTCGTGGGCACTTCATTGCAAAGGACCTCATCAGCCAGAGGAGCTCAAACAAGATCACCAAATCCTTTGCAATGTGGCTGCTGCAAAGTCAAGACATCAAGAAAAGGCACGGCTTAAGATGTAATTTGAGTCGGGTCTGAGATTATTCAGAAGGTTGTTGCTGTTGTTTTAACTGCTGGTCCTCGATGAAAGCTAAAGTAAATCTTTCATTTATGCAACAACAGGCCAACATCTGGAAATACTTTCCTCCCAGCCCAATCATCTGCAGCATGTGTACCTGGGCCCCACTGGGGCTAATATTATTCAGCGTGGACAAGTTTTGTCTGGCATTCTCAAATATCTGCAAATTTGCCATCTATTCAACAACCAAACTTGGAGTTCAATGTCACAACAAGGGATGTACCAGCAGTGATCTAATAGCATCAATCTCAAAACCCCTGGTGCTTTTGTTGTGACTGTGTACACTCACATATATAAAAATGGTACATGCCACTATCTTGTTTTCCAACCAGGTTACACGCGTGTTTATTAAGCATGTGTAACGGCACCTTTTTCTCTACAAAACAAATTTAGTCTTCTTTCTCCAAGAACAGGAATATTGCTCATGCCTCAGAGAAGCAGAGAAGGTTATTGGCTGCAACCTTCCCTCCATTGATGAACTGTACACTGCAAGGGCCAGGAAGCGAGCGGGCAAGATCATCTCTGATCCCTCTCACCCTGGCCACAAACTCTTTGAATCACTTCCCTCTGGAAGGCGACTCCAGACTGTCAAAGCTGCCACAGCCAGACATAAAAACTGTTTTTATCCACGAGTAGTTGCTCTACACAGGCAAAAATCTGTAGCCTCCCTTTGATCTGGTATTTTGTTGGTTCACAAGCTTGATCAATGGTGTTTTATCATTAATGTTTTATTATTATTAATGTTTAGTATTTTCTGAGTCATTCGTAACTGTCACTGTATGTCATGTTGTTACTTGTGGACGGAGCACCGAGGCAAATTCCTTGTATGTGAATACTTGGCCAATAAACTTACTTACTTACTCTTGTTATACATCAGGTATGTCATGGAGAGCAGGGAACGCACATGCAAATGCCCAGTTATTTAGCACAGCATTGGGCCTTTCCATCCTGGGATCTCACGGAAGACTGTCAAGGCATTGATCACTTGTAAATATCTATTGACCACATGCTAACACTTTGTCTGATGTCACAGGATGGCAAGGTGGCGCACCAGTAGAGTTGCTGCCTTACAGCGCCAGAGAGCAGGGTTCAATCCTGACTACGGGTGCTGTCTGTATGGAGTTTATACCTTCTTCCTGTAACTGCGTGGGTTTTCCCCAGGTGCACCGGTTTCCTCCCACACGCCAAAAATGTACAGGTGTGTAGGTTCATTGGCTTTGGTAAAATTGTAAATTGTCCCTCGCGTGTAGGATAGTGCTAGTGTACGGTGATCGCGGGTTGGTGAGGACTCGCTGGGCAGAAGGGCCTGTTTTGCGCTGTATCGCCAGACACATCAAGGTGTGTACATAGAGTCACAGTGTCATGCAACATGGAAACAGGCCCTTCGGCCCAACTCACCCATGTTGACCAAGATACCCCATCTATGCTCGTCCACTATTGCCGCATTTGGCGTACTGTATATCCCTCTAAACCTGTCCTACTTGCGTCGATACAGGGTGTTGCTCACTGTCGTGCAGTACTTACGAGAGGCCATGGAAACCTTTGTGGCAAATGCATTCTCCTGTTACAAAGTGGCAGGTCCCATTGAAGCAATCCATGCAGACTGAGTTGCAGTTCTCCCCATAGGTACCATTCTGGCACTTTACCTCACACCTGACAACAGAAAGAAATCATTCACTACCAAAGCAAAAATAAAACACAATGAATTTTAAATACTCTCCAGAGATGCTCTAGCAATCAATCAGCAGAATCATCCTCCAGTGATAAGCAATCATAAACATTCAAATGACTCCTTTAATCACTTTCTGATTTGTGGGCTGAAGGGCCTGTTCCCATGCTGTACTGTTCTATGTTCTATGTCATTCTACTGTTCTACAGGGATTTCTGATTCATCTGTATTAATGTATGAATCTGATTGCTCCCTAATATTTAGTTTTTGGTCTTTACTGATACCAAATTGACTACAAAATGGCAAATGAAAGGGCATGTTGTACTGGGTGTTATTTTGGAATGGAGTTGGTGCTTGTGATGGTTATACTGGCCAGGAATATGCAGAGATGATCCTTATCCTGAAGTGGTCTTTGTCGGAGTGGTCGAGTTGGGCCGAAGGGCCTTTTTCCCTGCTGTATGACTCTATGACTCTATTGCGGCTGCGTGCACTGAGTTACATCTGTGAAGGTCGCACAGACCAGACTCCCCACCATTGACTCCATCTACACTTAATGCTGCCTCAGAAAAGCAGCCAACGTAATCAAAGTCTTGTCCCACCTCATTCCCTCTTCTCCCTGCTCCCAACTGGCAGAAGGTACAGAAGCTTGAAAGCACGCACCACCATTCTCAGGAACAGCTTGTTCCCCTCTGTTATTTGGCTTCTGAATGGTCCTTCCATGAGCTGGGATACTGTCCTATTCACCTCTACCCCAATGTGGATATGGGCTTTGTCTCAGGAACTTTCATCTTGTCTATTTTTACAGTTTTTATTCCTTATACTTGCTTTTAAGATCTATACACACGGTGTGTGCTCGCAGAAATCTGTGTTGTATGACTGCTTATCAGTACATTGTCTTGTTTGTATGTTGAGCCACGCCAAAGAAGATTTTCTGTTACGACAGACAATAAAGTTTTCTGAATCTGAATCTAAATCTGATACGCTACAATGCTGAGAACTATATTCTGTATTTTGTAACTTCCCCTTTGCTCCACCTATCGTACGAGTTTGACTTGATTCTTTTTATGTATAGAATTAACTGAATATTATTAGCGTATTATACATTATACATTGTACTATATATGGACAATATAGTATGTCTGATGAAGGGTTCCGACCCAAAACGTCACCTATTACTTTTCTCCAGAGATGCAGCCTGACCCGCTGAGTTACTCCTGTATTTTGGGTGGTGTTTGGATAACATGCAAAACAAAGCTGTTCACTGTACCTTGGTACACATGATAATAATAAGCCTAATCCTAAGGTGCAGGCTTGAAGGGGGAGGGGGGTCAATGAAGTGGATGAGTTAAACCATATACAAATCAAGCTTGCACTCCTGAAACCAACGTCCTAGTTTGCAGGCAGTAAGGATCACTGAGCCAGCCAGGGAAACTGTGAGGGGTTTATTATTGTCATCTACACTGAGATATAGTGACAAGCTTCTGTTTGCATGCTCTATCTCAGTGTACATGACAATAATACATGACATATACTGTGTATGTGTCGGAAGGAACTGCAGATTCTGGTTTACACTGAAGATAAAGACAAAATGCTGGAGTAACAGCGGGACAGGCAGCATCACAGGAGAGAAGGAATGGGCGACGTTTCGGGTCGAGACCCTTCTTCAGATATATACTGTATCCCCAGTGTACATGACAATAGTAAACCAATACCGATTAATTCCTTGCAGTCAAATAATATCATACTATACGTGAGTATACTCAAGCCTTACACAAGTAGAGCAGGTAGTCGTAGGTCCCCCTCAGTAATGACTGACGATGTAGTGCAAAGTGTAAAGTGTAAAGTGTAGTGCAAAGACAACAGGTCGTGCAAAGAGAAAATGACCAGAGCACAGAATATGATGTTGCAGCGTTACAGTTACAGAGAAAACATCCACGTCTGTAATGCGGTCGGTCCACCTGCCCAACTGATCACGATCCTGCTGCAATTGTGGACAATGATCGTCACTATCTACAAAACCACCCACTTTTGTGTCATCCGCAAACTTGCTAACCATGGTCTTCATGCACCCTGACCCCCGGCTTAACACTTACTGTGCTCCGATCCAGCCCGGGTTACAGTGCTGGCACCTCCCGGTGATGTGGTTACACGAGTGCCCGTCCTTGCAACGGGGGCACTGCTGCCCGCACCCGCCCCCGTAGAAACCCGGCGAACATATCTTATCACATCTGGTTCCGTTCCATCCCGGCTGGCAGGCCTGGCACCGGCCATCGGCGGTAGTACACGGGTGGTGATCCTTGCACTGGCCGCACCTGATGGACGTAACGCAAAAGAAAATACAGCAGATGTATCAGTTAAACCGCGGCTTTTATAATCCATTGAGTCAAGTGGAGGCTGTTCATGTCATTAATCAGCCTGGTTGGCTTTGCTTACTCTGCTAATTCAACATGGACCCTTGCCAATTGATTTTCAATGGACTGGCTTAAGTCATCGTTTCTGAGCTTCTATTTTCAGCCCTCTTTCCTGCCCCGTCGGAAACCTGTCACCGTTTCCTGCTAACGCCAATCAGCTGGGCAAAGATCCGAGCCGCTCCTGAAGCCAGGACTTTCAGTTTCCCATCCTCAACCATGTTACCACCTGGTCTCCAGTGTTTTAACGCATGCACCTGCAATGGGTCAGGTGAATACATCACTGTACCATAAGCTTGATGCTCCGGAGCAAGTACTTGGATGCCCCAAAGGCAAAGTGTTGCGGATAATGGGAATATGATATAAAAATAGAAAATGTTGGAACATTGGGCGGCATGGTGGTGCAGTGGTAGAGCTGCTGCCTTACAGCACCAGAGACCCGGGTTCGATCCTGACCACAGGTGCTGTCTGTGTGGAGTTTGTACGTTTTCCCTGTGACCATGTGTATTTTCTCTAGGTGCTCCAGTTTCCTCCCATACTCCAAAGACGTGCTGGTTTGTAGGTTAATTGGCTTTGGTAAAATTGTATATTGTCCCGAGTGCGTAGGATAGTGTTAGTATATGGGGTGATTGCTGGTTGGCGCGGACTCGGTGGGCCGATGGGGCCTGTTTCCACACTGTATCTGACACTGTCCTGAAATATTAGTTCCATTTCTTTCTCCACAGATGCTGCCCAGTTTGTGATATATGCCAAGGAGTGTAATACCTCAGATAGAATTGATTCTTCAATGTGCCTAGACAACTAATGTGCCCACTATGCAAGGATGCAAATCATCTCTGACACCAGAAACCCTTATATTGTGAATATATATTTTAGTTTAGTTTAGTTTAGTTCAGAGATACAGCATGGAAACAGGCCCTTCGGCCCGACCCTCCATAACATTCCCCCCAAACCATCAGGATCAACAACACATACAGCAGTATCAACACTTCGGAAACACCAACCTCTTCAAGAACACCAGCACAGGCACACTAACATATGTAGGAACGCCAATTGCTTACAGGAACACCAAGGTCTCTCATAATGCTGCCCCAAAGAAATACCTGCACAAACACCCACATCTGCAGGAATAGTATCACCTTCAGGAACTAAGCAGCTCTCAGGAATAATTTCACCCAGAGAAACACTATTACTTCCAGCAATGTTGGAGACTGAGGAAATTCAGCATGCCTCCAGTGACCCTTACAAACATCTACAGATACACCAGCGAAAGCATACTGTCAGGTTGCGTCTCAGCTTGGTTTTATAACAGCCCTGTCCTAAGCTTGAATGCACACAACATCAGAGTCAGGAACAGCTTCTTCCCCGCTGTTCTCTGGCTTCTGAACATGCCTTCCATAAGCTAGGTTACTGTCCAATTCACCTCTACTCCATTGCGGACATTGGACTTTGTCTATAGTACTGATGTGCTACAATGCTGAGAACTATACACTGCACTCCGTATCTTCCCCTTTGCTCTATGTATTGTACATACGTTTGACGATTGTATTTATGTATATTATATCTGATATGTTTGGATATCATGCACAACAAAGCTTTTCACTGTACCTCAGTGCACGTGACAATAATAAACCTAAATCTAAATCAACAAGGATATGAGTACGGACAGGAATGTTAACCATCATTCACAGTGTCATCACCAGCACTCTTGCCGTTTTAGTTTAGTTTTAGAGATGCATCGCGGAAACAGGCCTGTCGGCCCACCGAGTCCGCACCGACATTAACACTACCCTACACACACTAGGGACAATTTTACATGTATGCCAAGCCAATTAACCTACAAACCTGTAGGTCATTGGAGTGTGGGCGGAAACCGAAGATCTCAGAGAAAACCCACGCAGGTCACGGGGATAACGTACAAACTCTGTACAAACAAGCACCCGTAGTCAGGATCGAACCCAGGTCTCCAGCGCTGTAAGGCAGTTGCTCTACCACTGGACAACCGTGCCGCACTTAAAGGAGGGGACCACCAACATCACCACGACATTCAGCAGTGCAACAATCATAGAAACATAGAAAATAGGTGCAGGAGAAGGCCATTCGGCCCTTTGAGCCAGCACCGCCATTCAATATGATCATGGCTGATCATCCAAAATCAGTACCCCGTTCCTGCTTTCTCCCCATATCCCTTGATTCCGTTAGCCCTAAGAGCTATGTCTAACTCTCTCTTGAAAACATCCAGTGAATTGGCCTTCATTGTCTTCTGTGGCAGAGAATTCCACAGATTCGCAACCCTCTTTCCTACCAACAAGCACAACAAGAACCCCAGCAACGTCAGTAAAACCAACATTAATGCTACCTAAATGCCTACAGCAGTGTCAGGTTGGACAAGAAACTCACACAAACCTTTGAATGCAGCTGGCAGAACTGATAAACTATTTATTTTAAAAAGGACATAGTGACTTTATAAATGGAGACAGAGAATACAAAACAAGCAAGTCATGGTATGTTATTGTTAATGTGAGGCTCAGCCTCAGGGACATAGAAAAAGGAAATGATCATTAAGGCTTTAAGCTTTTTATACCATTCACGAAGAATGCAGGCGATCGGTGGATAAACTCCAGGTTAAAGTGTTTAGTCCAATTCTGTACACCACATTTTATAAACAACCTCAAGGGTATAGAGAACTAGATTGGGTAGACGCACAACGTCCCTTGGCCAGAGTTGGGGAATCAAGAACTCGAGGGCATAGGTTTAAGGTGAGTGGGGAAAGATTTAATAGGAACCTGAGGGGTAACTTTTTTTACTCAAAGGGTGGTGGGTGTATGGAACAAGCTGCCGGAGGAGGTGGTTGAGGCAGGGACTATCGCAATGTTTATGAACCATTTGGACAGGTGCATGGATAGAACAGGTTTAGAGCGATATGGGCCAAACGCAGGCAGCGATGTGGGCAAGTTGGGCCGAATGGCCTGTTTCCACACTGCATGGCTCTGTGACTATGGGAGTGCAGAGGTGATTTAAAGACAGGTACTAGCAGTAGGGGAGCTCAGTTCTGAGGGAGTCTGCAGCAGGTGGAACTGTGTAGTTGAGGATGGGAAGGTCTAGGAAGATCTGATAGTCTAATTGATTTCAGAATGGCGGTGTAATATTGATACGCCCACCAAGTCCACGCTGACCATCAATCACCTGTTCACACAGGTTCTATGCTATCCCTCTTTCTCATCCACTCGCTACATTAGGGGGCAATTTACAGTGACAAATTGAGCTACAAACCCGCACATCTTTGGGATGTGGATGGAAACGTGGATTTCCTCCGGGTGCTCCAGTTTCCTCCTACATTCCAAAGACGTTTGGGTTTGCATATTAAATGGCTTCTGTAAATCGTCCCCAGTGTATAGGATAGTGCTAGAGTACAGGTAATCGTTGGTCGGCACAGACTCGCTGGGCCAAAGGGCCTGTTTCCACGCTGTACCTCCAAAGTTCAAAAACTAAATAATCCCAGCAACAACAAGGCTCCACGAATGGCAAGCGCAGTCCTCGCATCAGCAGGAGTGGAAAGACAAAACTTGCAGCCAAAACCACTGGTAACATTTGAATTATCGAGATGATAAATACTTTGCTTTCTTAGCTCTTTGGGATGGTGCCATTTTTCACTATGTGTACTTCAGAAGGCCATGGTAGGCTTCCTACTTGAATCCCAGTTGTCCACACGAAGAAGCCACTGTCACAATAAAGTCCAGCGTGGAATGCCAAGGTGACACAGAGGACAGTAGGATAACAGAGAACGAGTATGAACAGATGACAGATGGGCAGTGTGGATTTGGTGGTCCACAGGGCCTGCATCCTTGCTGTATTTCTAATCTAAACTAACTAAACTAAACTAAACTAAATTAAACTAAACTAGACCTCAACCCACAACAGTAAATGTTGTTTCTTACAAGGGCAGCATGGTAGCGCAGCGGTGGAGTTGCTGCCTTGTAGCGCCAGAGACCCAGATTCGATCCTGACCAAGGGTGCTGGCTGTATGGAATTTATACGTTCTCCCCGTGACGGCATGGGTTTTCGCCAGGTGCTCCGGTTTCCTCCCACATTCCAAAGGAGTACAGTTTTGTAGGTTAATTGGCCTCTCAGAGTTGTCCCTAGTGTGTGTAGGATAGTTCAAGTGTATGAGGATCGCTGGTTGGTGTGGACTTTGTGGGCCAAAGGAACTATTTCTGTGCTGTATCTCTAAATTAAAAAAGCAGCAACATTCCTACCAACAATAATGCCTGCTCCTACACCTTTATTCATAGGTGAATCTGTGGAATTCATTGCCGCAGAAGGATATTTTTAAGGTGGAGATTCTTGATTAGTACAGGTGTCAGGGGTTATGTGCAGAAGGCAGGAGAATGGGGTTGAGAGGTAAAGATAGATCAGCCATGATTGAATGGCAGAGTGGACTTGATGGGCTGAATGGCCAAATTCTGCTCCTATAACTTATGAACACGAACCTTCCCCTGTAACAATGTTCTGCCTACAGTAACATGGTCTAGACCAGTATCTCCCCTACAGCAACTCCACCATTACAGTGACACCCATGGCGATGTATTCCAGCATCAGGAAGGTGGGTGACAATGGAAGGCAACCACCAACAAGACATCCACTCTGGCCCAAGATCCACGGAGAGCCCACTGTGTCCCACACAGCTACCTCATTATCACATCCATTCAACAATGTGTAGGAAGGAACTGCAGATGCTGGTTTAAACCGAAGATAGACACAAAAAGCTGGAGTAACTCAACGGGTCAGAGAACATCTATGGGGAAAAGGAATAGGTGACATTTTGGGTCAAGTCCCTTCTTCTGTCTGAAGAAGGGTCTTGACCCGAAACGTCACCTATTCCTTTTCTCCGCAGATGCTGTCTGACCCGCTGAGTTACTCCAGCTTTTTGTGTCCATCCAGCAATCCCTGGCCATCTCTCACACTTGGAGAAGCTAGTTGGCTCAGCAAGAACTGCTTTCAGCTGTGATTCAGTTCCACATTCAACACTGCGGCTTGAGAAAGCTAAAAAAAAAGCTTTATTCTTTGGTTTCTTAAGCCTCGTGAAATTAAACGTACGTCATCGAGATCGAGGCTCAGAGTTCAAAACATGTCCTCACTTAAACCTACATCTGCCTTCCTCACACAACATTAAGCCCTCACAGAGCTCCATTTAATACAGTAAACAGCTTCATCCCCTGAGCCCTTCCTCATAACTTAAGAGCCCAAGTTAAGAACTGTGGTTCATTTATGTCTTTTGACTTTTGCTCAGCATGCACAGCGGAAAGTATTCAAGGAAAATTATCCTGTGCAACAAATGCCTGCTCTGAGCGTTGGTGAGGCTGCATTTGGAGTATGCGCTCAGGTGTGGTCACCCTGCTATAGGAAGGATGTCGTTAAGCTGGAAAGAGTGCAGAGAAGATTTACGAGGATGTTGCCACGACTCGAGGGCATAAGCTACAGGGAAAGGTTGGACGGACTAGAACTTTACCCCTTGCAATTTATGACTTCTCATTGGAATTGGCAATCTGTGTGCACAGACCCTAGATCTCTGCGAAACGCTATCAGGAACAGCTTTCATTAAGTATCATGGGGTGGTGGAATGATTGCAGGAAAGACTGCAGAGAAGGTTTATGAGGATGTTGCCAGGAATCGAGGGACTGAGCTATATAGGGAGAGGTTAAGCAGGCTAGGACTTTCTTCCTTGGAGCACAGGAGGATGAAGAGTGATCTTATAGAGGTGTATAAAATCATGAGGGGAATAGATAGGGAGCACAGAGTAAGTTACCCAGAGTAGGGGAAGCAAGAACCAGAGGATATAGGTTTAAGGTGAGAGGGGAAAGATTTAATAGGAACCCGAGGGGCAAATTTTTCACCCCTCTGTGGTGGGTGTATGGAACAAACAGCCAGAGGAGGTAGTTGAAAACAGGTACTGCTGTATAACAACATTTAGAAGGCATTTGGACAGGTAAATTGATAGGAAATATTTAGAGGGATGTGGGCCAAACGGGGGCTGGTGGGACTAGTGTAGATGGGGCATCAGGAGGAGCCGCCATCTTGGAGGAACGGCTGCTAAACAGCAGCCGTCCGTCAAATTCACTTTTTCTTTAGTTTTAGTGTTTTTTATTTCTTTGTTTGTTTGGGGGGTTTTGACTTTTAATGTGGGGGGGTAAGGGGGTAACTATTTCTGGGTCCCTACCTGGTCGGTGAGGCAGCTTTTTCTCCAGGCTGCCTCGTCGACCCGTCCTCGTGGCCTACCAGCGGGCGTGGAGCGCCGTTTCCTGACGGGGACTGCCCAGCACCTTCAGCTTCGGTGGCGGCACAGCGCTGGAGCGCTATCGGAGAGCGTAGCGGGCGATGCCTTGCCTGGGTCGCCACGCTGGATCGACGCGCTGGAGCTCCGGTATGCGTTGACCGCCGAGATAAACACCTCCGGGCTGCGGGACTGCGGAGCGACCAGCCGCGGGCGGCGGCGCCGACTCCAACATCGGGGGCCTCGTGGCTCCAAATCGGCGCGGCCCTGTCGGCTTCAGGTGCCATCGACTCCGCTGGGAAACCGGCCGTTCCAGCCGCTGCGAGGACTCTCCCGACGGCCAGGAACTTCGGGCCTCCGTAGAGGCAACTGTGGAGGCCTCATTGGGCCTGACTCTGGGGAGAACTGGGTTGGGGACTGGACATTGTGCCTTCCCCCACAGTGGTGGTCATTGTGGGGGGATGATTTTTGTGTGCTGTGCCTGTTAGTCTGTGTGCAAGATGGCGGTCGGAGGGGACAGTGGACGCTGGCGCGAATTGGTCGCCGCTGCTCTCTCCTCAAATTGTGTTTCTTATTTTCTTTTTGTGCTCTTGAAATTGAATTCTGTCCTTGATTTGTGTACTGTGGTGTTTTTATATTTAATTTATTCCGATTATGTGTTTTGTATTTTTGTGATTCTATGCCTTGTAAGGTGTCCTTGGGTTTTAGAAAGGCGCCAGTAAATAAAATGAATTATTATTATTATTATCTTGGTTAGCATGGGGACATTGGGCAGAAGGGCCTGTTTCCATGCTGTATAACTCTATGACTCTGGGATGCCAACCTGCCAGATAAACTATTGGGAAGTGGAAATACCTTTATGTTGAACACTGCACAACACTGACCACTACCTCAGCAATGGTGATCTTCAATACACTGTGTCTTTGATTGCTTTATGTAGGTATGTTACAAAACTTACCTTCAGTCGCGCTGTAATTCTGCCACTGGCCGTGTGCGCGATTTTGGCGCCTTTAAGGGGGGGCGGGGTTAAAACGCGGGTTTCTCCTCCCTTGTCCTAGTTAATATTTTGTTGGAGTACAAGCGTTGGCTGATGAATCGTTCCTAGTGGCGAGTTGTGTATTTTTTATTTTTATTAAATCGTCAATGTCAGCGCTAGAGTAATTTTAAAATCAGCTTCTGAAGTGTCAACGCCGATAACAGGGACGGATTTCACACTGGGACAGGTAAACGAAAGGGGTTTCTTTAAATATATAAAAGTGCTTCTTAAGAAGCCTTTAATTCACATTTTTTCATGCGACACGGTGATTTTATTCCCCGAATTAACGGCAGTATTTTTCATGCCAACACGGGGTTAAATTCACCGCAAATGAACGTTCCAAAAGATCGCGTTCCAGAAATCCTCACTCGCAAGATGAATTAAATGCCCATTAATTTACAGGTATTAAACATTCAATTCCTTCCATTTGGCCTGTAAATTCATGAAAATGAGATTTAAAAATTATGTTATATTGTGAATTCTTGTGTGAATGTTATTTGGACACTTAGGCTATTTAAAAATGTTAATCTATTCTTAAGAAATTGATAGATGTTTAGATCTAGTAATTGAATTTTGTAGCTTTACTTTCATGTCTTCTAAGTAAGATTGTTTCATATTTGTTTCAGAATGCTTCAATCTATAATAACTGGAAATTTCTTTCAGTTATCTTAATTTTTAAGAAAGTTATGGGCTTTTAACTGTCCTCGATCACAGCTTTTGAGTTAAGTCAATGGAAAAGCAATAGGGAACAAGATGCTAATTTCCGAGTATGAAAATGGCCATAACTTCTTTAATACTGAAGATATGAAAGTGAATTTGGTGTCAAATTAAACTTCTTTTTATGCTTTATCTGATGGGATAAATTGCAGACTTTATTTTTAAAATCTCAAAATTTTGTAACATTGCTACTTTATGGACTTTGGTTAACCACTATTATGGTTACCCCCTTAACATTACCACTATTAGTTTATTGTATTATTGATTATTATATGTTTAGTTTTAGTTTCAATTTTAGAAATACAGCATGGAAACAGGCTCTTCGGCCCACCGTCCACGCCGGCCATCGATCACCCATTCGCACTAGTTCTATTTTATCCCACTTTCTCATCCACTCCCTACACACTGGGGGACAATTTACAGAGGGCCGATTAACCTACAAACTCGCACGTCTTCGGGATGTGGGAGGACACTGACCCGGAGGAAACCGACGCAGTCAGAGGGAGAACGTGCAAACTCCACACAGACATTGCCCGAGGTCAGGATTGAACCCGGGTCTCTGGTGCTGTGAGGCAGCGGTTCTACCAGCTTCCCCACTATGCCGCCATACGCGTTATTGCATTTACAGGCCTGTTAAGCTGCAGTAAGAATTTGTGGAGGAAGGAACTGCAGATGCTGGTTTAGACATAAAAAGCTGGAGTAACTCAGAGGGTCAGAAAGTATCTCTTGAGAAAAGGAATAGGTGACGTTTTGGGTTGAGACCCTTCTATTGACTGAGGGTCAGGGGGAAGGGAAATGAGAGATATAGACGGTGATGTGGAGAGATACAGATCAAATGAATGAAAGATATGCAAAAAAGTAACATAAAGGAAAGAGGCCATTGTTAGCTGTGGGCTATAACAATAAGAATTTCATTGCTCCGTTGCCTGTGCACATGACAATTAAACTCTCTTGATTCGAGATACCTGACGTTTTTGCGTGAGGATAGTAATGAGTTGTCAAACAAACAAACATTGTGGCAAACTGCCCCCCATGCCTGGCAGTGCCTGCCCACTGTGGTAGGGTAGGAGAGACGAGGGCACTTCACGCACCAATCGAACAGCTGGCCTCATTGAATTAACCCCCTCCCATCAGGCTTGAAGTACAGAAGTCTGAAAACGCACACCTCCAGATTCAGGGACAGTTTCTTCCAAAGATATACACAAAATGCTGGAGTAACTCAACACGGCAGGCAGCAACTTCGGAGAGAAGGAATGGGTGACGTTTCGGGCCGAGATTGTTCTACAGACTCACCTGAAACGTCACCCATTCCTTCTCTCCAAAGATGTTGCCTGTCCTGCTGAGTTACTCCAGCATTTCGTGTCTAGCTTCGGTGTAAGCCAGCATCTGCAGTTCCTTCCCAGCTGTTATCAGGCAACTGAACCATCCTGTCAATAACTAGAGAGTGGTCCTGAGCTACTATCTGGATTCTTACACTGGAGTTGCTCGGACTGTCTTGAATCAGACTTTACTGGACTTTATCTTGCACTAAACGTTATTCCCTTTCTCCTGTATATGTACACTTTGGGCAGCTTGATTGTGACCATGTGTACTCTTTCCGCTGACTAGATAGCACGCAACAAAAAAGCTTTTCACTGTACTCCGGTACACGTGACAATAATAAACTAAACTAAACTAAACTAATAATCCGATGGGCTGCCCACAAACTGCAGCTCACTGCCGGTTTTGATCTAATCTTCCTGTTGTCTAGACTGCTCTGCAGATTGTTTTACATCTTTCTTTGCCTTATTTTCGGGATCTTATTTGAAAGGTTCCACATGTTTTAGCTTTAAAGTGTTCCCAGCTGTGTCACGTTCCTGCTCCCAGCTTGCTCCCCTTCTCTCAGCCCAGGAACACTGTCAGTCAGTCATGCAGTGTGTAGGGTCATTTCAGCCTCTCATTTCCAATCAGTGCCCACAATCCGACATCTCTAACTTCAAGTAACCCTTGCTTTCCCTCTCTCACCATCCCTCCCCTTATCCAGTTCTCCGACCAGTCTGACTCTCCTCGATGATATTTTATTTCTTTTTGCTTTGTTGTCACCTTGTCCTAGCTAACAATTACCTATTCGACATTTTCCTTGAGCCTCATCCCCTTTGATGTCTCGTTCTCGCACAATACACTTCCTTATCTCTGTGTCTCCCTCTCCCCTGACTTTCAATCTGCAGAAGGGGCTCGACCCAAAACGTCACCCATTCCTTCTATCCAGAGATGCGGCCTGTCCTGCTGAGTTACTCCAGCATTTTGTGTCTGACTTGGGTGTAAACCAGCATCTGCAGTTCCTTCCTGCCACAACCTGCAAGTCCACTGGTCCAGTTTCTTTGGTAAGGAGGTTCTGTACTTTAACCCAGTTTTAGTTTTTAGAGCCACAGCGTGGAAACAGGCCCACCGAGTCCACGCCAAACATCGATCACCCGTACACTTATTCTACCCTACACACTAGAGACAGTTGACAGAAGCCAATTAACCTACAAACCTGTACCTTTGGAGAATGTGCAAACTCCACACAGACAACACCCGAGGTCAGGATCGAACTCGGGTCTCTGGCGCTGTAAGGCAGCAACTCCACCGCTGCCCCACTGTGCCACTCAGTTAAAGAGTATGACTTTGTTCTTGGTTTACAATTTCCTCCGCTCCACCCCTGAAACGGGAATAACTCTTCCTGATGTGACATATTCCAAAGTGCCATCTCTGTGATTCTGGTTGGTGCCGTTCAATTGCAGAGGGAATGACCATTGAACCAAATCGATCATCATAACATCCACATTCAGGCACTTTCCAAACGGAGTCAGTGATAGTCATTACAAGCTGGATTCCTGACATATTGCTCACCATCACTGATCCCAACATCATGGAAACAGGCCCATTCAGCTTAACGAGCCCAGCAACACCCAGAGGGAACCCACGCGGTCACAGAGAGAATGTGCAAACTCCACACAGACAGCACCCGAGGTCAGGATCGAACCCGGGTCTCTGGCGCTGTGAGGAATATGGCGGTGGAGGCCAAGTGATTCGGTATTTTTAAAGCGGATATTGATAATTTCTCAATTGGTAAGGATGTCAATGGTTACAGGGCGAAGGCAGGAGAATGAGAGGGGGAAATAGATCAGCCACGACTGAATAGCAGAGTAGACTCTATGGGCCAAATGGCCTAATTCTACTCCTGCTCATATATCTTATGGTCTCATGGGTTTAAATGGGGCCAGCTTAGATGGGGCATCTTGGTTGGCAGAGACAGGTTGGGCTGAAGGGACTGTAGTCATCCTGTATATCTCAATGACTCTATGACTTATACTCTAAATTATCTTCCTTTCACCTCATGAGGCTGTGAGCTTACAGACTGTCCCGGCACCAGCAGAGATCAGCTACTGTTGGAATGTTCCATGAACCAGTTCAGCACCTCTTTGGGCATCTTTAACAATTGACTCACCTCGGCAGAGTGACATTTTAACTGGGTGTTCAGAGTTGCTGCCTGACCTGCTGGGTTTCTCCAGGGCTCAGTGCTTTGTTCTGAGTAAACAATTCACCCCTGGAACAAACTCTCTGTTCAGAATCTTGGAGCGATGGATATGTTTTTAATACAATAACATTCTTTTGAGTAGACATTCCATGTGCTAAAACTATTTGCAGTTTCAACATAAGGAATATAAGCAGAATAGGCCATTTGGTCTCGAGTTCTTCCGCTGCTATTTTGCCAGTTTAGACTGGTCTTTTATCTCAGTGCTACTTTCCTGCACCAACCACACATTGTATACGGCGGCACGGTGGCACAACGGTAGAGTTGGCGCCTTACAGCTCCAGAGATCGGATTCGATCCTGACTACGGGTGCTGTCTGTACAAAGTTTGTACATTCTCCTTGTGACCACGTGGGTTTTCTCCAAGGGCTCCAGTTTCCTCCCACACTCCAAAGAGTGTATAGATTAATTGGCTTCTGTAAATTGTCCCTAGTGTGTTTGATAGTGCTAGTGTTCGAGGTGATCGTTGGTTGGCACGGACTCAGTGGGCTGAAGGGCCTGTTTCCACACTGTATCTCCAAAAGTACTAAAAAACTATTGCTTAATTAATTTAATATCCAAATATCTAAATACCTCTAACATGGATTTTGATCCGAGAAATAATTGACAAACCTGCGGAGCAAGGGGGAGCGTGAAAACTCCTCACAGACAGAGCAGAGGTGGGGATTGAACCTGGCTCGTGGGAGCTGTGAGGCTGCAGCTCCACCAGTTTCGCCACTGTGATATCAATACCAAGAATGATTTCTGCAAAACTTAATAAGTAGAAACAAGGAACTGCAGATGCTGGAGTACTGAGGAAAGGCACAACATGCTGGAGTAACTCAGCAGTTCAGCACAGTAGTGCAGTGCAGCAGTAGAGTAGCTGTTTTACAGTGCCAGGGGCCCGGCCCGGGTTCTATCCTGACTACAGGTGCTGTCTGTGCAGAGTTCGTACGTTCTCCATGTGACCATGTGGGTGCTCCGGCTTCCTCCCACACTCGAAAGATGTACAGGCGTGTAAGTTAAATGGCTTTGATAAAAATTATAAATTGTCCCTAGTGTGTGTAGGATCCTGCTAGTCTACGGGGATCACTGGTCAGCACGGACTGCGTGGGCCGAAGGGCCTGCTTCCACGCTTTATCTCTAAACTAAACTAAACCAATCTAAACTAGGGTCAGGCAGCATCCTGGAGAACATGTGTAAGTGACATTTTGATTTGGGATAGTCCTGACCCAAAACGTCACCTATCCATGTTCTCCAGGGATGCTGCCTGACCCGCTGAGTTACTCCAGCTCTTTCGGACTAGCTTTAATCGGACTTTACTGGACTTTGTCTTGCACTAAACGTTTTTCCCTTTAACATGTATCTGTACGCTCGGACAGCTTGATTTCAATCATGTATAGTCTCTCCACTGACTGGATAGCACGCAACAACAAAACTTTTCACCAATTGTGACAATAAACTAAACTAACTAAGTAACTCTGTACTCTCTCACACAAACACACCCACAGGGAATGAGAACTGTGAAAGGGAACTGAATTGTGCATCATTTACCATTAGCCAGAGCAAGACATTGATGGGATTTTGTATGAAACAGCCCAAGAAATCAAGTTTCTCTCATCAGTTCAGCTTGGTTTTGTATGGAGTCAGGGTGGCGGGAGATGATACCTGTACTCTCTGCCTCGGAGACTAGTGTCGCAACAAAACAGGGCGGGAAAAGCTCGAAACCCTCAGCGGGTCAGGCAGCATCTGTGGAAAGAGAGAAAGATCGAGGATCTTTCATAGAAACATAGAAAATAGGTGCAGGGGTAGGCCATTCGGCCCTTCGAGCCAGCACCGCCATTCAATATGATCATGGCAGATCATTCAGAATCAGTATCCCGTTCCTGCTTTCTCCCCATATCCCTTGATTCTGTTAGCCCTAAGAGCTACATCTAACTCTCTCATCAAAACATCCAGTGAATTGGCCTCCACTGCCTTCTGTGGCAGCGAATTCCACAGATTCACAACTCTCTGGGTGAAAACGTTTTTTCCTCCTCTCAGTCCTAAATGGCCCACCCCTTATTCTTAAATGGTGACGCCTGGTTCTGGACTCCCCCAACATGGGAAACCCCTTTCATCCTTCTAAATTCCAGTGAATACAAACCCAGTCGACCCATTCTTCCATCAGTACTGAACAGATCAAATAGTACATATTTCGAGGTACTTAAGCATGTATACGCCTCATGTCTGACTTCAAGGAGGAGAGCCAAGTGGGTAAATTCCCTCCATTCAATTTTCCTTCACATGTTTCAGTTTCAGTTTAGTTTCAGTTTCAATTTAATTTTTTTGTCACGTGTGTCGAGGTAGAGTGGAAAGCTTTTGTTGCATGCTAACCAGTCAGTGGAAAGACAATACATGATTACAATCTAGCCATTCACAGTGTACAGATACAGGATAAAGGGAATAACGTGAATAAGGTTTCGTGCAAGATAAAGCCAGTAAAGTCCGATCAAAGATAGATTGGATTTTCTCCAATGAGGTGGATAGTAATTCAGGTCCGCTCGCTGGTTGTGGTTGGATGTTTCATGCTCCTCCCAAGAATTAATTTTAGTGTTAATGTTGGCTCATTTGTTGCTGCTGCTGCCACTAGATCAGTTGATCAAAGCTTCCAGTGACTGGCAAGAACACAAGAACAGGAGCAGGAGAAGACCACCAGGCCCCTCAAACCTGCTCACCATTATGTCATAGCTGATCTCTCCCAAGCCTCAATTCCTCTTCTCTGCCTCGGCAAGGCCACCAGCATAATCAAAGATGAGTCTCACCCCAGCCACTCACTCTTCTCCCCTCTCCCATTAGGCAAGAGGTACAGAAGTGTGAAAATGCACACCTCCAGATTCAGGGCCAGCTTGTTCATGCTAACCGGTCAGTAGACAGTTCAGTTGCCAGGATCAGGCAACTGAACTGTCCTCTCACCAGTTAGAGAGCAGTCCTGATCTTCCATCTACATCATTGGAGACCCTAGGACTATCTTTAATCTGACTTTA
Source organism: Malacoraja senta (assembly GCA_038087875.1). NCBI lineage: Eukaryota > Metazoa > Chordata > Chondrichthyes > Rajiformes > Rajidae > Malacoraja > Malacoraja senta. Next base: position 16,861,881 of record CM075980.1, read on the forward strand.
CTGTACTAAAGGTTATTCCCTTTATCCTGTATCTGTACACTGTTAGTGGTTTGATTGTAATCGTGTACAGTTGTTTCGCTGACTGGATAGCACGCAACCAAAAGCTTTTCACTGTACCTCGGCACACGTGACTATAATAAACTAAACTATACTATCAGAGCTCTACTAATACTCCACAAAGCCCTCAATCCCCCAATCCTACAAAAGGTTTGGTCTACATCCACTTTAAAAACTTCTAATGAGTTAGCCCCCAAGCTATGCAAGTGATCCATCCTTATTCCTATGGGAATGCTACACCAATGAAGGTATTGCCTCAGCCAAGCCATTAAACTGAAGCCCATCTTGTCCACCTTAGTCCACCCATCTGCCAATCAAAATCCCCCTCACCTGTATCCACCTATCACTTGCCAGCTTTATCCCAGCCCCATCTCTCTTTTCCAGCTTTCTTTCCCTCTTAAGATCATGTGAGAAGAGTAGAATTAGGTCATTTTGGCCATCGTCTACTCCACCATTCAATCATGGCTGATCTATCTCTCCATCCTAACCCCATTCTCCTGCCTTCTCCCCCATAACTTCTGACACCCGTACTAATCAATAATCTATCTATCTCTGCCTAAAATATATCAACTGACTTTGCCTCCACAGCCTTCTGTGGCAAAGAATTCCACAGATTCACCATCCTCTGACAAAAGAAATTCCTCCTCAACTTCCTAAAAGAACATCCTTTAATACTGAGGCTATGACCTCTAGTCCTAGACTCTCCCACGAGTGGAAACATCCTCTCCACTCTATCCAAGCCTTTAACTATTCTGTATGATTCAATGAGGTCCCCCCTCATTCTTTTAAACTCCAGCGAATATAGGCCCAGTGTCGTCAAATGCTTATGATATGTTACACCAATGAAGATGCTGTCCCTCAGCCAAGCCATTAAACTGAAACCCCATTTCTACAATCCGTCGAAGAAGGGTAAAAACCAGAAACATCACCTATCCAAGTCCTCCAGAGGTGCTGCCTGACCCGCTGAGTTACTCCAACACTTTGCGTTTTGATTTTGTAAACCAGCGCTTGCAGTTCTTTGCGCCTCCATTAAACCGAAGTCTGAATACCGCCCCTTCTGGGATGAAGTGGGAGACCTCCCAGCATCATTTCCAAGAAGTGCAGGGAAGATCAACAGAGTGTTCTGGCCTTTATTGATCCCTGAACCACTATCACTAAAAATTGGATTATCTAGTCAATGTTATTGCCATTATTGCAGCACCTTGCTGTTTGTTTACTAAAGTAACTAGATTTACACTGGATTTGCCCTTCAGCCCTCCGAGTCCACCCCGACCAATGATCACCGCGTACACACGTTCTATCCTACACACTAGTGACAATGTACAGAAGCCAATTAACCTACAAACCTTTGGTGTGTGGGAGGAAACATCTTTGGAATGTGGGTGGAAACCAGATCACCCGGAGAAAACCCACGCGGTCATAGGGAGAACGTACAAAGTCCTTACAAACAGCACCCGTGGTCAGGATCGAACAGAGATCTCTGGTGCTGTAAGGCAGTGACTCTACCACTGAGCCACTGTGCCGCCCATTGGACTGTCTTTGGTTGCACTACAGACTTGGGGGGGGGGGGGGGGGGAGGGGGGAGGGGGGGTGTTTCCACTAATTTTGTGGTTATGCACAGTGACTTTTTGATTGTTATATGTCATCTCTGTGTGGAGTTTGCACGTCCTCCCTGTGACCATTTTCTCTGAGTGCTCGGATTCCTCCTACATCTCAAAAGACATGTGGGTTTGTAGGTTATAAGTAGGTGGCCCTCTGTAAATTGCTCTTAGTGTGTCGGGAGTGGATGTGAAAGTTGTGCATGACCATGTCCAAAGAAACAAACTGATGTCATTCAGTCAACATCAGGCCAACAGACTAGGATGCACTTCCTCTAATTCTACTTATAACACACTGGATGCTTGCAAGGCTACACAAATGCTGATTAACCCCTTATCTTCCAAGAGGGAAGTGCATGGAAAATAGGGTGTCATTAGTTTGAATTGGCAGCAAAACAATGCACCTCATTATTGAAGATTAGAACGAACTTGATATTTTGTGTAGGAACTGCAGAAGCCTCTTGAAGTCTTGACTGAAGCATCTTCAGTCTGAAGAACGGTCTCAACCCGAAACATCACCCATTCCTTCTATCCAGAGATGCTGCCTATCCCGCTTTGCTCCACCATTTTGTGTCTATCTTCGTTGTTAACCAGCATCTGCAGTCCCTTCCTCCACACTTCCAAATCTTGTCACTTTAACCATTTCAGTAATTAATACAATCACAGAGGAAGTGAAACAGAGCACTACTGTATGTGTGGCATCTTTGGGAGATGCAACGAGACCTGGGTGTCATGGTACACCAGTCATTGAAATTAGGCATGCAGGTGCAGCAGCAGTGAAGAAAGCGAATGGTATGTTAGCATTCATAGCAAAAGGATTTGAGTATAGGAGCAGGGAGGTTCTACTGCAGTTGTACAGGGTCTTGGTGAGACCACACCTGGAGTATTGCGTACAGTTTTGGTCTCCTAATCTGAGGAAAGACATTCTTGCCATAGAGGGAAGTACAGAGAAGGTTCACCAGACTACTTCCTGGGATGGCAGGACTTTCATATGAAGAAAGACTGGATAGACTCGGCTTGTACTCGCTAGAATTTAGAAGATTGAGGGGGGGTCTTCTAGAAACGTACAAAATTCTTAAGGGGTTGGACAGGCTAGATGCAGGAAGATTGCTCCCGATGTTGGGGAAGTCCAGAACAAGGGGACACAGTTTAAGGATAAGTGGGAAGTCTTTTAGGACCGAGATGAGAAAAACATTTTTCACACAGAGAGTGGTGAATCTCTGGAATTCTCTGCCACAGAAGGTAGTTGAGGCCAGTTCATTGGCTATATTTAAGAGGGAGCTAGATGTGGCCCTTGTGGCTAAAGGGATCAGGGGGTATAGAGAGAAGGCAGGTACAAGATACTGAGTTGGATGATCAGCCATGATCATATTGAATGGCGGTGCAGGCTCGAAGGGCCGAATGGCCTACTCCTGCACCTATTTTCTATGTTTCTATGTTTCTATGTTTTCCCAGTGAAAATCATATCCACATTGATAAAATGGTGTGCCATTTCCTATGATGACTATGTGGTATGTATCAAGTGATAATCTCATTATTGGCAATATTTCTTCCTCCTAATATCCATACTCTTTCAAGGTTTTGCCAACGACGATTGGTGTTAGCTTTGTTTGTATTTAAAATCAATTATCACCAATGGCAGGAATGTTCATTGTTCGAAATAACAGGTCAGCCATTTTACACAGCGATTAGTGTAGGAAGGAACGGCAGATGCTGGTATACACCGAAGATAGGCACAAAAAGCTGGAGTAACTCAGTGGGACAGGCAGCTTCTCTGGAGAACATGGATGGGGGACATTTCAGATCAGGACCCTACTTTAATCTGAAGCATGGAACATTTTCTGTAGCAATTGCAGCATGGATACAGGCCTTCAGCCCATCGAGTCTACGCTGGCCATTGATCACCCATTCGCCATACTTCTATGTTACCCCACTTTCCCTACACACTAGGAGCAATTTACGAATCCGCACGTCTTTGGGATGTGGAAGGAAACCGGAGCACAGGGAGAACATGCAAACTCTGCACAGACAGCACCCGTAGTCAGGATCGAACCCGGGTCTCTGGCGCTGTGAGGTTGCAGCTCTACAGGCTGCGCCACCATGCTATCCAATTTGGTTAGTCCCATTTGCCTGCATCTGGTCCAAAGCTCTCTAAACCATACCTATCCATATATCTGCCCACATATCTTCAAAATTAATAATTGATCCGCTTCTATAGCTTGTGTTAGGATTGAACCTGGGTCTCAGCGTTGTGTGGCTGCAGCTCTACCAGCTTTAATTTTAGGTTTAGTTTAGAGATACAGTGCAGAAACAGGCCCTTCGGCCCACTGAGTCCATGCTGATCATTGATCCCCGTACACTAGCACTATCCGACACACAAGGGACAATTTACAATTTTTACCAAAGCCAATTAACGTACAAACCTGTACATCTTTGGAGTGTGGTAGGAAACTGGAGCACCCAGAGAAAACCCATGCGGTCACGGGGAGAACGTATAAACTCCATACAGACAGCACCCGTGGCCAGGATCGAACCTGGGTCTCTGGCTGTGTAGACAGCAACTTTACCGCTGCACCACTGTGTGCCGTCTGCTCTTAAATGTAATGACCTTTCACTTTGTAGCAAGCACCAGAATCAACAAAATCAATGGATATTTTTAAGGTAGAAATGATAGATTCTTGTTTAGTACGGGAGTTGGGGTTATGGGGAGAAAGGCAGAGAGTGGGTTCGGAGGGAGAGATAGATCAGCCATGATTGGATGGCAGATCAGACCTGATGGGCCGAATGGCTTAATTCAGCTCCTATCACTTATGAACACTTTGTAGCACCTACCTCCTTCTGCATCCATGGCCATAGGATCCGGCGGGGCAGGGTTCCGAGCAGTACTTGCTCCTGTAACCTGGATAGCAGGCGCAGGATCCGTTGATGGGGTTGCACTTCCCGTGGATACACTGGCACCGCTCGCACCTTGGCCCCCAGAACTTCTCCTTGCACTGGCATCTCCCCTGGATCTGATCGCACGGCGAGTTGTTGCAGGGGCACTGGCTGTGGCACGTCCGACCCCACCAACCGGGCTGGCAGATGCACTTGCCCGTCTTCGTGTCACACTGGGAGTTGGTGCTGCAGTAGCAGATGTTGGAGCAGGTGGTTCCCAGCGGTGGGGGTCGCACTTGCACTTGCCCGTGTCCTGGTCGCATTTCCCATTGTGGCAAAGGCAGAGTTTGTTGCAGGTGGGTCCCCAGCGGTTGGGGTTGCAGGTGCATTTGCCCGTCGCGTCTGCACAGCGGCCATTTGGTGACAAAGGCACATCTCCTTGCAGTCTGGTCCCCAAAATCGTTCAGGACACTCTGGAAAGAGGGGGGAAATAAGTCACTTAATGGGTGCTTTGTGAAGGATGCCATTGACCCGTGTTCAGCAGCTGTCTTGTGAGGATTGTGATGCCTGCATTCTGATAGCCAATGTATAAACATGGACTGTACCCCTAGGCTAGTCAACCATCTGATTCACCTCCATAAACCAGGTTCCTCTCCGATTCACCTCTGTAAACTAGGGTACTGTCCAATTGACCTTCACAAACGGGTATTGTCCAATTGACCTTCACAAACGGGTATTGTCCAATTGACCTTCACAAACGGGTATTGTCCAATTGACCTTCACAAACGGGTATTGTCCAATTCAGCTTTATAAACTAGGGTACTGTCCAATTCACCTCCGTAAGACAGGGTATCATCCAATTCACTCTATAAGCTTGGGTACTGTCCAATTCACCTTTACCTATTTTGGACATTAGATGTTGTCTCTGGAACTGTTGTGCTGCAATGCAGAGAGCTATACTCTGCACTCTGTATATTCCACTTTCTTCTGCCTGCTGTACATCAGTTCGTTTTGATTGTGTTTATGTATAGTATTATTGGATTTGATTAGAAAGCATGCAAGACAAAGAATTTCACTCTACCTTGGTACATTCATGTCTTTGAACCTCAGCTTTTGCAAAGTAGTTCACCTGTGGCAATGTTCCACCACGCATTGAGCACCGCAGACGTTCTTATCTCCATTACTTCACTCCGTTACTCCCCCACCCCAGTCCTCCCACTCTTTCCACTGTTCGCATCCTTGTACCCATTCATTATTACCTCTTCCCTGGACAATAATTGGCCTTAATAGGCTCCACCCTTCCTTGGTCATCTGTTTATTCCCGATTTATTCTGGCCTTTTCCTACCTCCAGTTCCCCTCCCCCCCCCAACCCACCCCCCACCACCACCACTTTCAGTTTGAAGAAGGGTCCCAACCCAAAACATCACCTGTTCCTTTTCCCCAGAGATGCTGCCTGACCCGCTGAGTTGCTCCAGCACTTTGTGTCTATCTCTGGCATTTGCAGTTCCTTTCTGCACAAAACCTATCAATCAGGTTTTATCAGCCCCAATTTGTGTCTCCACATTCATTTGGGAGAGAGCTGTCATAAAAAAAACCTTTTATGACATGAAAAAATGCTTTGTGATATTTCTCTCAAATCCAAGCTTTAATTTTAAGATTATAGCCCTCATCCTGAAGCTGTGTAACTACACATGCTTGGAACACGGTATACAATATCCTTACTGTCAAGAACCAACTGTCTGGTTTATTCATAGCAACAATCATGTTACTCGTGTTCAAGTTATTTTTTCAATCCTCCTGCGTGTTTCTAAATCCACATGTAGATAATCAATAAAAGCGGCTCTGGTGTGAAATGTTGAGAACTAACTCATCGCACCCTCCTTGCCTGACAAACTCCTGTTTATTCACACTCTGCTATTCCAGCACTTCAGCTCAACACTTTTTATTTTCATTATTGCATCCCCATTCTGATGCTAGACACAAAATGCTGGAGTAACTCGCTGGGACAGGCAGCATCTCTGGAGAGAAGGATGGGTGACGTTTCAGGTCCAGACCCTTCTTCAGATAGGGTCCTTCTTCGGCGTAAACCAGCATCTGCAGTTCCTTCCTATCCATCCTGATGATGCTGACTCTATATTGAGTCAGCTTCATCAGAGTGGTGCCAGCCTGCCCTTTGTATAATCATCTACCTTTCAATAGTCCTCCCTCACACGTATCCACCTATCAATCGCCACGGCTTTGTCCTGCCCCCACCTCTTTTCCAGCTTCCCTCTCCCCTCCCCCCCCCCCCCCCCCCCACTACAATGTCTGAAGAAAAGTCCC
>CM075980.1:16868932-16910423 GCA_038087875.1 Malacoraja senta
TCGATGAGTTCACCCCTCAGCTGTCTACGCTCCAAATAAAAAAACGTCTCATACTATCCCAACTAATTTGGGTCTGTCTCAAAGGCTGACAAAGCCTCCAATACATGCATCCCCTCTGCACTGTTGAACTGTGTGGTACAGTGTGTGAGATGTCATGGTGGCGCAGCAGTAGAGTTACTCCCTTACACCGCCAGAGACCCGGGTTCAATCCTGACCTACGGAGTTTGTACGTTCTCGCCTTGACCTGCGTGGGTTTTCTCCGGGTGCTCCGGTTTCCTCCCACTCTCCTAAAAAGACCGAGAGGTTTGTAGGTTAATTGGCTTGGTGAACATTGTCAATTGTCCCTGGTGTGTGTAGGATAGTGTTAATGTGCGGAGATCGCTGGTCGGCACGGACTCGGTGGGCCGAAGAGCATGTTTCTGCGCTGTCTCCAAACTAAACTAAACTAAACTAAAAGATGCCTTCGGTCAACAGCCCGGTGGTGTGAGATTGACCATCCTGACCCAATGGTGAGTGGAAGATGTCATGCAGGAAGCAAGAGATAATCCGCAGCCCTCAAGTGACATGGGGACATGGTTTGAGGAGGGCACGCTGACTGGACGTGGAAGGGTACTGTGTCGGGACGATCACCCATCCTTTTTTCATGTGCATAAAACAAGCTAACTCAAGTCAAGTCAAGTTTATTCGTCACATACACATACGAGATGTGCAGAGAAATGAAAAGTGGCAATGCTCGCGGATTGTGCAAAAACCCCCCCAAAAAACCCTACAAACAGAATGGAACAGAATCACATATTCACATATTCCATATTTGTGGGAGGGAAGACAAAGGACAAAAAACAGCAATTTAAAAAAGACACCACACAACAGTAGAGTGGTTCAGTAAAGTGAGTCCCTGGTGAGATAGGGGTTTACAGTCCTAATGGCCTCTGGGAAGAAACTCCTTCTCATCCTCTCCGTTCTCACAGCATGGCAACGGAGGCGTTTGCCTGACCGTAGCAGCTGGAACAGTCCGTTGCTGGGGTGGAAGGGGTCTCCCATGATCTTGTTGGCTCCGGGGTTGCACCTTCTGATGTATAGTTCCTGCAGGGGGGCGAGTGTAGTTCCCATAGTGCGTTCGGCCGAACGCACTACTCTCTGCAGAGCCTTCTTGTCCTGGGCAGAGCAGTTCCCAAACCAAATCGTGATATTTCCGGACAAGATGCTGTCCACAGCCGCTGAGGAGAAGCACTAGAGGATCCTCTGAGACACTCTGAATTTCCTCAATTGCCTGAGGTGGTAAAGGCGCTGCCTTGCCTTACTCACGAGTGCTGCAGCGTGTGATGTGGCTGTGGACACAAAGAAATGCAGGCGCTGCTTCACAAAAAAAGACACAAAGTACTGGAGTAACTCAGCATCTCTGGAGGATTTTGGCAGGCGATGTTTCAGGTTGAGACCCTTCTTCAGACTCAAAAGGTCACCTCTCAAGTCTGAAGAAGGGCCCGACCCAAAACGTCACCTATCCATGTCCTCCAGAGATGCTGCCAAACCCGCTGAGCTACTCCAATACTTTGTGTCTTTTTTTCCGTAATTCCACCTTCCCATCTCTTTCTTGGAGAACCTAATGTCCCAGCTGTTGAGTTCTGAGCAATCAGCCATGATTGAAGGGAGGAGTAGACCTGATGGGCCGAATGGCCTACTGGTTTCACTAGTAATAATACGTGGACAGGTACAGGGATAGGAAAGTAGAAACAAGGAACTGCAGATGCTCTTTTATACCAAATATACAATATGGGTTGGAAGCAATATGGTTCAAATACGGGCAAATTAGATGGGGCATCTTGGTCAGCATGGACAAGTTGGGCCGAATGGCTTGCCTGTGTGCTGTATGACTGTCAATTCATTTGTATTTATTTTGTTGATCTAACTGTAACATTTCTGGTATCTTTGCATCCCTGGCCAAGTAAGGTGGAATTCAGACAGTGTTCCTTTACTAGCTTAGACCCCTGCTGGTAATCTTATTTGCAGACATGAACTGGGAACATGACATTGCTTTCTCTAATGCTTCTTATCCCACGAGGTTGGTAAATCCCACGAGAAGAGTGTTCAGATTTTAGATCCATACCTTAGTTTCTATCAAGTTGTTGAAAGACAGCAAAGGTTTAGAGTGATGTGGGCTAATGTTCGGCATGTCCCAAGCAACTCTCAAAATCATCTACACATGCGCCGTAGAAAGCATTTTATCGGGATGCATCACGGCATGGTTTGGGAACAGCTCCACCCAAGACCGCAAGAAATTGCAGAGAATTGTGGACGCAGCCCAGACCATCACACAAACCAACTTCCCTTCTAGTGACTCCATCTACATTTCGTGCTGCCTCGGCAAAGCCACCAGCATAATCAAGGACGAGTCTCGCCCGTACAATCCCTCATCTCCCCTCTCCCATCAGGCAAGAGATACAGAAGTGTGAAAATGCACACCTCCAGGTTCAGGGACAGTTTCTTCCCAGCTGTTATCAGGCAACTGAACCATCCCATCAACAACTACAGAGTGGTCCTGAGCTACCATTTATCTCATTGGAGACCCACGGTCTTTACTGGACTTTATCTTGCACGAAACGTCATTCCCATTATCCTGTCTCTGTACACTGTGGACAGCTTGATTGGAATCATGTATAGTCTTTCCGCTGACTGGATAGCACGCAACGAAAAGTTTTTTACCGTACCTTCGGACAAATGACGATAAACTAAGCTAAACTAAACGCCGACAAGTGGGACCAGCATAGATGGGGCATCTTGTTTGGCATGGGCAAGTTGGGCCGAAGGGCCTGTTTCCATACTGTCAAGTCCACTTGACTCTACAAAGCCAAGTGGGCTGTTTCCTTTTCAGGCCCATCGTTAAGACAGCAGGTTAGCTCCTGTGCACTCATCAGTCTACATATCTATAAATATGTGGATTTCAAATATGTTTGAAACATTACACCTTGAAGAGATAAGACTCCTCCTAGCAGGTAAACCAGATCACTTCCACCTGACGTGGTCTGCATTTATAGAATTATTACAAACATAGGGTGCAAAAGTACTTTAAAAAAAATAAAAAATTGAGGTCGGGTAAGGGGGGATGATAGTTGAAGAGTTGGTATGTCCTATTTACGTGATGCTCAAAAAAAAAACATTTGTTTCTCTTTTTTTCTCTTTCTCTTTTCTTTTCTTAGGGCCTATTTCTTAACTTTTTTTCTTTTGTTTTTAATTTCGCTCTTATAGGGTCTTCGTCCTTTTTTGTTGTTACATTTTCTACACTTTTCTACACTTGCACTTTTTCCTTCACTTTCTTCTCTCTTTCAATCTTTTCTTTCTCTAGTGTAAAAAAATAAATAAAGGGAGTACATTAATTGTAAGATGATATAAATGACGAGTATTAATGTATGTGGTTGTAATGTAATGTACTTCTAATAAATAAAAATTAAAAAAAAAAAAAAAAAATCAGTCTACATATCTAAACATTTGCAGGTACTATTGCAATGTTTAAGAGACATTTGGACAGGTATATGAATAGGATAGGTTTAGATGGATATGGGCCAAATGCGGAGAGCTGGGACTAGTGTAGATGGGACATGTTGGTCGGCATGGGCAAGTTGGGCCGAAGGGCCTGTTTCCATGCAGTATGACTCTGTGACTATGATAATGACCATGTTTTTTTGGGGGGGGGTTTAAAATCAAAAAATATATTCAATTAAAAAAAATATATATTTACACTACAATTAAAACAACCCAGAACTCACCACCATAATACAATACAAACATATATCCATAATAAACTACTATACAACTATGATACAATCCTTATTGAGGATACATTCAACACCCTGAGGAGCCCAGCGTTCCCGGAACTCCCTCAGGGTGCCCGTGGACAGGAGTATTCCCTTTCTAACTGCACCCGGGCACGGACGTATCCCCGGAAAAGGGGCAGGCAGCCGGCTCGGGTAAAGCCCTCCACCGCCTGGCACCTTGACTCCCGGATGGCCAGCTTGGCCAGGCCCAGGAGCAACCCAACCAGGACGTCTTCAGCCCTACCCTCTCGCCTACGCACAGGGTGTCCAAAGATGAGGATGGTGGGTGAAAAATGCAGCCAGAAGGCAAGGAGCAGCCCCTTTAGTTATTCAAACAGTGGCTGCAGCCTCACGCACTCCATGTACACGTGGTACACAGACTCTTCCAGATGATAATGACCATGTTGGTCTCTTCCCAAAATTGTGGGCTCAGTGTGAGACCTTGACAGATGCATCACATGGGCAGTGTTTAAAGTGCCTTGATATCTAATTTAATTAAACTGCAATTATACTAATGCTCCTTTGTGCCAGCATCTTTCCTGATTGCTCCTCCAGTAAGTATGGACCAAAGATCATAGATCTATGACCTTCGCTCTATGATTTTTGGTATGGACTGACATAAACCAGCTCAGAACAATGGCAAACAGCCCCACCATGAGACCGCAGTGCAGACTGCAGGTTCAAACAGCGCAAAGGTTGACCAGCAGAGGGCAGTCAGAGCACACATGGCAGCTCTGGGCAGCAACTCCAGTTATTGCTACATAAGTCTGAACGAAATTTCGTGCCTTGCAGTCATAACATAGAATAAAATAACAAACCACACAATAAACACAGATTTAACATCCACCACAGTGAGTCCACCAGGCCCTCCTCACTGTGATGGAAGGCAAAAGTCTTAAAGTCCTTGTCTCTTCCCTCCTTGTTCTCCCTCTGCGTTGAAGCGATCCTTGCAACAAGTCCCAGGACCTAAGTTAGGCACCAGTGATGAAAGGAGGAATATGCACACTCCACACTCCACACAGATAGCATCCAAGGGTTAATGTGTTAAGTTACTCCAGCACTGGTTTCAAAGTGCAATGTTTACAGGCCTGATATGCTGCTGCAAGTAACTTTGTGTCCCTTTTTGTCGGTATATACAATAATTAAACATTCTTGACTGTTGACTCAGTCTGTGAAGAGGCCCTATGTAAACGCACATAGAATTTGAGTAACACGTAGCTTCTGTGTATATTTGGCAATAGATTTCATTTTTTAAATTTAGTTTATGGGATGTGGACATCATTGGCATTGATTATGCATTGCTTTTTACTTTGGACTTTAGAGATATAGCGCGGAAACAGGCCCTTCAGCCCACCGAGTTCATGCCAACCAATGATCACCCTGTACACTAGCACTATCCTGCACAGTAGGGACAAATTACAATTCATCGAAGCCAATTAACCTACAAACCTGTACGTCTTTAGGATGTAAGTGGAAACCAGAGAAAACCCACACAGTCACGGGGAGAACGTACAAACTCCAGACAGATAGTACCCATAGTCAGGATTGAACCCGGGTCTCTGGCGCTGTAAGGCAGCAACTCTTCCACTGCACCACCATGCTGCCCTTGATTATGTTGGCTGCTTTCCATAAGCGTAAAGTGTAGATGGAGTTACTGGTAGGATGCCTGGTCTGTTGTGATGGACAGGGCTACATCCACAACTCTCTGTAGCTTCTCGCGGTCTTGCGCAGAGCTGTTCCCAAACCAAGTTGTCATGCAACATGACAGTCTGCTTTCTAAGCTGCATCTGTAGAAGTTTGTAAGAGAGCATTAACTCTGCACAAAACAGGTCAGCTGTCTTTCTGTATGCAGATGTAACATTCTCAGACGTGTTCTGATGCATGATTTAATAACTCAGTCTTGTCTCAAGTGTCAATCTCACGTCTTCATAAGATCATAAGATCATAAGATCATAAGTGATAGGAGCAGAATTAGGCCATTCGGCCCATCAAGTCTACTCCACCATTCAATCATGGCTGATCTATCCCTCCCTCCTAACCCCATTCTCCTGCCTTCTCCCCGTAACCTCTGAAAGTCTTCACTTCCCTCTTCCACTCTCATCCTATCTTGAGCAAGTGGTTTCAGCAACATCACGTTTCTGGCCCAGTCGTTCAATTATTAATCACATTACATATTACAGAGACGGCAGCACACTCCCATGTTCCCATTGAATTAATTACTTTGGGGATTATTTTGAAGTCATCATCTTTTTTAATTAATTGTCTCATTTTGGGACTTTAACCATATGCGTTTAATTATCAGGTAAGAGCGAAGTATTTGATAAGAGGCACCGAAGTAGCAGACTGGATGGGCTGAATGACATAATTCTGCTCCTATGACTTAGGAAAATAGATTGAGTCACACACAGCAATGCCTCAAGCTCCAAGATAGTGTGTCATGATTCGTTTGTGTAGGTCAAATGTATGCAAGTGTTGTCAACAACTATGACTTAAGGGTGCAGCTACGCACATGACTTCTGACTCTTATTGAAATGAACTTGGAGAAGAAGTTTTGCTGAATTTCTTTTACCTGCCTCCAGGTAATGTTATTAATATTTTACTTGGCCAGCTTACAACCCAGTGGTATGAATATCGAATTCTGTAACTTCAAGTAACTCTTGCTTTCCCTCTCTCACCATCCCTTCCCCATCCTAGTTCTCCGATCAGTCTGACTGACCCCCTTCATTACATTTTATCTTTGTATGCTTCCTTGATCCACTTCCCCTTTGATGACTTGCTTTCACACCTTGCCCTTATTTATCTCTGTCTTCCTCTCCCCTGACTCTGTCTGAAGAAGTGTCCCAACCCGAAACATCACCCATTCCTCCTATCCAGATATGCTGCCTGAACCGCTGAGTTACTCCAGTATTTTGCATCTATCTTTAATGTTATTCCAAGCCTGTCTAGTCACCGATGCTTGGCAGCAGTAGAAACAAGGAACTGCAGAGGCTGGTTTGCAAAAAGGGACACAAAGTTCTAGAGTAACTCAGCGGGTCAGCTCTGGAGAACATGGATAGGTGACCACTTGGGTCGGGGCCCTTCTTCAGACTTGACCCATGTGAAAGCGCAAACTACACAAGGTGCTGGAGTAACTCAATGGGTCAGGCAGCACCTCTGGAGAACATGGAGCCTTCTTCAGACTGATTGTAGTAGAAATAAACGGTACCCCAGCTTATGGAAGGAATATTCAGAAGCCAGGTAACCGACGGAAGAAAGCTATCCTTGAGTCTGACGGTGATGTTTTGGGTTGGGACCCTTCTTCAGTTGATGCAATGTGCTTGTCAGTGGCGGTTTTAGTTTTTAGTTTTATAGACATAGTATGGAAACAGGCAGTTCAGCCCACAGAGTCCACGCAGACCAGTAGTCATCCATACACTAGTCCTATCCTACACACTAAGGATAATTTACGGAAGCCAATTAGCCTACAAACCCACGTAGTCACAGGAGAACACACTAACTCTGTACCAAGAGCGGAACTCGCTATCAAACATGGAAGGGACGGGGGACACAATTTTTTGGCGACCGCGCGCGCATGCGCACACTCACACACACGCGCGTGCGAGGCTTCGGAGGCTCAATCCAGCGCTAAATGCAGCTCAACTCTGCCTGTCTCACCGGGTTAACTACAGCCCTGCCTGGGCTGACGGGATACCAGCGCTGCTTCTCCGCGCTGGCCATATTTCCCACAAGCCCAGGCAGGTTCACCTGGCGGGACAGGCAGAGTTGAGCTGGGTTTAGTGCTATTTCTCTGCGCTGGCTGTGGGCCTGTGGGCACAGCTCGCATCTGATTCCCGACCTCTCTGGCCATTCGCGGGGGGGGGGGCACTTGGGACAGTGCCGGAGAGCCGGCTGGGATCGATCCTGCCTGCGGATGAGGCGCAGGTCTGTGCCACGTCTCCCTCCTCCAATCGCCGCGCTCTATCCTCAGGCCCACATCCCCCACCCCCACTCCTCCCTCCTCCAATCATCGCGCCCTCGATCATCAGTCCCACCCCCACTGTCTCGCGGAAAGCGGAGATTTTAAAATACGGATCACAAAAACTTGGGGGGGATGTCCCCCACCTCTCAAAACATGGGGGGGGGACGTGTCTCCTCTGCCCCCCCCCCTCCCCTGGTTTTCCGCCCCCTGCTCTGTACAGACAGCACCCAAAGTCAGGATCGAACCCGGATCTCTAACGCAATAAGGCAGCAGCTCCACCACAGCGCCACTGTGCCACCCAGCTTGTGTGAAGTTGTGTGTCTCGTCTTTGATGTATTGCAAGGCCCCAATGATTGCCTTCATCAAGCATTATAGTCCAGTGGCACCCGGACTGTAGCTACATCGATCTGTACTCTGGTCTTTGGGCATCACCACAGCCCTGTGTACTACCCCTATACTGGATACAACTGCAGCACCTCTTCTATCCAGATACCACAGTGAAGGACATTTTGATGCACACACAAATATCTTCTATAGAACATCCTGAAAGTGTTCGCTGGGATACTATTCTTTCCTTGGAGATCCTATTAGCAATTCTTTCCTTTGAAAAGGTAAGAGGACGAGGACTTCCGGTGGCGCTATGGAGGCTTGAGTCCAGCGCCAACTAGCTCCGTGCCGAAGAAAACTGAAACGGGAGAAAAATCGGGTCTTACCTGCAGCGATCGCGATCTGAAAGGCTGCCTGCCGCGTGACGTTATCAAGGAGTGCGACTTGGACGGTATGTCGACACAACGTTCTCCCCCTCCCCGTGGGATACAAAAAAAACCCGGTAAAGGGAAACCCCCTCCGATGGAAGAGGAAGGCCCAACTGAGGCCTCGGCCTCAGGTACAATGACTGCCCAGGAAGAGCCCCCGAAGAAAACAAAACAGAAAAAGACTGAAATGGATGATCTTAAAGCTTTTCTTACTGCCGAATTGAAAACCTTTGGAGAGAATTTTAAAGAAGAGCTTTACTCTTTTAAGGTAGATTTTAAAGCAGAAATGCTTTCTACCGTTCAAGAAATACTGGAAGTCTGGAAGAGGTCAAGGGAGGAGGAGGACAAGGAACAGATGGAAGAGCTGGAAGTAAGGATCGCTTCGGTGGAAGCGAGCGTTAAAATGGAGGTGGACCCCATTCATCAAGAACTCGATCAACATAGAACAGCAATAACTGAACTTGAGAAATGGGCGGCGACAAGTGCGGAAACTGTAGGTCGACTCATTAATGAAAACCAACGCCTCTCCGAAATGGTGATCAAATTAAGTGATAAATGTACCGATTTGGAGGGACGTCAAAGACGTACGAACCTAAGAATTGTAGGGGTGAAAGAAGGAAGTGAGAAGGATATGGGCACTCGGGATTTTGTGGCAGACCTATTACAAAAAGCCTTAAAATTGGATTACAAACCTTCACTCGGTCGAGCTCATAGAGCGCAGCGACGTCGTACACAAGATGAAGCCCACCCAAGACAAATCATCGTAAAGGTACAACTGGATCATGAATTTGACGATATAATGAGGAAAACTGTTCAAGGCGGACAGCTCCTTTTTAAAGGGGTGAGATTCAGTATTTACCGAGATTATCCGGCAGAAGTCTTCAAGAAAAGAGCGCTGTTCACTGAGACAAAAAGAATACTGAAGAATATACCGGGTTTGAGATACGGCCTGCTTTATCCCGCAAGACTAAGAGTCTCCTTCAAATCCAAGGAGCTATTTTTTACAGACCACGAAAAAGCACTGGAATACGCCAAAGAAACCGAGAACTTGACCGTAGACTGAAGAATTTACTTTACGTCTTAGGAGTCAAGGACTAACAGGACCGCCAGATCTAAAAGGACCTTTAAAGTTCTTTTAAGAGCTTTAAGGCCATTCGAAAACCGAAATGGACGGAGAACATTGGAGAAAATCGGGATCGATCTTTGTATTGTTTATTTTTTTATTTTATTAATTTTACTAGTCATTGTTATAATCTGTATACTCACACCTAACTACAACTAATACTTATTTAATATCCACATTACTACTAAAATTATTAACATTAACTTCTCTCATAAAAATTTAATACTGTATTGATGGATAACAATGATTAATAATTAATAGTCTTTGATTAAGGTAGAGATGAATTACATACTTAGATTATATAAGAGGATATGCAAGAGGTAAATTTGCCTAGGTCATAATAAAACTTGACGGTTTTCCTCTTTGATTTTCAAATCAAAATTAAATTTATAGATTTAGCGAAGAAAATAATATAACATGTAGAGAACAATAACGTTGTGAATTTTTGCTGTTCTTGAGTTTGTCTGCAGGGATACGTGCTTGTAAATGTACGCACATGGGTATATATACATATTTATATGTATGTATGGTGTGTGTGTGTAGGTATGGGTATGTATATAAGTTTGTTACTCCCAAAGAAGTTATTTGAATGTTAGAAATAATCTTTTTTTTTTTCTTCGGGCACGGAGCTGGGAATTTTTTTTTTTACAAAGGCTACGGAAGTCTTTAGAATTCTAGCCACGTTAGTGTGGCTATCACTAACTACACTAATTGTAGATGTAGTTATTTTTCTTTCACCCTTTACTAATCAACTCTATCACTTCTTTCACTTTAAATATTTTTATAATTCAACGTTTGAATGGAAAAACAAGTCTAATACAAGGAGATGTGTTCGGAAGAGCGATGTATATGATTTTATATTCATCTATCTGAAGCTCGGTAGCAGGATCAGGTTCTACGTGTTGTACTCTCTGCTCGGCTATAGACCACCTTAGAAACAATATGCAAGATGTTAATATGACAAGAGGGGGCCAGGGAATAACATTTTGTAGCTGGAATGTCAAGGGAATCAATGAACCAATTAAGAGAGGTAAAGTTTTGGCACATCTAAACCTAATCAAAACAGATATAATATTCCTCCAAGAAACGCACCTTAAAAAGGAATCCCAACATAGACTTAAAGCAAAGTGGATCGCTGAATCATATCATTCCTCTTTTTCCCATAAATCCAGAGGAGTTGCAATATTAATTCGTAAAGGAATACATTTTACGAACTCTTCAACAATAGTGGATATAGATGGTAGATATATTATATTAGTAGGAGAGTTAAATGGAGAAAAAGTGATTCTTCTTAATGTATATGGGCCTAACTTTGATAACCCCATGTTTTTTAATAAAACATTTAACAAAATTCCTGAATTTACACAATATAAATTAATAATTGGAGGAGACTTTAACTGTACATTAGATTCATACTTAGATAGATCTTCAAGGCAAAAAAAAGTAAAATCTCAATCAAGTGTATTTTTAAATTCATTTATTAATACCACTAATATTAAAGATGTCTGGAGAATAGAAAACCCAACTGGACGGGAATACTCATTTTACTCACCAGTACATAAAACATACTCAAGAATAGATTATTTTTTGGTTGACTCTAGGTTTATCCCATTTATTTATAATTCAAAATACCATAACATTATAATCTCAGATCACGCACCTGTAACATTCATGATTAAATTAAATGGAATGTCCGAGAAACAAACATATTGGAGATTTAACCCACAAATTTTGAACGAAAGATCATGCCAGGAATATATTATTAAACAGATTCAAATATTCTTTGAGGTAAATGACAACCCTGACACACCTACTTCTCTTATGTGGGAAACGTTTAAAGCGTTTGTTCGTGGTACATTGATTTCCGCTCAAGCATTTTATAATAAAGAGAACAGGATTAAACAACAAACATTGGAAAGGGAAATCAAGCAACTAGATATAGAAAATGCGAGAACGCCATCTATTTTAAAATATAATAAAATTGCTGTATTGAAATATAAATTAAATAAAATGTATTCAGAACAAGTAATAAAACTTTATCAAAAAACCAAACAATTACATTTTGAATTTGGAGACAAACCACAAAAACTATTAGCACGTCAGTTACGAAAAATGGAAGGGGAAAAAATAATTCATAAAATTAGAACAGAGACAGGAGAATTATTAAAA
The DNA here is from genome assembly GCA_038087875.1 of Malacoraja senta. Lineage (NCBI taxonomy): Eukaryota > Metazoa > Chordata > Chondrichthyes > Rajiformes > Rajidae > Malacoraja > Malacoraja senta. The sequence goes on from CM075980.1 coordinate 16,880,747, forward strand.
ATGCCCAAGGACATAAATGATAGATTTCTCCAATACTATCATAACCTTTATTCAACTAAAACCGTAGGACAATCAGAAGGAATAGCAGATTTTTTACTAAAATGTAATTTAAAAGGTTTAGATTCAAACGATAGAGAATTATTAGAAAGGGAGATTACCATAAAAGATATTGAGGAGTCAATCGGCTCTTTAAAAAATGGGAAAGCAGTAGGACCAGATGGTTTAGGCTCCGAATTTTATAAAAAATTTCATGACTTGCTTTGTCCACGTTTACAAAGGTTGTACGAGTATATCTATACTCAACAGAAACTTCCAGACACCTTAAATGAATCTATAATAACACTTATTCCTAAAGCTGATAAAGATCTGGAAGACCCGGGATCATATAGAGCAATCGCACTTTTAAATACAGATCAGAAAATATTAACTAAAATACTAGCGAATAGATTAAGTACAATGATGAATAAATTAATACACCCTGATCAAACAGGCTTTATTCAGAAACGGTACTCATATTATAACCTAAGAAGATTATTTAATATTATATATTCCAAGAGAAATATTAATGAAGATCTAGCAATAATCTCACTTGACGCTGAAAAAGCATTTGATCAGGTCGAATGGTCTTATTTATTTTCGGTGATGGAAAATATGCAGTTAGGGGAGAAATTCTGTACATGGATAAAACTGTTATATACAAATCCCACGGCTAGAATATTTACAAACCAAAGGTTGTCATCTAAATTTAGTCTATCTAGAGGTTGTAGACAAGGATGCCCGTTATCTCCATTATTATTTGCGCTTGCTATTGAGCCACTTGCAGAAAGAGTCAGGGGGCATCCGGAAATACACGGATATAACACAAAGGACACAGTGAATAAGATTTCTCTATATGCAGATGATGTATTAATTTATATTACAAAACCAGAAATTAGTATTCCAAACTTATTAAAGCTAATAACCCAATTTGGTTCACTTTCAGGATACAGAATAAATTGGAATAAAAGTGAAATTATGCCAATAAGGGAACATAACAAACAGATAATACAACAATATCCATTTAAAATAGTAAAGGAAAAATTTAAATATCTAGGTATTTATATAACTAAGAAATATACATCATTATTTAAAGCAAATTTTCCACCATTACTAAATAAACTACATAAGAATATTCAATACTGGAAAACACTTCCTATCTCAATGGTAGGCAAAATTAATGCCATAAAAATGATTTTTTTACCGCAAATATTATACCTGTTTCAGACATTACCGATATATCTGGCAAAAACCTTTTTTAAAAAACTGGACTCTATTGTTAATGATTTTATCTGGGATTATAAGAATCATAGGATAAACAAAAGGCATTTGTGTAAATCAAAAATAAATGGAGGCTTGGTTTTACCCAACTTTTTGTTTTATTTCTGGGCAGTTAATATTAAAAATATGAATTTCTGGTTGGAAGAAATAGATCATCAACCAGACTGGTTAAAAATGGAAAAGGAAGATTGTTTACCTTTTGATATCGGTTCGATTTTATTTGCTACGTCTAAATTAAACAAAAAAATTTATAGGGAAAACCCTATAATATTTAGTGCTATACGAATTTGGAAACAATTAAAAAAGACATTAAAATTAGATAATTTATCACTTTTTCTTCCAATTGTGAATAACCCTTTGTTTAAGCCTTCATGGTTGGACGGGGGTTTTACACAATGGAAGAATTATGGAATTAAAAATATGGGACAACTTTACAAGGAAGGCACTTTTCTGACATTTCAGGAGTTGCAACAGACTTACGGACTTCGAGGAAATGATTACTTCAGATATCTTCAACTTAGAGATTACGTAAAATCAAATACTCAAAATTTTCGAATTAGAAATTCAGAAATTCTTGATGAATGTTGGAACAAACATCCTAATACAGAAAAATTAATATCATATATATATAATATCTTATTAGACAGTGACATTCCATCGACGGACTTACACAGACAAACATGGGAAAAAGAATTAAATCAAATAATAACGAAAGATACTTGGGAAGAAAGTTTGCAACACATACATCAATGTTCATTAAACGCCAGACATTCTCTAATACAATTTAAAGTAATACATAGGTTACATTATTCTAAAACAAAACTACATAAAATTTTTCAACATATCTCACCTATATGTGATAAATGTCAACATTTAGAAGCTACCTTATCTCATATGTTTGCAAACTGTATAAAAATTAAACAATTCTGGGTAAATATTTTCAGTATAATATCTAAAGTAACCAGCACACAATTGGACCCAGACCCAAAATTAATAATACTTGGAATATTAGAATTAAATCAAACATTTAGAACAACACAAAGAAACTTTATTGATTATAGTTTAATAACAGGAAAAAAATTAATTCTAAAATTTTGGAAAGGCCCTACGACCCCCACAATCAAAATGTGGATTATAGAAATGACGGAGACCTTAAACGTGGAAAGAATCAGACTCTCCCTGTTGGACAAACAGGAATTATTCATTGGAACATGGTCTCCTTTTATTGATTACCTAAAGGGTCAGAACAGTTCAGCACAGGAACCTGACTAACACCCGGGCTAAAGAATGGATGAAATGCTATATCTAGAAATGTACGAATATATCTCGAATGAAGTTTTCTATTTTAATAAATTTTTCCATTCTCCTTTAACTATCTTTTCTCAATTTTTTTGTTTTTTTTGTTTTTTTTTTGTTTTATTATTTTTTTTTTTTTCTCTTCTCTTTCTTTTCTTTCTTTACTTCATCTTTCTCTTTAGTTCTATTTAGTTTAAAAAAAAAAAAGCAAAAAGTATTGGAGACATTGTAATAATATTTAACAATATTATCAATTTAAAAATGTAAGACTGTAAGACTGTAATGATGTAACTAGGTTGTGTACGCATCTCCAATAAAAAAATATTAATTAAAAATAAAAAAAAAAAAAGAAAAGGTAAGAGGACAAAAAAGCTGGAAACACTAAGCAGGTGAGCTGTGCAGCAGTAGAGATGTTGCCTTACAGCACCAGGGGCCCGGGTTCATCCCTGACTACAGGCGCTGTCTGTTTCTACCTTCTCCCTGTGACCACATGGGTTTTTTCCGGGTGCTCCAGTTTCCTCCCACACTCCAAAGACGTACAGGTCTGAAGGTTAATTAACCTCGGTAAAAGTAAGTAAGTAAGTAAGTTTATTGGCCAAGTATTCACATACAAGGAATTTGCCTTGGTGCTCCGCCCGCAAGTAACAACCTGACATACAGTGACAGTTACGAATGACTCAGAAAACACTAAACATTAATAATAATATAACATGAATGATAAAATACCATTGATTAAGCATGGTAAATTGGTAATTGTCCCTAGTGTGTAGGATAGTGTGAGTGTACGGGGTGAACGCTGGTCGGCGTGGACTCAGTGGGTCGAAGGGGCTGTTTCCGCACTGTATCACTAAAGTCTAACGTCTAAACACAGCTCAGAAACTACGATTCACCAAACCTACAGTTAATCTATTTTACCTTGGATTTGATATTAAAGTAAATCTTATCTCAACAAGACCAGCATGAAAAGTAAATACTTCTTCAGAAATTGAGTGGAAAATATTCATTGACAAGGTCAGACTATCTTGGAAATGCAAAACAATAGTGCAAACAAAGAAATTATGGTGTACAGAATGCAATAGTTTATGCATAATCTCAGTTGGAGCATAAATTCCTCGAGTACTCTTTTCTTAATTGTTTGTATCGCATAGATAATTATTGTTAGGTATAAGTTCTTTTTAACTTTCAACTGTCCACCAAACTTCTCCCTCTAATCCACAATTCGGAATCCTAATTCCTCTAATACAACAGGGAAACTTTCAAAGGATATGGGCCAAACTGGCAAATGGGGCTAGTATAGATGGCCATCTTGGTTGTCATGGATGAGTTGGGCCGAAAGGCCTGTCACAAACATTGCCTTTATTCTACCCCCCCCCCCCCACACCAATCCCACTCCATCTTCCCTCTGAATGAAAACGTCTTGTATCTCATTCATTCCCAGTTCTGATGAATGGTTGCAGACTCAAAATATTGACTGCTTCTCTTTCCGCAGATGCTGCCTGACTTGCTGAGTTGTTCCTTTATTTCCTATCTGTGTCTCACAAATAATCTCACAATAATCCTACATGTTCGATACGGCATTCTGCACACTGTAATTTCTCTATCTTTTGTCCTTATCCAGCACTTCAATACATTGTAACCTTCTGAGTTAATATATCTCAAGCGATCTTTGAAGATATATTCAGTTTTCCTGCATCGGACTAACATTGAGATAAGACTTTGTATTAAATCAATGTCGGTTAGTGTGATTTTCAAGCCTCTAGTTTTACTTTAAAACTACCAAAAATAAAGTACTTTCCAGGAACTCTGGCAAGAACTTTACTATCTAATCTCGTATTTTGACAGCCGGTGTCGTAACTAATGAACAGATACCTCTCCTTTAATAAGCTTTGTGGTTATCTCTGATTGTTTTCAGCCTGTTTTTTTGTTTTTCTGTTAATGTACAAATTGCTCACTTTGAGCATTTTATATCCCCAGATCATGCTTGCGCATTACATTTGGTGAAAACACTGTATTCCTCTGGTCTGGTCTTCCAGTTCAGTCTGTAACCACAGCACCCGAGGAAGATATCATCACCTGTATCCTATTGTTCTTTGTTCTGTAGCATTTGTGGGCGGCACAGTGGCGCACCGGTAGAGTTGCTGCCTTACAGCGCCAGAGACCTGGGTTTGATCCTGACTACGAGTGCTGTTTGCGTGGAGTTTGCACGTTCGCCCTGTGACCTCGTGGGTTTTCTCCCGTTTCCTCCCACTTTCCACAGATGTACAGATTTGTAGGTTAACTGGCCTCTCTGCATTGCCCCTGTGTAGGATAGAACCAGTGTTGGGGTGATTTCTGGTCGGCGCATGCTTGGTAGACCGAAGGGCCTGTTTTCACACAGTATCTCTAAACTAAACTAAACTAAACATGCAGGCAGAGATTAGTTCTACTTAGCATTATGTTTGACACGGACTTTGTGGGCCGAATGTCCTGCTCCTGTTCTATGTTCTATCAGTAAGAGAAATCAACAAGTAATTTGTTAAGTAGAAACAAAGAACTGCAGATGCTGGATTAGACCAAAGATAGACACAAAGCACTGGAGTAACTCAGCGGGTCAGGCAGCATCTCTGGAGAAAAAGGATAGGTGGCGTTTTGGATCGGGACACTTCATACCGACTAGAAACGTCACCCACTCTTTGTGGGGGGGGGCACTCGGGACAGTGCCGGAGAGCCGGCTGGGATCGATCCTGCCTGCGGATGAGGCGCAGGTCTGTGCCACGTCTCCCTCCTCCAATCGCCGCGCTCTATCCTCAGTCCCACACTCCCCCTTCCACTCCTCCCTCCTCCAATCATCGCGCCCTCGATCATCAGTCCCACCTCCACTGTCTCGCGGAAAGCGGACATTTTAAAATACGGATCACAAAAACTTGGGGGGGGATGTCCCCCACCTCTCAAAACATGGGGGGGCCGTGTCTCCTCTGGCCCCCCCCCTGGGTTTTCCGCCCCCTGCTCTGTACAGACAGCACCCAAAGTCAGGATCGAACCCGGATCTCTAACGCAATAAGGCAGCAGCTCCACCACAGCGCCACTGTGCCACCCAGCTTGTGTGAAGTTGTGTGTCTCGTCTTCGATGTATTGCAAGGCCCCAATGATTGCCTTCATCAAGCATTATAGTCCAGTGGCACCCGGACTGTAGCTACATCGATCTGTACTCTGGTCTTGGGCACCACCACAGCCCTGTGTACTACCCCTATACTGGATACCACTGCAGCACCTCTTCTATCCAGATTCCACAGTGAAGGACATTTTGATGCACACACAAATATCTTCTATAGAACATCCTGAAAGTGTTCACTGGGATACTATTCTTTCCTTGGAGATCCTATTAGCAATTCGTAACTGTGACAGTTACGAATGACTCAGAAAACACTAAACATTAATAATAATAAAACATGAATGATAAAATACCATTGATTAAGCATGGTAAAATGGTAAATTGTCCCTAGTGTGTAGGATAGTGTGAGTGTACGGGGTGACCGCTGGTTGGCGTGGACTCAGTGGGTTGAAGGGGCTGTTACTGCACTGTATCACTAAAGTCTAACGTCTAAACACAGCTCAGAAACTACGATTCACCAAAGCAACAGTTAATCTATTTTACCTTGGATTTGATATTAAAGTAAATCTTATCTCAACAAGACCAGCATGAAAAGTAAATACTTCTTCAGAAATTGAGTGGAAAATATTCACTGACAAGGTCAGAATATCTTGGAAATGCAAAACAATAGTGCAAACAAAGAAATTATGGTGTACAGAATGCAATAGTTTATGCATAATCTCAGTTGTAGCATAAATTCCTCAAGTACTCTTTTCTTAATTGTTTGTATCGCATAGATAATTATTGTTAGGTATAAGTTATTTTTAACTTTCAACTGTCCACCAAACCTCTCCCTCTAATCCACAATTCGGAATCCTAATTCCTCTAATTCAACAGGGAAACTTTCAAAGGATATGGGCCAAACTGGCAAATGGGGCTAGTATAGATGGCCATCTTGGTTGTCATGGATGAGTTGGGCCGAAAGGCCTGTCACAAACATTGCCTTTATTCTACCCCTCCCCCCCCCCCCCACCAATCCCACTCCATCTTCCCTCTGAATGAAAACGTCTTGTATCTCATTCATTGCCAGTTCTGATGAATGGTTGCAGACTCAAAAATATTGACTGCTTCTCTTTCCGCAGATGCTGCCTGACTTGCTGAGTTGTTCCTTTATTTCCTATCTGTGTCTCACAAATAATCTCACAATAATCCTACATGTTCGATACGGCATTCTGCACACTGTAATTTCACTATCTTTTGTCCTTATCCAGCACTTCAATACATTGTAACCTTCTGAGTTAATATATCTCAAGCGATCTTTGAAGATAGATTCAGTTTTCCTGCATCGGACTAACATTGAGATAAGACTTTGTATTAAATCAATGTCGGTTAGTGTGATTTTCAAGTCTCTAGTTTTACTTTAAAACTACCAAAAATAAAGTACTTTCCAGGAACTCTGGCAAGAACTTTACTATCTAATCTCGTATTTTGACAGCCGGTGTCGTAACTAATGAACAGATACCTCTCCTTTAATAAGCTTTGTGGTTATCTCTGATTGTTTTCAGCCTGTTTTTTTGTTTTTCTGTTAATGTACAAATTGCTCACTTTGAGCATTTTATATCCCCAGATCATGCTTGCGCATTACATTTGGTGAAAACACTGTATTCCTCTGGTCTGGTCTTCCAGTTCAGTCTGTAACCACAGCACCCGAGGAAGATATCATCACCTGTATCCTATTGTTCTTTGTTCTGTAGCATTTGTGGGTGGCACAGTGGCGCACCGGTAGAGTTGCTGCCTTACAGCGCCAGAGACCTGGGTTTGATCCTGACTACGAATGCTGTTTGTGTGGAGTTTGCACGTTTGCGCTGTGACCTCGTGGGTTTTCTCCCGTTTCCTCCCACTTTCCACAGATGTACAGATTTGTAGGTTAACTGGCCTCTCTGCATTGCCCCTGTGTAGGATAGAACCAGTGTTGGGGTGATTTCTGGTCGGCGCATGCTTGGTAGACCGAAGGGCCTGTTTTCACACAGTATCTCTAAACTAAACTAAACTAAACATGCAGGCAGAGATTAGTTCTACTTAGCATTATGTTTGACACGGACTTTGTGGGCCGAATGTCCTGCTCCTGTCCTATGTTCTATCAGTAAGAGAAATCAACAAGTAATTTGTTAAGTAGAAACAAAGAACTGCAGATGCTGGATTAGACCAAAGATAGACACAAAGCACTGGAGTAACTCAGCGGATCAGGCAGCATCTCTGGAGAAAAAGGATAGGTGGCGTTTTGGATCGGGACACTTCATAGCAACTCGAAACGCACCCATTCTTTTCTCCAGAGATGTTGCCTAACCCGCTGAGTGACTCCAGCACTTTGTGTCTATTTTTAGTAATTTGTTACGTTTTCCATTTCTTTGGTTGGCTTGAAGTCCACCAATGAATCCCAAATGTTGCACCGTGCAAAGCCACAAGCTTGGTGACAGCTGGAAATTGTATGCTAAAGTTTGCATGATTCTGGCAAACAACCATTTCACAAGCCTTTGAGTGCTGTACCTGAAGCTGGCTTCAACACGTTTACAAAGACAACACTTACAAGGTAAATATAAGCTAAACCTAATATAATGCTTTGCCTTAAGACAAGTCCTGATCACCCTTTTAGCATTTAAAGGATGCAGAGATTAGTGTCTGTGGCACAGTTGGCGGAGCTGCTGCCTCACAGCTCCAGTGACCTGGGTTCAAGCCAGATCTTCAGTGCCCTGTGTACGTTCTCCCCATCCCTATATGGGTGCTTGAATTTCAGCATGGATTCGATGGACCGAAGGGCTTGTATTCTCTGCACGTTCATCACTCAAGAAGGCTGTTTATCTCATCCGCTATTCACAAACGCATCACGGAGGCAGCGGCATCCATTTACTGAACTGCACCCAGGTTTGATCATCCAAAATCATCCAAAATCATCCCTGCCAAATAGGCAGTTGGGAGCACAAATAACAGGTTCTGTGCTAAAGGACACCTGCTATTCTGATCTCCTGGGCAACCAACACAACTCATTCTGCTGCCAATGTGTAGCTCTCCTTCCCAAAGACTGACTCTCTCCCGTTTGGAAATGATTCATCTACTTAGTTTGCCAAGGCATTCTACCATCTTGAACCAAATCATTCCACATATAATATTGTGTCAGTGAGAGTTAAAACGATTTCCACTAAAGGCAGGTTATTGCATTCCACCGGCTATGTTACCACCATGCCTCACCTGGGTACGCATCGCGACTGTGCGATGGGTTCAAGCTTACTGAACCCGGCCATATCTAATCTACAGACACTGCCTTAGATCATGTGATAGGAGCAGAATTAGGCCATTCGGCCCACCAAGTGTACTCCGCCATTCAATCATGGCTGATCTATCTCTCCCTCCTAACCCCATTCTCCTGACTTCTCCCCATAACACATGACTCCTTGGTGGATCCAATGGTTCAGATGCTTTATTGTCACTCCCTCTGCACTGCACACTTCCGCCACCATCACAGCATATCCCGTGATCAAGGTAACAACTTGGAGGATCTCTTAAAATAGAGTGCAACATCATCTTACAAGGTATCAATAAAGTATTGCGAGTCTAGAAGGAATTCCCTCCCAGTTGAGAAATGAAATCTGCATCATGTGCCTCTCCCACTTTTGAATCGAAAGAGTCACAGTCATACAGCACGGAAACAGCCCATTTGGCCCATCTCGTCCCTGCTGACCAAGATGCCCCATCTAGTTAGTCCCATTTGACGGGATATGGCCCATATCCCTCCATGTCATGGATCCCCCTTTCCGATCCATGTACCTATTCAAACATATTTTAAATACTTTTATACCTCCTCTGGCAGCTAGTTCCATATACCCACCAACCTCTGAGTGAGAATGTTGCCCCTCAGGTCCATATTAAATCTTACCCCTTTCACCATAAACATATGTCCTCTTGTTTTTGATTCACCTACAGTACGCTGGATAAAAGACTCTGTGCATTTACCCAACCTATTCCTCTCACGACTTTACTCACCTCTATTAGAGCACCACTCAGCCTCCTGAACTCCAAGGACTAAAGTCCAGCCTCTCGAGTCCTAGCAACATCCTCGTAAATCTTCCCCTGCACTCTTTCCAGCAGGAGAATGAAGACTCAAGAGTCAAGAGTGTTGAATTGTCATATCTACCGATATCGGAACAATGAAATTCTTACTTGCAGCAGCATAACATGTGTGTAAACGCAATACTCATAGGTAATATATAATAAACAGCAAAATCAATAAATAATTAAAGCTTCAATACGAGTGAAAAATAGCCTGTGGTCCAACGTGCAACCAAAGACAGTCCATAGTTCATGCTTTAGTTCGTGTTTTGTAGTGTTCACGCGCCTGATGGTTACATCTGTAATAAAAGATAGTTGGTGTACCAAGTATCCGGGGTAACACTTTCCAGTTGCGAGTAAGTTGTGGACTGTTGGATGGATGCAACCTTTAGTCTTTAATTACATTCCAAAATGCCCTTGCGGACCAGATATCTTATTCAACATGAAGTTAACCCTTCATTGTTTTCAAAGCAGGTGCCAGCAGATCGGTCAGCTGCAATGCAACCTTGCCCAAACTAATTATCACCAGAGGCAAGAAAGTACGTTTCACAGAATTCCAGCAGCACTTTGCTTAACAATCCAGGACTGCTGAATGCACTCATTCACATGCAGGTCCACCACCGATTTTCTGGCAACTGGCAGTCCTTTAATCCGGACAAAATTACGAGAGTGCGCTTGAAATCTCCCCTGGAAGTCCCCGTGAAAATCCACGACCTATCACCAGGTTAAATTTGCCCCCTGCAACCAGGGCTCTGGAACTTCGGCCAAGCCGGAGCTGGCAGATCCGTACCCCTAGCCAACGTCCGAGGCCGCATTTGCGGGCTGGTATCTCGGCCCCACCGGCGACCGAGGCGGGCCGTTCCAGCACCGTTGGACTCTCTCGGAAGCCGTGACCTGTGTTGGTCCAGCAAGACAGATAATCCAGAATGGCTCTGGAACCAAGGGTGCCGGAATATCGGTGGTGAAGCTGTACCTTAAAGTATGGTTCTAAAATCATCTGGTATCATAGAACATAGAACAAACAGCACAGCACGCAAATAGGTCTTTTATACAACAATGTCCATAATCAACATGATGCCAAGTTAAACTAATCTCCTCTGCCTGCACGTGGTCCATATCTCTCCATTCCCTGCATATCCAAGTGCCTATCTGAAAGCCTCTTAAATGCCACTATCATATCTGCCTTTATCATTACCCCAGGCAGCATATTCCTTGCATCCAACACTCTCTGTGTAAAAAAAACTTGCCCCACACTAATTTTTGCCTCTCTCCCCTTAGTGCTATGTCCTCTAGTCTTTGACATTTCCACTCTGGGTAAAATGTTCCGACCCTACCTACGCCCTTCATATTTGATACATTTCTATCAGGTCTCCCTTCGGCCTCTGACACACCAGAGAAAACAATCTGTATTTGTCCATCCTCCCCATTACTAATACCCTTTATTCGAGGCAGCATTCTGGTACACCTCTTCTGCACCCTCTCCAAAGCCTCCACATCCTTCCTGTAATGGGGTGACCAGAACTGCACAGAATACCGCAATTGCACACAACACTCCTTTTAAAGAGAAGGAGTCCATCAGTCTGAAGAAGGGTCCCGACCCGAAACGTCACCTGTCCATGTTCTCAAGGGATGCTGCCTGGCCCGCTGAGTGACTATTTGTGACCACTCCTTTTAAGGAAGCAATCCATTCCTTGGATTAGAGGCATAGAATTTTACTGTTAATGCGACATATTCTCCCCTGCTCTGAAAGAATCTGCTGGATGAGAAATCAACACTTTTAGGTTTTGCCAGAGATAAAATGCCAGAGAAATTATTTTCAATGATTTGACAAGCGTAGTGTTACAGTGGAATTTGTTCCCCGACAACACCAAATGCCTGCGGTTATACAAGGCTCCATATTACTACTCCGTTTACCACCTTTGGCTGAAGGGCTGCCTTCTTTTTCTCTTGGATTATTTGCCCTCATTACTTCAGTGTTGGATCAGCCCAATGACAAATACCATGGCTGCCGATTCAGCCTACTTTCGTACCCAAGTAAAAGTGCAAACCTAGGCACTAACATTTCTCTTTGAATGCTAAAGAGAGCTGGCAGCGCAGTGATGCAGCGGGTAGAGCTGCTGCCTCACACAGTGGCACAGGCCCCAGTTCGATCCTGATCTCGGGTGCTGTCTGTGTGGAGTTTGTACGTTCTCCCTGCGACCGTGAGGGTTTCCTCCGGGTACTCTGGTTTCCTCCCACATCGCGGATTTATGTAGGTTTGTAAGTTAATTGGCTTTTTACCCCAAGTGCGTAGGGAGTAGATGAGTGGGAGTGGGTTAACATAGAACTAGTGTGAACGGGTGTTTGGTGGTCAGAGTGGACTCGATGGGCCGAAGGGCCTGTTTCCAAGCTGGATTTCTTTTTTTTATTATTATTATTATTATTATTTTTATTTTTTTTATTTTTTTTATTAGAAGTATTGTACAGTACAGTGATCTCAAACAAACATAAAATTATACATTTCTTGTACCACTTCTTATTTTAAACTTTAATAAGAAAAAGGATAGAAAGATTTAGCAAAGATAGTAAGTGAGTGAGTGAAAGAGTGGTCCAGGAACACCCATAGGGACCTAAACCACAAGAAAGAGTTAAACAAAAGAGAAAAACCAAAAGAAGGAAAAATAAAAAAAAGTAAGTTAAGATAAGACAAGATAAAAGGGATGTACCTACTTCATATCTTTACTCACCCCTCGCCAGGTCCTGAAACCATTTATTATCACATTTTGTTGCACCCTATATTTGTAATAAGTCAATAAATGGAGACCAAATCTTTTGGAATTGGTCTGGTTTACCTGCTAAGAGGAATCTCATATCTTCTAGGTGTAACAGTTCCGACATATTAGAAATCCACATTTTTGTCGTTGGCGTGGGAGCGTTTTTCCAAAATTTCAGTATACGTTTTTTTGCCGCTATTAAGCCATAATTAAGAAAGCTCCTTTGAAACTAAGTCAGCTCCAAACTGGCTTCGATTGTTCCAAAAATGATCAGTTCTGCATTCGGTTTCAGTTTTATTTTAAATAATTTCGTGAAAATTTCAAAGATTTCATTCCAAAATTTTTGAATTTTTATACAAAAAACAAAAGAATGTGCTATATTTGCTTCTTGGGTTAGACATTTATCACAGATAGAAGAGACATTTGGGTAAAATTTACTTATTTTAGCTTTTGAATAGTATAATCTATGTAAGATTTTGAATTGAATTAGAATGTGTCTTACGTTAATCGAGCATTTATGCACATATAACAAGTGTTTATCCCAACTCTCTTTCAAGCTGGATTTCTAAACTAAGCAAAACAAAAAAGCCAACTACGTCCCTGCCTCTGATCTCTGTATACACAAGGAACTGCAGATGCTGGAATATTGAGCAAAACACAAGAGTACTGGCGGATCAGGTAGCATCTGTGGAGGGAATTTTCCCGAAATGTCACTTGCCCATTCCGCCCGCAGGTGCTGCCTGACCCGCTGAGTTCTTCCAGCACTTTGTGTTTTTCTTTTGTTCCCTGTCTTGTGTGGTTGTTAAGTAAGGCTTGCTCCTGGCTTGCGAGGCGGTTACGTGATTAGAATTGGAGGCGCAAAGGGTTGTTGAATCAAAGGGAAGCAATGTGGTGCAAAGGGGTGGGCTTGTGCTTTTCTGAATGTGACCGAAACTGGAGGATTGGGGGAGCGTGTAGCTGTTACTGAATTGCGTAACGCCGGGGCAGAGATAGTCTTTCATCTGGCTCCTCAAATAAAGGTTGGATGACCTTCAAATAAATTAGTTACCTGGCAACAGGGACATTGAAGGGAACATGTGCTATTTATTCCGTTTCAGTCCATGAGAGTTCAGTGCTTGTGACAGGAACTGGAGCAGCCTGAGCTGACACTAGCAACTACAGCAATGGAATCAGCCCTTCATAAGGGCTTTGTGGATGTTACTGCAGTTTAACTGCACAACAGGCAGTCTCTTGCTATCCATTTAATACACAGTGGATTAAAAGCGCTGTGTAACTTTACCTGGAGTCCATGTGTTTGTCATCTGCAAAACACATTTCCTCTGTATTTTTGGGGGTGATTTTTGTTTATTTTAGTCTGGATGTCAAAGCAGATAGAAAGTGACCACGGACACAAAATGCCGAGTCTGAAGAAGGGTCTCGACCCGAAATGTCACCCATTCCTTCTCTCCAGAGATGCTGCCTGTCCCGCTGAGTTACTCCAGCATTTTGTGTCTATCTTCGATTTAAACCAGCATTTGCAGTTCTTTCCTACGACATAGAAAGTGACCACATTCTTTAGCTGTTGTTTATTCTCTCTAATCTTTGGATCACAAAGTTAGCTCTGCCATTGTGACAACAACTTGCCCACATTTAACGTATCAACATTTCATAGGACACTTTGTGGGAGCATTGTTAATGATGATTTGTCAAATGATAATTTGACAGCAAGCCAGATGATCAAAAAGTTGACCTCAGAGTTTTGAAAGGGAAGAGAGAAATTGAAAGGAGGATAGGCTTACGAGAGAAAATCGCAGTGCCTGGGGTCCAGGCAGTGAGATGCATGGCTAACATTTGGAAGCAATTAAATTCAGCAATACCACAGCTCAGAATTGGAGAATGGTGGAGATATTGATGGGCACTGCCCGGTAAATCACAGGTACTGACCTCGGAATCTATGGAGGTGCCGTCTGAAAAAGGGAACCAATGTCACTAAAGACCCACACCACCCTGGCCACGCTCTCATCTCGCTGCTATCATCGGGAAGAAGAATGCTCCGGTTTCCTCCCACACTCCAAAGATGTGCTGGATTGTACACTAATCAGCTGAGGTAAAAGTTGTAAAATTGTCCCTAGTGTGTAGGATAGTGTTAGTGTATGGGGTGCTCGCTGGTCAGCATAGACTCGTTGGGACGAAAGGCCTGTTTCCATGCTGTAACTCAAACGTCCAAAGTCTGAAGAAAAATAGAACAATAATAAAAGCAGTTATTAAAAATAAAAATAGTTATTGATGATAAATGAAAAAAAGTATAATATATTAAATTATTATACTAACCATCCCTGAACCTTTGAATCTGCATTCAATTTTTATTTCCTACTGGCTATTCCTTCCTAGAGCGAGTCATTTTAATTTCGATCATTGAATTTTTATGCAAATACATTTAAATTGGAACTTATTGGCATTTAGGATTCTTGAATTGTCAAAGTACTTCATCAGTTGATGTCCTCTACGACAATGACCCTTGGAATACAACGGAAGCAGTTGGTTCCATTCATGTGCAAATGTGATTGATTACTTTCCGAAAACAACATTTTGGGACAGGCGTATGAATAATTTGAGATGTGATGGAAATGTTTGATTCTCCAAGGCTTCAACCTCTAGAGTTTTCCTTCAGTCATTTCTCCGCCTATCGTGATCTAAATGATCATTGTCTAAATCATAAAATGTTGCACATTTTTCCCAAGCTGGGGGAGTCAGAACTGGAAGACGACACGTTTGAAGTGAGAGGAAAGATTTAGAACATATAGAACAGCACAGGAATAGGCCCTTCAACTCACAATGCCAAACATAATGCCAAGACCAACTCTTAATCTGCCTGCACATAATCCAGGAGGAATGCAGGAATTCATATCCCTCCATATCCATGTGCTGTAAATGGATTGATTGTAATCATGTATTGTCTTTCTGCTGACTGGTTAGCACGCAACATAAAGCTTTTCACTGTACCTCGGTACACGTGACAATAAACTAAACTGAAACTGAACTAAACTGAAACTGAACTGCCGCTCCAAAAATCTCTAAAATGCCACTATCGTATCTGCCTCTACCACAAACACGGGCAGCGCGTTCCAGATACCCACTACATACTGTGTGAAAAACGTGTCCCGTTCATCTCCTTTAAACGTTGCCTCTCTCACCTTAAAGCTATGCCTTCTAGTCTTTGATATTCCAATCATGTTAATAGGAACTTGAGGGGCAACTTGTTAACTCAGCATATGTTGGGTATATGGAACGAGTAGCCAGAAGAGGTAGTTGAGGCAGGCATTATAACAACATTTAAGAGACATTTAGACCGGTACATGGATAGGAAAGGTTAAGAGGGATATGAGCCAAATGTGAGCAAATGTAACTCGCATAAAAGGAGTATCTTGGTTGGCATGGAAGAGATGGGCTGAAGGGCCTGTTTCTGTGCTTTATGACTCATTGAATGGAGGTTGTTCAGTTCCACTGTCAGTTTTATCCCCCATTGAAGATCTTGTTCTGCTTTGAAATTTACTACTGTTTCACTTACTCTTTTGCTCAATGGATTTGGATCATAAAGTTTTACTGTGTAAATATAATTCCTTATCTCTCCGCGGTACTTTCTGTCGATTATTTTTAATCTCTCTCTGATTACTGTCCTCCTTTTCTACTCTGCAAAATACCCTTCTTTTTTATACATTAAATCTATTTATTAAATATCCCCTGAACATGCCCTATCATAATGCTGTCTGGATTAGCTACAAGGAGAGAATGGGCAAACTTGGATTGTTTTCTCTGGAGTGTCAGTGGTTATGGAAAGGCCCTCTGGAAATATATTAAATTATGAGAGCTACTTATAATGCATAGAGTGATACAGCATGGAAACAGGCCATTCGGCCCAACTTGTCCACACCAACCAACATGTTCCATCTACGCTAGTCCCACCTACCTACCTACCTTTGGCTTATATCCCTCCAAACCTATCCTATCCATGTACTTGTCCAAATGTGTTTTAAATGTTGCATTAGGACATGCCTCAACTACCTCTTCTAGCAGCTTGTTCCATACACCTACCATCCTTTGTGTAAAAAAGATCTCAGATTCCTGTCAAATCTTTCCCCTCTCACCTTAAACCTATGTTCTCTGGTTCTCGATTCCCCTACGCTAGGGTAAAGGATTCTGTGCGTCTACCCGATCTAGTCCTCTCATGATTTTATACGCCTCAATAAGATCACCCCTCATCCTCCCGCGCTCCAAGGAATAAATTCCAGCCCTGCCTAACCTCTCCCTATAGCTACGGCCCTCGAGTCTTGGCAACATCTTCATAAATCTTTTCTGCACCCTTTTCAGCCTCACAACTCTTTTTCTTCTAATTTTCAGTTCGCTTAAATGTGGTTTGGCACAATTAGGTCTGTTTATCTAGTTTATCTCTCCCCTCTGCTTTGAAAAAGTTGCAACATTTGATAGATTAATTGCAATGGTTAATCAACAACTCAATTATCATTGTATTACATGGATGGGACAGGTTTAGAGGGATATGGGCCAAACGCAGGCAGGTGGGACTAGTGTGGATGGAACATGTTGGTCGATGTGGGCAGGTTGGGCTGCAAGGCCTGTTTCCACATTGTATGACTCTGTGACATACCTACAATCGTTTTTGGCCTTCTTTTGGTCTCCAGCAGTTCCTTGAGAGTTGATTAGAGGGAGTAATCAGGACATTCCATTCCACTGGAGACACAAGGAACTGCAGACATTGGAATCTTGAGAAACAAAATCTGTTCTGTTTAATAGTAAGATTAAACGAGAACTTACCAGTTTGAAGTTTGATCTTTATTTTATGAGGAGTTACGTTGGTGATTACGTGAAGAACCCCGTCAGGGCGCCTGCGCGTCAATCTTCAAAGCAGCGGTATGAAATCACAGACAACACCATAATTGAAGTAACATATTAAGATGATCAACATGAGAACTACCATTATGACCTTTTTTCTATGAGAGAGGGTTGGGTGTGGCGGGCACGTAATCACCAACGTAACTCCTCATAAAATAAAGATCAAACTTCAAACTGGTAAGTTCTCGTTTAATCTTACTATTTTACTTCGGAGTCATGTGAGTGACTACGTGAAGATTTTAAAGCTCTGTGATTTTTATGCCGCAGATCAAAATCCCGGCTTCTCACTGCATCGATTGACTCCGAGTATCATCAATAATGCTGTAAACATGACATTGCATATCATGCAAAAACAAAACAGTTTTATTTTTGGTCATAAAACAACCAATAAACCCTCTTAATGTAGGGCAACAAACGAAACAGAATGAAACAGTATTGAAAACAGACTTTAAACAATAGCAACAGCACTCAATATTGAGTTGGCAAACAGCCCTCCATCGGCAATCGGCCGATGGTAGTATTGCTGAAACACAAGTTCATTTTTCCAACCTGCGGCTTTTAATATATGGTCGATGGGAACGTCCATCGCCCTGGCCGCGGATGTTGCTACTGCGCTCGCAGATTACCATATACCTAGGCTTAGGCGGTTTGGAATTAAAGATTCCTTTCATCAACCTAGATATGAGAGGGTGAGAACCTATACTATTACGTGTACCTATTACAAGATATGCCGACCAAGCACTTCTAGTTGTATTGATAGCAGTATAGCTAAGACCCTCATCATAATAAAGTGTAGATAAACTCTAACACATTTTCAATAACTACAGTATCATATTGAATATTCTTTTGAACACAATATTGTTCCCATTTTTTTTTTTTTCATAAGTCATATACTGTTTTTGAGTACTGTTTCTCCAGGCTGCAGTGAGTATATCCACCGTTGGCCTAGAAAGTCCTCGACCAATGTAAGGCATTCTTAAAACCTGCAAATTAACAGATCCATACCATCACATAACGGATGAACTTAATGCGTTACTGGATGCTCCAGCAAATTCCTACTGTTTGGAATCAGCAAAAAGAGGTTGGATCGCTATCTGTAACATCTAAGGAAACCATGGTTGAATCAGTCAATTTGGTATCACCAAAACCCCTGAAGCGGCATCCTGCTTGATTTTCTCAAACACCGACCTATGAGGCAGAATGGTGGGAAAATGTACACAAACATATCATCCCAATTTAGTGAAAAAGCATCAATTGTCACTGCCCCTGGATCAGGTGCCTATGAAACATATTTTGGCCTTCCATATAGAAGTACTATGTTCTTGAACACATCCTGGTTCCACATCCACTCTGTGTTATGATGGAATTTTCATGAGCTGCCATCTGGTACTACATTAAGTTTCCCTGGGAGATAGATAACTCCAATCCAAATCTCTCTATCCCTACTCCAGGTCCAATTGTATTTGCCAACCTGTCACATGATAACGATTTGATTCCACCCATGTGATTCATATCAGCAACTGCTGTAGTGTTGTCTATTTTGCACTGCATATGCAAACTAGTTTAGTTAGTGCCATAAGCCTTGAGTCCATAAAATACTCTTGGTTAATTCCCCATGTTTGCAGAAGCAATGTTCATCTGTCTCCACCGCTGGATCTTGTATCAGTAGCACCCTACCCAAGTGCTCTGACATCTGTCTGCAAATCATGGAAGCTTGGTCCAATAACACTTTGGAACTACTAGTGGACACATGCTGAATCCACCATTGTACATCAGCAACAGCCTCTATTGATAGAAGCATAGGTCTATTATAATGACCCCAATGTATCCTCAATGCTTGTTCCTTTGACCTTTGTAATTGTAGATAATAAAGTGGCCATATTGAACTGCTGGAAATGCTGCCAGCCATTACCACAGCAGACTTGTCACCTGGCTAATTGAAGGCTGTGTGTTAGCAATTAACTTGATATAGCTCTTAATTAGCTCTACCCTTTTTTGCCTGGGCAAGGTCACAATGATGTTGATTAAGTCCATTGTGAACCCAACTAGTCAATTTGTGTCACAGGTATAAATTTAGATTTTCTCTGGATAGCTTATAAAGCCCAATTAAAAAATGGTTTTTACCAACTGCCACTTCAGCTGTTTCCTTTGATTGTCCTACAATCAAGATATTATCTAGTTAAACCATGAACACATGACCTTGACTTCTCATCATGCCTAGAATAGGTTTTAACAACTTTGTAATCCCTCTAGGAGCTGAAGAGAAACCATTAGGCAGTGGATTGTATTGGCATAATTGCCCCATCCAGCTGAATTTTAAATCTTCTATCCTGCAAATGAACAGACACTGAATCCGCATCTTTAAGATCTCCTTCACAAACGTTTCCATCTTAAAATGTCTATACCGTACAAAAGGGTTAAGACTATTCAGGTCTGTATAATTCTGCATCCCCCCATCCTTTTTTGGTCTGGGAGAGATATTGGACACAAACTGATGGCTTTGGTAAACTGCCTTAGCAATTACACCTTTATTACATAAGCTTGCAAGTTCCAGCTGAACTTCCAATTGTTCAGTGATACTGAAGTCAAACTCCTTTTTTGGAACATGTTGCATGGGTAAATCAGAATTTGCATTAAGCTTTATTTGATGCCCTTGAATAACCTTCAGTATAAACTGAGGTAAACATTTAATTGTATCACATTAGATCTGTCTACATGAGAACCAGACCCTCTTACCTCCTTACCACCTGGTATTCTTCCCCGGCCTTGAGCTGGATATCTCACCTCCGTGGCGGTGCTACAGCCGAACGCAAACTGCGCTGCATCGTAGCTG
Organism: Malacoraja senta; assembly: GCA_038087875.1. Taxonomy (NCBI): domain Eukaryota; kingdom Metazoa; phylum Chordata; class Chondrichthyes; order Rajiformes; family Rajidae; genus Malacoraja; species Malacoraja senta. Next base: position 16,901,007 of record CM075980.1, read on the forward strand.
GACTCGTCCCTTGCCTGGACCAGTCTGCTCCCTTATAGGGATACTTCCGCTTTGGTGAATATGTGGCTGCCGTCTTAGCCTCCTCCTCCAGCTCCTTCACCTGCTGTGCGAAATCCTCGCCAAACAGCTGTGCCGGTTGCACTGTGCCAGGCTGGCAGAGTGAAGCATATTTAGCATTGATGGTTGGTCTAATCGCATCTTGCGGAGGCAGTTGATCTCAAAGTGAGCACTCCACAATAGCGCCACACCTTTTGTTGTCATTTGTCATGGCCTCTCCATCCACCATCCTGGCAAAGCTCGTTATACCAGATGCCAGCAACTTTAAAAATATGCTGGAGCTTCACATGCTCCTGGGCTTTCATTAGTATGCCCATCTTGCCCCAATTCTTCCTGTTCCCAAGAGGAACTTTTAACAGTCCACAGTTGATTGGGGCTTCATACTTCGTTACTTCCATTGTCAGCTCCTGTAGCTGATGTGAGACTTGGTAATTTATTCTGGTGGCAAGTTCCTCACCCAGAGGCTCACCAGTGTCCGACGACATGGCAAACCGTGCTGCACACAGTGTCAGCTCTGGCAGCTGCCTGCCCTCCCTTTGGAAGTCGTCGGACTCAGGGTCAGAGCGTATCTGCCCTTCTGCACTCACCTCTTGCAAAGAGGGTGCTTTCAAGCAGGCCTCTACTAGGCACTGCCAGCGGAGCCGTCCCCACGGCCTCCCGCCTGCACAACTCCTCCTGGAGTATGGCTTTATGAAGCAGACCTCTCCTAGGCACTGCCAGCGGAGCCTTCTCTGTGGCTTCCCTCCAGCACTACTCCTCCTGGAGCGTCTCTGTGGAGCAGCCCCTGTATGAGCTGCTCCTTTTGGATAACCGCTGGGGAACGGTATCCTGTCCCCGACGGGACTCTCGTGGCCCGACTCTGCGGAGTCTATAGCCCTGACAGACTTAACTTATGCCGACCGCCCGACTGGCGTTGGCTGTGTACCCGGCTGGGCACTTTGCCAAGTCTGTCGCCGCACCGCTACCGGCTTGCGACTCCCCCGAGGTGACAGGCTGCCTTTCAGAGATTGCGTCCCGCAGCTCTCTCTCTCCTTGTCGGCAGCAGCCTGCACCTTTTCCTTGTTCCTGTATGTGGGGGGAAAAACACACAGAAACAATATCTTTACTTTTCTCTAACTCCTCCAAAGTCTCCCCGACTTTGGTGGAGCTGTAATTACTCACGTTGCAGCAGGAGGTCCGTGCTCCCGCTGCCGTTCGCACCAATACGTCTGACGTAATGACGCGCATGCGCCCTGACGGGGTTCTTCACGTAGTCACTCACGTGACTCCGAAGTAAAATTTATTGTCATGTGAAACTGAAAAACAAACATTGTACATTGAATAGCTTTTTTGTTGCATGCTATCCAGTCAGGTGAAAGGCTATACATGATTATAATCAAGTCATCCACAGTGTACAGATGCAGGATAAAGGGAATAATATATAATGAAAGAGAGGTCAGGACCGCTCTTTAGTTGGTGAGAGGATGGTTTAGTTGTTTGATAACAGTTGGGAAGAAACTATCCCTGAATCTGGAAATCTGAAGGTCAAGAAGCATTTGTGGAGGGAATGGACAGATGACTTTTGGGTCAAGACTGACTCCAATTTCCCAATGTAATACCCACAGAATTAATTGGAGATTGCCTGTCACTTTGGAACAAAGGATATGTTGGAGACAAAGGATGGACTATGACTATTATAGGTAATGTGACACAACGATAATTACCTTGTTGATTATTCATTGCAATTAATCCGTATCAAATGTGACCCTTTCAAAACGGGGAGAGATAAACCAGATCAACACCCCCGACTGGGCCAAACTACAACAAAGTGAATTGAAGAAGGGTCAGGGTTCAGTCTGAAGAAGGGTCCCGACCCGAAACGCCGTCTGTCCATTCTCTCCAGAGACACTTCCTGGCTGCCGAGTTTAGTTTAGTTTAGAGATACGGCAGGAAAACAGGTCCTTCGGCCCACCGAGACCGCACCGACCAGCGATCCCTGCACATTAACATTATCCTGCACACTCTAGGGACTATTTACAATTATGCCAAGCCAATTAACCTACAAACCTGTATGTCTTTGGAGTGTGTGAGGAAACCGGACATCCTGGGGAAATCCCATGCAGATCACGGGAAGAACGTACAAACTCCGTACAGACAGCACCCGTAGTCAGGATCGAACCTGGGTCTCTGGCATTGTAAGGCAGCAACTCTACCGCTGCGCCACCGTTCCACCCCTCCAGTTCATCCAGCGGATTGTTTTGATTCCTTTTAAGAACCCGATTCTCTTCCTATCCACCCACACTAGGGGGAGTTCGCAGTAGTCCATTCACTTAACAATCACCACCTCCATGGGATGTGAGAACAAACTGGAGTGAAATCCACTGGGTAGGGAGACAATGTACAAACTGCACAGGAACAAGACCAGGGGTGGGAATCGAACCTGGCGTACTGGAGCAGTGAGTGAGAGCCGTACTATCTGGAGCACCGCTGTGCCACCCATTGGTCGCCACATGCATCTGAATTCATTTCTAATTACTTGTTTAAGTGACAATACATGCAAAACACATAGTGTTGGAGGAACTCAGTGGGTCAGGCAGCATCTGTGGGGGGAATGGACATTTCGGGTCTGAAGATGGTTAGTCCCTTCCCTCCACAGATGCTGCCTGACCCGCTGAGTTCCTCCAACGCTTTGCTGTTTACTCAAAACTCCAGCACCAGCAGTCTTCTAGTGTAACTTACAGCATATGTTCCTGATTTCCAGGAAATGTATTCTGTCCAAAGAATGTTGTAATGATATGGGAGCCACATGCAGAGAAGTCAGCGTGGGGGGGGGGATGGAGTTAAAGTGGTAGGCAACAGGGAGCTGAGTGCACTTTGGCACTGTAAACAGATGCTCTGCAAAGCAGTCATAGAACATAGAGCAGCACAGCACAGGAACAGGCCCTTCGGCCTGCAATGTCTGTGCTGAACATGATGCCAATGTAAACTAATCTCCTCTACTTGCACATAATCCATATCCCTCCATTCCCTGCATATCAATATGCCCATCCAAAAAATTCTTAAACGGCACCATCGTATCTGCCTCCACCACCAGCCATGAATCCCAGTCTGCTGTGGTAGGCAAGGGAAAAGAAACACAGGCAGATGTGACTAGTGTAGATGGGGCATGTTCAGCATGGGCAAGTTGGGCCGAAGGGCCTGTTTCCACATTGTAAATCTTTGCTGACCACAGGTGAGGCACCAGATCACTGGAGCGCAACAAATATACAAGAAGCAGGGATAAACCAGCAAATTAAAGGCCAGTAAATTGAACATCAAGTGCACAGAACATCTTGGAAGCATTGATTAGGGCCAATCAAGGAGGCACGGTGGCGCAGCGGTAGAGTATCTGCCTTACAGCGCCAGAGACCTGGGTTCAATACTGACTACGGGTGCTGTCTATATAGAGTTTGTACATTCTTTCTGTGACCTCCGTGAACTCTGGTTTCCTCCCTCCCACATTCCAAAGACGTACAGGTTTGTAGGGTAATTTTTTTTTTAAAAAAAATTTTAATTTTTATTTATTAGAAGTACATTACATTACAACCACATACATTAATACTCGTCATTTATATCTTCTTACAATTAATGTACTCCCTTTATTTATTTTTTTACACTAGAAAAAGAAAAGATTGAAAGAAAGAAGAAAGTGAAGGAAAAAGTGTAGAAAAGTGTAGAAAAGTGTAGAAAATGTAACAACAAAAAAGGACGAAGACCCTATAAGAGCGAAATTAAAAACAAAAAGAAAAAGAGTTAAGAAATAGGCCCTAAGAAAAGAAAAGAGAAAGAGAAAAAAAGAGAAACAAATGTTTTTTTTTGAGCATCACGTAAATAGGACATACCAACTCTTCAACTATCATCCCCCCTTACCTGACCTCAATTTTTTATTTTTTTAAAGTACTTTTGCACCTTGTAGGGTAATTAATTTGGTAAAATTGTCCCTCGTGTGAAGGATAGTGTTAGTGTTCGCTGGTCGGCACGGGCTCGGCTGGCCGAAGGGCCTGTTTCCGCGCTATATCTCAAAACTAAACTGCATGTTATGAGGCTTATCTGAATTTTTTGAAGAGATGACAGAATATATCGATGAGGGTAGTGCATTTAATGTAGTCTTTATCACAAAGGGCCTGCTTTCGTAAACCGTCTTGCAAACTCTTCTATAGGACTGGTCCAGGGGTGGGGAACCTTTTCATGTTGGAATGCCGCATTAAGTTAGCTGTAATCTAATAAGGCCGCATCCAAGAAACGTCAATTAGATATACTTCAAAATGTACATTATTTTGTAAAAATCGAACTACTATGTACTAACTTCAAGAAAATGAAAACATTTTGTTAATTCTAAAGTTAACGAACCTTTTAATGACTTTGTTGTGACTGCTTTTTGTGGGAAAGCATTTGAATATTTGGTTGCAACATGGAGGTACGCAGTTTCAGCTGATCTTCTAGATTGGTATCTGTCATTTGTGACCTTAAGGGCGTCTTAATTTGGGTTAGTTAGGAGAATGTAGATTCGCAGCAATAAGTGGTTGAAAAGCAAGAAAGCATTTTACGTGCATGTTGCCGAAGACGTGGATATTCTATTGCATTTTTCCATATTTCAATCGGATCTTTCTTACCGTTAAATGAGGACTTTAAAATGTCATCTTCAGAGAGCTCAATCAATTCCATCTGTAGTTCTTTAGGAGCCTTGGAGACATCAACTAGGTGAGGTTGAAATGCTAATTTGAGTGTGATGTCATGATTCTAAAAGTCAGTGAACCTTTCATTGTATTCTTTGATTAATAAGTCTATAACAGCTGCGTATTCTTCAAATGATTCGCAAGAATCCTCCTGCTCATCAATGACCTTCGCTAACTGGGGAAAATGTTCATCCGAAATTTCATTTTGAAAAAGAAGAGTTTTGAAAAAAGATAGCTTTTTTCGAAATGCTTGGATTTTTTGCCACATATCATATATAGACTTAGTTTTACCTTGCAAAGAAACATTCATTTTGCTTTGACATGATATCACACAGAAATGCAGTATTTCTATAGAAATCTTTTCAATAATTCACAATGCTGATTCTGTTCTTCGTGAAATTTAACAATCTGTTCTCGCAAAGATAAACATTTTGCCTACACCTGTCCCTGCGATAGCCAACACACTTTACAATGATATGACAAATCCACACTGAATGCCTCATCGTCCAACTTTAGCTTATTACGAAACTGACAATGCCGTGTTGCATTTGCACGAATATAGTTAACAATACTTATAACTTGTTGCAAAGTGTCACTTAAAATAGTAGATTTAGCAGAGATTTTGCTGATGTAAGATACGATGAAAAGAAATGAGCATTTGGATCTGATAATACCTTTTTTATCTGTGCAATAAACCCTCCATGTTTTCCTGTCATGGAAGATGCACCGTCTGTACATACACTCACTAAATTAACCAAATCCACTCCAACTTCACGACATTTATCTTGAAAGTTGTTGAAGAAATCTATTCCTCGTGTTCTACCCGTAAGAGTGCCCAAAGCGATTAACTCTTCGTAGCAAAGAAAATATTCTGTTATGGCCCGAATGAAGTATAAAATCTGCACCGAGTCAGTAGTATCAGTTGATTCATCCAAAGCGATTGAATAATATATATTTTCCCTTTTGAGTATTGGGTGAAGTTGTTCTGTTACGTTGTGGGTTAATTCATGCTGCCGATCAGTGATAGTTCTCCTTGAAAGAGTCAGTTGTTTGCACTTTGAAACCTTATCGGGTCTAAGCATCCTACAACTTCGACAATGCATTCTTTTACGATTTCTACATCGCTAAATGGCTTCCCTTTCCCCCCCGAGAATATAAGCTACTTTATAAGTCGCTTCATTAGCATTATTTCCAGGTCTTACCGCTGCTTGAAATAACTGCCTTTGTTTTTCATCTTTTAATTTCTGCAATGCAACCTTTCGCGACTCACTTTTGCGCCAGCAGACTCTGCCCGACATTTTCCCTCTGGTCAACCAGCCTCAGGCGGTGGTGGCGCCAGTCAGGCAGGGAGGTTAATGTACATTCTAGAGTCGCATTAGAATTAAATCATGAGCATAACAGGTGTTAAAATAGCCCTCATGACTTACTAATATTTTAATTGTGGCCATCAGTCGGGGAGGATTATTTCATTGAATCTTCTTTTACTCTTTGGTATTTTAAATACGTTCATTTTAAGATTAAAATAAATATAATAAAAGTCGAACAAAAACATAGTAATAAAAATAAAAGGATTTGTTCTACAAAATTTGGATTCATTCAAAAGGTCGCACTTAATGGCCTAGAAGGCCAGGAAAATGAGGGCAATTTTGCAAATTGGATCTGAAACTGGCTTGTTGATAGGAGGCAGAGAATGGTACTCTAGTTTAGTTTAGTTCAGAGAAACATTCCCTTCGGCCCACCGAGTCCGCGCCGACCATCGATCCGCACACATTAACACTATCCCGCACACACTAGGGACATTTTTTACAATTTTACCAAGCCAATTAACCAACAAACCTGTACATCTTTGGAATGTGGGAGGAAACCGGAGTTCCCGGGGAAAGCACTCACGCACGTCACGGGGAGAACGTACAAACCAAAGATACTAGAGGAGCTACTCTAGTATCTTTGGTACAAACTCCTTACAGATTGCACAAGTTGTCAGGATCGAACCTGGATCTCCGGTGCTGTAAAGCAGCAACTTTAACACTACACCACCATTCCACTCTGAAGTCAAAAGTCGTTTTTTTGCGATTGGAAGCCTTTGGCCAACTGTTGGTTAAATACATGAACAATTTGTTTGTCTCACTCTTCCTGGGAGTGTTGTTGATTTCCGAGAACTACCCTGACTGGTGCCCCTTCACCACTCACGGAGATAGATGGGAATGCAGGAGGCGTGAGGAAGTCTGCAGACGACATGGAAATGGCTGGTGTTAAAGAAGGAACTGCAGATGCTGAAAAATCGAAGGTACACAAAAATGCTGGAGAAACTCAGCGGGTGCAGCAGCATCTATGGAGCGAAGGAAATAGGCAACGTTTCAGGCCGAAACCCTTCTTCAGACGTTGTGCCAAATCAGAAAAATAGTCTTCAAATACAGAATGATATCGATCTAATGGTAAAGCAGGCAAAGACATGGCAGATGGAATTTAATGCTAAAAATATCAGGTTACATTTTGGAAGGATGAATAAGATTGGAACAGACACAATTGATGGTAGGACCCGAGGATGCATATGAAAAGAGAGGGATTTTTGTACAAGTATTCCTGAAGGCAGCAACACGGGTAGTTAAGGCATATGGGACATTTGTTTTCATTAGTTGGGGCATAAAGTGTAGGAATAAGGTTATAGATGCAACTGCAAGCTTTGTCCAGGGGGCGGGGCCGAGCCTGTTTTTGAATGGAAGGGCCGCGCCCTCGCCTCTGATTGGTCGGGCGGGGCAGAAATGGATACACGGGTTGGATGTTGCAAATGTGTGTGTAACCACTAGTGTGTGTAAGCGTCGCTTGTGAAGGAAGGTTGGGTCTGTACCCAGTATGTGTACCCAGTCTATGTGAGCTGGTCTGTAACAATGGCGTGTGAAAGCCGTGTCTGTACCCGGTCTCTGTTTAGCTAGCATGGAATCATCGCGTGTGAAAGCTCTGTAAACTGGTCTATGTTTCTATGTAAATGGTGTGTGTAGCCGTTGTGAGTGTAACCAGTGTGCGTGTGTCTGTAGTGTGAGCGTGTAGCCACTTTGTGTGTGTGTGGCCACTGTTTATGTAACCCGTCTGTGTGCACCAGCCTGTTTGTGAGTGTAGCTTCCCGTCTGTGTGTAGCCAGCGTGTGTGTACAGCCTCCACCAGTCTGTGTGTGGGTGTGTGTGTGTGTGTGTGTGTGTGGAGCCAGCCCCGTGTGTGTACAGCCTCCACCAGTCTGTGTGTGGGTGTGTGTGTGTGTGTGTGTGGAGCCAGCCCCGTGTGTGTACAGCCACCACCAGTCTGTGTGTGTGTGTGTGTGGAGCCAGCCCCGTGTACCCAACGCTCCGATGGCAGGCTGCGCTCTCCGCCAGCCGCTGCCTCTGCTCTTGCTGCCGGGCCGCTCCCTCATCTGCTGCGCCCGGCTCCGCTCCACCGCCGCCGCCCCCAAGCAGAAGGAAGAAGCGGCGGCGGCGGCGGCGGACAACGCCGAGGCCCGGGCTCGGGGCCAGGCTCAGCGCCGCTTGCGCGACGTCCCGCGGCCGCCACCGGCACCGGCCCGGATGCCGGACTTCAGCAACTCCCGCGAAGCGTATCGGAGCAAGACCAGCGCCCAGCTGCTCCGAAGCCTGATCGTCTTTCGCCTCTGCTCCTACAACCTGCTGGTGGACAGGCACAAGGAGGTGGGTGGGTGAGGAGGGAGGGAGGAGGAGATGGGAAAAGAGGGAGTTGGAGGGAGGTAGGTCGGTGGGGAGGGAGGGAAGTGATTAAAGAGGGAGCTAGCTAGGTAGAGGGTTGGGGAGGGATGGGAGATGAGGAGGGTGCGAGGGAGGAGAGGAGGTTGTTGCCTCAACAAGTGTGCGCTGGGCGCAGAGACGTTGGGCCCCCCTGGGCCTGGAGTGTTGTTGACCAAAGCGCTCTTGATCAAAGATCCTATAGCTCTTTGCTCATGATTTCCGAGAAGTACAGCCTCTCCCCGCCCATATCCCCCGCCGGGGTGCCGCCTCTCTCCAGCACAGCGCCCCTCTCCTTGGACAAACTCCTCACTCAGCTGATCCTGGACGTCAGCGTCCTACCCATGTTCTCCAGAGATGCTGCCTGGATTACTTCAGCTTTTTGTGTCTATCTTCGGTTTGAACCAACTGTTGCAGTTCCTTCCTACACATGAACGCTGGTCGGTTCTATTGCACTCTGGATGGAAATTTGCATTTGCAATTTTTTAAGTTGGGTTTTCATGCAACGCCAAAATGGCAAGAATTGAAAGGAAAAAGATAAAGGGGGAAATGGCATAGAAAGGGCAACAGTGAATCCATTCTTGCATGTCAAAGTGGACCCTGATCAGGAAATACGCAGGACTCTGATCCCAGTGTAAGCGTATTTTTGAAAGTATTATGCATATCAGCTGGAATTAAACCACACAACCATTTTTATTGTTTTCTCGCCTTGGTCTGATTGCATTGGAATGCACATTATGTAAAAACAATCCCAAACTGAACAGAAAAATACTGTGTTCAAGAAGGAACTGCAGATGCTGGAAAATCGAAGGTACACAAAAATGCTGGAGAAACTCAGCGGGTGCAGCAGCATCTATGGAGCGAAGGAAATAGGCAACGTTTCGGGCCGAAACCCTTCTTCAGACTGATAGGGGGTGGGGAGAAGAAAGGAAAAAGGC
>CM075980.1:16910623-16963679 GCA_038087875.1 Malacoraja senta
ACCATTTAGATAATAGTCTGCTTTCCTGTTTTTGCCACCAAAGTGGATAACCTCACATTTATCCACATTATACTGCATCTGCCAAACATTTGCCCACTCACCCGGCCTATCCAAGTCACCTTGCAGTCTCCTAGCATCCTCCTCACAGCTAACACTGCCCCCCAGCTTAGTGTCATCCGCAAACTTGGAGGTGTTGCCTTCAATTCCCTCATCCAGTTCATTAATATAAATTGTAAATAGCTGGGGGTCCCAGCACTGAGCCTTGCGGTACCCCACTAGTCACTGCCTGCCATTGTGAAAAGGATCCGTTTACTCCTACTCTTTCGCTTCCTGTTTGCCAGCCAGTTCTCTATCCACATCAAAACTGAACCCCCAATACCGTGTGCTTTAAGTTTGTATATTAATCTCTTATGTGGGACCTTGTCGAAAGCCTTCTGAAAGTCCAGATACAACACATCCACTGGTTCTCCCCTATCCACTCTACTAGTTACATCATCGAAAAATTCCATAAGATTCGTCAGACATGATTTACCTTTCGTAAATCCATGCTGACTTTGTCCAATGATTTCACCACTTTCCAAAGGGGTGTAATCGATGTACATGAAAGGGCCTGATCATAGCTTTCTACCAATGGAGATGACGTCTGTGTGGAGTTTGTACATTCTCGTTGTGACCATGTGGTTTCTCCGGGTGCTCTGGTTTCCCTCTCACAACCCAAAGACCATATAATATAACATATAACCATATAACAATTACAGCACGGAAACAGGCCATCTCGGCCCTTCTAGTCCGTGCCGAACACTTACTCTCACCTAGTCCCATCTACCTGCACTCAGACCATAACCCTCCATTCCTTTCCCGTCCATATACCTATCCTATTTATTTTTAAATGATGAAATAAAACCTGCCTCCACCACTTCCACTGGAAGCTCATTCCACACAGCTACCACTCTCTGAGTAAAGAAGTTCCCCCTCATGTTACCCCTAAACTTTTGTCCCTTAATTCTCAAATCATGTCCTCCTGTTTGAATCTTCCCTACTCTCAATGGAAAAAGTTTATCCACGTTAACTCTGTCTATCCCTCTCATCATTTTAAATATCTCTATCAAGTCCCCCCTTAGAGGTGCAGGTTTGTCGGTCAATTGGCACGATAAAGACTCAAAGGAACAGTTGAGGGCTCTCCCTTCCCCCCAGCCTGTGTATATCTTGAATGGGCTAAGATTGCACCCTCAGTATAAACTGCTACCCCCTGAGGTTGTGGGATGATGTGTGGTAGATCAGATCACACGACCAGTGTTGTGTCCATGCAGGGAAGGAACTGCAGATGCTGGTTTACACCAAAGATGGACGCAAAATGCTGGAGCAACTCAGCGAGACAGGCAGCATCTCTGGAGAGAAGGAATGGGTGACGTTTCAGGTCTGAAGGTAGGGTCCCGACCTGAAATGTCAACTCTTCCTTTTCGCCAGTGATGCTGCCTGACCCGCTGAGTAGTGTACGCGTGTCGGGAGGGTGGTGTGAGTGCTCGAGGTTACTGGGGTTCCTGATGTTCTGCTGCTCGCATTGCAGGTGCTTGGATTACATCATGGATGAAATCAAAGTGAACAGAAGGGCCAATGTGATGGTGGCATCCCACAACGAGGCAACCGTCAACTACACACTGCAGAGGTACCACAGCCGGCTGGCTGCCTTTCTCACGTCCTAACGTTCTAACGTCCTCTTCATCCCTATGTTAACCCCTCTTCCCCTGATGGAACTGAACTGATTGAGATATCATGTCTCTTCTTTCCCATTTCCTCAGTCTACCAGCTGGGCCAAGTCCAGCAAACTTTAAACTTGGTGGCTACAAATATTATTTTAATATTTAAATCTCACTCTCTCTATCTACTTCCTGCTCCTTTCCCTCTTTGGCATCTGGGGGGGAATGTGGATGGAGTAATAGTCATACATCACAGAAATAGGCCCTTCGGTCTAACTCTCGTTCATGCCATACAAGATGCCTCATCTAAGCTGGTCCCATTTGCCCATGTTTGGTCCATGTGTCTCTCAATGTTTTCAGATGTCCAAAAGGCCAAACATCCTCCTCTGGCAGCTCGCAGTCCGCCAACAACTCTCACCAACTTCTACAGATGCGCCATAGAAAGCATTTTATCAGGATGCATCACAGCTTGGTTTGGGAACAGCTCCATCCAAGACCGCCAGAAATTGCAGAGAATTGTGGACGCAGCCCACAAACCAACCCCCCTTCCATTGATTCCATCTACATTTCACGCTGCCCTCGGCAAGGCCAGCGGCATAATCAAGGACCAGTCTCACCCTCTTCTCCCCTCTCCCATCAGGCAAGAGGTATAGAAGTATGAAATCACATACCTCCAGATTCAGGGACAGTTTCTTCCCAGCTGTTATCAGGCAACTGAACCATCCTGTCACCAACTAGAGAATGGTCCTGACCTCCCATCTTCCTCATTGGAGACACTCGGACGATCTTTGATTGGACTTTACTGGACTTTATCTTGCACTAAACATTACCCTGTATCTCAACACTATGGATGGCTTGATTGTAATCATGTATATAGTTTTTCCACTGACTGCAACAAAAAAGCTTTTCACCATACTTCGGTACACGTGGCAATCATCCAAACTAACCAGCTAACTAAGGTGCCGTGCGAGGTGGACATATTGTCTCCTGTTGCTGTGAATTGATCCCTTCCCAAGGAATGCAAACTTATTTTTCGGCTGCACATTCTCTCATGTTTCATCTTAGATTTAGTATTCACGATGATTTAGACCAGGGGTCGGCAACCTTGTTCTGCATAGGGACCAGGACGCATGTCTGTGAGCGGATGGCGGGCCGCACCTATCACGTGTACACATGGATCCCGCCCCCATCACACCCCGGATGGCAGGCATCAAATCACGTGTTCACATAGTTCCCTTCGAGGACCCCACCTGGAACACGGCGCATCTACGGACCATTGCCTTGTCTCTGTCCTGAAGGCGGTGGCTCAAATACTCACACTCACTCGTCCTCGGCCTATTCACAACCCCGATCCCGACAGTGAAGCCAGACACAGAAGGTGCGCGGCCGTGCCGGCGGCTTGCGCAGGATGTGGTACAGCCAGAGCTCGGCGCCAAAGATCTTAGAGCGGAGCTGCTCGGTGCTTGGCGGCTCCGCCGTTGCAGCCGCCAGCGGAGGCGTCATTGCGGTCACTGTGCCTGGGCGCCGCCGCCTCGGGCCCGGGAGGTACCGGAGATGAAGGAAGTCTGCGGGCCGGATAATTACTGGAAAAAAAATACGCCCGTGAGCCGTAGGTTTCCGACCCCTTAGACAATGCAGTGCTGTGCAATGTCAATGATTGAGGCTCTGGTATCTACCATCAATGTGTCGGTGAATCGAGGCGATCTTTTGCAACCATAAAAGACAGTGATTTGAATTTAATTGAATTGGATACTTTTTTTTGTCACATGTGCCAAGTCACAGTGAAATTCCTTTCAGTGCAAATAGTCGCCACTTAAAGGGCGCTGATTACAAAGTATACCACGCCCAGTCCTCCTTTGTTCGTCCCCCCCCCCCCCCACCCTCACCTCACGGCTGCCCCCCCCCTCGCCCCCTCCTTGGTTCCCGGCAGTGCATCCTCCAACTCACGTCCTAATTCTGCTCCTATGACTTATGAACTGTCCATTTCCACCACGGCGCCCTGGGGGATTTCCGGGTCCGCTGGGCACCACGCGGGGGTGGAATGCATCGTTAATAAGGATGGTGATACAGTTGTATAATAATATATTTAGTATCATGTATCATGCTGGTGGGCTTTGCTTTGATTTATTTCATACTGTACATATTATTGTAAATAATTGAATAAATACATTTGGGTTTTTTTTTTAAAAGGGGTACCGGCTTGCAGACATGGACCATTGGCTGCTAATTGCTGCTTCTTTTGCTTGCAGGATGCACGAGCTAGGTCTTCACCCTTCAGCAAGGAAAATCTACTTTGGCCAACTGCTGGGGATGTCAGACCAGATCACCTTCCCCCTTGGTACGTACCTTCCAGACCCACCCTTCTACACCCAGCACTGTGCTGTGTAATCCTCCACAAAACACACAGTGCCGCAGGAACTCGGCCGGTCAGGCAGCATCCGTGGTGGAAATGGACAGTTCATAAGTCATAGGAGCAGAATTAGGCCATTCAGCCCATCATATCTACGCTGCCATTTAAACAAGGCTGATCTATCTTTCCCTCTGAACTACCCATTCTCCTGCCTTCTCCCCATAACCCCTGACACATGTACTAATCAAGAAGCTGTCAAACTCTATCTTAAAAATACCCGATGATTTGGCCTCCACAGCTGTCTGTTACAATGAATTTCACAGATTCACCACCCTCTGGTTAAGGAGATTTCTCCTCATCTCCTCTCTAAAGGTATGTTCTATTATTCTGAGGCTGTGCCCTCTCGTCCTAGACTCTCAAACTATTGGAAACATCCTCTGCACATCCACTCTATCCAGGCCTTTCACTATACGGTAAGCTTCAATGAGGTCCCCCCCCTCATTCTTCTAAACTCCAGCGAGTACAGGCCCAGTGCCGTCAAACCCTCATCATACGTTATCACGCAGGCGATGGTTATAACAGGGCCCTGCTTCAGACTAGTGCAATCCTTTGTATAGCAGTCTGGAGAAGGGTCCCGACCCGAAACGTCAGCTATCCATGTTCTCCAGAGATGCTGCCTGACCCGCTGAGATACTCCAGCACTTTGTGCCTTCCATGGTATAGCTGAGTTTTTAATGATATTGCCTCTTGCGTGTGGAGGTCGTAGGTTCAAGTTCTACTCAAGAAACATGTGCTCTCAGATCTCGAGAGGAAAGAGCAATGTTCTACCAGCGGCGCAGCCTCACAGCACCAGAGACTTGGGTTCAATCCTGACTACGGGGTGCTGTCTGTGTTGTGTTTGCACGCTCTCCTTGTTTGCTCCGGTTTCCTCCCACATCCCAAAGACTTGTGGGTTTTGTAGGTTAATTGTAAATTGTCCCCTGGTGTGTAGGGAGTGGAAGAGATAGTGGGATAACACAGAACTAGTGAGAACGGGTGATCGATGGTCAGCGTGAACTCGCTGGGCCGAAGGGTCTGTTTCCATGCTGTATGTACCGATGAAAACAAAAACGTTTTTTTCAGTGAAGAGTGGTAGATATTTGGGATAATCAAATATTTAAAGTAATGCAGATGGGAATCACTCAATAAAAGACAATTGCTCTTATTGTACATGTCTCATCATCCGAGTCTGTCAGCCTCGATGATTTGGTGTTCATAAGGGATAGGAGTAGAATTAGGCCATTCGGCCCATCAAGTCTACTCCGCCATTCAATCATGGCTGATCTATCTCTCCTCACCCTATTCTCCTGCCTTCTCCCCATAACCTCTGACATCTGTGGTATCCCCAGTAATGTGCTGTGATTTGGGCTGGGGTTTGGTGGCAAGGACGAGTCACACCCTGGCCGCTCCCCTCTTCTCCCCTCTCCCATCAGGCAAAAGGTGTAGAAGTGTGAAAACGCACACCTCCAGATTCAGGGACAATTTCATCCCAGCTGGTAACAGGCAACTGAATCATCCGACCGCAAGCAGAGATCAGTGCTGAACTACTATCTACCTCTGATGTCCCTCGGACTATCCTGGAGATTTTTGATTAGTGCGGGTGTCAGAGGTAATGGGGAGAAGGCGGGAGAATGGGGTTAGGAGGGAGAGATAGATCAGCCATGATTGAATGGTGGAGTAGACTTGATGGGCCGAATGGCCTAATTCTACTCCTATCACTAATGACCTTGACCGGACTTTTCTGGCTTTACCTTGCACTAAACGTTATTCCTTTCTATGTATCTTATACACTGTAAATGGATTGATTGTAATCATGTATTGACTTTTCTGCTGACCGGTTAGCACATGACAAAAAGATTTTCACTGTGCCTCGGTACACGTGACAATAGACTAAACTGAACTGACCCGAGGTTCTATCGGCTAAATCTCTCCACCTGCCCCACAGGCCAGGCTGGCTACCCAGTGTACAAGTACGTCCCGTTTGGTCCAGTGGAGGAAGTCCTGCATTACCTGTCCAGGCGGGCCCAGGAGAACAAGGGCATGGTGGCGGGGACCCAGCGGGAGCGCCGCCTGCTGTGGGGAGAACTGAAGCGGCGGACCGTGGCGGGAGAGCTGTTCAAACCGGTGTCGTAGAGGAGTCCTGGCGGTCGACGCGTGGCAAGGCGTCTGCGTGGCCCCCTGGTGGAGGTGAAGGGGAGCTCCACGACTCGATGCAGACTGTTCGAGATATTGGGTCTCTCTCTCCCTCCCCTTCCCCCCTCCCTCCCTCCCTCCCTCCATCCCTCCAGCACAGGGTTCTGGTAAAACAAAAATGAATAACTCTTCTTTGGGCCAAGATTTGGTGAGGCAGCGTTGGACCTTGCCCTGCCTCTCCCACACCCTGGGCTCTTTGTGTTTCTCACCAATAACCCAGAGCTATTTACTCATCGTGCAGTACTTTTACGAACAGTATTTAGAATCCCGACGGGCGTGAATGGGCGTGACAGTTCCATTTGTGATTCCTGCTCACTTTACACAAAAAGAACTGCAGGTGCTGGTTTGCAACAACAAAAAAAGACACAAGGCGCTGGAGTGACTCGGCAGGTCTGGCAGCATCTCTGGAGAACAGGGATTTGTACACCCATCTGCTAATCGAACCCCCTTCACTTGTATCCACCTATCACTTGCCAGGTAGACAAAAGTGCTGGAGAAACTCAGCGGGTGCAGCAGCGTCTATGGAGTGAAGGAAATAGGCAACGTTTCGGACCGAAACCCTTCTTCATCACTTGCCAGGCTCTGTCCCAGCCCAACGTTCGTCCAGCTTACCGAACCCACCCACCCCACCCGTCACTACAATCAGTCTGAAGAAGGGTCCTCACAGGAAACGTCACCTATCCATGTTCTCCAGAAATGCTACCTGACCCGCTGAGTCACTCCAGCACTATGTGTCATCTTACATTATATTAGCTGAAGAGCCACAAGGAAAAAATGCACAGACTTAGCAGACATCCTGAACTTCTGCTGTGAGAGGTTTTTGTATGGTGAGCAGGAAGCCTTCCCATTCTGCCTTGCTAACAGGGTTTCTTACTTTTGTTTTTAAATGAAGCAATGGCAAACGTAGTTTTAATCATTCTTCAGGGTTTTTCTTTTAAACAGGCGAGAAGAGTTTGGCGTCTGAAGGGTCTCGACCCGAAACGTCACCCATTCCTTTTTGTGTCTACCTTCGAGAAAAGTTTGTCCACAGCTGCTGACCACCTTGGCTTAGTGCAGAGGTCACGCCCATTATAACACACACTACTCTCGTCGAAGGGGGAAGCGAGGGGTTACACTGCCTGCAGCTTCCGTGAGCTCTCGGCCGGCTCCAGTCATTGATTAACTCAAGACCTGGAACATAGACTGAACGCCAAGGAGATTTCACAAGCTTTCCTGCTGCATGTCAAACCATGCAAACCACATCCTCCCTTTGAAGTTCGCCTGATTACGTGACGTACTGTACTCATTTGTGTATATATTAACTCGCTACCATTAATGCAGGCTTGTAGATTCAAACTGTAAGAAGGAACTGCAGGTGCTGGTTCATAGCGAAGATGGATACAAAGTGCTGGGAGTAACTCAGCAGGTCAGGCAGCATCTCTGGAGAAAAACGAAGTGACATTTCAGGTAGGGATCCTTCTTCAGACTGAAAGTAGAATGGGTGGGAGGGGGGGGGGGGTGGATTTTCTACAGAGGTCCAACTCTTGGTATCCCTTCTCCTACCTCCAGTTTCCCCACCATCCCCTACTTTCAGTCTGAAGAAGGGTTCCCGACCCGAAACGTCACCCATCCGTTTTGTCCAGAGGTGCAGCCTGACCCACTCAGCTACTCCAGCACGGCTATCATGTGAATTCAAGCTGCCTGCTTTGGCAATGGACTAAATAGTTGCAAGTTTGCCTTGTATAAAGTGCAGAATAGTCCAATTATTTGTCAATTTTGGATATATGTACAGCTGCAAATGTGATTTGTTAATCTCCCGATATTCTCAGCAGGTAAGAGGTGGTGATATGCACAAGAGGATTGAAACCTTGGCTTCCCTCACTGTTGGTCCCCCCTCCTTCTGGGTTTGTGCTGCTCCTCTATCCTGGGCTTAATCTGAGTGAAAGCACTTTGCTAAACTTGAATTGCAAATACTCAAATCATTTTAGTTGACCTGAACCATCCTATTTTAAGAAGAAACATGTACACCTTGGCAGAGCTAACCCACAAGTTTTGTCGATACTGGTTTAATAGGTCTTTGGTGACACAGTGGTGCAACTGGTAGATCTGGTGCTCCCTCACAGAGCCAGAGGCCCAGGTTCAATCCTGACCTCGGGTGCTGTCTGTATGGAGTTTGCACGTTCTCCCTGTGACCGCGTGGGTTTTCTCCAGGTGCTCCGGTTCCCCTTCAACACATAAGGCATAGGTTAATTGGCTATTGTAAATTGTTCCTAGGATATTGCTAGTGTACAGGGTGATCGCTGGTCGGCATGGCCCCGGTGGGCCGAAGGGCCTGTTTCCACGCTGTATCTCTAAAGTCTAAACTGGTTTACTACTGGTTTTGTCCCTTCCCGATAGCAAGCAGAGAGCTCTCTGGCTATCCCAGGGGGGCAGAATGATTGATTCTGGTAACCCCTGCTAGGGTTGGGTTGAATGTAATATGCAGTAGGATTTGTTTCTTTGCAGGATCCCAACGCCAACTCTTGCCGCCTGTTCAGCTCTTCTCCACTGACTTCTGTATTTTTATTTCTACGTGTGTTCCATCCTGCCTAAGGCTGTCAATAAATTTTATTTGTGTACGTATTGCTTGCAGTACAGGTTATTCTTAACATTCATGTTAAGCGAAGCATCCGATAAACCACTGAAGATTGAAGAAGAGTCCGGACCCAAAACGTCAGCTATCCATGTTCTCCAACGATGCTGCTTGACCCACTGTGTTCCTGCAGTTCCTTGCTTCTACCTGCTAAGCTAGTCTGACAATTTAGTTTAGTTTTGAGATACAGCACGGAGCAAGCATGAATAAATGTGTCCAAATGCAGAGTACATTTGGTCATTTTAATCATTTTTAGTGCTGAATAACCCACTATTGTCTTTTGCATCACATTCCCGACCCGTAACCCCTTTAAGTTTTCCTATTGTATTTATTTACTCTGAAGCAATTGAGGCTATCACAGAGTATGTACATCTTTGCAAAGCCCAAGACTTTGAGCTCCATTGTTAAACTGCAATGTTAGCCAGCACAGTCCTGTTCAATAACTCCTCGCAACATGTGCTGCTGCTCCACGGCCTGTTTCCATGCTAGGGATTGGTTGGACAGGTTGGGAGAGTGGGCAGAGAAGTGGCAGATGGAATATGGTGTAGCAAAGTCATGCATTTTGGTAGGAATAAAGGCGTAGACTATTCTCTAAATGGGGAGAGAATCCAGAAATCGGAGGTGCAAAGAGACTTGGGAGCGCTGGTGCAGGATTCCCAAAAAGTTAATCTGCAAGTCGAATCGGTAGTAAAGAAAGCAAACGCAATGCTCGCATTTATAAACAAAAACATGGGTGTAATGCTGAGGCTGTATAAGGCGCTGGTAAGGCCACATTTGGAATATTGTAAGCAATTTTGGGCACCATATCCGAGGATGGATGTGCTGGCTCTGGAGGGTCCAGAGGAGGTTTACAAGAATGATCTCAGGAATGAGTAGGTTAACATATGATGAGCGTTTGACGGCACTGGGCCTGTACTCGCTGGAGTTTAGAAGAATGAGGGGGGGGGGGTCATCATTGAATCATACAGAATAGTGAAAGGCTTGGATAGAGTGGATGTGGAGAGGATGTTTCCACTAGTGGGAGAGTCTAGGACTAGAGGTCATAGCCTCAGAATTAAAGGATGTTCTTTTCGGAAGGAGTTGTGGAATTTCTTTAGTCAGAGGGTGGTGAATGCGTGGAATTCTTTGCCACAGAAGGCTGTGGAGGCCAATTCAGTGGATATATTTAAGGCAGAGATAGATAGATTCATGATTAGTACGGGTGTCAGGGGTTATGGGGAGAAGGCAGGAGAATGGGGTTAGGAGGGAGAGATAGATCTGCCATGATCGAATGGCAGAGTAGACTTGATGGGCCGAATGGCCTAATTCTGCTCCTATCGCTTATGATCTGGCTACTAAGACATGGAGATCTAGTCAAATATATGCGTCTCGTTTATTCTACCCCAACAATTTTTTGCATGTGGAAACATGCCATAAATGTCACATATTTACATACAACACACTAACATGGTCCAGGAGAGTTCCTGAAATTAATTCCAAGGAAAATCCCTTGGAAATTCAAAGAACACTCATTCTTGGGCACAGCTATACGTCGAGAGGGAGAAAATATAATGGAGATGTTTTACTGAGAGTGGTGGGGGCCTGGTGCGCATTGCCAGGGTGGTGGTGGTGAAGGCAGATATGCGTTTAAGAAGCTTTTAGATAGGCACATGGATCTGCTCCAACAAAGGGTTATTCCAACATTTTATCTATCTTTGGTATAAACCAGCATCTGCAATTCCTTTTTACAAAATGTAAATACACTAACATGTTCCAGGAGAGTTCCTGAAATTAAAACAGTCATTCTGGGAAACTCCAAGAACAGTAATCCTTGGGCATAGCTATAAAGCGAGAGTAAATACGAGTATTTGTTTCCTATCTCACTCATCACAATGAAATTGTGCAATAATTTCCTGTTGTTGAGTAGATTTATAGGTCTTCAATTTGAACTTTATCTCGGTGATGGTGGAGGTTGTTCACACTGACATTGTGTACCCAATGCAGAATGTTCGGCAGTTTTATACGCGCACAAACACGAATACCTGCACACAAGCATACACACACAGACACCTTTATTATGACCATTGTTCCACCTGCTATTCATTCACGCACACGCACACACTCATACACCCACACACTCAGACTCGTACAGATGCACACGCACACACACACACACACACACATACACGCGCACAGCGACACACACACACGCACGCACACACACAGATATAGACACTGACAAGGACTCAAACACTTTGCTATAATTATCTAGTGACCATTGTTCATCATGTTTCCACTGACACAGAAACTCCTTTAGACAGACAGTTGTCCACAACAGCAACCTCTAGGAACAGCAGGTAGAGACTTGAGGAACTGGTATCACGGATGCTGCCTTATGTTTTTTAGAGACACAGCATGTAAACAGGCCCTTCGGCCCACAGATTCCACACTGACCAACGACCACCCGGTCACTAGTTCTACATTATCCCACTTATCCTCACTAGGGGCAATTTACCGAAGCCAATTAACCGACAAATCTGTCCATCTTTGGAAGCCGGAGTACCCGGAGAAAACCCACGCGGCCACAGGAAGAACGTTCAATATGATCATGGCTGATCATCCAACTCAGTATCCCGTACCTGCCTTCTCTCCATACCCCCTGATCCCTTTAGCCACAAGGGCCACATCTAACTCCCTCTTAAATATAGCCAATGAACTGGCCTCTGTGGCAGAGAGTTCCAGAGATTCACCACTCTGTGTGAAAACGTTTTTTCTCATCTCGGTCTTAAAGGATTTCCTCCTTATCCTTAAGCTGTGACCCCTTGTCCTGGACTTCCCCAACATCGGGAACAATCTTCCTGCATCTAGCCTGTCCAACCCCATAAGAATTTTGTACGTTTCTATAAGATCCCCTCTCAATCTCCTAAATTCTAGCGAGTATAAGCCGAGTCTATCCAGTCTTTCTTCATATGAAAGTCCTGACATCCCAGGAATCAGTCTGGTGAACCTTCTCTGCACTCCCTCTATGGCTATAATGTCCTTCCTCAGATTTGGAGACCAAAACTGTACGCGATACTCCAGGTGTGGTCTCACCATGACCCTGTACAACTGCAGTAGAACCTCCCTGCTCCTATACTCAAATCCTTTTGCTATGAAAGCTAACATACCATTCGCTTTCTTCACTGCCTGCTGCACCTGCATGCCTACTTTCAATTACTGGTGTACCATGACACCCAGGTCTCGCTGCATCTCCCCTTTTCCTAATCGGCCACCATTTAGATAATAGTCTGCTTTCCTGTTTTTGCCACCAAAGTGGATAACCTCACATTTATCCACATTATACTGCATCTGCCAAACATTTGCCCACTCACCCAGCCTATCCAAGTCACCTTGCAGTCTCCTAGCATCCTCCTCACAGCTAACACTGCCCCCCAGCTTAGTGTCATTCGCAAACTTGGAGATGTTGCCTTCAATTCCCTCATCCAGTTCATTAATATAAATTGTAAATAGCTGGGGTCCCAGCACTGAGCCTTGCGGTACCCCACTAGTCACTGCCTGCCATTGTGAAGAGGACCCGTTTACTCCTACTCTTTGCTTCCTGTTTGCCAGCCAGTTCTCTATCCACATCAATACTGAACCCCCAATACCGTGTGCTTTAAGTTTGTATATTAATCTCTTATGTGGGACCTTGTCGAAAGCCTTCTGAAAGTCCAGATACAACACATCCACTGGTTCTCCCCTATCCACTCTACTAGCTACATCCTCGGAAAATTCTATAAGATTCGTCAGACATGATTTACCTTTCGTAAATCCATGCTGACTTTGTCCAATGATTTCACCACTTTCCAAATGTGCTGCTATCCCATCTTTAATAACTGACTCTAGCAGTTTCCCCACTACCAATGTTAGACTAACTGGTCTGTAATTCCCCGTTTTCTCTCTCCCTCCCTTCTTAAAAAGTGGGGTTACGTTTGCTACCCTCCAATCCTCAGGAACTACTCCAGAATCTAAAGAGTTTTGAAAAATTATCACTAATGCATCCATTATTTCTGGAGATACTTCCTTAAGTACTCTGGGATGCAGCCTATCTGGCCCTGGTGATTTATCGGCCTTTAATCCATTCAATTTACCCAACACCACTTCCCGACTAACCTGGATTTCACTCAGTTCCTCCATCTCCTTTGATCCGCGGTCCCCTGCTATTTCCGGCAGATTATTTATGTCTTCCTTAGTGAAGACGGAACCAAAGTAGTTATTCAATTGGTCCGCCATATCCTTGTTCCCCATGATCAATTCACCTGTTTCTGACTGCATGGGACCTACATTTGTTTTAAATAATCTCTTTCTCTTCACATATCTATAAAAACTTTTGCAGTCAGTTTTTATGTTCCCTGCCAGTTTTCTTTCATAATCTATTTTCCCTTTCCTAATTAAGCCCTTTGTCCTCCTCTGCTGGTCTCTGAATTTCTCCCAGTCCTCTGGTATGCTGCTTTTTCTGGCTAATTTGTACGCATCATCTTTTGCTTTGATACTATCCCTGATTTCCCTTGTTATCCACGGATGCACTACCTTCCCTGATTTATTCTTTTGCCAAACTGGGATGAACAATTTTTGTAGTTCATCCATGCAGTCTTTAAATGCCTTCCATTGCATATCCACCGTCTACCCCTTTTAGAACTAATTGCCAGTCAATCTTGGCCAATTCACGTCTCATACCCTCAAAGTTACCTTTCTTTAAGTTCAGAACCATTGTTTCTGAATTAACAATGTCACTCTCCATCCTAATGAAGAACTCAACCATATTATGGTCACTCTTGCCCAAGGGGCCACGCACAACAAGACTGCTAACTAACCCTTCCTCATTACTCAATACCCAGTCTAGAATAGCCTGCTCTCTCGTTGGTTCCTCTACATGTTGGTTTAGATAACTATCCCGCATACATTCCAAGAAATCCTCTTCCTCAGCACCCCTGCCAATTTGATTCACCCAATCTATATGTAGATTGAAGTCACCCATTATAACTGTTTTGCCTTTATTGCACGCATTTCTAATTTCCTGTTTGATGCCATCCCCAACTTCACTACTACTGTTAGGTGGCCTGTACACAACACCCACCAGCGTTTTCTCCCCTTAATGTTTCGCAGCTCTACCCATACCGATTCCAGATCCTCCAAGCTAATGTCCTTCCTTTCCACTGCGTTAATTTCCTCTCTAACCAGCAACGCTACCCCACCTCCTTTTCCTTTCTCTCTATCCCTCCTGAATATTGAATATCCCTGGATGTTCAGCTCCCAGCCTTGGTCACCCTGGAGCCATGTCTCCGTGATCCCAACTATATCATAATCATTAATAGCTATCTGCACGTTCAACTCATCCACCTTATTACGAATGCTCCTTGCATTGAGACACAAAGCCTTCAGGCTTGTTTTTACAACGCTCTTACCCCTTTTACAATTATGTTGAAAAGTGGCCCTTTTTGATTTTTGCCCTGAATTTGTCTGCCTGCCACTTTTACTTTTCACCTTGCTACCTATTGCTTCCGCCCGCATTTTACACCCCTCTGTTTCTCTGCTCACCCATTTAAGAACCCCACCACCTCTTATTCTCAGTTTATTATTGTTTTCTTCTTTCCCCCCTACATGTTGGGTCTGAGTGCTTTCCTTCTCTGCCTCCTGCCTCACACACTGTCTAATAGCATTCTCTATTTGAGTCCCTCCCCCCAACCGTTCTAGTTTAAAGTCTCCCCAGTAGCCTTTGCAAATCTCCCCGCCAGGATATCGGTCCCCCTCAGGTTCAAGTGCAACCCATCCTTTTTGTACAGGTCACACCTCCCACAAAAGAGGTCCCAATGATCCAGAAATTTGAATCCCTGCCCTCTGCACCAGTCCTTACACACTGCACACAGGCAGCACCCATAGTGAAGATCAAACCCGGGTCTCTGACGCTGCGAGGCAGCAACTACTGCCACACCACCGTGCCGCCCCTATCTTCCAGCATGTTGATTTTTGCTGAAGATTGCAGCATGTGGATGTGAATGTCGCCACCTGTAGGTTCCCCTCCAAACTACACATGGTTCTAACAAGAATCTCTCACTGATCCTTCATTATCACTGGGTCTATATAGTCTACTCTATGGAACTGGTGCGCTACAATGCTGAGAACTAGATTCTGCACTCGCATCGTCCCCTTTTATCTATTGTACTTGAGTTTGACGTGATTGTATTTAGCAATGGCATATTTGATCCGTTTGGATCGCATGCAGAACCAAGCTTTTTACCGTATCGGTACACATGACAATAATCCAGTTTAGTTTATTGTCACGTGTACCGTGGTACAGCGAAAAGCTTTTTTGTTGCGTGCTAACCAGTCAGCAGAATGACAATACATAGAGGCATAATAATAATAATAATAACTTTATTTATAGACACTTTAAAAACAACCGCAGTTGCAACAAAGTGCTGTACATGATTAATCATGGACAAGAAATTATTACATAACAATAAAAACATTAAACGAAAGAGTAAAAACAATAAAATTAAAAACATTAAAAGCACTATAAACAGGAGCAAAGTCTCAAGCAGTGTCAAAAGCCAAGGAATATAAATGTGTTTTAATACTGGTTTTGAAGATGGACAGTGAGGGGGCCTGTCTGATGTGCAACGGCAGGGTGTTCCAGAGTGCCGGAGCAACAGAGAAGGCTCTATCCCCTCTGAGCTTCCGCTTAATAATAATAATAATGGATGGGATTTATATAGCGCCTTTCTAATACTCAAGGCGTTTTACATCGCATTATTCATTCACTCCTCAGTCACACTCGGTGGTGGTGAGCTACTTCTGTAGCCACAGCTGCCCTGGGGCAGACTGACGGAAGCGTGGCTGCTAATCTGCGCCTACGGCCCCTCCGACCACCACCAATCACTCACACACATTCACACACATTCACACGCAGGCAAAGGTGGGTGAAGTGTCTTGCCCAAGGACACAACGACAGTATGCACTCCAAGCGGGATTCGAACCGGCTACCTTCCGGTTGCCAGCCGAACACTTAGCCCATTGCGCCATCTGTCGTCCCGGTGCCTCAGGTCAGCTGATCAGCTGCTCCTGGAGCCTCCAGGAGCAGCTGATCAGCTGACCTGAGGCACCGGGCAGGAGCGTATGGGTGGAGCAGTTCAGAGAGGTAAGGCGGGGCGAGTGATACAGTGTGGAAACAATGTCCCAGCTACACTAGTCCCACTCGCCAGCGTTTGGTCCATATCCCTCCAAATCTGTCCTATCCATGTACCTGTCTAACTGTTTCTTAAACAATGGGATAGTCCCAGCCTCAACTACCTCCTCCAGCAGCTTGTTCCATACACCCACCACCCGTTGTGTGAAAAAGTTACCCCTCGGATTCCTATTAAATCTTTTTCCCTTCAACTTGAACCTATGTCCTCAGGTCCCCGATTCCCCTACTCTGGGCAAGAGACTCTGTGCATCTACCTGATCTATTCCTCTCATGATTTTGTATACCTCTATAAGATCTCCCCTCATCCCCCTGCACTCCATGGAATAGAGACTTAGCCTACTCAACCTCTCCCTATAGCTCACACCCTCTAGTCCTGGCAACATCCTTGTAAATCTTTCCTGAACCCTTTCAAGCTTGACAATATCTTTCCCAGAACTGAACACAATATTCTTTTATTTTTTTTTTGTTGAAAATATTTTTTATTGGAGAAAAGTACACAACCTATTAACATCATTACAGTCTTACATTTTAAAATTGATAAAATTATCAATGATTATTACATTGTCTCCAATACATTTTGCCTTTTATTTTTTTATTGTTTTAAACTGGATAGAACTTAAAAGATAGATGAAGTAAAGAAAGAAAAGAGTGAGAAGAAAAAGAGAAAAAAAAAAGAAAAAAAAAAAAAAAAAAAAAGAAAAGAAAAGAAAAAGATGGTTAAAGAAGAATGGAAAAATTTATTAAAATAAAAAACTTCATTCGAGATATATTCGTACATTTCAGAGTATAGCATTTCATCCATTCTTTAGCCCGAGTATTAGTCAGGTTCCTGTGCTGAACCATTCTGACCCTTTAAATAATCAATAAAGGGAGACCATGTTCCAACGAATAATTCCTGTTTGTCCAACAGGGAAAATCTGATTCTTTCCACGTTTAAGGTCTCCGTCATTTCTATAATCCACATTTTGATTGCGGGGGACGTAGGGCCTTTCCAAAATTTTAGAATTCATTTTTTTCCTGTTATTATACTATAATCAATAAAGTTTTTTTGTGCTGTTGTAAATGTTTGATTTAATTCTAATGTTCCGAGTATTATTAATTTTGGATCCGGGTCCAATTGTGTGCTGGTCACTTTAGATATTATACTAAAAATATTTAGTAAGAATTTTTTAATTTTTATACAGTTTGCAAACATATGAGATAAGGTAGCTTCTAAATGTTGACATTTATCACATATAGGTGAGATATGTTGAAAGATTTTATGTAATTTTGTTTTTGAATATGTAACCTATGTATTACTTTAAATTGTATTACCTCCTAGCAGGTAAACCAGATCACTTCCACCTGACGTGGTCTGCATTTATAGAATTATTACAAACATAGGGTGCAAAAGTACTTTAAAAAAATAAAAAATTGAGGTCGGGTAAGGGGGGATGATAGTTGAAGAGTTGGTATGTCCTATTTACGTGATGCTCAAAAAAAAACATTTGTTTTTCTTTTTTTTCTCTTTCTCTTTTCTTTTCTTAGGGCCTATTTCTTAACTCTTTTTCTTTTTGTTTTTAATTTCGCTCTTATAGGGTCTTCGTCCTTTTTTGTTGTTACATTTTCTACACTTTTCTACACTTGCACTTTTTCCTTCACTTTCTTCTCTCTTTCAATCTTTTCTTTCTCTAGTGTAAAAAAATAAATAAAGGGAGTACATTAATTGTAAGAAGATATAAATGACGAGTATTAATGTATGTGGTTGTAATGTAATGTACTTCTAATAAATAAAAATTAAAAAAAAAAAATAAAAAAAAAATTGTATTAAAGAATGTCTGGCATTTAATGAACATTGATGTATGTGTTGTAAACTTTCTTCCCAAGTATCTTTCGTTATTATTTGATTTAATTATATTCTAAATGTGGTCTCACCAACATCATATACAACTGCAACATGACCTCCCAACTTCTATACGCAATACTCTGACTGATGAATCCAAAGTGCCAAAAGCCTTTTTGACTACCTTATCTACCTCCGACTTGAATTTCAAGGAACCATGCACCTGTACTCCTAGATCCCTCTGCTCTGCAAAACTACCCAGAGGCCAACCATTTACTGTGTAGGTCCTGCCCTTGTTCCTCTGTCCTACTGTCTTTCTCCTCGGTAAATACAGAGGAGAAATACTCATTGAGGACCTTGCCCATCTCCTGTGGCTCCACACAGAGGTGACTGTTTTTATTCCTGAGAGGTCCCACTCTCTAGTTACCCTTTTCCCCCTTATGTATTTATAAAATCTTTTGGGATTGTCCTTAATGCTACCTGCCAGAGCTATCTCCTGGCCCCTTTTTGCCCTTCTGATCTCCTTTTTTAGTTTACTCCTTAGTTCCCAAAACTCCTCCTGATATGCACTTGATCCCAGCTGCCTATACCTGTCCCATGCATCCTTCTTGTTTTTGACTAACGTCTCAATTCCCCTCGTTAGCCAAGCTTCCTTACGTTTGCCTGCTTTGCCCTTCACTCTAACAGGGACGTACACATCCTGAGCTTTCTTCAGTACACTTTTAAAAACATCCCACTTGGCCGATGTTCCTTTCCCCTCAAATAACCTGCTCCAGTCAACTTGAGCGAGACCTTCTCTCACACCCTCAAAGTTGGCCTTACCCCAGTTGAGCATTTTAACACATGGACCCTCTCCGTCCCTATCCATAACTATCTTAAACCTAATCGAACTGTGGTGACTGGTCCCAAAAGGCTCCTCCACACACACTTCATTAACTTGCCCTTCCCAATTTCCCAATACTAGATCCAGCGTTGCCCCTCGCGTGTGGGGGCCTCCACATACTGCTTAAGAAAACTCTCCTGAACACTTTTGAGGAATTGCACCCCATCTAAACCCTTCACGCTATGATTTTCCCAGTCTATATTGGAAAGTTAAAATCCCCTACTACAACAACCTTATTTGACCTGCAGCTGTCTGCAATCTCCCAGCACATTTGTTCTTCTAATTCCCATTGACTATTCGGGGGTCTGTAATACACCCCCAACAAGGTGATCATCCCTTTCTTGGTCCTCAGCTCCACCCATATGGCCTCACTGGACGAACGGTCCATAATGTCACCTTTGAACACAGCCATGACAACCTCCTTAACCAACGATGCAACCCTCCTGCCACTTTTTTCCTCCTGAAGCACCTGTAACCCGGAACATTGAGCTGCCAGTCCTGCCCGTCACTTAACCGGGTTTCAGTCATGGCTACAACGTCCCAGTCGCTCGTACCTATTGTGCCCTAAGCTCGTCTGCCTTACCTGTCAGGCCCCTTGCATTAAAATACACGCAGTTTAAACCAACCCTCCTTCCTCGCTCTCCTCCTTTCACCTGTCTAATCTGTCCACTAACCTTTCCCACACCACCCTCTATACCAACATCTAGCCTCTCACGTGCCTCTGTCTTGTACGAGATCCCACCCCCCTGCCAATCTAGTTTAAACCCTCCCGTGTAGGATTAGCAAACCTTCCCGCTAGTATGTTGGTCCCGCTCCAGTTAAGGTGCAACCCGTCTCTTTTGTACAAGTCACCCCAGCCCCGGAAGAGATCCCAATGATCCAGAAATCTGAATCCCTGCCCCCTGCACCAACTCCTCAGCCACACATTAATTTCCCATATCTTCCTGTTCTCACCTTCACTAGCACAAGGAAGTCTTTTCTCATTCACCAATGGTCTGTGGCGCCACCATGTGGTGGTCTCGAGCAGGTACTGCATACTGGAGGAACTGCATACTGGCAACAAAATGGTATGAAGATTGAATTCTACAATTTCAAGTAATACCCCTCTATTCCTTCTTTCTGTCCTGTGTCCCCCCCCACCCCACCATGGTGCGCTCCCATTTCTCCCACCATCTCCCACCAACACTCCTCTCTCCAATTTATAAATTTAGGGACAATTTATAGATTTTTACCGAAGGCAATTAACCTACAAACCTGCACGTCTTTGGAATGTGGGAGAGAACTGGAGTACATGTGGAAATGCCACGCAGTCACATGGAGAACGTACAATCACCGAACAGACAGCACCCGTAGTCAGGATCGAACCAGGGTCTCTGGCACTGTGAGGCAGCAACTCTACCACTGTGCCGCACCTTATTCTATTCCTATTAATTCCACAACACACCTTTAATTTGTTCTCTAAGATGTTACGCGGTATTACAGTAAATCCTCCACTGAAGTTTAGTTTAGTTTATTGTCATGTGCACTAGGGTATAGTGTAAAGCTTTTGCTGTGTGCTAACCAGCAGCGGAAATATTATACATGATTACAATCTATTCACATAGTACACTCTCGTACAAACTATTCACAGTGTACAGATACATGATCAAGGGAATAACATCATTAACGTATAGTGCAAGATAAAGTACAATAAAGGCCAATCAAAAATAGTCTGAGGGTCTCCATTGAGGTAGATAGTAGCTCAGCACCGCTCTCTAGTTGGTGAGAGGATGGATCAGTTGCCTGGGAAGAAACTGTTTACACTGAAGATTGGCACAAATTGCTGGAGTAACTCAGCGGGACAGGCAAATCTCTGGAATGAAGGATTGGGTGACATTTCGGGTGACTGAAGAGTCTGAAGAAGTGTCTCGACCCGAAACGTCGCCCATTCCTTCTCTCCAGAGATGCTGCCTGTCCCGCTGAGTTACTCCAGCATTTTGTCCCTATCTTGGGAAGAAACTGTCCCTGAATCTAGAGGCATCCATTTCAATATTTCTGTAACTCTTGCCTGATGGGGGAAGAGTTTCAGGAGAGCGCGGGGCAGCGGGGTGTCGGGGAACGCAGGGTCGGTGACTCTGGAGGGTGCGTTCCTGTTGAGGATGCTAAAGATCGGGGTTTGTGAATGTTCGACAGAAAGTTATCGGAGCTCCACTGCACTGGGATTGTGGTTGCTCCGTGCATCGTTTCACGTGGCCAATGCGGTCAGAGGCCTCACATTGAAATGTTTTCCTCTGCCTTATGCACTCTTCTCAGCCCACTCAGAGAGAAACCAGCAGCAGGTTCTGCGGGGGTTGGCACTGGGAAGTCAAGACAAGATTTCGCGCTGAATGTGGCATCTCCCACTCTCAGAGTTACAGTACAGGGTTCTAGAAGTTGGGACTCTATGTTTAGTTATACAACATGTTGGTGAGGCCGTGTTTGGAGTATTGTATTCAGTTCTGGATAACCTGCTACAGGGAAGATGTCATTAAACAGGAAAGAGTGCAGAGAATATTTACGAGAGATGTTCATAAGATCATAAGTCATAGGAGCAGGATTGGCCATTCGCCCCATCGAGTCTACTCCACCATTCTATCTTTCAAATCACCCGTTCTAATCAAGGATGCTGCCAGGACTTGAGGGCCTGAACTAAAGGGAGAGGTTGGGCAATCTAGGACTCTTATTCCTTGGAGTGCAGGAGGGTGAAGGATGATCTTGTAGAAGTGTATAAGATCCTGAGGTGAATAGATAGGGTGAAAGTACAGTCTTTTTTTTCCACGGTGGGGGAATTAAGAAATTAGGGAGCATGAGTTTACGGTGGGAGGGGCAAGATTTAATAGGAAGCTGAGCGGCAATGTTTTCACAAAGAGGGCGGTGGGTATATGGAACGAGCTGTCAGAGGAGTTAGTTGAGGCAGGTATAATGACAACATTTGAAAGAGATTTAGACAAACAATGGATAGGAAAGGTTTGGAAGGATATCGGCCAAATACGGGCAAATTGGACTAGTTTAGATGGGACATCTTAGTTAGCATGGGTGAGTTGGGCCGAAGGGTTGGTTTCTGAGCCGTATCGCTCTATGAGTCCATGACTATGATTCTATGTCTCTAACCTTTATTGAAAGGTTACAACCATTATCCCATGTTCTTCCACATGGCAAGGCTGATGTGGTCCCGATGCTAGTGATTTCCTACTGCAAAGGCTAATACTTGAAGGGGTATGAAATATTGCCTTAAAATGATAGTTATGCTAAATTAATTAAACTTCAGCTTGGGTAAATCTAATTAAATTA
The DNA here is from genome assembly GCA_038087875.1 of Malacoraja senta. Taxonomy (NCBI): domain Eukaryota; kingdom Metazoa; phylum Chordata; class Chondrichthyes; order Rajiformes; family Rajidae; genus Malacoraja; species Malacoraja senta. Next base: position 16,932,732 of record CM075980.1, read on the forward strand.
TATGTAAAGTGAGTAACACAAGTGTGTGAAGTAAGCTGGGAGCTAATGGAACAATGGTGATTATCAAACTGGGTCAATGGCATTGGAAATGACAGAATTGAGAAGAGTCACAGAGTCATACAGTATGGAAACAGGCATATCAGTCCAACTTGCCCACACTGACCAACATGTCCCATCTACACTAGTTCCACTTGCCTGCATTTGGCACACATCCCTCTAAACCTACCTGTCTAATTGCTTCTTACACGTTAGAAGCGATAGTTCCGGCCTCAACTACTTCCTCCGGCAGCTCGTTCCATACACCCACCACCCTTTCTGTGAATTGGTTACCCCTCAGGTTCCTATAAAATCTTTCCCCCTCCCCTTAAAACTATGTCCTCTGGTTCTCTGGGCAAGAGATCTATCCCTCTCATGATTTTATACACCTCTGTAAGATCCCCCCTCATCCTCCTGCACTCCAGGGAATAGAGACCCAGCCTGCTCAACCTCTCCCTATAGCTCACACCCTCAAGTCCTGGCAACATCCTCGTAAATCCACTCTGCACCCTCTCGGCAAGAGGTACAAGGTGTGTGGAATAAGTGAATGGTGATGTGAGCTCAGCTGTGGGGGAAATGCTTCAAGCATGCCGACCTTAAAGAGCTTATCACCGTGGATTTAGAAGCATGGTGTGTCATGGTTTAGTAATCCGCTGCAATCCTTTGAAGTGACTAAAGCAATGGATGAGGACCATCCATGCAATGGATATAATCAACAGTTCAGAAGGCATTTGAAATTTGTCTGCCAGAGGTTTCTAAAGATTAAGGCTCATGGAAATGATGGTAAATTCGCTGCTGGACTGAGGGCAATAGCAGGTAGACAATGGTAATAAATTAGGATGCTTTATGGTTGTGAATTAGAGTTGTAGGGGGCGGCATGGTGACGCAGCGGTAGAATTACTGCCTTACAGCGCCAGAGACCCGAGTTCAATCCTGACTACGGGTGCTGTCTGTATGGAGTTTGTACATTCTCCCTGTGCCTTTGTGACCAAGTGCCTATCTAAAAGCCTCTTAAACACCCCTCTCATATCTGCCTCCACCAACACCCCTGGCAGCGCATGTGAATAGCTTTACTCTGGAAGAACTGCTATTGGAAAGTCATGTTTGTTCCAAGCCCCAACATAGGACAGTACAGCGCAGGAACAGGCCCTTTGGCCCATTATGTCCATGCTGAACATGCTGTCAAGTTGAACTAATCTCCTCTACCTGCCCGTGAGCCATATCCTTCCATTCCCTGCATGTCCCTGAGATAGACACAAAAAGCTGTCTGACCCGCTGAGTTACTCCAGCATTTTGTGTCAATCTTTGGTTTAAAGCAGCATCTACAGTTCCTTCCTTCACTAATCGACTGTATGATTTAGTTGTGGGACCTCAGTGAAGAAGTCCAACCAAGTCTGAGTTGGCAGAAATGGTGTCAGAAATGTCGGGGGAGTGAATCAGATGATGCCAGCAAGGGTCAGAGGTGAACAAGTAGATGTAATGCATGACGACAAATTTACTTCTGACATAGCTAGAGCATCAAACATCACTGAGGAGTCATAGAATTGTGATTAGTCATGTCATGATCCGTCTTCCCTATGGCTCTCAAACTGTACAACTCCTCCCCCTTCTGTCCCCTCCCCCCCAATCTTTGCATGCCCCCAATCCTTTCCATTTGTCACTTTAATTTCACGTTTCATGTACTTTGTGATTTTATGACTGTTGGCAGATCAATATCCCTCCTAGGATAACTAAAGTTGTATCGTATCGTATAGCTTCGTCATGGAGTTGCAAATGTCTCACCACCAGATAAGAGGACAGCTTCGGAAATAAATACGCAACCTAGGAGATCAAACCGACAAAAGCTGGCAGTGAACAGGCTGCTAAGAATATGTATATTGAACATAGAACAGTGCAGAACACAGAGGGTATTGGGGTCTGGAACACATTGCCAGGGGTGGTGGTGGAGGCAGATACGATAGTGGCGTGTAAGTAGGCATATGGAAGTTCAAGGAATGGAGGGATATGGATCATGTGCAGGTAGATGAGATCAGTTTAACTTGGCATCATGTCATACAGCGAGAAAACAGGCCCAACTTGCCCGCACCGACCAACATGCCCCATCTAAACTGGTCCCACGTGCCTGCCTTTCGGCTCATATCTCTCCAAACCTACCCTGTCCATGACCCGGGTATATGTTTCGTGAACGTTGTAACCATACCTGCCACAACTACCTCCTCTTGCAGCTCGTTCCATACACCCACCACCCTTTGTGTGAAAAAGTTACCCCTCACGTTCCTATTAAATCTTTCCCATCCTCACCTTGTACCTCTGGTTCTCAATTCTCCTACTGTGGGCAAGAGATTCTGTGAGCTTACCCGATCTATTGATCTAGTGATCGCAAATATTGTGGGCTGAAAGGTCCATTCCTGTGCTGTACTGTTCAATGTTCCCTATGTTCTAGCACAGGAACAGGCCCTTCAGCCCACAATGTCCATGCCAAACATGATGCCAAGTTAAACTAATCTCTGCCTGCACGTGACCCATCTCCTTCTATCCCCCTTGTGAAAACATATCTGTGGGAATATTTTACAACATTTTCTGTTAAAGAGGGTTTAACTGTGGTCATGAGAGGAATAGATCGGGTAAACGCACAGTCTCTTGCCCAGAGTAAGGGAGTCAAGAACCAGGGGCCATAGGTTTAAGGTGAGGGGGGAAAGATTTAATAGAGACCAGAGGGGAAATTTTTCACATAGAGGGTGGTGGGTGTATGGAACGAGCTGTTGGAGGAGGTAGTGAAGGCAGGAACTATCGCAATGTTTAAGAAACATTTTGACAGGTACATGGATAGGACAGGTTTAAAGGGATTTGGGCCAAACGCAGACAGGTGGGACTAGTGTAGATGGGACATGTTGGCCGTTGTGGGCAAGCTGGGCCGATGGGTCTGTTTTTACGCTGTATCACTCTATGACTCTACTTGCGGTGCCATTGTATATAGTTATGGAAGCATCATCACACGTATGATGTAAGCGCCGTGTGCAGTTAGAGTTGCTTACTGTTAAAGATAGAATAGACACTCGTAGCCAAGTAGCAGTGAGTCCTGCTACTGAGCAGAACTCCAGTATAATCCAGGCATCACCTTAAGCTAGAGCACAGAAGCCAAATCTAAAGAGAAGTGGGTTAAATGTTTACAGATGGAACTGGACGTCTGAAGAACTGGCCCGGATACGTCAGGCCAAATAGACTCAGCCTGTGCTGCAAGATTGTGATTCTGCCATTTAGAATCATAGAGTCATAGTGTGATACAGTGTGGAAAAAGACTCTTTGGCCCAACTTTCCCACACCGGCCAACCTGTCCCAGCTACACTAGTCCCACCTGCCTGCGTTTGATCCATGCCCCTCCAAACCTTCCCTGCCCATGTACCTGTCTAACTGCTGCTTAAATGTTGGGATGGTCCCAGCCCCAACTACCTCGTCCGGCAGCTCGTTCCCATACACCCGTGAAAAGGTTACCCCTCAGATTAAATTTACCCCCTTCACCTGAAACCTATGTCCTCAGGTCCTCGATTCACCTGCTCTGGGCAAGGGACTCTGTGCATCTACCCGATCTATTCCTCTCATGATTTTACGTGCACTGGATGTAATGTTGCAGGATGTAATCTCTGTCTCTCTGGCAGCTGTGTCCGTCACAGCTCAGGCTTCGCAGCTCAGGCTGAGACTCGGCGTGAAGGGAGTGCGTCATGCTTGCACAGATTGTCAAATGTCAGATTCGTAGCACGCCGCTGCGAGGTCAAGAACTCATCCAAGCTCAACAAAAACCTTTCGTCGAAGACTTGACTGAGCTGCCGGCCAAACAGCAGCCCAGTCAATGCCCAGGAAATATTATCCTTGTGTCCTCCTTTGCACAGCGAGCAAATAGCAATTTATAACAATGACAAACATGAACAAGTTGCAAAAGGAAATTCATCCTCCCATAGACTTTTCCACGTCAAGAGCATTTCTCTGTAATAACCTCGCCTCCAAGACATTGGCCTATGAGACCAGGCTCCATATCTTCATTGTGGCTGCCAAGCTGAAGCCTTTTCCTCAGCAATGTGCAAAATGCTCTTTTAACACCTCCTCGTCTGGCTGAAGTGCTGTTTGCTGTTCCCTGGAAAAAAAATATCTAGTCCTTCCCAAAGACAAATGCTTCCCAAAACACTGCATCAACGTCTCACAGAGTCATGGAGTCTTAGAGCTGTATAGCACGGAAACAGGCCCTTCGGCCCACTTTGTCCATGCTGACCAAGTTGCCATATTGGGCTAGTCCCATTTGGCCCATTGGCCTCTAAATCCTTCCCATCCATATATCTGTCCAAATGTTGTTTAAAAGTCGTAATTATATCCGCTTCTATAGCTTCCTCTGGCAGTTCATTCCAGATATGGTCTACACTCTGAGTGAAAAAGTTGTCCCTGAGATCCCTCATAAATCTTTCCCCTCTCACCTTAAGCCCGTGCCCTCTAGTTTTAGACTCCTCTCCTTGGGAGGAAGACTGTGAGCATTCACTTTGTCCATGCCCCTCATTATCTTGTCGGCGGCAGTGGGTCGGAGATGCAGGGGTCGACCTGGCAATGTGATTGATGCCCACTAAATATCTTACACTCTGGACTTCTGCATTCACCAGATCCTGAACTAGAGGAGCAAAATTAAGTCATTTGGACCATGGAGTCTACTTTGCCATTCTCTCATGGCTGATCTATCCTTCCCTCTCAACCCCATTCTCCTGCCTTCTCCCCATAACCTGCAATGCTGGAATATTGAGCAAAAACAGGGTGCTGGAGGATCTCAGTGTGTCAGGCAGTGTCTGTGGATTGAAGTGGACAGATGATGTTTTGGGTCAGTATCCTTGGTCAGACCTTCAGTAGATAAGCTACTGTGGTGTTATCTGAATGCTTGGACACGTGATTCTGAGGATCACCTTCAAAACCTACTTTAGCAGCCGAGGAATTTCAATTTAAGTGATTCTATAAAAAAGATAATGACAGTCACCTGGATTTGTTGCTTAAAACCCCATGTTGTGGTTTGGAAAAGAAAAATGGTTTGAGTATATGAGCAAGGAGGTCCAACTGCAGTTGTACAGGTGAGACCACACCTGGAGTATTGTGTGCAGTTTTGGTCTCCTAATTTGAGGAAGGACGTTCTTGCTATTGAGGGAGTGCAGCGTAGGTTCACCAGGTTAATTCCTGGGATGGCAGGACTGACAAATGATGAAAGAATGGATCGACTGGGCTTATATTTACCAGAATTTAGAAGGATGAGAGGGGATCTTATAGAAACATAAAATTCTTAAGGGAGTGGACAGGCTAGATGCAGAAAAAATGTTCCCGATGTTGGGGGAGTCCAGAACTAGGGGTCACAGTTTAAGTCATCAGTCTGAAGAAGGGTCTCGACCCATTCCTTCTTCCAGAGCTGCTGCCTGTCCCCCTGAGTTACTCCAGCATTTTGTGTCTACCTTCAATTTAAACCAGCATCTGCAGTTTTTTCGTACACGTCACAGTTTAAGAATAAGGGGTAGGCCATTTAGGACTGGGATAAGGAAAATCTTTTTCACCCAGAAAGTACTGAATCTGGGGAATTCTCTGCCGCATAAGGCAGTGGAGGCTAATTCACTGGATGTTTTCAAGAAAGAGTTAGATATAGCTCTTAAGGGTAATGAAATCAAGGGATATGGGAGAAAGCAGGAACTGGGTACTGATTATGGATGATCAGCCATGATCATATTGAATGGCGGTGCTGGATCGAAGGTCCGAATGGCCTACTCCTGCACCTATTTTCTATGTTTCTGTTTCTAGAATCTGATATCTTTATCTTTTTTGGCCCACGGTTGACTTTGATTTCACCATCGTGAACCATCAAGATCTCCCAACAAATGGATGCCGGGCTATCAGAGTTTTAATGTAAATACGCTGTGGAGAAAAGATACAAAACTGACAGAGAAACCAGCAAGATGGTGGAGGACAGAAAGAAAGAGTCAGACCCAATTTTCCTTTGTGATTCCCCAGATACTTTCAATGGGATGCAGCTAAAAAAATGCTGGCGAGTTTGTCGACGTTTGTTGGTGTGTGTGCGTGAGTCTCAAGCACATTAAAGTGCCAACGAGCACCATAAGAGAGAAAAACAAACATTTTGTACACTGATTGTTATCGTGATCTGGAACACAGGTGAAAGATTGGTGGAAGAAGAATTAATACTAGTTTGACATGGTCGAACTGGGATTTGAATGAATGAATGAATGAATGAATGAATGAATGAAATTATGAATGAATGAATGAATGAAATTATGAATGAATGAATGATACTTTATTATCACATGTGACACATACAAAAGGTATGCAAATAGTAACCACGTATAGGGTGCCGACAAAGTTACAAAGTATTCATTATAATCTCAAGGGTCCCTCTTTGTTCTCTCAGCAGCCCCCCACATCGGGTCCCTCTTTATTCTCGGCGCCACGTCCTCGACCGACCTCCGACGTCCGCCACGGGCCCATCTCACCTCCGGCACCCTGTACGCACGTGGGGGGTTGAAAAGCAGGTGTGGTTCCGATTCACCTTTCTGAGAACGTGGATGCACGGAGACGGAACGGCTCCGCTCAGCATTGTTGGATTCTATGACACACATAAACTGCAAGATCCCAGAGCTGATTGTACGAGTGCTTCAATCAGACACCAACAAATAGCTTTGAACGACTAGATTACAAGCTTTGCCGTCACAATCCAACCCTGGCATGTTCAGGTCAGTTTACATTTCCTGCCTGATAATAAACCATTAATGCTTTATATCTGCCCGATGGTGATAACTGCTGTTCGACTTAACACATCGAGGCTTTACAAAAATGAAATTGTTTGACTTCAGGATTTTGTTTCATGAAGATTTAATGTGTCCATTGCTTGACTCCTGTAAGGTTAATGCTGAGAGATTGGAGCTTGTCCTTTTCTGCCCTGCTGCTACAAACACTAGAGCCCTCACTCATTTCCCTCAAAATAACAAAACTAATAATCAGATAACTGCTGTGATCGGGCAACTGAACCATCCCATCACCAATTAGAGAGCGGTCCTGACCTACCATCTACCTCTTTGGAGACCCTCGGACTATCTTTCCACTGAATGTTTCCACTAGTGGGAGAGTCTAGGACCAAAGGCCATAGCCTCAGAATAAAAGGAAATACCTTTAGGAAGGAGATGGGGAGGAATTTCTTCAGTCAGAGGGTGGTGAATTTGTGGAATTCAGTGCCACAGACGGCTGTGGACGCCAAGTCGATGGATATTTGTAAGGTGGAGATTGACAGATTCTTGATTAGTGCGGGTGTCAGAGGTTATGGGGAGAAGGCAGGAGAATGGGGTTCAAAGGGAAAGATAGATCAACCATGATTGAATGGCAGAGTAGACTTGATGGGCCGAATGACCTAATTCTGCTCCTAGAACGTATGAGCTTATCTTTCATCAACCTTTACTGGACCTGGACTTTATTTTGCACTAAACATTATTCCCTGTATCCTGTATCTGTACACTGTGGGCGGCTTGATTGAAAGCATGCACAGTCTTTCCGCAGACTGGTTAGCACTCAACGAAAAAGCTTTTCACTATATCTCAGTACACGTGCCAATAAACTAAACTAAACTAAAAATCGGAAGAATGTGATACTAATATTTAGCATGGAATGGACAAGCTGAAAGGGACCTTGATGGGTTTCTGTCGGGACCCATTCACTCAATATGCAATATGTAATAAACTGGTACATTCCATCCAGACAACTGATCTCTCCCTGATCACTGTTGGCTGAAGGTGATGAAGGGTCCCGATTCGAAATGTCACCTATCCATGTTCTCCAGGGATGCTGCCAGGCCCACTGAGTTACTCCAGCACTTTGTGTCTTTTTGAGCTGAAGTCAGTGATGATAGTGTGAACAAAGAACACAGAACTAGACAAAAGTGCTGGAGAAACTCAGCGGGTGCAGCAGCATCTATGGAGCAAAGGAAATAGGCGACGTTTCTGGCCGAAACCCTTCTTCAGACTGATGTAGGGTGGGGGTGGGGGGGGGGGGCGGGGAGAAGAAAGGAAAAAGGAAGAGGAGGAGCCCAAGGGCTGAGGGAGAGCTGAGAAGGGGAGGAGACAGCAAGGGCTACCGGAAATTGGAGAATTCAATGTTTATGCCGCTAGGGTGAAAACCTCGGAGAAAACCCACGCAGGTCACGGGGAGAACGTACAAACTCCGTACAGACAGCACCCATAGTCGGGATCAAACCCAGGACTCTGGCGCTGCAGTCGCTGTAAGGCAGCAACTCTACCGCTGCGCCACCGTGACTGCCTTAAACATAGAGGGAGTACAGAGAAGGTTCACCAGACTGATTCCTGGGGTGTCAGGACTTTCCTATGAAGAAAGACTGGATAGACTCGGCTTATACTCGCTAGAATTTAGAAGATTGAGGGGGGATCTTATAGAAACTTACAAGATTCTTAAGGGGTTGGACAGGCTAGATGCAGGAAGATTGTTCCCGATGTTGGGGAAGCCCAGAACAAGGGGTCACAGTTTAAGGATAAAGGGGAAGTCTTTTAGGACTGAGATGAGAAAAACATTTTTTACACAGAGTGGTGAATCTCTGGAATTCTCTGCCACAGAATGTAGTTGAGGCCAGTTCATTGGCTATATTTAAGAGGGAGTTAGATGTGGCCCTTGTGGCTAAAGGGATCAGGGGGTATGGAGAGAAAGCAGGTACAGGATACTGAGTTGGATGATAAGCCATGATCATATTAAATGGCGGTGCAGACTCGAAGGGCCGAATGGCCTACTCCTGCACATATTTTCTATGTTTCTATGTTTCTTTGTCATAAAGATGTCCCGACCAAATCAATGACTTCACACAGAGGATGGTGGGTATATGGAACGAGCTGCCAGAGGAGGTACTGTAGTTAAGGCAGGTACTTCAACAACATGTAAATGACATTTGGAAAGGTACATGAATAGGAAAGGTTTAGAGAGACACGGGCCAAACGCAGGCAGGTTGGACTAGCATATTGGGACATCTTGGTCAGCATGGGCATGTAGGACCAAAGGGTCTGATTCCATGTTGTATGACTCTAAAACATTTAGACAGGTACATGGATAGGAATGGTTTTTAGGGATATGGACCGAACGCAGGCAGGTGGGATTAACATAGATGGGAAATTTTGGTCGGCATGGGCAAGGTGGGCCGAAGGGCCTGTTTCCGTGCTGTGAGGCGCTGACTCTAATGACTTCAAATGCACGCTGGGCTTTTATCTCTGTATTTGCAGTATCCAGCCCCTCCAGTACAAGTACTGTGAAGGGGGAGAGAGTTTGGCGAGAGAGACAGAGTGAGAGGAGCTACATTAAAACAGCAGCAGTAATTTCAGGCCAAATCAGACCCTGCAGTGCCAATTAATGTGAGCGAGATGCCAGTGCAATAATATGTTAATGCTTTAATGTGTGTCCAGATTATGATTTAAGGATTTAATTTGGGTGTTGCAAGTTCTGGCAATGCATCTGCCAGTCTTGTTACAACCCAGATTCACAGCAGGTCTAGTTCTTGCTCTTCATTTATTGATCTACTGGTCTCTGAACTAACATAGGAAAAGCTGTGTAATAAGCAGAGTTCTGGTTTAATTAACCAGGCCCAATCTAGCCCTCGTACATTAGTAAACAGCTTTGAACATCGCAGAGGCAAAATGGATTGGACAGCTGCCACTCCTTCTGCCAGCTGGAAGCACGTCAATGTGGTAATGGGCATTAAAGTTTTGCTTCAATTCACGAGGAAATGATGTGAAGAATTGAGATCCAGCATTTTTTCCCCTCAGTCTGAAGAAGAGTCTCGACCCGAAACATCACTTATTCCTTTTTCCCAGCGATGATGTCTGACCCGCTGAGTTACTCCATCTTTTTGTGTCGATCTTAGGAACAGTTGGTGTCTTTCTCCTACATGTGTTAACTTGTGTGGGGGTAGGAAACCCGTAAGAAGTAATAATATAATAAAAAAGAATTGCAGATGCTGATTTGTAACAAAGATACGCAAAAAGTGCTGGAGTAACTCTGTGGTTCAGGCAGCATCTCTGGAGAAAATGGGTAGGTGACTATTTGGGTCGGGACTCTTCTTCAGACTCTTCAGAAGACATCCTTAAGAGGTCCAGGTTAACTCACAGTTACAAACTTATTCCGGTCAAAGTCTTCCCACTTCACATACATTCAGCAGATATTAGCTCATCCCGTGAAGGGTCCTGACCCTAAACATCATCTGTCCATTCCTTCCACAGATGCTGCCTGACCCGCTGAGTTACTTCATGATTTAGCTAGTCACCTGCTTTGAAATGTGGCACAATTTATACCAGAAATCCATCTCAGAGCACCCAGCATCCATGGTTAATTTTGCACCGACTTTGCAGAAGAGATTCACCACGATGTTACCTGAGCTTGGGGACTTGAGATATAGGGGGAGGTTGGATGGGATGGGATGTTTTTCTTTGGAGCGTAGGAGGCTGAAGGGTGACCTTATTAGGGCGTACAAGATCGAGGAGCATGGAGAAGGTGAATGCTCACTGTCTTTCTCCTGGGGTAGAGGAATTCTAAATTGAGAAGGCATAGGCTTAAGGCGAGAGGGGAGTGGTTTAAGAGGGACCACTGTGGCAAAGATCATAATCAGAGGGCAGTCCATATCCAGAATGAGTCGACAGAGGAAGCTATAAAAGCGGACTTTTAAAAGACAGACAGATATATGGATAGGAAGGGTTTAGAGGGCATTGGGCCAAATGTAGGCGATTGGGACTAGTGGGCCGAAGGGTTTGTTTCCCTGCTGCATGGCCCTATAACTCTATGACGCTATCTTTACCTAATGTTCAATGCCAAAATGAGGAAGATTGGCTCTGGACTTAGAATCGATTCTAGCAATTCACCAAAGATTAAATGTTAGGATGCTTTTTGCTCTCCCGATCAATATTTAATTTCTTCTCTCATTATATCTTCATCTATGTACGAATGAATGAAAGCACTTTTACAAGGATTTAAATCCACAAACCATCACTGTAGGAGATGCCTGAGGACAGCAGAGAATGTAATAATGGTTTGGCAGTAATTTGTGCATTGGGTCTTACAATGACTATATAACTAGGCATGTGATGTGCTCTTTGCTGGGGAAGTTTATGGAACTCCTTTGGCAGTACAAAAGCTGTGACATTTTAATGAACAAGATGAGACTAAATCGCACATTAATTTAATAATTTGCAATTTAAATGGGGGCATTCTGAATGACAAAGCAAGCCTCTTCAATAAGAAGAGTATGATTAATCTCCGATAGACCCAAAGTGCTGGAGTAACTCAGCAGGTCAGGCAGCATCTCTGAAGAACATGGATGGGTGACATTTCAGGATGGAACCCTTCTTCAGACTGAAGAAGGCTTCCGACCCAAATTGTCACCTATTCTTTTTCTCCAGAGATGCTGCCTGACCCGCTGAGTTACTCCAGTGTTTTGCATCTATCTTTCCTACATATGATTAATCTCAGTACCCGCAGGAAATGCTACACTTGTTGCTTAACCTCCCCCCTCGACTCCATTCAAGGACCCATGCAGTCTTTACAGGTGAGGCAGAGGTTCACCTGCATCTCCTCCAACCTCATCTATTGCATCCGCTGCTCTAGGTGTCACCTGCTCTACATCGATGAGACCAAGCGCAGGCTTGGCAATCGCTTCGCCCAACACCTCCGCGCAGTTCGCATTAACCAACCTGATCTCCCGGTGGCTCAGCACTTCAACTCCCCCTCCCATTCCGAATCCAACCTTTCTGTCCTGGGCCTCCTCCATGGCCAGAGTGAGTCCCACCGCAAATTGGATGAGCAGCACCTCATATTTACCTTGGGTAGTTTACACCCCAGTGGTATGAACATTGACCTCCAATTTCAGGTAGTCCCTGCTTTCTCCTCCCCTTCACAGCTCTCCCACCGCCCACTGGCTCTGCCTCTTCCTTTCTTCTTCCAGCCCCCTCCCCCACCCCCACATCAGTCTGAAGAAGGGTCTCAACCCGAAACGTCACCTATTCCTTCGCTCCATAAATGCTGCCTCACCCGCTGAGTTTCTCCATCATTTTTGTCTCTTTGATTTTTCCAGAATCTGCAGTTCTTTCTTTAAAAAATCACCGTATCGCCTTCTCTTTCTTGAGGTGATTGTTTTCCAGATCGTATCTCTGGTCGCTCTGCGGCCTAACATCATGGAGCTGGAGGCGTTGCTCGAGACTGACTTGGAGCCCCACCGTGGGGCCGTGGACTTACCATCGGAGCCAATACCTTGCCTGGGATCGATGCTTCTTCAGCCTGAAGAAGGGTCTCAAGCCAAAAAGTCACCCATTCCTTCTCTCCAGAGATGCTGCCTGTCCCGCTGAGTTACTCCAGCATTTTGTGGTTTTCTTCGGTGTAAACCAGCATCTGCAGTTCCTTCCTACACATCCACACCACCACGACAGTTCATAAACTCTGTAACTCTAATTAAGGGCAGACGCTAATAATACGTGATGACTCACACAAATATGTTCCCAGAGTTAAAAATAGTCTGTAAATTGCAAAACATAAGAACACATTTTGATTAATTTGATTCTAATCCAATTTATTTTGATGTCATGGTTAATGTAATAGTGTGAAAAACTTGTATTAATTCTATTATGTAACAGCATGCACCATTGCTGGCCTGTCTGAGCATGCCAATGCTCTAAAGGTGTTCTGGAAGTAATTAGAAATGAGATTCAACTGGATAAAACAAGTTATCTCAACGTGAATTATCAATGTATACCAGAGCCAGGGGAAAATGTAACAGAGATTCAACTGTTTTCAGAAATAGGCAAAGCTGACCACTATAGATGGTGTTGTATCAGAAACAGTTTCTTCCCCTCTGCTATCGGGCATCTGAACAGTCTCTCCATGAGATAAGGTACTGTCCAATTCACCTCTACCCCATTGCAGACACTGCGCTTTGCCTCTGGAACTGCTGCACTGCTTGAGTCGTACGTGTGTCAAGGGTTATGGGGAGAAGGCAAGAGAATGGGGTTGAGAGGGAAAGATAGATCAGCCATGTTTGAATGGCGAAGTGGACTTGATGGGCCGAATGGCCTATTTCTGCTCCTATAATTTATGAGCTTATGAATTTATATATGCTGAGAACTATATTCTGCACTCTGTATCTTCTCCTGTGCTCTACATACTGCACTTGAGCTTGACAATTGTATATACGTATAGCATTATCTGGTCTGATTGGATAGCATGCAAAACAAAGCTTTTCACTGTACCTCAGTAATAAACGGAAATAATAATAAAGCCAAATCTATCAGACTCAGGGTTAAACAGAAGCAGTTAAGCAAACGCTAAGACATAATGAAGAAACAAGGAACTGCCGATGCTGGTTCATACCAAAGATAGACACAATGTGCTGGAGTAAGTCAACAGGTCAGGCAGCATCTCTGGAGAATGAGGATGGATGACATTTCAGGAGAAGGTCCTGACCCAAAGTGTCATCCACCCTTTTTTCTCCAGAGATGCTGCCTAACCCGCTGAGTTACTCTAGCACTTTGTGTCTATAAATGCTAAGACGTGTTTGGTGAAGACTGAGGTTGATAGGAAGGGAGGAGAAATTATCCCCAGTCTAAATGCTTTGTCACAGAGCAAGAGAACAGACCTTCAGCTCACTGAGTCTGCACTAACTATCAAGTGGCCATTGTTCTCCCATTCCCATAAAGTTCCCTCAGATGCCACAACTCACCTACCTATTGAGAACAATTTATAGTGGTTCATTAACTTACCAGCACACATGTGTTTGGGATGTGGGAGAAAACCAGAGCACCAGGAAGGAAACCGCGTGGTCACAGGAAGAACATCAAAGTTCAGGAAGACAACACCAGAGGTCAGCATTGCACTCGGGTCACTGGAGATGTGAGGCAGCAACTCTTCCAGCCGTGCCTTGTAACACCGAGGTGGGCATAGAGAGTGGGGATGTTTAACAGGAGGGATGGAGCTGGGGGAATGCAGGCATCTCAAAGGATAGCAGGTCTGAAGATTCTGAAAGGCCGGAATTGGACTTGGTAGGTTCCACGGATGACAATCCTTGGCACTGTTGGCATGGAGGGAGTGGGAACCAAGGCTACCGTTATAATGAGTGAATATTTCTTGGTTTGAAGAAAGGTTTCAGCAGGATGAGTTTAAAACTATGAAGGTCTGGGTGGCACAGTGCCACAGCTGGTAGAACTGCTGCCTCACAACTCGAGGGATCCAGGTTTGATTCTGATCTCCAGTGCCGTCTGTGTGGAGTTTGCACGCTCTCCCTGTGACCACATGGGTTTTCTCCGGCTGCTCCGGTTTCCTCCCACATCCTAAAGGCGTGCGGGTTTGAAAGTTAATTTGCTCTCTGTAAATTATCCCCTCATGTGTAGGGAGTGGATGCGGAAGCGGGACAACAGAGAACTAGTGTGAACGGGTTATCAATGGTCGGAGCAGACTCAGTGGGCCGAAGGGCCTGTTTCCATGCTGCATCTGCCAGCGAAACTAAAGGTTTGATGATGGGAAGTAAACATGCAAGCGATTACATCTGGAGTAATAAAAAGATAGATGGAGTTTTCAGCAACAAATGAGCTGAGATGGTGTAGAGGAGGTTTATATCATTGTACTTTCTGGCATATGATGAACACAGGAGTTCTGATCATCCATATCTGAGAAATAAAACATAACAGAACACATCCAGATTTCGGCTCAACTGTTTTTTAAAAGCTGCAATGCAGAGATTACTGCATCCTGATATATGTGATCATGCAGAAAATCCGATCCAGGCGTGTATAACACTTAAGTACATTTATATTCCAGTAGAAACCAGCCTGGTGTAAATAACTCAGGAAGGTGTTCCAGGAGAAGACTGCTCCCTTTATTTCTCAGTGTCTGTGTTTTCTCAGGTGCGCAGTAGAGGGCATGCGTAGGAAGGAACTGCAGATGCTGGTTTATACTGAAAATAGACACAAAATGCTGGAGTAACTCAGCGGGACAGGCAGTCTGAAGAAGGGTCTCAACCCAAAACGTCACCCATTACTTCTCTCCATTTTGTGTTTATGCAGTGGAGAACATACTGACTGGTTGCATCGCAGCCTGGTTTGGCAGCTCTAACACCCAGGTATGAAGGAGACTCCAAAGAGAAGTAGACATTGCCCGATCCACCATGGGTGCTGACCTCCCCACCATCAAAGGGATCTAAAGGTGGCACTGCCTCAAAAAGGCTGCAAATATCATCAAAGACCCACACCACCCTAGCCACTCATTTCATTCCTACCATCAGGAAGAAAGTGCAGGAGCCTGAAAACCATGACTAGCAGGTTCAAGATTAGCTTCTTCCCAACAGCCATCAGCTTCTTGAACACTACAACACTAACCTCAGGAACGGTGATCTTCTATGGACTTCTATCTTCTTTGGTTGCTCTACAGACTTCGGTTTTGCACTATAATATATGACCTAGCATTACGATTATTAATAATCGTATTCCTAATTACTATATTTATCAGAGAGTTATTGCAATTATTGTATTTAAGCTGCCGTAATTAACTTAACTTTCCTTGTTCTGTTGGCAGTACATATGACAATTGAGTACTCTTGACTCTTGACACTTGGCACACCCACACTCCCGAGGCAGGTTCCAGAGTGTCATTAGACCCACATACAAAGATCACAACAGGCTTTGGCTCTATAGGCATGAATCTCAAATCAATAGAAGTTTGTTTTGTCTTGGAATAAGCCAATCAGTGAGGATTCCCGGACTGTGTATGACTTTATGCGTTTTGAATTTCTTATTTCTTGTGCTGTCACTGAATCATCTGAGGGTAAGGCTTACAATGGCTTCACCCTGCCGATGAGGTGGACCATTGGGGCAGTGCGGTGGTAGAGTTGCTGTCTTATTGCGCCAGAGACCCGGGTTTGATCCTGACTATGGGTGTTGTCTGTACGGAGTTTGTACGTTCTCCCTGTAACCTCGTGGGTTTTCTCCGGGTTCCACCCACACTCCAAAGACGTACAGGTTTGTAGGCTAATTGGCTTGGTACAAATTGTAAATTGTCCCTCGTGTATGTAGGATAGTGTTAGTGTGCGGTGATCACTGTCGGTGTGGACTCAGTGGCCCATAGGGCCTATTTCTGCCCTGTATGTAGGATACAGGGCAGCATAGTATGTAGGATACAGGGCAGAATAGTATGTAGGATAGTGTTAGTGTGCGGTGATCACTGTCGGTGTGGACTCAGTGGCCCATAGGGCCTATTTCTGCCCTGTATTTCTAAACCAAATTAAACTAAAAATATGGGATGTGATGGAGACAGTGGTGGGATGTCGCTGGCTTTGGTGATGACTGCGGCTGACAGCTGTACACGGGCTGCAATTAAACTTCTCGACAGTAACTGGAGTCCATTTTTCATTGCACTCTCTGATCCCGTTAAATGAAGTCACTGCCTCCGGAAACATTTCAGTTGCAGAGAAAATTACACCAATTGATCGCACGGCTTCATCACTTGTCAACCAATATCAGCCCGGAGCAATTACTCACTCCGACTGGCTAAATGGTTGTGTTCCTTTCCAACCTGTTACGCACAGGAAGGATTGTATTCACGCTGGGTCTTTGCTCCTTCCTGCCACTCAGTGCTGTCTCAGCCATGAACCCCTCAACCTGTTGGTTTAGGATTAGCTTTGTTACTGCCACGTGTACCGAGGTACAGTGAAAAGCTTTGTTTTGCATGCTATCCAATCAAATCAGATAACACTATACATAAAAACAATCAAGTCAAATTCGTATACAATAGATACAGCGCCAGAGACCCGGGTTCGATCCAGACTACGGGTGCTGTCTTTACGGAGTTTGTACGTTCTTCCTGTAACCGCAGATAGACACAAAAAGCTGGAGTAACTCAGCGGGACAGGCAGCATCTCTGGAGAGAAGGAATGGGTGACGTTTCGGGTTGAGACCCTTCTTCAGACTCTGAAACTGCAGTTCCTTCCTACACACTCCCTGTAACCGCGTGGGTTTACTCCAGGTGCTCTGGTTTCCTCCCAGGCTCCAAATTCTTACAGGTTTGTAAGTTAGTTGGCTTTGGTAAAATTGTAAATTGTCCCTAATGTGTAGGATAGTGCTAGTGTACGGGGTGATCGCTGGTCGGCATGGACTCTGTGGAGCAAAGGGCCTGTTTCCGCACTGTATCTCTAAGGATAGAATAAAGTTTAAGATACAGAGTACCTTCAATCTTTTTCTTATTGTACTGAGGACGAACTGTACTATCCCGAAATGTAGCAATCACCACGGGTACACATTGTCACTGGTACATTGGCAATGACCAAAGAATCATGGAAAATATATGAGATTTGGACAAACTCAGATTGTTTTCTATGGAGAGTCGATGGTCGAGGAGAGATCTGATAGAATTATATAAAATTATGGGAGGCATAGGTAGGGTAGACCGTCAGAACCTTATCCCCCGTATGGAAATGTCATAGATTGGCAGACATAGCTTTAAGGTGAGAGGGGTAAAGCTTAAAGGAGATGTGCAGGGAAAGTATTTTTTAACCAAGAGTGGTGGGTGCCTAGAACACACTGCCAGGGGTGGTGGTGGAGGCAGATACAATAGTGGCGTTTAAGAGGCTTTTGGATAGGCACATGGATATGCAGGGAATGAAGGGATATGGATCATGTGCAGGCAGAGGAGATTTAGTTTAACTTGGTATCATGACTGGTACAGACGTTGTAGGCTGAAGGGCCTGTTCCTGTGCTGTACTGTTCCATGTTCTACCTCCTATGACGCAGGAGGCAAATCAGCCCATTGTGTCTGCTGTACAGTTCTAATCGTTGTAGGGCGGCATGGTGGCGCAGCAGTAGAGTTGTTGCCTGACAGAGCCAGAGACCTGGGTTTGATCCGGACTCCGGGTGCTGTCCGTACGGAGTTTGTGGGTTCTCTTTATGACTTGCGTGGGTTTTCTCCGGGTGACCCGGCTTTCTCCCACATTCCAAATACCCACTGCTATGAAGGTTAATTGACTTCCGTAAATTGTAAGTTGTCCCTAAGGTGTAAGACAGTGCTCGGCGCGGACTCAGTGGGCTGAAGGGCTTGTGGCCACGCCGTATCTCTGGAAGTCTAAAGCTACTCGATCTAAGCCCATCATCCAGTACTAGGTCTGGTGCCCTACAAATTATGGTTTTCAAGCACATATCTGAGCAGTCGTTAAATGTGATTCTTCCACCACTTCTTGACTTTTATTTGTCTACCTTGCTTGCTTGGTTAGTTCTTCTGAGATCTTCTAGTCAAAGTGAGCTACTGCACATTCCATGTTGACTGCTTCTAAATATTTTCTCCCCATTATACTTTGTTCAATTTAATATTTCATGTAAACATTATTATAGGAGGATTTACAACTCTGGGGATAGAAAGATATATGTTCCTGCCTCTTTGTGGAGAGCAGCCGAGGGAGAAAAGCAATCAATTCTGAAGTGAAACTGAGATAAATATTTGAAGCAGAGTTGGATAGAGGGTTAAGGGTGTGAATGAGAGTGGGATTAGTTTTGGATTGCCTTAGCAACGTGCTGAGGCACTGATCAAAATGGCAACTCTCCTGCTGTGATATGTCACGCTCACACAGAAACAAGTGGTTTATTATTTCTAGAAAATAATTTATTTTTTATTTCATGTGACTCTCTCTCTCTCTCTCTCTCTCTCTCTCTCTCTCTCTCTCTCTCTCTCTTTTTTTCCTTTTCAAAAACTTTATTCGACACAATCAAATGATACAACACATCAATACATAATCAAAATAAACATTATATCAAAACAAATCATTATAGTACAACAGTACATTCATTATTTACGATACTCTCAACCCCACGTGGTGACCAGCGCCCACGGAAGGCCTCCAGGGTCCCCGTGGACACCGCATGTTCCCTCTCCAGGGACACCCGTGCACGGACGTACGCCCGGAAGAGGGACAGGCAGCCAACTCTAGCCTCACCATCGACCGCCCGCTGCCTGGACCCGCGAATGGCCATCTTGGCCAGGCCCAGGAGCAAACCGACAGGGAGGTCCCACCCCCCCACTTGGCTCTCCCCACACCCTACCTTATGCCCAAACACGAGAATCGTGGGACTAAAATGCAACCAGAACTTAAGGAACAACCCCTTCAGATATTGGTACAGGGGCAGTAGCCTCGCACACTCCATATACACGTGGAACAGACGAGCTACAGAAAATACACGCGGCAGACGAGCCCTTGAACCTACTCAAAAGTTTATTACAAACCACCGCTCCGTGCAACAGTCTCCACCCCAGGTCCCCAATGTAAAGGGGGACAACTCCCTTATAGAAGGACCCCCACTGGGGACCTCCCCGCCTTTAGGTGGTAACACCGTCCGCCAAGGTGTGTCAGGACGGGAAACGAAGGCAAGGAGGTGCAGAATGTGCAGGAACATCCGATACAGTGTGCGTCTCTTCGCATCACGAAACGGCATGCTGATCATCTCAGCAAGGCGGCTCAGGTTGTGTGGAGCCGGCACCCGAGAAATATCCCGGAGCCTAGGCCCGATGAGCAGATCTGACGGAGCGGGTGAAAGCTCATTCAGAACCACTCTAGGCGCGCGCCTCTCCTCGACACCCGCCATGACTGGGCGAGGACCGGCCACTCCCGCAGCCGCAACATCCCCCTCCCCTCGTGGAGCAACACGCTGGCTGAAAACAGCCAAATTCCTCACTCTGAGCACATCCCGGTAGAAAACAGGCAAACCCCTTAGGGCGGGTCGACTGATGCCCGCCACCGGGAGCCGCGAAACCCACCCTAGGCAACGACCCCGACGAAAAAAGTACGTGGCCAGAGCGTGCCATCTGGGGGGGTTCTCTACATACATATACCTCCGCAGAGTCCTGAGACGGAGAGCCGCCACCCGGGTACGCACGCATACCAAGGACTGACCGCCCTCCTCTAACGGGAGACTCAGGACCGCTGCAGAGACCCAGTGCTTCCTATTTCCCCAGAAGAAATCTACCAGCTTCTTCTGTAGAGCATTTACAAATATGGAAGGTGGGACAAGAGTAGCCAGCCGGTACCATAACATGGAGGCCACCAGCTGATTTATGACCATCACCCTCCCCTGAAAGGAAAGAACTCCAAGCAGGCCTGACCAGCGCCCCAGCCGGGCAACCACTTTCGTCTCACTGGCGGCGGCTGTGCGGTAGGAACATATTTTTGGACAGTGTTGGGGTTTTTTTTAGCACCGTGCGGTGTTGGGAACAACGCCGCACGGCTCCGGAATTGTGCGTTTGACCGAGCCCGCGGTCTCTGGCGGCCCAGGAGCGGTAGATAGTTCCTGTTTCGCCGCCAATGACCGCAGACTCGTGAGACAGGCCTTTTACCCTTCCTGAGCTGATACAAGGCACGAGTCAACTCCTCCAAAGATAAGGGGCCCTCAAGAAGATCGGCCACCTCCCTATCAACAGTCGGTAGACCCTCTCACAAGTCCTGCTGAGCCTCCCCGCTGAATCCACCTGCGGAGAACAGGGACCCATAAAAGGACCTGACCACAGCACTGATTCTCTCCGGATCAGTGACAGAGGAGCCATCGTCTGCGAGCAGCTCTACGAGCTGTTTGCGGGCTCCCCGCCCTTTCTCCAGAGAGAAAAAGAAAGGCGAAGCTCGGTCCAGATCTTGCATCATCTGGACCCGCGACCTCACGAAAGCGCCTCGGGACCGCTCAAGCAGCAGGTTCCTCAAGGCTTCCTTCTTCTCCTGAAACTCTCCCCATTCACAGGAGTCGTCACCAACCCGACCCAGGCGAGATTCTGCGTCCAATAGCTGCCTCTCAAGCCTCTCGACCGCTGAGTCCCACCGTCCGGTCGACCCCCACGTATACTCCTTACAAAAGAGACGGATGTGAGCCTTCCCCACATCCCACCACTGCCTAAGGGAAGAGAAGCACCTCTGCCTCTCTCTCCACTTCACCCAAAACCGACTGAATGACTCCCGGAAACACCGATCCTCCAGCAGCCGGTTGTTAAAGTGCCAGTACGCGGACCCAGCCCGAGTGCGCGCCGGATTAAAGTCCACACGCACCAGACAGTGGTCCGAACACGGCACCACCCGCATTGAGGCCGCTGAGACACGGGCAACAAACGCTCGGGAAATGTATATTCGATCAATATGGGAACCTCCTCCATCAGACCTCTGCGAAAAAGCAGTGGAATCCGGGTGGAGGTTCCGCCACGCATCAACCAACTCAAAGGAGTCAATCAAACCTCTCAGCTTCTTCGCTACAGCAGGGGCACACTGAGTACCAGAACGGTCTCGCGCCTCAAGCGTGCAATTAAAGTCCCCACCAAGGAAGACACACTCTCCCCTATCAATAGTGCTCAACAGAGCAATCACCTCCTGAATTAGGCCGGCCTACATCGTACCGGAGCCAGGGGCATACACGTTAATGAAATGCAACGGCATGCCATCCAGGCTAACGGCCAGATGGAGCAAACGTCCTGGCACAACTTCTTGCACTTTTAGAACATTTGGCAGAAAATTCTGGGCCAACAGAAAGGCCACCCCACTCAAATTCGAGCTGAGATGGCTCATGTAGACCCCACCTTCCCACTCCAGTCTCCAGGTAGGTTCATCACTAACAACGGTATGCGTCTCCTGCAGAAAACACACCGCAAATCTCCCCTCTTTAAGGACTGATAAAAGCTGAAATCTACGAAAACTCGCTCTACTCCCGTTTAAGTTTAATGTTGCTACTGTGAATGTGCAGGCACACTAGATTGAGACCCTCACACTCCCCGCAGACTCAAAAACTCTCTCTCTGAGGAACTCCAAAAATTCCCCAAACTGGCTCTTCTCAGAGTCAGGGAGATCACTATCCTTGTTGCCAAGGATAGCCTCGAGAGTCTGAATCAAAACTGGCAGATCAGCCCACCGTCTTTTAGCAGCCTCCATTTTTGTTCTGATGGTACGGCTTGTTTTTAGGAATTCTCGAACCTCACGGATAACACTTGCATGAGACTCGGCCTTGGAGCCTGGGCACTCGGCCAACTCACTCGCACCTGCAACAACAGGCTCAACACCACATTGTTCAAGGTCGTTGTCAGAATTTGAAAGACCAGAGCTCTCTGAAAGTTCGTTAACCCCACTACACAAACTGGCCTTATCACTCTCCCGCTCCTCCAGCAAGACACCACCCGCAGGATCAATGCCGGGGAAGGGTCCCGAAACCCCTGACTGCATCAGGCAGCCCACTGAGTGGCTGGGCACCTGCACTCTACCATCACCCTCTACGTCGGGGCCTGGGGAAGAAAAAACACTAGGCACCCCCAGGGCCTGTGATACACTGGCACCCCCGGAATCTAAAGGGAGATCACCACCCGAACTAGCCCCGACCTCCACAGCACCTATAGCATCCCCTCCACTGGCAACACCCAGAGGCTCTCCACTTTCTATTAGCCTCTCCCCTACCAACTCAGCCGGCGAGGCAGCACACCCCCCATTACCACCACTGGCTATGATGTGGAGCACAGACTGGAACACCAAAGCCCCCGAACCACCCCCCTCGGGCTGACTCTGCTCATCCCCTGTCTCAGGGGCACCACTACCAGGGGCACGTACCCCATCCTCTGGCGTGCCAACACCCTCAGTAGGCCTCTGAAACGAGGGGACCTCCTCCGACCCAGAGGACACACACCCAGGGGAGCTAACCTCAACACCCGATGAGATAACTCCATCGGAGGGCCCCTGAGATGAAGGGACATCCACCCGCCCAGAGGACACAACTCCAGAGGAATCAACCCCATCACCTGGACTTGTAATCCCCGCGGAAGATCCCTGAAATGGAGGCTCAACCTCCAACCCGGAAGACACCAGTTCTTGACTACCAACCACATCAGTGGTGGAAGGTCTGGAAAAAGTCATCCCCTTAACTTTGGACTCACGCCCTTGCTCTTCCTCGCCAGGCATATACCTCCTTTTTGTCCCACTAGCATGTGGCGGTACGGTGACCTCCATAAAGGAAGGGTCTTCCTCCTCCACACTACCCCCAGCCACTTTACCACCCGCACGAATTACCATCCCTACCCCCGTCTGAACCACCTCAGCTCCTTGCTGGGCCACGGCAAGTGCACTCTGGACCTCACTGGAGCTGACAGGCGCCCCTTGGGTGGTCTCAGATTGCGTTGGACTCACTTGATTGGGCTTTCTCCTCCTCCTCCTCTTCTTCTGCAGCTCCCAATTCCCCTCCCCCTCTTCATCCTCCCCCTCTTCACCCTCCCCCTGCACCTCACCATCAGCCACCACCACCACCACAGGTTCAGGACATAGGGGGCGGGGGCCATCTCTGCCCCAGGTCCCCAAGGCGGAACTTGCAGACCCAGATGGACTATCACTGCCGCCCCGGATCACCGAGGCAGAGCTGGCAGCCCTAGCCAGGTCAGCAGTGCCACCCAGCGCCACCGAGGCATGATGAGCCACCCCGGATGGGCCAGCAGTGCAATCCTGGGCCGCTGCGCTAGAACTTCTAGCAGCGACCCCGTGAAGAAGACACTCCCTACGGAGATGTCCAAATTCACCGCACTCATGACACCGTGCCTTTCCCCAACTCCAATGCACGGTTCTACGGAGACCCTTACACTCCACCTCAAAGCTCCCCTCTGCGCCTTCGCCCTCACCCACCTTCAGAAACACCCTCCTCTTGAAACTGAAGATCCCTCTTTCCTCCGGGTCTCCCCCGGGGTGCTTGAGCCTAAAGCACTTAGACCGCACCTCCCCAACCTTAGACAGGTGTGGAATAAGTGTTGCATCCAAAATAAATGTGGGGCAACTCCGCAGGAGAACCGGTCTCACCCTAGATACCCACGGATCCACCTGTATGTGGACCCCCCCCCCCCACTGAGATTCCCCTCTCCAACGCCATGGCCACATCCGGGTCTTTAATATCATCTCCACCTTTCCTCTTTCGAGCTCGGAAGAGACAATAGCCCGCCCCCCAAGAAGGTCATTCATGGCCTTTGTAATTGCTCCCCTGGACATCTGGGGCCCAGTTTGGACCGATATACCAAAACTGTCCCAATCCAAGTCAACATAAGGCTCATACTCTGATGGCCTCGCATCCGCCGCTGATGCCACCCCTGCGTAGCTCCGGTTCTTCGGCCGTGCCCGAGCCATCGCCATCCTGACAGAGGCACAACCAGCTCCAGTCAGCCCAGCAGCTCCAAGTTAAGTCCCAGAGACAGTCACAGTCAAAGACAAGTAGCAGAAATCAGAAGCCTCCAGCTGAAGCAGGAAAGTCCCCAAGTACGTCCACAGCTGAGAGCAGCTTTTGGGAAGCTCTTGCCGGAAGCAAAAGTACCATCTTCACATTAAGCCAGGCAGCCGCCTGTGCAAAATGACTTTAGGGCAGAGAAACGGTGCTAAAAAAACGACAAAAACACCACAATCTTCGTACCCTCGATCTCCAGGCACTCTTGGCAGTCCGCCAACGACAACCGCACCCTCGACAATGTAGAGAAAACTCAGGAATTTTCACACTCGTGGAGGATTCCTAGAGCAGAGGAAAGTTTCAACAGTCCAACGATAAGTTAAACTATGAAGCCCCTCTGCCTCTGTTCCTCCTCCATCAACAAAATCCTTGAAAGGCTGCTTCAAACCTTCTCAACTGCAGAGCTGAAAAAGCACACTCTCTCTCTCTCTCTCTCTCTCTCTCTCTCTCTCTGTCTCTCTGTCTGTCTGTCTCTCTCTCTGTCTGTCTCTCTCTGTCTCTCTCTCTCCCTTTAGTGAACCTCTCCTTATCACTAATTCTGTATTGTACGGCTGGCTCTGAGCTGATATTTTTGATGTAACTCGTTTGGTGGCATTCTCTGTGAATCTTATTCCTCGTTGTGTTGTTCTCTCTCTCACTGTCTTTATCTTTACTATCTTTCCCTCTCTCTGAGCCGGCTTTGTCTTATCTCAAGGAACTGCAGATGCTGGTTTAAACCAAAGATAGACACAAAACACTGGAGTAACTCAGCGGGATAGGCAGCATCACTGGAGAGAAGGAACGGGTGATGTTTCGGGTGGAGACCCTTCTTCAGACTGAGAAAGACAGTCTGAAGAAGAGTCTCGACCCAAAACGTCACCCATTCCTTCTCTCCAGAGATGCTGCCTGTCCCGCTGAGTAACTCCAGCATTTTTTTGTCTATCTTTTGTCTTATCTCAATCTGCCTCTGATCCTTTAAGTGAAACCCCAAGCCCATTTAGATGCACAAATTTGTCATTTTCCTGCAAATACCTGCCAAGAGAAATAGTTGTGGGCCATTTATAATGTTATCTCGCTGACCGGAGAACCTCTTTTGTCGAGAGATTTGAAAGCTGAAGCTGTGTTCAATGGCAAAAACAAGATTAAAAGAGACCTCACTGTAATGTTCAAATTTACGACGAGGCTTCAGAGGATAAATGGTGAGATATTATTTCTGCCGAGTGGTAAATTGACAATGAGAAAACACGACCTCAGGATTAGTCGGAAAAGTACAAAGGGCTAATGCTTCCTTGCAGAGGTATAAGAACGCAATACCAAGTTGCTATTGAGTTAATCTTGATATTTATGAGTGAACTATTTAACGTCAGAGAAGGAACAGTTAAGGGTGCAGAGAAAAATTCTAGCAGGATTTGAGTAAATGGCTTTAATGGGGATTTATTGGGGTTAATTTTAACTTGACCTAGCCTAAGTTTATCAATGGATTGCAAGGTATAAAACAAATGGGTATATGAACATTTACTGCAGGTTAGATTCGGGTTAATGAACTCCTGCTCTATTGATTTTTTAAACTTGGTGCCCTAATATACAAAGAGCATTAAATGAAGATTGAATCCTCCAGTTTCAAGCAATATTCCTCCCACAGCCCCTCTTTCCCATATGTCACAATCAATTGTGCACACCTTTCTCCTGCCATCTCCTACGATTCCCGTCATCCTGCTCCTTTCACCACCTCCATATACTTCCCTCCCATCCTCGAATCCGACATTTCTCTTGAATCCCCCCTTTCCCCTCCCCCTCATCCCCTTCCACCCATATCTCTCCCTCCAGCTCTATATTTCACTCCTCCTCCTTCTCTCCTTATCTGACACTCTTTTGTCTCCTTTTCCCCTCTAGCCTTTGTCATCTACTCCACCCGCCCTCCCCCCCACCTGTATCCACGTATCACTTGCCAGACTTTGTCCCGTCCCCACCTCTCTTTTCCAGCTTTCTCTCACTTAATCAGTCTGACTCTAATCAGTCTGAAGACCTGAAAAGTCATCTGCCTATTCCCTCCACAGATGCTGCCTGACCTGCTGAGTTCCTCCAGCGCTTTGTGTTTTGCTCAATGTTCTGGCATTTGCAGTTCATTGCGTCTCCAAAGTGCATTAAATGTTAGCACAGCCATTCTCACCCTAGAAGCATGGAAAATGTTTCAGAACATTACTCCAAATAGGATCAATGTATATCTAAAATGCATGGAGACCAAATCTGCGTCAAATAAGATTGTAACAGATTAAGTTTCATGAGTTTATTTAACTTATTTGAAGAAATTCCTAAATTTGAAGACATGTATCCTATTGAATGCATTATCGATTTGCTAGCAGATATTGTAGAGGCTTAATATCAAGGCATTTAAAGGAGATTAAGATGTGCACATTATTGACCAAATAGATGGTTAGTTTTCAATTTATTTAACTGAAGAAAACCGATATTGAATGCTCGGTTGAGGGGTTCTTTGAAGTGTTTATTGCCTTTCTGTCTTTGATGAATTTGAAACTATTATTTGACCTCTGCAGACCCAGGGTTGTGGGGCCTGAGATACACGAACATAAGAAATAAAGGCAAGAGTTGACCATGCCGTTTCTACTGCCTGCAATGACATTCAATAAGATCATGGATGAATTTTCACCTCAACCCACTAATATCACTTAATTCTATTAGTTGAGTTGAGTTCTACTACAAACTTATTGACTCCCATGGCTATCTTGACTACCCTGCTTCCTGTAAAGACTCTATCCCCTACTCCCAATTCCTCCGTCTACGCCGCATCTGCGACCAGGACGAGGTGTTCCATACTAGGGCATCAGAGATGTCCTCATTCTTTAGCGAACGGGGGTTCCCCTCTTCCATTATAGATGAGACTCTCACTATGGTCTCCTCTATATCCTGCAGCTCCGCTCTTACTTCCCCTCCACCTATTCGTAACAATTACCGAGTCCCCCTTGTCCTCACCTTCCACCCCATCAGCCGTCGCATACAACATATAATCCTCCAACATTTTCGCCACCTCCAACAGGATCCCACTACTGGCCACATCTTCCCATCTCCACCCCTGTCTGCTTTCCGCCGAGACCGTTCCCTCCGTAACTCCCTGGTCAACTCGTCCCTTCCTATCCAAACCACCCCCTCCCCGGGTACTTTCCCCTGCAACCGCTGGAGATGCAACACCTGTCCCTTTACGTCCCCCCTCGACTCCATCCAAGGACCCCGACAGTCTTTCCAGATGAGGCAGAGGTTCACTTTCACCTCCTCCAACCTCATCTACTGTATCCGCTGTTCCAGTTGTCAACTTCTCTACATCGGCGAGACCAAGCGCAGGCTCAGCGATCGTTCGCTGAACACCTCCGCTCAGTCCGTCTTAACTGACCTGATCTCCCGGTGGCTCAGCACTTCAACTCCCCCTCCCATTCCCAATCTGACCTTTCTGTCCTGGGCCTCCTCCATTGTCAGAGTGAGGCCCAGCCCAAATTGGAGGAACAGCACCTCATATTTCGCTTGGGTAGTTTACACACCAGCGGTATGAACATTGACTTCTCTAATTTCAGACAGCCCTCGCTTTCTCCCTCCTTCCCCTCCCCCTTCCCAGTTCTCCTACGTCCTACTGTCTCCGCCCACTTTCTATCTTTTTCCCGCCCCCGATATCAGTCTGCAGAAGGGTCTCGACCCGAAACGTCACCCATTCCTTCTCTCCATAGATGCTGCCTCACCCGCTGAGTTACTCCAGCATTTTGTGTCTACCTTTGAGTTGCGTTGAGTTGAGTTGAGATTAGTTTAGTTTAGTTTAGTTTGATCCAGTGGTACTTTATTGTCACATGTACGGAGGTACTGTGAAATTCATTTTGTATAAAGTTTAGTATAAAACATTAGCACTTAGCTACATTTTAGATAAGCATCTCAGATACAGTGCAAGTGTGTAGCAGTAGCACAGTTTGGTTTATGGATACAGCATGGAAACAGCCCCTTCAACCCACCAAGTCCACGCCGACCAACGATCACCCCGCCAGGGGCGGAAGACCCGGGGGGGGGGGGCCAGAGGGGACATGACCCCCCCCCCATGTTTTGAGAGGTGGGGGACATCCCCCCCCAAGTGTTTGTGATCCCGATTTTAAAATCTCCGCTTTCCGCGAGACAGTGGGGGTGGGACTGATGATAGAGCGCGGCGATTGGAGGAGGGAGACGTGGCACAGACCTGCGCCTCATCCGCAGGCAGGATCGATCCCGATTGCCCCCCCCCCCACGAATGGCCAGAGAGGTCAGGTGTCAGACGCGAGCTGTGCCCACAGGCCCACAGCCAGCACAGAGAAACAGCACTAAACCCAGCTCAACTCTGCCTGTCCCGCCAGGTGAACCTACAGCTCTCCCTGGTCTTGCGGGAAATATGGCCAGTGCGGAGAAGCAGCGCAGGTGTCCCGTCAGTCCAGGCAGGGCTGTAGGTTTACCCGGTGAGACAGGCAGAGTTGAGCTGCATTTAGCGCTGGATTAAGCCTCCGAAGCCTCGCGCGTGTGTGTGTGAGTGTGCGCATGCGCGCGTGGCCACCAAAAAAATCGTGTCCCCCGTCCCCTCCATGTTTTGATAGCGAGGGTCGCTCTTGCCCGTTCACACTAGTTCAAGTTTAAGTTCAAGCACACATTTTATTATCACATGTACCAGTTAAGGAACAGTGATATCTGAGTTACCATACAGCCATACTAAGTAAAAAGCAACAAGACACACAGCCACATAACATAGCAATTTAACATAAACATCCACCACAGCGGAATCCACATTCCTCACTGTGATGGAAGGTAATAAAGTTCAAGCATCTATGTTATTCTGTTATCCCACTCTCTCATCCACTCCCTACACACTAAGGGCAATTTACAGAGGCCAATTAACAACAAACCCGCACGTCTTTTGGGAAGTGGGAGGAAACCGGAGCACCCGGAGGAAACCGGAGCACCCGGAGAAACCCACACGGTTAGAGGAAGAACGTGCGAACTCCACACAAATTAATCATATCTTCTGATCTCTGCCATAAATATGCTCAGTGCCTGAACTCTGCAGATGTGGTGGATAAAATTCCAGCGTTCACCACAATCAGGGTAAGGACACTTCTACTCTTTGTTCCGAATATCCAATCCGTCATGTTGTGACGGTGATCATTCGTTCTGCAAACCCCAGCCAGGTGAAACAAGAACACCACTTCAATCCTGTCGGAAATGCTGCACGTTCAAGGAGATTATCTTCCATAAACTCATATCCGTAAACAAGAAAATAATCTAATTCTGAAAATATTTGTTCAAGAGTCAAGAGTGTGTAATTGTCACATGTACTGACAATGGAACAATGAAATTCTTACTTGCAGCAGCAATAACTGGCCCATAAATGTAATAACGCATAGATAACATTATAATAATCAAAAGCAAAACATTTATAACCATAATATTAAGTAGCCATACTAGTGCAAGACTAAAGTCTAATGGGCCTGTCCCACTTAGGCGACTTTTTAGGCGACTGCAGGAGACCATGCAGTCACATAGTCGCCACATGTTCGCGGGTGGTTGCCGGGGAGTCGCCTTCATGGTCGTGAGGAGTTCCCGCATTCTGGGAACTAGTCGCGGCCTCATTATGGTCCGCGCGAATTTTTCAACATGTTGAAAAATTGGCGCCGACTAGAATGAAGCCGCCATGGAGAGTAGGCGAGAATTCTCGTGCCGTTGGTGGGTCGCCAGGAGGTCCTAGTGGGTAGCTAGGAGGTCGAAGGTTCTCGTAGGTTCCCGTAGGTTGTAGCCGGTGCTGACCGGTGAATTTCATTGACTCATTGGGAAAAAAAAACGTAACCAGTAGTTTTCAGAACCAAGGATAAACCGACCGGTAATGTTAAATGTCCGCCGAGCTTCACAGCCGTGTATCTGTGGCTTCTTAAAAGTTGTCTCCACTCCTTCTCCCCCCTTCTCCCCCCTCTCCCCCCCTCTCCCCCCCTTTTTTAAAGGACTTACCGTACACTGTGCTTTAGCCGTCTTAATTACAGCGCCAACCTTCCTGTTCATCACGATGTGTGTCTGTATCCCCTTGGCTTTGCACTGTGTGAATTTCACTCAGACAGCGCTCAACCGCTTGCCCTGTCCCCCGCCTGCATAACGGGCTGGTGAAGGAAGCGATGTGCGTGTGTGCGTGTTCCACTCTGACAGTCGCCGTTCCAGTTGCCGGATTTATCAGGCGATTGCCGGCAACCTTGACAGTCGCCGGCAGTCGCCTGAAAAATCGCCTAAGTGGGACAGGCCCATAAGAAACAAATTTCTAATGGGCCTGTCCCACTTAGGCGATTTTTCAGGCAACTGAAACGGCAACAGTCAGAGTGGAACACACACACAGACACACAAACACATTACTTCCTTCACCAGCCCATTATGCAGGCGGGGGACAGGGCAAGTGGGGGAGCCCTGTCTGAGTGACATTCACACGGTGCAAAGCCAATGTGATACAGACACACACCGCGATGAACAGGAAGGTTGGCGCTGTAATTAAGATGGGGAAAGCTCAGTGTACGGGAAGGGTCACGTAAGTCCTTCAAAAGAGGGGTGGAGAGGGGGGAGAAGGGGGGAGTGGGAGTGGAGGCAACTT
>CM075980.1:16963879-17064990 GCA_038087875.1 Malacoraja senta
TTCTTTAGTTTGTGCAGCACAGTGGCGCAGCGGTAGAGTTACTGCCTTCAGCGCCAGAGATCAGGGTTCGATCCTGACTAGAGGTGCTGTCTGTACAGAGTTTGTACGTTCTCCCTGTGACCTGCGTGGGTTTTCTCCGGGTGCTCCGGTTTCCTCCCACACTCCAGGTTTGTACATTAATTGGCTTTGGTAAAAATTGTAAATTGTCCTTAGTAAGTAGGGCAGTGTTAGTGTGCAGGGTGATTGCTGGTCGACACAGACTCAGTGGGCCAAAGGGCCTGGTTCCATTCTGTATCTCTAAAGTCTAAAGTAAAGGCTAAAGACTGGAATAAAATGAATACCTGGTACAATGATAATTAGTGATCACCGAGAACAATCTGGTTACTTTGTAATCTCTGCATCTATTAGTTCTTGATGTTCTAGTACATAATTTGGTCA
Organism: Malacoraja senta; assembly: GCA_038087875.1. NCBI lineage: Eukaryota > Metazoa > Chordata > Chondrichthyes > Rajiformes > Rajidae > Malacoraja > Malacoraja senta. The sequence goes on from CM075980.1 coordinate 16,964,318, forward strand.
GCACCAAACCAAGGCAGTGTTTAATTGATAATTATTGATCCACATGATTAACAACCGATTGCCAATTAACCGGTGGATTACCAAATACAGATCAATAATAGATTCAGCAACAGCTACAGACCGTGGCTACTTAAAGCACCAAAGATAGACTCAGTGGGTCAGGCAGCATCTCTGGAGAAAAAGGATGGGTGATGTTTTGGGTCAGAACCTTTCTTCAGACTGAAAGTAGAGGGGAGGGAACTGGAGGTAGTAGAAGACCAGAACAAGTCGGGGCAGGCAACAGATGACCGAGGAAGGATCAAGCCCATATGGCCCATTGTTGGCTGGGAAAGAGGTGATAACGAATGGATATATTCATGCGAACAGTGGAACTAGTAGGATGACTAGGGTGGGTGAGGAGAGGGGGGGGGGGTGAGCAGGAATGCAGGGGTTACTTGAAATCAGAAAAATCAACGTTCATGCCACTGGGTTGTAAAGTGGCCAAGCGAAAGACAAGGTGCTGCTCCTCCAATTTGCGCATGGCCGCACTCTGACAGTGGAGGAGGCCCAGGGCAGAAAGGTCAGTATGGGAAGGGGAGTTAAAATGTTTGGCAACTGGGAAATCACGTAAGCCAAGGCGGACTGAATGCAGGTGTTCAGCAAAGCAAAATTAAAGCACACCAGAAGGGAGCTCTGATCGACAACCTCCCTGAAGGAGCTGCATTCCTGGGGTCCTTCTGTTGGAGATACCATCTGTGCCGATAATGACATTTAATTAACATGTGCTCTATGTCGGGAGGGCACTGGAAAGACCTGCAGGCACTGTGAAGAAAGGGAGAGATAGATCAGCCATGGCTGAATGGCGGAGAAAACACGATGGGCCGAATAGCCTAATTCTACTCCTGTCACTTAAGACGTGACCTTATGTTTGAAGTTCGGTGTTGAATAACCTTTTATACACCAAAACACTTTCAGCTCAGGAAGCACCAGTGTGGGATAAATGGATGGACGCTTGTATCTACTGTGGCCATCGATGTCAGCTGGGTTTTGTTGCAGCAAGCAGCAAAGGTGGGGCATTGCACTCGGGCAGGGATGAAGAGGAGGGTGGAGCAAATGGAAAATAGATTGGAGTGGGAGGATCTGGAGTAGAGGGGTGGGTGAGAGACCAGGTAAGTCTCAGCATGAATACTAAGGGGGATAAAAAGAGTAATAAAAAAAGAGATGCAGATGCTGGACTAAGAAAAAAGGCCATGGATTCTTTCATAAAGTCATAGAGTAATGCATCGTGGAAACAGGCCCTTCGGCCCAACTTGCCCATGCTTGGCCAATATGTCCCAGCTACACTAGTCCCAACCATCTGTGTTTGGACCACATCCCTCCAAACCTGCCCTATCCATGTACCTGTCTAACTGTTTCTTAAACGTTGGGATAGTCCCTGCCTCTACTATCTCCCCTGGCAGATTGTCCCATACCCCCAATACCGCTTTGTGTGAAAATGGTACCCCTCAGATTCCTATTAAATCTTTTCCCCTTCACCGTAAACCTATGTCCTCGATTCACCTACTCTGGGCAAGAGACTCTGCGCATCTGCCCAATCTATTCCTCTCATGATTTTATACAGCTCTATAAGATCACCGCTCATCCTCCTGCGCTCTGAGGAATAGAGTCCCAGCCTGCTCAACCTCTCCCGAAAGCTCAGACCTTCTAATCCCGGCAACATCCTCATGTCCTTCGCCTCTTCTCCTCTCATCCTGCAAATGTGTTCCATCCCGTCCTTTGTCCCACCCGAGAGATTGTTGAGCGCAGACACCGATGCCAGCCAGCCAGCCAGCCAGCTCTTTGCCTCTTCCCAGTCACCTCTTCCTCCATCCTCCTTCATCCTTGTCCAAGCACTCTACTTATCCCAAAGATAGACGCAAAATGCTGGGGTAACTCAGCGGGTCAGGCAGCATCTCCGAAGGTCATGGATAGGCGCTGTTTTGGGCCGGGACCCTTCTTCGGACTGGAAGGGTCCCGACCTGAAACATCGTCTCTCCTTTCCGTCTGCAGATGCTGCCTGGCCCATTGAGTTACCCCAGCATTTCCTATAGCAGAAAAAATATATTAAAAAGCGCACAGATGCAGGAAATCAGAAGTAAAAACAGAAGATGACGAAAAGCTTGGCAAACATTTCTGAAAAGGCAAAATCTCAAAAGGCAACATCAGGTCTGAGACCATCACTATGAACTCGGGAAGGTGAGTTTTTTTTTGCTTTTTAAAAATATTTTAAATTTATTAGAAGTAAGTACAATTGTATACAATCATATTTTCATAATGCATTTTATGTACAGCTTCTTATTTTTATTTTTTTTATAATAAAGAAGAAAAAGAAAAAGAAGTTAGATAATGAAGTATAGAAAAATGTGAGATATATAGTGTGTGAAAAAGAAAAATAGAAAGTGAAAGAAGAAAGTTAAAGAATAGAAAATAGGAAAAAGAGAATAAAAGAAGAAAAGAGAAGAAAAAGAAAAAAGGAGATCTTATTTATAATCTTGACCATCCCTCGCCCAGTCACGAGTTAGCTTTTACAATTGTGTTGCACCATATGATTCCAAAAAGACGACAAATGGAGACCAACTCGTTGTGAATTGGTCAAATTTATCTATTAGGAGGAATCGCATTTCCTCAAGATGTGCGGTATCCAACATACTTGCAATCCACATTTTGAGCGTTGGTATTGGTGTATTTTTCCAAAATCTGAGTATTAATTTTTTTGCTATTATTAAACCATAATTTTAAATTAATTTTTGAGATGGATTCAATTTATTCCCATCTTCCATTACCCCAAATATAATCAATTCATTATTAGGTTCCATTTTTATCTTAAATAATTTTGTGAATATTTCGAAAATATCACTCCAAAATCTATAAAGTTTTATACAGGAAACAAAAGAGTATGTTATGGTTGTATCTTGGGTTAAACATTTATCGCAAGTGGGGGATATATTTGGGTAAAATTAATTTAATCTTGTTTTTGAGTAATATAATCTATGTAAAATTTTAAATTGAATTAAATTATGTCTTGCATTAATCGAACATTTGTGAATGTATGTCAAATACTTTTCCCATGTAACCTTCGTAATTTTTATCATTAATTCCCGTTCCGTCTCTTCTCTAATTACCTCTGTCGCTGGTAAATCTATATTTAAAATACTATTATATAAATATGATATTAATTTTTGTGTATCAGCTTTAATATTCATTACTTCTTCCAATAAATCGGGAATTATTTTTTGATATCCTTGTATGTATGTCTTCAAGAAATTGCAAATCTGAAAATATTTAAAATAATGATTGTTTTTCAATTTAAATTTGATTTCAGATTTCGGAGGGTCTTACGATGGGCTTGTTCACAGCTTGCGTCTGCTAACTGCAGGGGCTAAGTCAGGACTCTGTTTCCAGGCAGAATCTGATCACTAGTCAGATCAGCATAGGTACTGTTTGTCCAGTGGGGAACAAACTCACTAATTTGCGATCACCAGCAGTGGAATCTCCCCTGGAATGAAAGAACTGTTAATCTGTTGCAGTATTGTCAGATGAAGAATCTTGAAGCCTAAAATCAAGAAAGCAAGAATACTCAGTAGGCCAGGCGGCGGCTGTAGGGGGAGAAATAGAGCTAAGATTTCAAGACTTCTGACCCTTGTCAGAACAGGAAAAGATGAATTCCAATGAAGGATAATGTGCATGAAACATTAGTAGAGACAAAGAACTGCGGATGCTGGTTAATACGCAAAGGGCACAAAGTGCTGGAGTAACTCAACGGGTCAGGCAGCATCTCTGGAGAACATGGATGGGTGATGTTTCAGGTCAGGACCCATCTTCAGACTGATTGTGGTGGGAGGGGGGGGGGAGGGAAGAAGTAAGCTGAATGTGGTGCCAGGCTTTGTCCTGCCTCTCCCCTTTTCCAGCTTTCTTCTTCCCTCTACAATCACTGAAGAGAGGCCTCGACCTAAAACGTCACCTATCCATGTGCTCCAGAGGTGCTGCCTGCTCCGCAGAGTTACTCCAGCACTTTGTGCTCTTTTGTGTCTCTGAAACGTGAGCTGTTTCTCTTTCCACAGATGTTGCCAGGGCAGCAGAGAGCTTCCAACATTATCTCTTTTTATTTCTGGTATCACAGTCTGGCCCAATAGACTCATAGAGCTGCACAACACAGAAACAGGCCCTTCGGCCCATCTTACTATGGGCTACTCCCATTTGCCTGCGTCTGGCCCATTGCCCTCTAAACCCTTCCAATCAGATAGTAAAAGTGGGATAACATAGAATCATCGTGAATGGGTGATCAATGGTCAGCATGGACCCGGTGGGCCGAAGGGCCATAGGAAGTGGTAAAAGTGGATACAATTACGACTTTGGAAAGACATTTGGGGCGACGCAGTGTCACAACTGGTAGGGCCGCTGCCTCACGCCGTCAGAATCCCAGGTTCAATCCTGACCTCGGGTGCTGCCTGCGTGGAGTATGCACGTTCTGCTGTATGGTCAACATTGTTGCCTATTGACTGAAATATATAAAACCAATAACACATTCTGGAGGAAGGGTTCCGACCCGAAATGTTGCCCATCCTTTTACTCCAGTGATGCTGCCCGACCCGCTGAGTTACTCCAGCACTTTGTTTCCATCTTTGGTGTAAACCAGCATCTGCAGATCCTTCCTACACATTGATTAATAACAATCCTGTTCTCTTGGGCAGAATTAAAGGATTCCAAGGCCTAATTTTGAAGAGGCAGCCTGCTATCTCTGGTCCTTTTGTCAATATCTACCCTTCAGTCAAAGTTAAAGTTTTTAAAACTAATTATCTGATCACCATCACGTTGCTGTCTGTGAGAGCTTGTTGTACAAAAAGTGACAGTCACGTCCAGTTTTTAAAAAATCACTTCATTGATTGAAAAGTGCGTTCGGATATGTTGGTGTTGGGGAATGGCAGAGCAGAATTGCAAGTCTCTTGTTTTCTTTCAATAGTCAAAATCTATATCCTAAGTTATTTTACAATCGTTCTCTGTCTGCCTGCCGATGTTTACCGTGAATATGGGCTTGTAATCTTCAGAGGAACCAAATTAGTTTCATCTGTTTTTCTCTTTGGAATGTTAACCTGATTAAACTGAACTCATTTCAAGTCAAGTCAAGAGTCAAGAGAGTTTATTGTCATGTGTCCCAGATAGGACAATGAAATTCTTGCATTTCCACTCATGCAACACTTTCAACTCTTTTTTAAAAATGTATTTATCCATGGCAACGATCGGTAGGTTTCCTGGATTTTCGTGCCTGTCATCTCGCTTCAGTGCGACTACTTGTGATGTGGGAGAATGAAGCTGTGGAGCCGTCCCTTGCTTCACCAACAGCTCTGTAAATATACGTTCCTTACCTCCTCCTCTGTTTGGTTTCGTGGTGACTGTCACTGCCAGTGGGAAGTAGATGTGAAGTGGGATGTTGCAGGTGGAAATTAAGTGCTGCAAGTTCACGATTAAAAGCGACAGAAAATGCTGAAAATACTCAGCGGGTCAGGCCACAGCTGTGGGAAGACAGACAGAGTTAACATTCCAGGTCCGTGAACCTTCATCTTCTGCAGATGCGGGAAGCCAGAATGAAATAATGTTGTGTAAATATTCAATGGGTCAGACAGCATTTTTTTTTAAGAGATACAACATGGAAACAGGCCCTTCGGCCCACCAGGTCCATGCCGACCATTGATCACCCATTCACGCTGATTCTATGTTATCCCACTTTTACTATGGTTCCCTACACACCAGGGACAATTTACAGTAACTTATACAAACACTGCCCTCCCTTCTCGCCCCCTTCCTCCATTAAAATCGATTAGCCAATTCCGCAGTTCACAACGAGACCTAACCAACAATTGGCCTGTCAGGGAGCCACCCTGCCTGATGTAATCTGTAGCCTGCCCTGATTTGTCCTGGTCTTTCCTTGTTTCCAATTCACCCCCCACCCCCCCACAATCAGTCTGAAGAAGCGTCCCGTCCCGAAACGTCACCTATCCATTGTATCCAGAGATGCTTCCTGACCCGCTGAGTTACTCCAGAACATTGTGCCGAACTTTGGCGTAAACCAGCATCTGCAGTTCCTTTTTGTTACATAGAACTAGTGTGAACGGATGATCGATGATCGGCATGGACTTGTTGGACCGAAGGGCCTGTTTCGGCGCTGTATCTCTGAAAGTAAAACTAAAACTACATTTTTATGAAAATTGGTACGGCAATAAATAGGGCAATATCCCAACCCAGATTGTCTGATTTGGTCAGGAGTGCAAATCTAAGCATGCTGAAATTGAAATCTAGTCTGCAATAGCCCTAGTGTGGTTTCTATTAGAGCTGCAGCAAGCAGATTAATGCCAATCACTTCTCAAGCAGATTGTGCCTCAGCGTTTACATTGCGTGGCTAGAGTGAGTTGATTAATTTAACCATAATTGACGTGTGCCTTGTGATGCTGAGCTAAGACTCTCAAAAGTCAGAATAATCTATCCCTGACCTGCCTTGGAATAGAAATTCTTCTGCACAGTCACGCACGGGTTCCAATGGTATAATGGATCGGTTTAGTGTAGTTTCTCATTGTCATGTTTACCGAGGTACAGTGAAAAGCTTTTTGTCGCATGCTGTCCACATGATTACAATCATGCTGTCCACAGAGAGCTCAGATACAGGATAAAGGGTATAACGTTTAGTGCAAGATAAAGTCCGGTTAAAGATACTTCGTAGGTCTCCAATGATGATGATGATACGTTATTGTCACATGTACCTAAATACAGCAAAATTCTTTGTTTTGCATACAACCCTGTAAAATCACACAGCAGACGTCACCTAGGCAGTAGACAAAGAGTCGCCACGTTCCTGGAGCTGACAAAGTTACAAAATGTTAATCGAACTGTATTACCTTCTTCTCACAGCGGTGATTCGGGTCTGCTGCTGTAATAGGTGGTAATGAGTTAGATGGGAGGTCAAGACGGCTCTCTAGCTGGTGAGTACATGGACCTTTCAGGTTTAGTTTTGGATTTAGGTACAAATGACAATCACACACTCTTGACTGAGAGTCCAAAATCTTCTGGGAGAGAACATTCTAAAGATTCATCATCTTCCGTGTGAAGAAATGTCTCATCCATTTTGAAATAGCTTATCCCTTACTCTGTGACCGTGTGTCCTGACTCTTAATTCCTTAATCCTCCCTTCTCTCTATGGTCCCAAATGAGTTGCAACTGATACAAGTGGTGGTGCAGTTTAATTTTAATTTTTGATTGAAATATACAGCGTGGAAACAGGCCCTTCTGCCCACTGAGTCCACGCTGACCATTCTGTGGAACAGCATCCCCCTTTCCCATCAGAACTGCCCCCTCCATCGACTCTTTTAAGTCAAGACTAAAGACTTATCTATACTCCCAAGCCTTTCCTGACGTCCTCTGAGTGAGGGCTACATGTATATATGTATGTAGTTTGTTTTGTTTATGCTATTCTTATAACAAATGTAAAGCACTTTGGCCAACGAGAGTTGTTTTTCAAATGTGCTATATAAATAAATGTGACTTGACTTCACTTGACATTCATCACCCGTTCACACTAGTTCTCTGTTATCCCACTTTCTCACCTATTCCTCTACACGACAGTGGCAGTTTACAGACCTACAAACCTGCACGACTTTGGGATGTGGGAGGAAGCCAGAGCACCCGGGGGAAACCCACGTGGTCACAGGGAGAACATGGATATTCCAAGAGACAAGAGCGTCATATGTCCCAAAGCGGAACAATGAAATTCTTAATTGCAGCAGGAGAATCATAGACCTCTGTAAACACACATAACAACCCGCCTACAGTTTTCAGGCCCCTATATCTTATAGAAACATATAAAATTCTTAAAGGATTGGACTGGCTAGATGCTGGAAAAATGTTTCCGATGTTGGGGAGTCCAGTACCAGGGGTCATAGTTTAAGAATAAGGGGTAGGCCATTTAGGACTGATATGAGGAAAAACTTTTTCACCCAGAGAGTTGTGAATCTGTGGAATTCTCTGCCACAGAAGGCAGTAGAGGCCAATTTACTGGATGTTTTCAAGAGAAAGTTAGATTTAGCTCTTCGGGCTAACGGGATCAAGGGCTACGGGGGGAAAAAAGCAGAAATGGAGTACTGATTTTGGATGATCACCCATGATCATATTGAATGGTGATGCTGGCTCGAAGGATCGAATGGCCTACTCCTACAGCTATTTTCTATGTTTCTAGCTTCTTCCCGATGGCAGGAGTGAAATGGGTGAAAATCCACACAGACAGCACCGAGGTCAGGATCGAACGCAGGTCTCTAACGCTGTGAGACAGTGGCTCTACCACTGCGCCACCGTGCTGCCCTAAGCCTAAATATTTATTTCCGTTAATTTGATGGCGTAGCAACGTAAACACAGAAGTATGATTCAGACTTTGAGAAAAGAGAAAAGACTTTGCCTTCCATCACAGTGAGGAGGAGATTCACTGTGATGGATGTTTTTCTGTAGATTGAATTGTTTGTGTGTCGTGTAGGAATTGTTTTGTTTGTATGGCTGTGGAAATGGAATTTCGTTTGGGCCTCTTTGAGGTTCAAATGACAATAAAATCTAATCAATCAAAAGATGCACAGAAATGTGTAGGAGTGATTTCTGATGAGCCACCACCAGGGATATTGAAATAATGGCAGGTAAAGGGAAGCCAAACAGAAGCTAGAGAGAGACTGTACAGCAACACAAGGTCGGGCAAAAGCACTGGGTGAAAGCATGTTCCGTTGCCTGTGACTCCTGAAAAGGCTCCGCCAAAAATGTAAAGCCAGTGGCATTGGAGAATAAGCCATGTCTACATTCGGGAAGAGTCGGCTCGCCGAGGACAAAGGACATCTTAGACGGTCTGGCAATTTCTGACTTTCTGTTGTACACTTTCACAGAAACTTTCTGTTTCTGTCCTCGTACATTGGCCTCGCAAGGATAAAAATAGAAATAAAACTAGATTGCAAGCCAACACTAGCCATCTTTTACATAACGCAAATGCAATTATTGCTTTGTGTTCACCTGCTCTCAAGGGCTTTGCTTCACAATGGTGTGGAATTTCTGACAAGTTTCAGGGATTTTTCAACGGCGAGGACGCACTGTTAGATCTTCGTAAAACTAGAAAAAACATCTCACTTTTATTGGAAGTCTGGAAAAATAAAGTGACAGATTTCTGCCTCGTTGCTTTCTGTTTATTTGTACAATAGGGTAATAGAAAGTCTGAATCGTGCGCTGAGAAATGAATTGCTGCGTGGACCTAGGAACAGGGCAAAAGATAACACCTAGAAAAAGAGAGAGTTGGTCTGTGGGCTGGCCAGGTGGGTTCAGAAACAGATATGAATACAACATTTTGGGTAAGCTCTAGATATTTATTTGGTTTGTTCAGGTTATTCAGGTGGAATAATCACCTTAGACCATCATCAATAGACCATCATGCAAGCCAACTAGGTGGACACAAAATGCTGGAGTAATTCAGTAGGACAGGCAGCATCACTGGAGAGAAGGAATGTGTGACGTTTCAGCTTTCATTGACTCCATCCACACTTCACATTGCCTCGGCAAGGCCACCAGCATAATCGAGGACCAGTCTCACCACGCCCGGTTACTCCCTCTTCTCCCCTCTTTCATCAAACAAGAGATACAGAAGTGTGAAAACGCAAACCTCCAGATTCAGGGACCATTTCTTCCCAGCTGTTATCAGGAACTGAACTGCCCTCTCACCAGCTAGAATGCAGAACCTGACCTCCTATTGGAGGCCTTTGAACCATCTTTAATCGGACTTTATCATGCACCAAATGTTGTACCCTTTATCCTGTTTCTGTACACTGTGGGCGGCTTGATTGTAATCCTGTTTAGTCCTTTCTTTGACAAGATAGCACTCAACAAAAAGCTTTTCTCTGTACCTCGGTACACGCATCAATAGTAAACTAAACTAAACTAAGGTTCAGTATAATTGATCTTCTTCATGCAAAGATCATTCATTCTTTACAGACGGTGATTACTGTCTTTGCCCAGTGTCCTGTGCTGTGATCGAATGATTGGGTGATTTCAACAAGTAGACACAAGGAACTGAAGTTGCATGGAACACAAAGTGCTGGAGGAGCTCCGTGAGGAGCAGGAACCTGCGCAGGACATGGAAAGGCAACGTATTGGGTCGGGGCCCTTGTCCGAACACTTCCAACTACAACCATGGAAAACTTTACAAAGTGAAGTTGATGCTGCAGACATCTCTAAGTGCTGGAGGCCCTGCAGCAGCCTGGGGATCTCGTGGGCTGAGCGCCCCACAGAGGTTGACTGAGCGCACGGATCGATCGATCGTGGCCTTTAGCGGGACGGGGCGGTGGTGGAAGACACTGACAACATTGCCATGGCCAGGCCGACCCCTGCAACTCTGACCCAGTGCTGCCACCAGGACCACGGGCCTTTATGCCAAAACAAGACTACGTTTTAAAGAAACTTTGTAACTTGAGGGATATACGTTGGCACCAGAAATGTGGCGACTATTGTGTTTTGCCTCCACTATACCTACAGTCCAATCATAGCACTCTTGTCCTTGGGTGACAATGCGTATGTATCTATCGTTAGATACATAAAAGACACAACAATAATTTCACTGTACAAAGGTACATGTGACAATAAATTAACATTGATGTAGAAGTCATGCTTGTTGACGGTGACTTACCAAAGGCAGACTGATGAATGCTGTAGATGGTTAAGGCCACTTATAAATCACGAGGATGTTTTTATTTTACAAGCAAATCAATGAGCAAACAGGAAAGAACAAACCACAACATAATAGATGGTGACAGCATCGCAGCAGAGGGACCTAGGGTTATGCAGCAGGCAAACAGACCCTTCGACCCACCTTGTTTACTGGGCTAGTCCCGTTTGCCTGCATTAGGCCGCTAGCGCTAGAAACATTTCCTTTCCATACATGTGTCTTTTTAAAGTCATAGTTGTATCCGCTTCTACAGCTTCCTCTGGCAGCTCATTCCAGAACATTGCCTCTGAGCTCTCTTAAATCTCTCCCATCTCACCTTAAGCCTATGCTCTCTAGTTTTAGAACCCTCTACTCTGGGGAAAAAGAGTGTGAGCGTTCATTTTATCCATGCCCCTCAAGATCTAGAACACATCAATAAGGTCACCTCGCAGTCTTCTACACTCTATAGAAAAAAGGCCCATCTACCCATTCTCTTCCTATAGCTCAAAGTCGCAAGCCCTCGTAACATCCTGGTGAATCTCTCCTGCACCCTGTCCAGCTTAATATAATGGGCAACCAGAATATTAGCCACATAATGTTGAGTGTGAGATTACATATTGGGCTGACCACTGAGGTAACTCCCCTGCCTTTTAATGAAATATCCATGAGGTATTTTATGTCTATTTGAGAGAATAGATGCTGTCCTGGTCACATCAAGACTTTGCAAACTGTGCTGCACTTCCTCAAAGTTGCAGTGAAACCGAAATATACTCAATGCTAAAGTGAGAATTGAACATGGAGAGAGGGAGGCAGAGAGAGAGGGAGGCAGAGAGAGAGGGGCAGAGAGAAAGAGGCAGAGAGAGGGAGGCAGAGAGATGGGCAGAGAGAGAGGCAGAGAGAGAGAGGCAGAGAGAGAGAGGCAGAGAGAGGGAGGCAGAGAGAGGGAGGCAGAGAGATGGGCAGAGAGAGGGGCAGAGAGAGAGAGAGGCAGAGAGAGAGGGGCAGAGAGAGAGAGGCAGAGAGAGGGAGGCAGAGAGATGGGCAGAGAGAGAGGCAGAGAGAGAGAGGCAGAGAGAGAGAGCTATATAAGACAACTCAAGTGAACAAAAGAATGGTGTGAATTAGTTTAGGACACAAAGTACTGGAGTAACAGTGGGCTGGGCAACATCTTTGGAGAGTTGGTGACGCTTTGGGTCAGGCCTCAGAAATATCTTCTGACTCAAATAATATTATGTTTTTTTCTCCTCTGTTCAAGGAAGAACAATAGCAGTGGGGAATGGAAGTGTAAAGGGAATGGATGTCCTCGGTAAAGATGAGATGATGGGAATTGAATGTTACTGAAGTGATGAATTTGTGCACCATCTCTGTACTACATTACAATCGTGCCTTTGCAGCAATGGATCCCAATCAATTTCATGTCATGAAGAGTCCCAGCCCAAAACGTTGCCTATCCGTGTTCTCAAGCAATGCTGCCCGACCCGCTGAGTTACTCCAGGACTTTGTGTCTTTTCATGTCATGAATAGCATGTCTCTTCCTCTCTTTCTATGCCTTTCACTCTTTCTCTCTCTGCCTTTCTCTGTTCTTTCTGTCTGTCTTTCTGTCTTTCTCTCTCTGTCTCTCTCTCCCTCTTTCTGCCTCTCTCTTTCTCTCTCTCCCTCGCTCTCATACCGGAAAAGAGTCAGAATTCAAACAAACAAAATGTGCAGACACAAGTAAATGCAGGTGCTAGTTTACAAATAAAGACACAAAGTGCTGGAGTATCTTGGGGGCTGAGGCAGTATCTGGGGAGGACACAGATAAGCAAGATTTTGGATCGGAACCCTTCAGGCTGATTGGAGTAGGGTGGAGAAAGCTCTATCTCTCTGCCTCTCTCTTTTTTTCTCACTCTTTCTTTCTCTCTGCCTCTCTCTCTCTCTCTCTCTCTCTCTCCCTCTCTCTCTCTATCTATGTCTCTATCTCTCTCTCTCTCTCTCTGTCTCTCTCTCTTTCTGTCTGTCTGTCTGTCTGTCTCTCTCTCTCTCTCTCTCTCTTGGTCTCTCTCTCTCTTGGTCTCTCTCACTCTCTCTCTCTCCCCCTGCGTCTGTCTGTTTCATTTTTGTCTCTCTTCACCCCCCCCCCCTTCGAAACCTCTAAGTGCTTCCAACACATTTACAATTCCAGGAACTCTTATGCAAACGGATGTTGTAGCCATTTACACATCTAGCTAGCTTCCACCTAAAGCAGGAAGATTGGCAGGTTTCTGTGGTTTTTCAGCTATTGGCAAAAGAGAGAATATTGATCAGGATTTTACAAGAACTGTTCTCTTCTTCAGCAACTGTGTTTGGAGCTTTAACATTCACCTGCATCATGGGATTGATCCGGAATGTGACTGTTCTATTCGGACACCCTCCCAACATTATTCTGGCTTGTCGTCTCAGATTCCCAACTCACTTATAGACTAGAGGCTCCTCTCTTCAGCATTCTGACTGAGCTGATCGCACTGGCATAGAAGACATGTTAAAAATATAAATCAACACTGGTAGTTATTATGTTTACACTCAAAATCTAGAGGCCATAGCTTTAAGGTGAGAGGGACCAAGTTTCAAGGAGATGTGCAGGCAATTATTTTTTATACAGAGAGTGGTGGGGCCCTGGAACACGCTGCCAGGGGTAGTGGTGAAGGCAGCTATAATAATAGTGTTTAACAGGCTTTTAGATAGGCACATGGATGTGCAGGGAATGGAGGGATATGGATCACGAGCAGGCAGAAGAGATTAGTTTGCCTAGGGATCATGTTCAGCACAAACATTGTGGGCCGAAGGGCCTGTTCCTGTGCTGTACTGTTCTATGTTCCATATGCTTATTGATACTTTTGAGAAGGACTTTGTAACATTTTACTATCTTACAGGTGGGAGAATCAGAGTCATACAGCCATTTGACCCAGCTCCTCCATCCTGACCATCTAAATTGGTCGCACTTGCCCACGTTTGGCCCATATCCTTCTAAACCTCTGGTAGACACAAACCTCTGACCCGCTGAGTTACCCCAGCTTTTTGTGTCTACGGTTTATACCAGCATCTGCAGTTCCTTCCTACACGTCCCTCTAAACCAAAGGTTCCCAACCTGGGGTAAATTTACCCTCAGGGGGTAAATTTCGCCTACCCAGGGGGTAAATTTGTTGATTCTGGATTTGTACATATTTTTTCTCATTGACTGACTGTGTTTGGTTCTGGTATACCGGTGTCTGTTCATCATTAGTTGTTCATAAATAAGTGAAATAACATTGTTATGTGCTCTTAAAGTTGCCAGGGGTAAACGGGATGAAAAAGGTTGGGAACCCCCGCTCTAAACCTTTCCTATACATGTAGCTGTCCAAGAGTCTTGTAAAATGTTGTTGTTGGTATGTCCCATTTACGTAATGCTCATAAAAATATTTGTTTCTCTCTTTTTCCTCTTTTTCTCTCTCTTTCTTTCCTAGGGTCTATTTCTTAACTCTTTTTCTTTTGTTTTTAATTTTGCTCTTATAGGGTCTTCGTCCTTTTTTGTTGTCACATTTCCTACACTTTCACTTTTTCCTTCACTTTCTTCTTTCTTTCAATCTTTTCCTTTTCTAGTGTAAAAAATAAATGGAGTACATTAATTGTAAGAAGATATAAATGACGAGTACTAATGTATGTGGTTGTAATGTAATGTACTTCTAATAAATAAAAATTAAAAAAAAAAAATACCTGCCTCAACTTGGGCGGCACGGTGGCACAGTGGTAAAGTTGTTCCCTTTCAACGCTTGCAGCGCCAGAGGCTTGGGTTCGATCCCAACTACGGGTGCTGTCTGTACGGACTTTTTACGTTCTCTCTGTTTTGGGTTTTCTCCAAGATCTTCAGTGTCCTCCCACACTCCAAAGACGTACAGGTATGTAGGTAAAGTGCTTGGTGTAAAGTGTAAAATTGTCCCTAGTGTGTGTGGGATAATGTTAATGTGTGGGGATCGCTGGTCAGTGCAGACTCGGCGGGCTGAAGGGCCTTTTCCTGTGCTGTATCTCTAAAACTAAAACCAAAACTCAAACTAAAACCTCCTCTCGTTCCATATACCACCACCCTTTGCATGTTGTATCAAAGTAAAAGCCCTGTCCCACTGTACGAGTTCATTCAAGTGCTCTCCCGAGTTTAAAAAAAAATCAAACTCGTGGTAAGCATGTAGAATGAACGCAGCGGGTACGTCGGAGATCGGGGACGTCTCTTCGCGGCTCGTAACGCTAATGGCAGGTACTCGGGAAACACGGTAAGCTCGGGAAGACTCGTGAAGATTTTTCAACATGTTGAAAAATGTCCACGAGAGCCCCGAGTACCTGCGAGCGGCAATTACCGTAAATCTCCGAGTTCGAATCAGGGCAAACTCGGGAGAACTCTTTGAATGAACTCATACAGTGGGACAGGGCTTTAAGTAGTTACTTAAGCTCACTAAGATGATTGTGCATTCTGGTCAATGGCATACGTCCCAATGTACACTCACTGTGGCATTCAGCACAATTTTAAAATAAAATACCGATCACATCTGCATGAGTTCCTGCTGTTGTTTGTGGAATCCACTAAAAATTGTGCATAGTCTTCTCCTATTTGCAATTTTAACTGTGTTTATTTATCAAGGTATTGAAACAAACTACGCAGAGTCCATTGCCTCTATCAATTGGAAAGAGTGGGATTAATAGCATGCCTTTTAGAATTTTAAATTCAAGCACAGATCAATGATGTGACTTTACTATGAAGATGCACCAGTTTGAAGCTATCCTCCAACAACCCTTACAGAGAGCTTATATCACTCATATATCAGTGTATGCCTGTGGCTGTTAGTCTGCCTTCCAAAACAACGCTCTTCACACGAACCAGGGTGGGCTTTGCAGAGCATCTTCAGACTGTGATTGATTAAAAGATACAACATGAAAACAGGCCCTCCGGCCCACTGAGTCCACACCGACCATCGATCACCTGTTCATACCAGTCCTGTGTTATCCCACTTTTCCCATCCACTCCCTACACACTAGGGGCAATTTACAGAGGCCAATTAGCTGACAAACCCGCACGTCTTTGGGATGTGGGAGGAAGCTGGAGCACCTATCGTTCTATCTAGTTTAGTTTGGTTTAGTTTAGTTTAGTTTGGTGATACAGTGTGGAATCAGGCCCTCCGGCCCACTGAGTCTGCGCCGACCAGCGATCACCCTGTACTACACATGAGGGACAATTTACAAGTTTTAACCATAGCCAATGAACCTGCAAACCTGTACGTCCTTGGAGTGTGGGAGGAAACAGGAGCACCTGGGGAAAACCCACATGATCCTGGGGAGAATGTACAAACTCCACACTGACAGCACCCGTAGTCAGGATCAAACCCGGGTCTCTGGTGCTGTAAGGCAGCAGATCTACCGTTGCGCCACCGTACTGCCCTGTCTGTGATGAATATGATGCAAGGAACATTTCACTTGCGCTGCCACTTTCTGGGAGCTATGGACTTGGACGCACGATCCATCCTGTCCCTCAATGCTTTTGTGAATCCTAGCTAAATTGGAGCAGCCATGGCATCAAAATTTAGTAAGGGCTTATGTACTACTAGGCCATTTTGGTCAAGTTAGTGTGCCTCTACAGAACTGAAACAAGCTGGTGAATGGTGCCAACAAGTCTTTGGCCCAGATCAGTGTTGCAGAGAAAGAATGGGACATCTGCAGAGTTCTTACAATGAAGTGTGGAATGCATGGAACTGATTGGATCAATCCAAACTAAGTGTACATAGTATAAATAATGTTGCAAGACAGTTACTCTGTTAATTGTTGATTGGTTGAAATGTTGAGCCTTGGAGGAACTGTTTGAATCCCAGGGCACGTTGCATTATTCATCTGTGTTGGCTTCCTTCTAGAAGCTTCTTTCGAATACAATGTATTTAAGATTATGTTATTGGGCTGGGGAACTGTCAATTATGCACTGTTATAATTGATATGTTTGATTGGATTATAAATAGACCAACCCCATGTGGTTCGGCCCCTCAAGGTTCAGGGACCTATAAAAGGCAGCCCCCACGAGGTCCTTTGTCGATTTTCTGGAAGAGCACTTGGGACTGCGTGGCCTTTTGGAGTGTCTCTGCTTGCACGAAGCTAGAGGGCTTGGCCAAGCAGATACAAGAATCGAACCCGTGGTGGTTAGGTATCATATAGCGGAATTTGTTGTTGTGTTATCCAAAATAAAGTTTAGTTGCTCAAGTGCTTGAATCAGTATTTTATTGACTGAACTAGACTGGGGGAAGCCTAGAAAGAGCTATATACATTTTAAGTCACCCAAAAATACCTTCGCACTGTGCAGGGGAAAAATTGAATTGGTACCACCCTAAATAAAGTCTTGATCCTGACAGCGTCTTTTGCTGCTTCAATTCAAAACTACACTTAGTTACAGGAAGATAAGGAACTGAGAAAAACTATGACTGAATATATCTCGTAGCTGGAGCAATTAAAAATGATATTCATCCCCCCTCCCCCTGCCCTGCACACATGAAGCACTCAGGAAGAAGTGCTGTGAGCATTTTGGATTATGTGCCAATGAGTATTTTATTTAACGCTCAGCCCTTTGATAATATTGCTTAATTAAAAACACTCCGCATTTGTCGAGACCAATGTGGCTTGAACTATTTCAGGATTAATAGTGAGCTGGAGGGATCATATCAGAATTTTGCACTGTGTGAGAAAGTTTAAAGATTTAAAAATTACAAAATGGATTCAGCTGTAGAATTTGAAGCAATAAAGTAATGCCTTCACCTTTCTCCTATTACATTAGCAAAGCAAGCAGAAATGCTTTCACCTTTCTCCTATTTCACTAGCAAGGCTAACAAAGATGTTTTTGCCATTTCTCCATAACACTAGTGAGATAACAGCACAACCTCATGAATGTTTTTCTTCATGATATAAACATCAGAAGAAGGTTCAGACAACGGTTCTTTCCCTCTGCTCTACTGATTGCAATGTACAAAAAATAGATCAACAAGGTAAAAAAACAAGAGTGCTTGAATCTGCAACAAAAAAAACGCTTCTTTAGCATAACCATATATGGGCTAACCTTTCCTCTCTCTGAAGAACCTGTCAATCTTAACAAGCAAGAGACTGTCCAATGCTCTGTAAGATAGAATATTGCTGAATTACTGATTATTGGGGTATAAATATATCTGATTGAACATTACCTCGGTGTGTGGGGATAGAGTGAACCTATAGTCTGTATGTTACATACTGTAAGAGTTTACTGCCACACCCACATGGCAAAATAAAGGTTTTACTATTTGATTATGAATGTTATTGCGTTTTTGTCCGTTTGAAGTGAAACAAACCTTAACATGTTTATGTGAAGGCGGGGAAGTCTAATGTCAAAAGAAGTACGATAACTTTTATGCAGGTAGATATGTGATGGTCCTTGCATCATGTTGGGCACAGACACTGGGCTAAATGGCCTGCTCCGGTGCTGTTCTGTTTCAATGTTCTATGTTCCAGGTTAACTACCTGAATTAATGTGCATTACAGTTTTGTTTATTTGGAAAAAAATGCACTTTCAGAAAGAATTCCCTAGATGGATATACTTCCCATTTAGAGTCATAGGGATACATGCACAGCATGGAAACAGGCCCTTCGGCCCAAATATTTTATGCTGACCAAATTGCCTTTAGTTTTAGTCTTAGTTTTAGAGAGACACACAGCGCGAAACGTCCCTTCGTCCCATCGAGTCCATGCTGACCAGCGAACACCTGTACACTAGTTTTATCCTACACACTAGGGACAATTTATTGAAGCTAATTAACCTACAAACCTGCCCCTTTGGAATGTGGTAGGATATCAGAGCATCTGAAGAAAACCCACAACTTCACAGGCAGAACGTACAACACCATACCTACAGCACCCGTAGTCAGGATCGAACCCGGGTTTCTGGCGTTGTGAGGCAGCAAGTCTACCACTGCGCCACTATGCCACCACTGAGGTAGTTTCACTTCCAGGTCCCTGGCCCATACCCCTCCAAACCTTACCTATCCATGCCCCTGTCCAATGTTGTAACGATCTGGTAAACCTATCTCATGTCTTCTTTTTGTGCACCTGATTTCCCTCTTAAGTGTACTGCAACACCCTCTATATTCCTCAAAGGGATCCACTTGATCACTGCCGCCTATCCCTAACATAGGCATCCTTCTTCTTGACCAGAGCTTCAGTATCTCTTCTCATCCAGAGCTCCCAGCATTGCCCTTCACTCTGACAGGAACACGCTGCTCCCAAACTCCTGCCACCTCATGTTTAAAAGCCTCCCACTTGCCAGATGTCTGATGAATTATGAATAATAACTTTGCCTATGAATTGCAAATGAACAATGGCAAAGTTAGAATATTGCAACAAATAGTCTACGGTTAGTCTTTAGCTATTGAAGTAATTTATTTAGACTCATGCTTGAGTTAAAATATTGTTAACTTTCATTTATCCTGTTGGATCTTTCAGATTTATTAAATCAGGACAAAATTAATCTGTTTTCATCGTTGTTTGCTGTTATGGTTATTGAGCTCAGTGCTGACCTTTCTTTGAGTTATAACCCCCCACCACCAACATCAAGAAGTGCTTGCAATAATTAGAAAGAGACGGGAGCCGGCCACACAGGGCCATCAATGGAAGAACAAACCCAACAGGTGACCCCCTGCTGTCTGCTTCAGCCTCTGCCTCATTACCGCACTTCAAAG
This sequence comes from Malacoraja senta, assembly GCA_038087875.1. Classification (NCBI taxonomy): domain Eukaryota; kingdom Metazoa; phylum Chordata; class Chondrichthyes; order Rajiformes; family Rajidae; genus Malacoraja; species Malacoraja senta. The sequence continues at coordinate 16,983,764 of CM075980.1, forward strand.
GCACAAAAACAAGGAGGACCAGCTCTCTCTCACACCCATCTCAGGTTTATGTTTCAGCGTTGAGATGTTAGAGGGCAGGAAGCAATGCACGTGTGAATCCTGGCCTAAGATCTGACATTAAAGATCATTCATAAAATATATCACATGAACCCATCGCGCATAACCTTAGCCACAGCCATGCCGACTGCCGACTTCGCAAGGGTATTGGTATTGATATTGGTTTGGTTTAGTTTAGCTTTGTTTATTGTTACATGTACCGAGGTACAGTGCAAAGCTTTTGATGCTATCCACAGTGGAAAGACTATACATGATTGTTATTGACATTGGTTTAGTCTGGTTTAACTAGGTTTATTGTTGCATGTGCCGAGGTGCAGTGAAACGTTTTGTTGCATGCTATCCATTCAGTGGAAAGATTATACATGATTAAAATCGAGCCATCCACAGTGTGCAGATGCATAATAAGGGGAATAACGTTTAGTGCAAGACAAAGTCCAGGAAAGTTGAATTAAAGATAGATCAAGGGTCTCCAATGAGGTAGGTGGTAGTTCAGGATTGCTCTCTAGTTGTTGATAGGATGATTCAGTTGCCTGATAACAGCTAGGAAGAAGTCTACCCTCATTATTACGGACCACTTTATAACGGATTTTAGTTATAGCAGACATCTTCTTCTTCTTTCGTGTGGCGTGCACAGCCTAAAGTTGTTGGACAACTTGTTCTATTTGATCTTCTGTTTGTGCACGTCGAGTTGATTGCATTAGTCGAAACAGGGCGGACCACGTGAAGGTTGCAATCTTCCACCCCATAGCAGACATGATCTGTTGTATCCAAGGTGTCCATTCGTATCAGGAACAAAGAGTTTGTTGCTTCACAGACTGACCGCTAGGTGGTTGGAACGAACATTGTCCCAGTCTGTGTTTACCTGTCCAGTTTATTGTGCATCTTGTTTATTGGTTGTTTTTCCAATGCAGTACATATTTATTCCCCTTACTCAGTTATAACGGACAATCGGCAATAGCGGACACCATCCCCCCCCCCCCCCCCCACCTTATGGTCTGTTATAATGAGTGTTATCTACATTGATACTGGTTTATTATTGCCCCATGTACTGAGCTAGAGTGAAAAGCTTTTGTTTGCATAATATCCAGCCAAATCAAATCATACCATAAAGGACACAAAGTGCTGGAGTAACTCAGCAGATCAGGCACATTTCTGGAAAACATGGATAGGTAACGTTTTGGTCGGGATCCTTCTCGACCCGAAACGCCAGTCTGAAGATGGTCCCACCCAAAGCTTCACCTATCCCGAGATGCTGCCTGACCGCTGAGCTACTCAACACTTTGTGTTCTTTTTGTTGACCAGCAGCTGCAGTACCCTCTTTCCACAAATCAAACTATACAATCAAGACATATACAAGTAAAACAAGTAGTGCAAAGAGAAAAATATCAGCGTGCAGATACAGTGTTACAGCATTGTAGCATCAGAGTTACAGAGAAAAGTCCAACATCCGTAATGAGGTAGGTTGGTAGATCGGGACTACGCCCTAACCTATGGGAGATCCATTCGGTAACCTGTTAACAGCAGGGAGAAGCTGTTCTCAATCTGGTGGTACGTGTCTTATGCCCAATGAGAGAGTGGTGAAGTGGGAATGACCGGGGTGAAAAAAGGTCCTTGATTATGTTGGCTGCTTTCGCAAGGCAATGGAAGTGTTAGATGGAGTTGATGGTGGGGAGTCTTGTCTGTGTGGCAGACTGGGCTAGACCCACAACTCCCCACAATTGCTTGTGGTCCTGGCAGAGCTGTACCCAAACCAAGCTGTGGTGCAACCCGACAGCACGCTTTTTAGTGGTGCATCTGTAGAGTTGGTAAGAGTTGCTGTTTCCGCGCTGTATTTCCTCTAAAGAAGTGTAGTATTATCTGATCTGCTTGGAGACCATGCAAAACAAAGCACTTCAGTGTACAATGAGAATAATAAAAGCTAAACCTAAAAGGAAACTAAAGGGTATCAGATAAGGAGGGGAGATTTCCCTGTTGTCTTTGTTGTAAAGGAGGTCACTGAACCCTATGGATGCGAGCCACTGAGCTGTTACAGTCACTGCATTAGGACACTTTTCTCAGTAACAGGAGTGGAATATTGACATCTGCTGCGCTGTGTGCTAAGCAGAACTGACTGTAATTACTGCAGAAAATATCAATAACAACCCACTGCTTTTATAGGATAAATATGAATCTTGGCTGCCATAATGACTGAAACTGAATTGTTAAGAGATCCGTGCTGCAAAACCACGACATGAAGAATACGAGGGGCAGATGGTGTTTCGTGGACTCTTCCAGCCAGCTCCTAGTGAGCATATGCAATGCCAGCAGTGGTTTCTTTGCCGGGTAGTTCTAGGGCAGATCTACATGTTACTTTAAAAAAATAACGTGAGAGTCTCAGCTTGGCTGTAAAGGGCCGCTGTCCTGGCGGAATTGCAGGGGTCGGCCTGCCGGGCGATGTGTTCGTGTCCTCCACTGCCGCTCTGTGCCGCTGCAGGACGCCTCCCATCCTGCTGCTGTCAACGGTTCATAAGTTATGGGTCGGAGTTGCAGGGGTCGGTCCTGGCCTGGCAATGTCATCGATGTCCATCGTGCACTCTGGGATTTTTGTTTAGTTTAGTTTAGTTTAGAGATACAGGCGCGGAAACAGGCCCTTTGGCCCACCGAGTCTACACAACGATTCCCTCACATCATCACATACCAGGGACAATTTACACTTACACCAAGCCAATTAACCTACAAACCAGTACGTCTTTGAAATGTGGGAAGAAACCGAAGTTCCCGGAGAAAACCCACGCAGATCACGGGGAGAACGTACAAACTCCGTACAGGCAGCATAGTCAGGATTGAACCCGGGTCTCTGATGCTGCAAGCGCTGTAAGGCAGCAACTCTCCGCTGCGCTACCGTGTTGCCTAATATCTCATCCAGACCCTGAACCGTGGAGCATAGGAGCAGAATTAGGCCATTCAGCCCTATACAAGTCTACTCCGCCATTCAATCCTGGCTGATCTATCTTTCATTCTAAAACCCATTTGTTTCCTTCTCCCCATAACTCCTGACACCTTCCCGTCCTTCTCCTTCCCAGCTTTAAAGGACTTGGGATGCACTATCAGAGCAACTATGGCCAGTAAATGCTGTGCATTTTACCATTTGGTATATACTGCAGCCCAAATATGCTGGCAATGGAGGAAATGAATGTCCAGGGCAAGGGACAAAACTCCAATCAAGGGGATTGTCGTCCTAGTTGGAGTGCAATATCTCATCCAGGCAAGTGGAGTTTGTTCCGTCATGCTTCCAGCTTCAGCTTGGTGGATGATAGAAAGACTTTGGGATGTCACTGTTGTTCTAACTGATGGTGACCCCCTCTAGATCAGGGGTCAGCAACCTACATCCCACGGGCCGGATCTGGCCCGTAAGCCGAAATCATCCGGCCCGCAGGCGTATTTTATTTTCTGAGGACTTCCATCATCTAGAATGATTAGCCGCGGCGGAAAGTGACTCAAACCCCTCCCTTCCGCTCAACGGCCTATCACAGTGCGGTTTATAGCCGAGATATGGGGCAGTGAACGAAGCTCTAGGAAGGGCATGAAAAGACATAAGTAATTATTACCTCCATTTATTAACTATGGAGTCCTGGCCCCTATACAGAACAAGGTTGCCGACCCCTGCTCTAGATGTTCAGGCAGTCGATGGTAATGTCGAGAGTCAAGAGTGTTTCATTGTCATAGGTACCAAAGGCCCCCATGGCAGAAGCGACCACGTCGCGGGGCTGGAAACTGGAAGTATCCTGAGCTAATTCTGCTACCACCATCACCCATTGCGACAAGTGATGGCTTCCACTGATTGTCGCCGGAAGCTTGCGTCCTTTTCAGGACGGACGATGACAGCGAGGCCAACATTTGTAACAAGATGGACACGGAAAGAAGAAGATAGGTAGCAAAACGGAACAATGACATTCTTACTTGCAGCAGCAGCAGCACAACAGGTCTGTAAACACAGGACTCAATAGATAATATAATCAACAAATATTTAAAAAAAGGAAGTTCAATAAATAAAAATCCCAATATAGTGCAAAAAAGCAAAACATGCCCAAAGTCCCTAGTGCAACCCAGGGGAGGCACGATGTTGCAGCGGTAGAGATGCTGCCTTACAGCGCCGGAGACCTGGGTTCAATCCTGACTATGGGTGCTGTCTGTACAGATTTTGTACCTTCTCCCACTGACCTGCGTGGGTTTTCTCCGGGTGCTCCAGTTTCTTCCAACACTCCAAAGACGTACAGGTTTGTAGGTTAATTGGCTAAAGTGCACTTGTAAATTGTCCCTATTGTGTAGGATAGAGCTAGTGTACCGGGATAACTGGTCATTGTGGACTCAGTGGGCTGAAGGGCCTCTTTCAGCGCTGTATAAGCTAAACCACAGTTCCTAGCTCAGAGTTGAGTTGGACTTCGTAGTGTTGAAGAGTCTGATGATTGTTGGGGAGAAGCTGCTCCTGAACCTGGATGTTACAGTTTTCAGACTCCTGTACCTATTGTCCCAATAGCAGGAGTGAAGGGAGAGTGTGATCAGGGTGGTGTGGGACTTTAATAATGCTGGCTGCCTTTTTTGAGATAGTACCTCCTATAGATACCTTCTAACATATAGTAGCCACTGACATTGAATGTCAGGGGAAGGTAGTTAGATTCTCTCTGGTTGAGAATGGTTATTATGCCTCCAAAGTGCATGTCAATGTTGATGCTTTCAGGTATATTCTGTAGGATTGTGAGTAGAATTGAACAATGTGACTCATCGCCACCACTGACCACAGCATGAAAGGGAAGGTCATCGAAGAAGCAGCAGGACATGGAGAGATATTACCCAAGGAACTCCTGCAGTGATGTCCTAAGGGTGGGATTAGATCTTTGACAACCACAACCTTCTTCTTTAGTTCAGGTATGACTCCAACATTCATGTATTGTCCCTTTGATGTCCATTGACTTCAACTTACTCAAGTTCCCATGATACAGCTCTCAGTGAAATGGTACCTTGATGTCAAGAGCAGACATACTCACCTGACCTCATGAATCCAACACTTAGATCCACGAGGCAGATGGTGGCGCAGTTAGTGGAGCCGCTGTCTCACAGCTCCGGCGACTCAGGTCAATCCTAATGTACGGCACTCTCTGTGTGAAGTTTACACGTTCTCCCCGTGACGGCGTGGGTTTCCTCCGCGCGCTCCGGTTTCTCCACATCCCAAAGACGTTTGTAGGTAAAGTGGTCGCTATAAGTGTTCCTCTGGTGGGTCAGTGATTGGTAGAATCATGGGGTCATTTGATGGGAATGTAAGGAAAATTAGTAGGGAATGGAATTACTCTGTGAGCTGTCATGGGCTGAAATGGGCTCCCATTCATATGGTAACGCGTTACGCGGTAACAGGTTTCAGACACGGCTGTGGTGAGATTGAAATGTGCTGGTGAATCCATCAGTTGACAGAGGATGGTAAATAGCAGGACACAAATTGCTGGAGTAACTCATAAGTGATAGGAGTAGAATTAGGCCATTCGGCCCATCAAGTCTACTCTGCTATTCAATCATGGCTGATCTATCTCTCCCTCCTATCCCCATTCTCCTGCTTTCTCCCCATAACCACTGACACTAATCAAGAATCTATCTCTGCCTTAAAAAATATCCACTACATTGGCCTCCACAGCCTTCTGTGGCAGGTCAGAGAGCATCCCGGGAGAACATGGATAGGTGATGTCTTGTCAGTTGGGTCCTTTCTTCTGACTGAAGAGCCTGCAGTCTGAAGAAGGATCCAGACCTAAAATCCATTCATGTTCTCCAGAGGTGCTGCCTGACCCGCTGAGTTACTGCAGCATTTTGGTCCTTCTTTGTAAACCAGCATCTGCAGTTCATTGTTTCCACACGATGGTAAATGGTAATCAGGAAGATGTTTCTTTGAACATGTTTGGCCAGCCACCAGAAGATATTACTTCTCATTTATTGTTAGCAGACAAGGAAGATTTTGCCCTTATTTTATTGTCCACGAAATTAATTGGTGATCGTCAAAAATAAAAGACAATATGTTTTAGCCAGTAATGATTTCTAACTAACCGGTCTAGAAATGTTTCCAGCAATGCCATGGATGGTGATCATTCCAACTGGGTGGCCCAGTCTTAACCTGTGGTGCCTATAATACCATTACACTCTACACTGTCAGACAACATTTGCTTGCAACCCATTTCGATATCTGACTGGGATTGCAATGGGACACCATGTTAAAATGGATGTTCATAGACACAGGGAACGGCAGATGCTGGATACTTGAGCAAAACACAAAGTGCTGGAGGAACTGAGCGGGTCAGGCAGCATCTGTGGTGAGCATAGACAGATGACGTTTTGGGTCGGGACCCTTCTTCAGACCGATTCATGACTGTGATGTTTGTACATGGAAGCAGTGTGATATATCCATTACACTGTGGAGTTGAAGGTAGTCTTGGATGGAACCATCACCAAATACTTTACAGGATGTTTCCTGGAATATATGAGTTGTAAATGCTGACCAGACTCACCACCATTCACTCCATCTACACTGCTAGGAAAAGCCGTTGACGCAATCAAAACCATGTCCCCATCCCGGGTCATTCCTCGTCTCCTTCCTCCCGTCCAGCAGAAGGTACAGTGCGCACCACCAGACTCAGGAACAGCTTCTTCCCCTCTGTTATCAGGCTTCTGAATGGTCTTTCCAGAAGCTAGGATACTGTCCAATTCACCTTCACCCCATTGTGGACATTGGACTTTGTCTATGGAACTGATGCGCTACAGTGCTGAGAATTATATTCTGCATTCTGTATCTTCCCCTTTACACTATCTATTGTACTTGAGTTTGAACTGATTATACCTATGTATAGGATATCTGATCTGTTTTGAATAGCGTGCAAAACACACTTTTCACTGTACCTTGGTACACGTGATAATAATAAACCGAACCGAAACCTAAAAGTTTTCAGTATGGAATGTTAATCAAGCCACATCAAATAACATCTTTCATGGAGAAAATAAAAGGACTACAGATGCTGGCTTATACAAAGATAGACACTAAATGCTGGAGTAACAGCGGGTCGGGCAGCATCTCTGGTGAAAAAGGATGGGTGATGTTTCGGACCCTCATGCTTGTTTGTTGCTTTGACATTAAAGCCGACTCCTTACAACCACTGAATCATTATATTATTATTACTTTTGTCATCTATGAGTAGAACTGCATTGCTGTCTTGGGAGATATTTATTGGATCAGGTCGGAAGCTAAAAAAAACATTCAATTTTTGTCCAGCTTGTCCTCATTCAGGAAATAGCAAACACAAAATCCCCTCAATGACTGGGAGCTGATATGTATTGCAATGCCCCACATCTAAGGTTCTTAATGAGCAACTTAATCCAGTTAGTTTTTTGTTTACAAGCAATCTCATCAATAAAGACAGGTCAATTGCCCTTAACTAATTGGAAACTGTACACAGTTTGTACATTACTAAAACTGAGATCAGAATAATGAGCACTATTTTATAGAACAGAGATAGAGCATTATTTTAAATTCACAATACTAAGTCCTGTTATTATTTCATATGAGAAAACATCATACAAAAATAACATAATTTCTCACAACAGATCACCCCATTTTACATAGATTAGGTTTTAAAACATACTGAAGAATTCTGTATCTACCACCATCAACAAGCAGCCTGGTTTCTCAGTGTTGGGGGGATTGTTGGCCGCTAGTCTTTTGGTCCTTTGCTGCAAGCAAGACTTTTCATTGCACCTGTAACTCACTGCAGTCATGCATTTGACAATGAACTTGAACTCTGTATCTGTAACCATGTTCAGTGGTTTGTCTGGATATCACAACACTAGTGGGAGAGGGTTTTGGCCCGAAACATTGCCTATTTCTTTCACTCCATAGATGCTGCTGCACCTGCTGAGTTTCTCCAGCATTTTTGTGTACCTTCGATTTTCCAGCATCTGCAGTTCCTTCTTTAACACTAGTGGAGAGTCTAGGACCAGAGGGACCATAAAAGGAAGTGCCTTTAGAATGGAGATGAGGAGGAATTTGTTTAGCCAGAGGGTGGTGAATCTGTGGAATTAATTGTCGCAGAATGGCTGTGGAGGCCAAAACATTGGGTATTTTTAAAGCGGAGATTGACAGGTTCTTGATTAGTAAGGGCATCAAAGGTCATAGGGAGAAGGCAGGCGAATGGCGTTGAGGGGAAATAGATCAGCCATGATCGAATGGTGGAGCAGATGGACCGAATGGCCTAATTATGGTCCAAATCTTGTGACCTTATGATCTCATGAATGAAAAAACATCTCTAGCTTAATACTCCTTAATAATGGTTCTCCCAATTTAAGCATCAGCGATCTAAAATATACTTAGATATGAGCCTACTGAGATTAAACCTATTTTGGTCACACTCTGCCAAATTAATAAATATGAGACAGTTCCACGAGGAGTTATAGCTGTTCAACTGCAACATGTTCAGTAAACCTTGGTTGCTGAATAACAAATAATTCAGTGCAATTGCACAAGGGCTTATCTGACTGAACAAGCAAGGCTTTCTCTCACGCAGAATATCCCATGGTTCATGAATTTCTCTTACATCCATATTCTTTCCTGTTCTTCCTGTTCTTGGAAACAGAGATGCAATGAAAGCGAAACCCCGGCATGGAATGTGGGAGCGAAAGAGGAGTGGGCTGTTATCCAGGAACACAAGACAGGAAGCTGGTGACTGTCACAGGGAAGTGACTGAACTGGTCGTAAATGTAAAGGTGAGTTCCACATAACAGCATCTATATAACATATCTATTGCATCCGCTGCTCTAGATGTCAGCTGCTCTACATCGGTGAGACCAAGCGTAGGCTTGGCAATCGCTTTGCCGAACACCTCCGCTCGGTCCGCATTAACCAACCTGATCTCCCGGTGGCTCAGCACATCCCCCTCCCATTCCGAATCCGACCTTTCTGTCCTGGTCCTACTCCATGGCCAGAGTGAGGACCACCGTAAATTGGAGGAGCAGCACCTCATATTCACTTGGGCAGTTTGCACCCCAGCGGTATGAACATTGACTTCTCTAATTTCAGGTAGTCCTTACTTTCTCCTCCCCCTCTTAGCTCTCCCTCAGCCCACTGGCTCCACCTCTTCCTTTCTTTCCCCCCCCTCCCCCACCCTCACATCAGTCTGAAGAAGGGTTTCAACCTGAAACGTTGCCTATTTTCTTTGCTCCATAGATGCTGCCTCACCCGCTGAGTTTCTCCAGCATTTTTGTCTACCTTCCACATAACAGCAACTGTTTTAATGATTTAAAAAGCTCTTTAGTTTAGCTTCGAGATACAGTATGGAAACAGTCCCTTCTGGTCCACGCCGACCAGTGATCACCCCATACATTAGAACTTTCCTACACACTAAGGACAATTTACAATTTGTATCGAAGCCGATTAACCTACAGACCTTTGGAGTTTGGGAGGAAGCCGGAGCACCCGGAGAAAACCCACGTGGTCACAGGGTGAACATATAAACTCAGTAGTGACAGCACCAGTAGTTAGGATCGAACCCGGTTCTCTAGCGCTGAAAGGCAGCAACTCTAGCACTGCACCACTGCTTCACCCCTTTGGTAAAAGGATGAAGATACAAAACAAGTTCTCTTCAATCGCCTCAGTCTCGTTCTTGATGCAATGAAAGCTTGGTGAGAATGGTAGTGTGAGTTAGTTCGGATCTGTATCTTCTGAGCCAAAATGACTGGAAGGTCAGGTTTAAGTTGTGCCATCTTCTCCAGTAACTCCTCTGACAATAATATTGTATATAACATCATGTATCACAGTAGTAATAATAAATATTGCAGGACCACTCAGCTCGAAGCAACCTGTCTATCCAAAGACATCTCCATCTGTGTTCTCCAAACCCTTGCCATCCAAACAACGATGCTGGGCTTTACTTTGTGCCATGGTGATTTATCACTTAACAGCAGCATTGAGGCATCTATTGTTCACAACTTTTAATCAGTGCTCCTGGCAAAATGTGAAAACAATTTCAGCATGTTTTACAACACAGCCTGAACATGATGTCAACGGGATTAAAGAATGCACTACAATCTCAAAACTCCTTGTGTCAGAGTGATAATAAAGGCTCTTGTGAAGGATGTGTGCCCTACTTCCATCAGCCATTCCAACCATGCCTGGACTGACAACTGCTTTAGTATGGAGAAGCTTAGAGTCAAGATTCAAGAGATTTTAAATGCCATAAGCACCAACAACGGAACAATGAGATTCATACTAGCAGCAGCACAATAGGCCCATGAACACAATACAGGTAGATAATATATAATAAACAGAAATTCAATAAATTAATAACCTCTATACTAATGCAAAAAAACAAACCCAAGTCCTTAGTGCAACGAAAGAAATTCAACAGTTCACAGTTGAGGTTAGTGTTGTGTAGTGTTCAAGATTCAATGATACTTTATTGTCACATGTACCTAGGTACAGTGAAGTTATTCGTTTTTACATATCATCCAGTAAAATCATACAGCAGACTTCACCCAGGCAGCGCACAAGAGTTGCCACGTTTATGGCACAGACAAAGTTACAAAAGTTCATCGAACAGTCTTACCTTCTCGCAGCGGCGAACCAGGTCTGCCGCCGCACGTGGCAGCAGGCACCCCCCCCCCCCCATCACACGCAGGGTCCCCCTACATACCCAGCGGCTAACGGTTCTTGGTAGAAGTTGTTCTTGAACCTGGTGGTCACTGTTTTCAGACTTCTGTACCTTCTTCCTGAAGGTAGAAGTGAAATGGGATTGTGGCCAGGGTGGTGTGGGTCTTTGATGATATTGGCTGCCTTTTTGAGGCAGCGCCTCCTGTAGATCCCTTTGATGGTGGGGAGGCCAGTACCTGTGATGGAGCAGGCAGTGTTCACCACTCCCTGCAATCTCCTTCGTTCCTGGGCATTTGAGTTACTGAACCAAGCTGTAATGTCGCCAGTAAATATGCGCTCTACTGTACGTTAGAGGTTCAAGAGAGTATTCACCGACATACTCCACAATCTTCTAATGAAGTAGAGGCGTTGATGAGCTTTCTTTATGATTGTATCAATGTGCTGGGTCTAGGACTGACCTCTACATCGACCATCGATCACCTGTTCACACTAGTTCCATGCTATCCCACTTTCTCATCTACTCCCTACACACGAGGAGCAATTTCCAAACACACATGCCTTTGGGATGTGGGAGGGAAGCGGCGCACCCGGGGGAAACCCACGCGGTCACGGAGAACATGCAAACTCCACAGAGGCAGTAAGCGAGGTCAGAAATGAACCCGGGTCTCGGTCGCTGTGAGGCAGTGGCTCTACCAGCTGCGCCACTGTGCGCCGTCATCTGTGTGTGACTGCGTTTACGGGCCTGTAAAGCTGCAACACGTAAGAATTTAATTGCTTCATTGTCAGTAAGTATGACAATTAAACACTCTTGACTCTTGTCTTTTAAAATAAATTATCTGGATATTTATTTATTTATTTGGTTTTGTAATTGTGACAAAAGGCGGTGTGTGAAATACAGTAACTATCCTCTGAAAATACCTCTTTGGCTGTGAAGGACTTTCTTAAGGTCACGAAATTATGAAAAAATAAAATATTTTAATGACCGCAATGCTCCAAGGAGAAACTGTTATGTTATAACATAAGGCAATGTAAAACATAAGGCAAATAGTCTTGAAATCCTATGGTGTTGCATTATTGCTGAGATTTAACTTACAGTAAGCTATCAGATCATTTTCTCAGATATTAATATCTTACCATCTTCATTTGCACTTCAAGCATGTACAGTACATCCAGAATACCTCTGATCAAGGGACATCTTTTTCACTGCAATAAATTTTTGATCAAAAGAATGCTCCTGTATTTATGAACTGAGTCCAGTTGTCCACACTGCAATGGGAAAGGCACAGTAATGATTTCAAGTTGATTTTTTTTTTACATGCACACGGGCGCAAAGGTAAAAAAAAAATTGGCTTTTATCTTGCGGCTTAGAATGATTTTCATTGATTGTTATTTTGTAAATGAGCTGTTTGCATAAAATTAGCATATTTCACAAGGATTAACTAACGTAAGGAGTTATAGCAGGGATATTAGACCAGTCAGCATTCTCCTGCCTTTCACTCAGATCAGAGTTGATTTGTTCAAGGTCTCTGTTAAAGTAAGCATGCAGGTACAGCAGGCAGTGAAGAAAGCCTGGACAGGCTAGATGTAGGAAAAAAATTCCCGATGTTGGAGGAGTTCAGAATCAGGGGTCACAGTTTAAGAATAAAGGCTAGGCCATTTAGGACTGAGATGAGGAAAAAAAAGTGTCACCCAGTGTTGTGAAGTGTCACCCAGTGTCCACAAATTTACCACCCTCTGACTAAATACATTTCTCCTCATTTCCTTCCTAAAATAATGTCCTTTAATTCTGAGGTTATGACCTCTAGTCCTAGACTCTCACACTAGTGGAAACATTCTCTCCACTCTCTTATTGCGTTCAAGAGTCTGATAGTTCAGAATGTAACAAAATTCTCCATATAAATGCGTCCGGTTTGCATTTGATGAGCCATGCTGTATTTCCTTATGACTATGAATTAATATAGCTTTGACATCTTTGCATTTTGGATTATGCCACTTAAATGCTTCTGAAAAGTACTTTGACAGGCACTGCAATAAGCTTTGGCATTTCTTTGTACAGAGCACAACTATATAAAAACTATATTAAAAAAAGTCTGAAGAAGGATCTCGACCCAAAACATCACCCATTCCTTCTCTCCAGAGATGCTGCCTGTTTCGCTGAGTTACTCCAGTTTTTGTGTCCATCTTCTATATAAAAAAGGGAGTTTGAAAAAGGGTCTCGACCTGAAATGACACCCGTTCCTACTTTCCAGAGATGCTGCCCGTCCCGGTGAGTTACTCCAGCATTTTGAGAATACCTTCGGTGTAAACCAGCATCTGCAGTTCCTTCCTATAAAGAATAAAGGGCTCTCATGGTTCGAGAAATCGCTACATAGTGCATCAGTTGCCAATACTGCTTTGAACATTCACTGAATGATGCTGGTATGAAACAGTGTGTTCCTCCACTACCACTGTAAGCTACACATGCTAATAATAAATGTGGTAGTAACACGCTATTTGATTAATGTTGCACCTTCATTTAAACTGCAAATAACCACGTTGCTTGTCACCTATTTCAATATTTATACTGGTCACATAAATAATTTTTACACGTAACCAGATTAGTAATAAAAATATTTATACAGACAAAGACATGTAATATTAACGTGCAAAAAAAGGTTACATCCAAATGCAATGCTTTCTTTTATTGGCTTTCAATATATCAAACCTTTCAAATTTGCAAAATACCAATGTCTGCTCATTCTAGTGGCCGCCACCAACTTTTATTTCAATGTGGACCCCACTATCAAAGTCATTTTATAACAAAAGAGCCAACTCCCACTTTATGGCAGTTGGGGTAATGGAAATTCACCCTTACAGAAATCTCAAAACATGACCAAATATTTAAGACATGGAATACAATTCTCACTCAAGGAATTTGTGAGAAAAAGTTAATAAGTCGACACAATATTTGTTTTGTGTAGGAAGGAACTGCAGATGCTGGATTACACTGATAAGGTTAAAGATCTTTTAAGAGGGAGAGAAGGTTAAAGATCTTTTAAGAGGGAGAGAAGGGGTCAGATTCGGGGTTTTTTATCCCGCTAAAATGCGTATTTCTTTTAATGGTCTTGAAAAGTCATTTGTTAAGCCTGAAGACGCTTTCAAATATGCCCAAACGATTGTTGAAAGACAGAAATAAAAGGGAGCTTTGGCAGATCCGAATAATTCTCAGCTATGTTTTGTCTGGGGATAGTTACACTGTTATCTCCGGAATGTTGAAGCAAGGACATTTTCTGTTCAAAACGTGTAAACAACTTTATAACGGGATATGAATTAGAAAATAATTGCTTATTGATTAAAATGTTATAACCAATTGTAAGAACTTATCCTATTAACAACTTTAAAAGTTATGCAGGTTAGATTAGAATACTAACAAAAAAAAACAAAAAAATAATGAACTAACATACTAATATGAATTTTTAATAAATTGTAACCTTGTCTATAAGCGGGAGGAGGGGATGAGAAACGAGCTCCTGGCTTATGTCCAGGAGCACGTCTCGTTAACCCCTTCAACCAACAGCTGATTCTTATTGAAATCAAAAATATTGGTTTAATAATTAAACTCTGATATATATATATGTTATAAGGAAATATCAGGGTAAAATTGTATTATATATATGAATGTGAGGCCTCGTTTTAATATTTTAATATGTTATGATTAACTAAGAGAGCGGAGCGAGTTGAGCAACAACGCAATGGAAGTCAAAATAAGGTTTTTTCCCACCTACAGGTGGGTCACTTGCTACAGTGCCGACTATAGACACTGTAGCCTCACTTTTTTAGTTTTTTTTTTATTACATAAAATCACTTGTTTGTGTTTTGTGTTTAGTGATAAGAATAATATGGACATACCAACAAAAGTTAATAATTCAAAAACTCCCCCAATACCTAAAGACCTGGGATATGGACGCACCACAAGATTCAAAGGTACTATAATTATTCAAAATGCATGACACCACACAAAAGAACCTAGGAGGAGTCTCATTTTGTAGTTGGAATATAAGAGGTATTAATGAACCTATCAAAAGGGGTAAGATATTAGCTCAGCTAAAAATGTATAATTCTGACATTACCTTCCTACAAGAAACACACCTAAAACCTCAGGACCAAGTTAGGCTGAGGGCGAAATGGATAGGTCAAACATACCACTCTTCATTCACTTCAAAATCTAGAGGCACGTCAATTATCATAAGAAAAGGTATACCATTTAAAGCAAAGAATATTATAACAGATATAGAAGGGAGATACCTAATAGTTAATGGAGAAATCCATGACACTCCACTTACTTTGGTAAATATATATGCCCCTAACTTTGATAACCCCCACTTTTTCAATAAAATCTTCAATATAATTGCAGAGTCAAACTATCAAAATGTTATAATAGGCGGAGACTTTAACTGTGTTTTAGACCCGTACTTAGATAAATCAAGTCAAAAACAGAGAGGGAATATGAAATCGAAAACTGGGGAACTCCTCAATACCTACATAAACAACACTAATATAGCAGATGTTTGGAGAATTGTGAATCCAACTGGCAGGGAATATTCGTTTTACTCAATGGTACATAAGACATACTCACGTATAGACTACTTTCTGCTGGATACAAAATTAATCCCCCAAACATCTAATGCAATATATCATACAAATTCAATTTCAGACCATTCTCCACTAACTTTCTTTTTAAAACTGGAAGGATTGTCTAAGAATAATTCATTCTGGAGATTTAACTCTCAAATTTTAAAAGATCCACAAGCGAGTATATATTTAAAAGAACAAATGGAGGTCTTTTTTCAAACAAATGATACTTCAGATATATCGCCTACTTTACTTTGGGAATCTTTTAAAGCATACATTAGGGGTATTATAATTTCATATCAAGCTTTTCAAAATAAAAAGAATAAGAATGAACAAAGACAGTTAGAAGAACTTATTAGACAAATGGATATAGATAATGCTAAAGATCCATCAATAGATAAACATAATAAAATAATAATTTTAAAATTTAAATTAAATAAATTATTATCTGCCAAACTTATAAGACTTTTTCAAATTACAAAACAAGAGCACTTTGAATTTGGGGATAAACCGCATAAACTTTTGGCTCGCCAGCTAAAAAAACGAGAAAAGGAACATACTATACCAAAGATCAAATCAGATAAAGGGGAATTATTAACAACACCGAAGGATATTAATAAAAGATTTGCGCAATTTTACGAGAATTTGTATACATCTAAAACGATAATTGATTCCAATAATATCACAAAGTTCTTGGATACCTGTAATCTTCCAAAGTTAGAGCTGAAGGAACAAGAGGAACTGGGTGCACAAATCTCAATTAAGGAATTAGAAGATACAATAAACTCACTAAAAAATGGAAAAACACCAGGCCCTGATGGATTTACTAATGAATTTTATAAAAACTTTTATGATAAAATAATACCAAGATTACAAAAAATGTACCAATACGCTTTTAAAAAACGAATACTACCTGATACATTAGCGGAATCAACGATTACATTAATACCTAAGAAAAATAAGGATTTAGAAGAACCTGGCTCATATAGAGCTATAGCATTGTTAAACACAGATCAAAAAATATTAGCGAAAACATTAGCCAGAAGATTAAGTAAATACATTAGTAAATTAATAAACCCAGATCAGACAGGGTTTATCCCTAAGAGATACTCTTCTAATAATATGAGACGTCTACTCAACATAATGCACTCACACAAATCTGAAGATCAAGAATTATCAATTATTTCGCTGGATGCTGAAAAAGCATTTGATCAAGTAGAATGGAATTATATGGATAAAGTATTACAAAAATTTCAACTGGGAGAGAATTTTATTTTATGGATTAAGTTACTATATAACAAACCTACAGCTAGAATACTTACTAATAACATATTATCCTCGAAATTTCAACTATCAAGGGGAAATAGACAAGGATGCTCATTATCACCACAGCTGTTTGCTCTCATTATTGAACCGCTAGCAGAAAAAATTAGAATACACCCTGATATTCATGGATATAATACTAAAGACTCATATAATAAAATATCTTTATACGCGGATGATATATTATTGTATATTACAAAACCTCAAATCACTATACCAAATATATTAAATTTAATTGAAGACTTCGGATCTTTTTCTGGATATAGAATAAATTGGAATAAAAGTGAAATTATGTCAATAAAACCGAAAGATTCAACACATCTTTTAAAATTCCCTTTTAAAATAGCTACAGAAAAATTTAAATATTTGGGAATCGAAATTACCAGAGCATACCAAGGTATGCTCAGGGCAAATTTTGACCCCCTACTTAATAAACTGAATACATTAATTAAATTCTGGAAAACGCTTCCGATGTCTTTAATAGGCCGAATAAACGCAATAAAAATGATCTTTTTACCACAAATTTTATACCTATTTCAATCAATTCCTATATACTTACCTAAGAAGTTTTTTAAAAAACTCGACTCAGATATCACTAATTTTATATGGGACTATAAATCACATAGAATACAAAAAACCCATCTGAATAAATCTAAAGTATTGGGGGGTCTAGCACTACCCAATTTTATGTATTATTATTGGTCAGTAAATATTAAAAACATGACTCAACTGATGGATAACTCCGCCCAGCAAGTAGACTGGATTGTAATGGAGAAAGAGGATTGCTCCTCTAGAAACATTGGAGCGATCCTCCTCTCTCCAATGAAATTGAATAACATAAACTATAATAAGAACCCAATTATTCATAGTACAATCCGTATTTGGAAACAAATAAAACAAAATTTAAAATTAAGAAACTTATCACTTTTATTACCTATAGTCAATAACCCTTCGTTTAGTCCTTCTATTATAGATAAAGCTTATACACAATGGGATAGACTAGGAATTAAAACGCTTGGTGACTTGTATGAAACTGGAAAATTACTTTCATTTCAACAATTACAAATAAAATATAAACTCGGAAATAATCAATATTTTAAATACTTTCAAATATGCGACTATTTGAAAAAATATATAAAAGATCATCATAATAACCCAGCAGATGTACTGGACGAGGCAATGCAGATAAAAGCGGAATCAGCAAACTTAATATCATATTTGTACAATATTATCTTAAATGTACAAATACCATCTACGGAGGGTATCAGAAGAGACTGGGAACAAGAGTTAGCTATTAAAATTTCAAAGGAAAGTTGGAATGAATACTTATTAAAAGTACATAAATGCTCGATTAATGTAAGACACACTTTAATACAATTTAAAATTTTACATAGATTATATTATTCGAAAACTAAAATTCATAAAATTTTCCCAAACGTATCATCTATTTGTGATAAATGTCAATCCCAAGAAGCAACTATAGCGCACTCATTTGTCTTCTGTACAAAAATTCAAAAATTTTGGAATGAAATTTTTGAAATCTTTACAAAGTTATTTAAAACAAGACTGATACCCAAAGCAGAATGGATTATCTTCGGAATAACGGAAGATGATCCAGAACTAAATGTGTTTCAAAAGAAATTAATGGATTATGGGTTAATAACTGGAAAAAAGCTAATTCTAAAATTTTGGAAGAAGGCTCCAATACCAACTATAAATATGTGGATTTCAAATATGTTTGAAACACTACACCTTGAAGAGATAAGACTCCTCCTAGCAGGTAAACCAGATCACTTCCACCTGACGTGGTCTGCATTTATAGAATTATTACAAACATAGGGTGCAAAAGTACTTTAAAAAAATAAAAAATTGAGGTCGGGTAAGGGGGGATGATAGTTGAAGAGTTGGTATGTCCTATTTACGTGATGCTCAAAAAAAAAACATTTGTTTTTCTTTTTTTCTCTCTCTCTTTTCTTTTCTTAGGGCCTATTTCTTAACTCTTTTTCTTTTTGTTTTTAATTTCGCTCTCATAGGGTCTTCGTCCTTTTTTGTTGTTACATTTTCTACACTTTTCTACACTTGCACTTTTTCCTTCACTTTCTTCTCTCTTTCAATCTTTTCTTTCTTTAGTGTAAAAAAATAAATAAAGGGAGTACATTAATTGTAAGAAGATATAAATGACGAGTATTAATGTATGTGGCTGTGATGTAATGTACTTCTAATAAATAAAAATTAAAAAAAAAAAAAAATAAAATAAAAAAATAAAAATAAAAAAAAAAAAACACTGAAGATAGACACAAATTGCTGGAGTAACTCAGCAGGACAGGCAGCATCTCTGGAGAAAAGGAATGGGTGACGTTTCAGATCGAGACCCTTCTTCAATGTTCACCCCTCCTGCCCCTCAATGTCCAGCAGCAGAAGGACCCTAGACTGTGGTCATTCTGCACAGAGCCTTGGCGTTGGCTGCACCAACCAAGCTTCAGGGCGTCCCACAGCACACACTCCTGATTAAAGGTGTTTAGCAAACAAACGACAGATTGAGATCTTTTGGTTTTGACATAGGGAGCTGCTTTGATTCCGAATTACCTGTCAAAAGCACAGTGCAAAACCATGTAGATCATGACAATTGAGAACTAGTCATAGAGTCATAGAATCATGCAACATGGAAACAGGTTCTGCGATCCATGCTGACCTAGATGCCCCATCTAAGCTCGTCCCATTTGCCCATGTTTGGCCCATATCAAACTAAACCTTTCCTATCCAGGTATCCGTTCAAGTATCTTTTAATTGTTGTTATAGAATCTGCCTCAATTACCTCCTCTGGCAGCTCATTCCATGTATTTACCACCCTTTCAATGAAAAACATTGCCCCTCAGGTTCCCATTAAATCGTTCTCCTCTCACCATAAACCTATGTCCTCTGGTTCTTGATTCTCCTATCTATTCCTCTCACTGAGAGAGAAAAAAAATGCATGTCAAGGGGAAAGAGGAGTAAGTGACATTAATTGGATAATTTAACAAAGAGCCAATGGTGAAGATGTCTGATTTATCTCTTTAGACTTTAGAGATGCAACACGGAAACAAGCCCTTTGGCCCACCGAGTCCATGCTGACCAGCGATTACCCTGCAAACTAACACTATCCTACACACAATTTTATCTAACCCAATTAACTTGCAATCCTGTACGTCTTTGAAGTGTGGGAGGAAACTGCATCACCCGGAGAAAAAACATGCGTTTACAGGGAGAACGTACAAACTCTGCCCAGACAACACCCATAGTCAGGATTGAGACCAGGTCACCGGCGCTGTAAGGCAGCAGCTCCACTTCTGTGCCACCGTGCCGCACGAACCTCATTTGCTGGTTTTGTGATCTTCCCTAATACAACTTGTCCACCGAAACTGTCTGCAATGCTACAATTACAATACTTGAAAACAATTCATTGTGGGAGGCGTTGATATATTTCTAAGGGCCCAGATATTGATGCAAATTTTATTTTTCCAATATATCAATATTCATCGGCTGTAACACATACTCTAAAAAACAAATTATATTCCAGACCTCAGATGTACAGTTCTGCTAGAAAATTGGCAGAATCATGAACTTCTGTACTCCAGAGACCAATAACATTTGCAGAATCCGACATAGAAACTCAGAATTTGGCTTAGTCGCCAGAACCTAAAGCCCCTAATTGTAAAGAGAATATGTAATCCCAAAACATCACTCGGATTGCTGGAATCGGATTTAGTTGAAATGGAACGATTTTGTTTCCGTTGCAGTTAGCTATTGACTATATTTAATCAATATTGTCACCAGTACGGTTGTCAGGGGTTATGTAGACAAGGCAGGAGAATGGGGTTAGGAGGGAGAGATAGATCAGCCATGATTGAATGGCGGAGTAGACTTGATGGGCCAAATGGCCTAATTCTGCTCCTATCACTTATGACCTTATGATCTTATAACAGCATGATAAACTATTATTTCAACAACATTTACAAAAAGCAAAAATCCTAATTGAAGACATCAACGTATCAAGGAACTGTAAGCATTTCATGCAATGTTTTGGTAAAACAGAATCAGAACCAAGTGTCATGTCAAAACTATACCAACTACATAAACCCCTTCTATACTTGCCCATCGTAATCAACACCATCAAGTCTCCTCAGCATCCTTTCTTTCCTTTAAAATTTAAACGAGTGGGAGACCTGTTTCTACGAACATATATTCTTTCATTCCTCAACTCTGCAAATTGAAAAGACACAACATGAACGAATATCATGCATTGTTCACCCAGTGACCTGAGAATAAAAACAAAATTGCGAAGCCAATATTTTCCATCAAAAAAAAGATTACTGCCCCAATATTCAGGTGGATGAATGAGATGGAGTTGAGAGGGGCAAAGTTTAAAGGAGATGTGCGGAGCACATTTTTTTACATGGAGATTGGAGGAAAGCCTGGAACAACGTTGCCAGGGGTGGTGGTGGTGGAGGCAGATAAGATAGTGACATTTAAGAGGCTTTTAGACAGGCAGATGGATATGAAGAGAAAATATGGATCATGTGCAGGCAGAGGAGATTAGTTTATCATATCATCATGTACAGCATAGACATTGTGGGGTTCTGTGCTGTGATGTGCTATGATCTATATATATGAGTGAAATACTCAAAAGAAGGAAGGAGTCAAACTTTCCCCATCAGTGACCCATTAACAGATTTGACCCAGCAACTAATCATGTGTCTAACCAAGCAAAAAGAGACCGAAGAAGGGTCTCGACCCAAAACGTCACCCATTCTTTCTCTCCAGAGATGCAGCCTGGCCCGCTGGGTTACTCCAGCATTTTGTGTCTATCTAAGCTAAAAGAGAATACGGATAGATGACATTTTGGCCCCTTCTTCAGACTGATTGTAGGGGGGGGAGCAGAAAGATGGAAAATTGGAGAGGCAGGACAAAGAATGGCAGGTAATAGGTCGACACAGGCAAGGGGGATGTTTTGGCAGGCAGATGGTTGGAGCAAAGGCCAAAGATAAGAACAATAGGTGTGAACAGGTTTGCAGATTTGCGGATTGTGAAACCAGGGGGAGGATGGCAGCAGGGGTGGAGAGGGGGGGGAGGTGTGGAGGAGAGAAGTAAGTGGGGCCCAGGGGAAAGAAGTGTGGGGGAAGAGAGAGGATGGGTGGAGGAGAAAAGATAGGGGGCTAGTTAGAGGCTACCTAAAATTGGAGAATGCAATGTTCTTACCGTTGGATTGCAAGCTACCCAAGCGGAATTTGAGGGACTGTTCCTCCAGTTTGTGTATGGCCTCACTCCGGCCAAGGAGGAGGCCCAGGACAGAAAGGTCAGTGTGGGAATGGGAAATGAGTTAATGCCTGCTTTTACAACTCTCACAATGCCATTGATTGAAAGTGGTTGTAGTGGCCATTTGGCTTGTTTTGCATGTCATTGATGATGGTACGTCCCTTTAAATTTTAAACTGCCCGTTATATTGTGGGTGGGATTTATGATGTGTTTTCGGGCGTGTTTGGAGCTTAGATGCCTGCGCTGAAGTTTAGTTTTTAGTGTTGTTTGGAGCGAGCCAGGGAGAAGGTTAACCCTTCGACCAGGCGAACCATGCCAGATCTTGCTAGTGTTACGGAGACACGAGGAGTTTTCTAATGTTTAAAGTAATGAGTTCGATGAAGATTGCAGTAACGTCGGAAGAAGTTTGGATGTATTTTACCATTTTCTATCAACAATACAGCATTTATTAATCAAAGGGCTGTGTTTTTGAAGACTTATCGGTGAAGAAGCTCTGAAGGTCTCTGTAAGCCAGATCGCATGCGTATCAAAGATATGAAAATCTGCCGCTACAGTGGTTAAAGTGGAGTTTAAATGGTTAGAAACCGGGAGATCCAGCATGCCTTGGCCGAACTTGGAAGAAGCCATGATTTGGAGAGGAGATAAGGAGGGTGACATCATGATGGGGTCTGGGATGATGGGATAATGACCATGGGAGTTTCTTAAGATCAAATGCTTTTCTATGGAGGGAGGTGGGTGGGGGGGGGGGGGGTGGTGCAGGATAATAGACAGAAAATTAACTTGGCAGGACAGTCATCCAGGGATCTATTATTCACTGCACTCAATGACCCGGATGATGAGATAAAAAGCCGTACATCCAAGGTTGCCAGGTTTGACAGAAATCAATGACATCACGAGCACCGTGGAACAAAGCATTAAATTACAGACAGATATCAATGGATTCACGAAATGGACGCACTGTGGCAAATGGATTTCACCACAAACAAATGTAAGGTTATCCATCTTGAACGTGAAGCAGTTAATATGAAGTACTTCCTGAATGAAGCAATGGAAATGGAAATAGAACTACGGAGGTCCGTGTACATGTAGGGTTAAAACATCATGGTCAGGTGTCTAAAGTGATCTGAAAGACAAATTAAATGCTTGTTTTTACATCAAGATTGAAAGTTTGGGTAATCTGTGCTTCTGTTCTATAGAGTACAGGTATGATACCACTAGACGTGTTTCTGGACTGCACACTGGAGCAAAGTGTGATGATAGTACAACAGATATTTGCCAGGAGAAGCTCCCGAATCGCCGTGGATGGCCACCAGACCCCGATAGGCAGCAGGCCTGGCCTGGCTGGCGCAGAGGCAGAGGAACCCACCTGTAGAGTGTCCAAGGCGCAGTTCCTGCTCACCCCGAAGACCGGGAACCGGAGGCTAGAGGGAGTCGGCGGTGGATGCCAGAACTAAGGGCCGGTAAGAGAACCGGGGGTCTTACTTTCCGCGCCCTCAAGGTCGGCTGCGGGAGGCGTCCCCAGGGCACGAAGGCTGAAGGCTGAAGGTGGCCGGGCGAGGAGAGGGACGATAGTTTACGGGATGATCTTGACAGAGGGGACGGCTGCAACGAGCCTTTATAGCCGTTGTAAGATAGACTGTTATCCATTAGAGTGAGAATGGATATTTGAGCTATTTAGGTCATAAGGTCATAAGTGATAGGAGCAGAATTATCCCATTTGACCCATCAAGTCTACTCCACCATTCAATCATGGCTGATCTATCTCATCCTCCTAGCCCCATTCTCCTGCCTTTGCCCCATGACCCATGACACAAAAATCAAGAATCTATCTATCTCTGCTTTAAAAATATCCATTGGCTTGGCCTCCACAGCCTTCTGTGGCAAATAATTCTACCGATTCACCACCTGGATTGATGCTGGTGAACTCTGAACCTGACCTTATACTATTTGCTGACACAAGGACAGGTGTAGAAATACAATGAATATGAGTTCTTGATTTTTTTTTTGCGTGTATGTTGGCCCTGAATTTATGGTTCTGAAGCCAGACGCCCTATCAGCCTTACATCAAGGCTTTGGGTTAGTTTAGTTTAATTTATTGCCATGTGTAATAAGGTAGAGCAAAAAACGTTTTTGTTGCATGCTAACCCGTCAGTTGAAAGACTATACATGATTACAATCAAGCCGCCCACAGTGTACAGATACAGGATTAAGAGAATAACGTTTAGTGCAAGATAAAGTCCAGTAAAATCCAATTAAAGATAGTCCAAAGGTCTCCATTGAGGTAGATGGTAGGTCAGGACTACTTTCTAGTTGTTGATAGGATGGTGCAGTTGCCAGATAACAGCTGGGAAGAAACTGTCTCTGAATCTGGAGGTGTGTGCTTTCATGCTTCTGTACCTCTTGCCTTAAGGGAGAGGAGAGAGGTGGGAG
Source organism: Malacoraja senta (assembly GCA_038087875.1). NCBI lineage: Eukaryota > Metazoa > Chordata > Chondrichthyes > Rajiformes > Rajidae > Malacoraja > Malacoraja senta. The sequence goes on from CM075980.1 coordinate 17,008,128, forward strand.
TGATCGGGGTGAAATGGAAAAGAGACACAAAATGCTGGAGTAACGGGACAGGCAGCAGAAGGAATGGGCTACATTTCAGGTCGAGACCTTACTTCACCCATTCCTTCTCTCAAGAGATGCTGCCTGTCCCGCTGAGTAACTGCAGTAATTTGTATCTGTCTTTGGTGTAAACCAGCATCTGCAGTTCCTTCCTACTCAATGGAAGGGAGGTTGGTTTGCCTGATGATCTGGGCTGCATCCACAATTGGGATATCTGTGCCTGCTCCATTTCTCAACGTTTCAAACCTCCTGCAGTTTGCTCCATCTCCAACGGAACCAAGAGACATGTTCAATTAACATAAATAAGTTAAGTCCATTGCTTTCACTGTCAAATAATCTTCAAATGTTCTAATTTGTTGCATGACAGAGTTTTACCAGGATACTAAACAATAATTATTTTTTCAGAAATTCCCTGGGCTGAAAAAAAATTAGTCTATAATTTCCTCATATAAATATTTCAAAATAAAGCAAATTAAAATATAATAGCATATTTCAGAGTCCAGTTTAATCATCGTGTATATATTATATTTTTGGCAACCTAATACGTTTTTTTAAAATGTGCATTTCCCACCTGGAAATGTATAATTATATTTATTTTAATGCCATTAGCGGGCCGATCCGGTCGAGGGCGACGGAGGAAGGCCTTGCAGGAGCCTGGGGCTTACCTGGATCTGGAGCCGCTCCAGTAGACCGAGCGCGCAGACGGACCGGACGCTGGACTTTAGAAATGGCGCCAAAACATGGCAGCGCCCGCATGTGTAAATATGCAAAATGAAGTTCACTCTGCAGTTGCACATGTGAGAAATAAAGCTCCATTGAACCATTGTACTCTTCCAACTATATCCCTCCTTTATCACGCTATGATTCCTTCTGGCTTGACATTTCACTACTCCTCTCCTCTCCTTATCTGACACCTTTTAATCTCCTGTTAACCTCTACACTTTGTCACTCTCTCCACCCATCCACCAATTAAACTACCCCTCACCTGTAACCACCTTGCATTTTGTCTAGCCCCTCCTTTCTTTTCCAGCTTTCTCCCCCTAATCCAATCAGTCCGCAGAAGGGTCCCGACCCGAAAAGTCTTCTGTCCATTCCCTCCACAGATGCGGCCTGACCAGCAAAGTTCCTCCAGCACTTTTGTGTTTTGCCCAAGATTCCAGCGTCTGCAGTTCCTTGTGTCTCCATCAGTCAGTGTTTAACGGTGTTTCTACTGGTCACCAGCCATTACAGTAGAACCCTTTTGCAGGTGTTGTAGACAATTATTCATATCCTTTATCCAAGTTTTGTGCTGAGGCAATACCAGCAGTCTGGAGATCCACAGCAGAAACACAACCCCTTTATTTTTAGGACTACATCCTGATATTGCTGACAAAACAACACCGAGAGGGAACTGGACAGATTTTGAGCTATGCCATCGATTCCCTTCTCGCTGCTTTTGTTTTAACATGAGCTGTTTTACCTCCTGCCAACTTTATTGGAGATATTATATTGTGCGGCTTTATGAATGTGACATTTGAATCGCTGGTGTAAATATGACACACTGTCCAAGTGCAAGAAATATGAAGCCTTAAAAGTATTATATTCTCTGATTCTTAAATTGTCTTTCCTACCACTTTTTGTGCATGAGCTGCTATGAGTCTCTTCACCTCCTGCTGGTGAAGTGAACCCACCACCCTCCTTTAATCCTCCCTTTAATATTGGTCATTTTAAACTTCTTGCATCGCTAACTCAATACCTTCTCTTATTATTGCTGATGCCAGGATATCTTGTGTACATCCCTCCCCCGCATAGGTTTATCTTTAGAATGGGACACATGACAGGTTTTGTCCTTGAGTTGTGAGCCATGGTCTATTGATGTTGTCTCAAATGGCATGTGTTGGTTTACACCAGGTTCTGGTCTTTTCTGCTCGCCTGCAGAAAAGGCTCTCTTTCTTGGCTCTCAAGAGCTTATAGTCATGGAGTTGTACAGCACGGAAAAAAGCCCATGATGACCAAGATGCCCCAAACAATCTAGACCCACCTGCCTGCATTTGGCCCACATCCCTTAAAAAACATTCCTATCCATGTACTTGTCCAAATGTCTGTTAAATGTTGTTATAGTACCTGCCTCAACTACCTCCTCTGGCAGCTCGTTCCCTATACCCACTTCCCTCTGTGTGAAAAAGCTGCCCCTCAGGTTCCTATTAAATCGTTCCCTTCTCACCTTAAACCTATTTCCCCTGGTTAGTGGTTCCCCTACACTGGGTAAAAGACTCTGCCCATTCACCCTATCGGTTCCCTTCATTGTGCCTGTAAGCACAATGCACATAGATAAACAAAAATGAATAGATTAATAATCCCAACACAAGTGCAAAAAAAAGACAAGTCCTCAGTGTAACCCAAGAATAGTCCATACTTCATAGCTGAGGTTAATGTTGTGTAGTGTTCTAGAGATTGATGGTTGTGGTCAAGTTGGTCAGATGTCTTGCATAGGGGCCTTGTTCTAGTCTATAGAGATTTTATGGCCCTTGGCATTTGGGACAGTTCTTATCCAAAATTGCGAGACAAGTTTTTAAAATGTCATTGTGAGATGTGACTATCTCCAACAATATTCAGCTTGCCTCCATTCTAACAATCAGCATTTGCTGAAACACTAGAGCTGATTGAATATTTCAAAAAACCACATTGAATATAATATGGTTTTCTCTGGAACGCCAGAGGTTGAGTGGAGACCTGATAGAAGTATATTAAAATATGAGAGGCATTGATAGGGTGGACAGTCAGAACCATTTTTCCAAGGGTGTAAATCTCAAAGACTAGAGGCAATAGCTTTAAGGTAAGAGGGGCAAGGTTTAAAGGAAATATGTGGGGCAAATTTTTGCACAGAGGGTAGTGAGTGCTTGGAACCCGTTGCCAGGGGTGGTGGTGGAGGCAAATACGATAGTGGTGTTTAAGAGGCTTATAGATAGGCACATGGATATGCTAGGAATATAGGGATATGGATTATGTGCAGGGAGAGGGGATTAGTTTAGCTTGGCATCATGTTCAGTATGGACATTGTGGGCCAAAAGGCCTGTTCCTGTGCTGTACTATTTTATGTGTAGGAAGAAACGGCAGATGCTGGTTTATACCAAAGATAGACACAAAGTGCTGGAGTAATTCAACGAGTCAGGCAGCATCTCCGGAGAAAAGGATCAGGTGACATTTCGGGTTGGAACCCTTCTTCAGACTGAATTCTGAGGTCTGAAGAAGGATTCTGACTTGAAACATCACCTATTCCTTTTCTCCAGAGATGCTGCCTGACTCGTTGACTTACTCCAGCATTTTGTGTCTATCTTCTGTACAGGTCTATAGTCTATGTTCTGTGTACTAAAACTGTGCACCCATGTTGCGGGTTAAATATAGTACAGCTACTGAATAGAATCTTATGGCAATGGTGGAGGGAGATGGGTGGTATGATGAAAGAAGTGTTCCTCCTGTAGGCTCGAAGAGGGTGGGCTGGTGGCCTCCAGTAGTTCATGCACAGGGGAGGACAGGAAGGTGTCGAAAAGTAATATGGGACGGGTGGGGTGGTATCTTGATTATATATGAAGATATATTCCATAGGCTGGAGGGATTTTAAGTGAGAGCTAGGGGTAAATATCCTGGAATGGGTGAGATGATACTGGGAGGTGGTGCGTAAAATAGAGCAAAGAGAAAAAAAATAATTTGGCAATGCCAAGTTGTTAACATAAGTGAGAACTGAGCTGATTACAGAAAGATGAGAGAGGAAGCTTAATTTAGTTTATGTTTAGTTTATTATTGTCATGTATATTCAGGTACAGTGAAAATCTTTTTTTGTTGCATGCTTTCCAGTCAGCGAAAAGATCGTACATGATTACCAGTAAAACAGATACAGGATAAAAGGAAGTTGATCAAGAGCTTCAAGGGTCCTCATTGGAAATTTCACCAACAGTTTGTCCTGGAACAACTACACTGACTCTGCGGTGAAGAAAACCCACAGATGCTTCTACTTCCTAAGGAAGTTCAGCATTTCTCCAATGGCTGTAACCAACATCTACAAATGCACTGTAGAAAGTGTCACAACTTGGTTTAGAGACAGCTCTGCCAAGACAACAAGAATGCGCAGAGTTGTGGATGTAGCCCAGTCCATCACACAGACTAGCCTCCCCACCATCGGCTCCATCTACCTAGTCTCACACTGTCCCAGAAAAGTAGCCAACATAAACAAGAGCCATTTACACCCTCCTCTTCGCTTCTCCTGTTGGACGGACGATACAAAAGCTTACAAGCACGCACCGCCATACTCAGGAATAGTTTCTTCTCAGTTATGACCAGACTACTGAATGGTCCTCTCATAGGCTAGTAAGAGTGTGTTCCCAATCTCCCAACCTACCTCATGGCAGAACTTGCACTTTTTTATCTGCACTTTCTCTGTAACTGTGACACTAAAATTGTTGTAACACTATATTCTGCACCAGCTTTGTTTTTCTTGTACTACCTGTTCCACTAGTGCATGGCTGGATTTCACCCATGTTCAGTACAATTTGATTGGATATGATGCTTTAGTTTAGTTTAGAGATACAGCGTAGAAACAGGACCTTCGGCCCCACGGGTCCACGCTGACCAGCGATCACCCCATACACTTGCACTATCCTACACAATAGGGGCAATTAAAAAAAATTACCAACGTCTTTGGAGTGTGGGAGGAAACCAGAGCACCCAGAGAAATCAGGGAGAATGCAGACAGCACCCATAGTCAGGATTGAACCCAGGTCTCTGGCACTGTAAGGCAGCAATTCTACCACAGTGTCACCCTGTCACCCTTTGATACAAATAAGGTTTTCCACTGTATCTTGGGACACAAGACAAAGAAAACCCAATGTCAATGCCAAGTTAAAACAAAAAGAAATAAGAGAGATCATAAGATAAGACTGCAGCAAACATAAGAGGAAATCCAAAGGTATTCTGCAGGGATGAGAACATTGAAATGGCTGCAAATCGTGACTAACTACGGACAGCTTATAACCCAGTGGTATGAATATTGATTTCTCTAACTTCAAGTAACCATTGCATCCCCTCTCTCTCCATCCCTCCCCCACCCTAGTCGTCGTATTAGTTTCACTGTCGTTCTGTTGAGTTTCATTTTTAGTATAAATAAGTATCACCGCCAGCAATGGATCATTGTGGGCTCCACCTTTCCTTGATCATCGTTACTTTTTGGATATCTTTCATTCATCTGTTCTATATCTCTCTATATCACCGTCCACATCTCTCGTTCCCCTTTCCCCTGACTCTCAGTCTGAAGAAGGGTCTCGACCCGAAACGTCGCCAAATCCTTTTCTCCAGAGACGCTGCCTGACCTGCTGAGTTACTCCGACTTTTTGTGTCCGTCTTGAGCTTTTTCACATCATTCTTCTCAAGGAATTGCAGCAAAGGTAACTGAGATTCTGGTTGGGCTAATATCTGCAAACATGATGCTTGTGGAACAGCGAGCAACACAAAAGTGGGTAAATCACATGGTCCATATGGAATGTCTCTGAGGTTGCAGATAGAATTGAGAAAGAAAGTTGTTGAGTGGAGGGGGGGGGGGGTGGAGGGGTGGAGAAAACCATCCAAATATTCATGTTCATAGGTTCATGAGGAGCAAGGCCGGTGGGAAAGTGGACCGTGGTCTTACCTCCCAGGTCCTCAAGGCCGGCTGCGGGAGTCATTCCCGGAGCACAGAGGTGGTCGGGCGAGAAAGGATACGTTGGTACCCTGAACGACCCCGGGCTGGCTTCGATTGGGGCACCGCTCCATAAGACCCAGCGCGTGGAAATTGCGCCAAATCTGGCGACTCAAAGAATGTCACAATAAAGGACTAATGAACTATTGAAGATCATAGGTTATTGGAGCAGAATTAGGCCATTCGGTCCATCAAATCTACTCCACCATTCAATCATGGCTGATCTATCTTTCCCTCTCAATCCCATTCTCCTGCCTTCTCCCCATAATCCCTGACACCCGATACTAATCAAGAATCTGTCAATCTCAACCTTAAAAATATCCATTGGCGGCCTCCACAGCCGTCTGTGGCAATGAATTGCACAGATTCACCACCCTCAGACTAAATACATTTCTCCTCATCTCCTGTACGTCCGTTTATTCTGAGGCTACGACCTCTGGACCTAGACTCTTCCACTAGTGGAAACATCCTCTCCACATCCACTCTATCCAGGCCTTTCACTACTATTCGGTAAATTATGAACTTATGACTCGCGGAGTTACTCCAGGTTTTTGTGTCTATGAATGGAACCCTTGGTCGGGCTGTATGTGAATTGAATCATTCTTCAAAGTGCTGCCTGTGACCTTTATTAATTTCAAAAAATTAGTTTTGCACGGTTGCTCTTTTGTATATATATATATATATATATATATATATATATATATATACAAAAGAGCAACCGTGCAAAACTCGTAATACATCCTGAGTGTGTCTATACATTCAATATTATTGAACCTGCCTCCAGTTCTACCCTGCGAGTGTATTCCCAACTCGAATAACCCGGTGTGCAGGAAGGAACTGTAGATGCAGTTTTAAACCCAAGATAGACACAAAATGCTGGAGTAACTCAGCGGGACAGGCAGCATCTCTGGAGAGAAGGAATGCGTGAAGTCTGAAGAAGGGTCTCGACCCGAAACGCCACCCATTCCTCCTCTCCAGAGATGCTGCCTGTCCCGCTGAGTTACTCCAGTATTTTGTGTCTATATTCTAATAACCCAGCAGTATTTGCACCTCTATTTTTGTACACCTTGGTGTAGGGCTTCCCTCTGGCCCCTGCTTCGAGTCGGACAAACCGGTTGACGCGTGTGAGCCGTTCCTTTAACACACAAGCCGCTGCCGACCTGCGGAAAGCCTCTGTAAAAAAATCGGTCAGCGATCTGTACAAAACGCAAACCCACCTTCCAGTCTGAACGCAGATATCAGCAACACATCGACACAGGTGCGCAATTCTTTTGCATGCCGACAGTCCATTTATTTGAGCGACTTATTTTTTTTAAATAATTATTTTAATGCTCTGCTCTTCCCCGTTAAGACAGAGTTGGGTAATTGCCCCCTGGTCCGAACTCAGCCGATGTGGACATAAACTTTAAGGATCTTTTCTTGTTCTCCTTCTTACTAAACTCAAGTCCCAATGTGCAGAGCCCGCGGGATGGGGTGGTTCCCAGTGAAGTCTCTGTCTCTGCCCCCCGGGGTTCGCATGTCCCGGGGTGGTTGAAGGGACACAGTGGAGGATGCTGCTTGTTCGGTAGGCGAGAGCGCATGAGAGAGGGATTGCCGCTGGATCGCTCCCTCCTCCAGCCCACGGCTGCTGCTTCTAACACACAGACGGCTACAACGAGTACTACTCTGCTTCGCATCTCTCCCCCCTACTACAATCAGTCCGAAGAAGGGTCCCCACCGAAGACGTTGCCTATCCATGTTCTCCAGAGATGCTGCCTGACCCGCGGAGTTACTCCAGCACTTTGTGGTTTTTTTGTGCTAAAGTGCATCTGCAGTTCCTTGTGTCTCTGGTTCAACTCTACTCCCTCGCTCTCTCCCCCGGTTTCCTGCCCTCTCCATCTCTCTCTCTCTCTCCCCCCCCACAACTCTCCACCCCCCCTCATCTCCCCCCCTCCCCATCTTTCTACGCCCCCCTCATCTGTCCTCTGTCCTCTCTCCGCTGACTGTTCGTATCTTCACATCTCTCGCTTGTTCTTGCTGTCGTTTCTCACAGAGTGGCGCATCCTCCCCTCCCTACCTCCCCCCCTCTCACTCTCACACACACACACACACACACACAATCTGCCGATGACAGATTCTCAGCACGTCGCCCACGTGAACCCGCCCCACAAGCTCCATAAAACATTCATTCCCTTACTGCACCGTGAGCTTCATGCACTCGCCGCCCGGACTTGAATGCGGGTCACCTCTCTCCTCTCTCCGCTGCGGAAAAAGAGCCTGACACCGGGGTAGCCTTCAGCGTTTATCATTTTATTCCCCACTACCACTACCACCCTTCCTCCTCCTCTCTCCCACTCCACAATCTCGGGACTCATGGATCGGACTTTGCTGACTTCTGGCTCTCCTTGATGCTGGCATTTACTGGATGTCGAGTCTGGATCAAGCACGTCTCCATGCCTGACTCTGGTCACACCGGGAGATCCCCCTCTCCGAACTGCCGGGCCGTTTCAACTTTCTCTCCTCGCCTCTCCGCCTCACCTCTACTAGAAAGGCGTTAGCGAGGTTTTTACTTGTCTGCCAGATCAGCCTCGGAGCGGCCGCGACTTCTGAAAAGCTCCCCCGTTATAACAACTCCGCCTGCGAAAAGATGGGTGAAGGTAGGTGAAAACTACAGCAACTTTCTCTTAAAATAAGGATAAAACCTCAACAAAAAAGAGATTATCCGCCCTTACATAAAAAGTGCGTAAACAGAAGCGTGTTACCATTTCGCCGTGAGCCTGGAATCTGGTTGAAATATTTCCATCCTCTGACAATGTCAAGCAACAACCACCAAAAAATTTGCGCTGATTAGGGTCGCGATGGTAAATTACATCGCCTTGCGGTTGAAAGGAGGCGACCGTTGGGACACTGGGGCTAGAGATATCCCCGTCTCTCTGTGGGATTCTCCCGAATGATCAATAATTCTCCCCCGGGCTCGACTTGTCCCCAGTGAAAAGCAGGGGTGAATCACCCAAGAAAAGTTCCTCTTTTTCCCCCCACTCGGTGCTAATTAGGAAGATCAGTCGTTGTTGTGGAGGGGAGAGGGGACTGGGAAGCCAGGTTTGTACCGGGAGATCGCTTCTAATTAACAGCGGGTTTGACAGGTATGCAGAGAGTCGGCGTGCTGCACGGCGCTTCGGACAGAGCGCGGTGTCCCGAGTGTTTCGGTACCTTGAAGTTTTCCCATTGCCGACTGTGCGGCGGCCCTCGACACCGCCTTGAGACAGGAGTGGGGAAGGGCGGGGAGGGGGTGGGGGGTGGGAGGTGGGGGCGACTGATGTTGCGCGCAGACCTACACTACGAGTGGGCAGAATGAGCGACGAGCGTCCGAACGAGGGAGGGACGCCGCGGAAATATGAGGCGCAGAAAGAGGAACGGGAGAGGGGGTGAAATGATTTTAGAGAGAACGCGAGTTCGCTGGTTAGTTGCGCAGATAACAGCGACTAGATGGTATAATTAGAGATAGACACACAATGAGACTGGGGTGGGCAAGACGAAATAGGGCAGAGAGGTCCAGAGGGCAGAGCTTTAAAGTGAGAGGGGCAAAGTTTAAAGGAGATGTGTCAAGTTGTTTTTTTGCACATATTTTCACCCTGAAAGCACCGACAGGATGGTGGTGGTGGTAGTGGTGGAGGCAGAAACGATAGTGGCGTTTTAGATGCTTTTAGATAGGCACGTGGATATGCGGGGGGAAAGAGGGATATGGATCATATGCACGTACAAGAGATTAGGTTATCTTGGCATGATCGGCATGGGTATTGTGGGCCGAAGGGCCCGTTCCTGAGCTGTTCTATGTTCTATGTTCTAAGAAGGTATGGTGTCCAATTAGTTAAAGCTGCGAATATATATATATAAGTGAATGGACTGCAATAAAATGGAGAGATGGGATGATTGAAGTGAACAGCTGAATAGAGATACGCAGGTGGAAATGTTAAGCTGAGAGACGACCAGAACGACAGATACGTGTGTTGGAAGCACTTAGATGTTTCCAAGGGGGAGGGAGGGTGAGGAGAGAAAATAATGAAACAGACAGACGCAGGGTGAGAAAGAGACAGAGAGGGTGAAAGAGACGGGGAGAGAGAGACAGAGAGTGAGTGAAAGAGACAGAGCGAGCGAGAGAGACTGAGAGAGAGTGGGAGACAGGGTGAGAGACAGAGAGAGACAGAAATAGAAAAGGCAGAAGTGGAGAGAGAAAGGTATGTATATATAGAGAGAGAGAAAGAGAGGGGGTAAAAGAGAAAGAGAGAGAGAGAGGCGGAAATAGAAAAAGGCAGAGAGAGAGAGAGAGAGAGAGAGAGAGAGAGAGAGAGAGAGAGAGAGAGAGAGAGAGAGAGAGAGAGAGAGAGAGAGAGAGAGAGAGGATATGAATCAGCTAACGAGGAAACGTAGGGTTTGGGAACAGGATTTGAGAAACATGCACAGAAACATTCGTAGGCCAATTAATATAGCGTGGATTAAATATGAGAGAAAATGGAAAAAAACGAATCAACAAAAAAGAGATGGTAAAATATACGTCGCTGTGGCGCATAGAATAGAAAATGGGACAGTGGGGATGCGATTTAGTAGCAACCGATAGCAGCTAGTGCAGTGGTTGGAAGGAAAAGTCTTAAGAATTGATCGGATTTCAACAAAACAGAAACGAATATTTCCAGAAGACAGATAGACATAAAAAGCTGGAGTAACTCAGCGGGACAGGCAACATCACTCGAGAGAAGGAACGGGTGACGTTTTGGGTCGAGACTCTTCTTCAGACTGGTTAGGGATAAGGGACACGAGAGATATAGACCTCGATGTGGAGAGATAAAGAACAATGAATGAAAGATATGCAAAAAAGTAAGGATGATAAAGGAAACAGGCCATTGTAAACTGTGTGTAGGGTGAAAACGAGAAGCTAGTGCGACTTGGGTGGGGTAGGGATAGAGAGAGAGGGAATGCCGGGGCTACCTGAAGTGAGAGAAATCGATATTCATACCACTGGGCTGTGAGCTGCCCAAGCGAAATATGAGATGCTGTTCCTCCAATTTGCGTTTAGCCTCATTCTGACAATGAAGGAGAACGAGGACAGAAAGGTCTGTGTAGGAATGGGGAGGAGAATTAAAGTGTTTGGCAACCGGGAGATCAGGTTGGTTCACGAGGGTTGAGTGAATGTGTTCCATGAAACGATTGCCCAGTCTGCGTTCGGTCTCGCCGATGTATGAGTCCACATCTCCAGAAGACAGGATTGCTTCGGCGAGGTTACTAAAGTGGGGTTATACATCTCAGTATGTCAGAGTTTTTTTTTTTAATTCCCGCCCTCTATTCAATACTCGCTGTCAAATCGTCCCCTTGGTTAGTAACGAGGGTAACTCCCATCCACAGCAAGTTATGGAAAAGTACAGCGCGGATATAGGTCGGATATAGGCCATTCGGCCCGCCTTGTCCATGCCGAACTATTCAGCATTCGGGGCTAGACCCATTTGCCTGCATTTGGCCCATAGCCATCTGAACCCTATCCTTATAATCTGTCCAAACCCTTTTAAAAGTCGTAAATTTACCAGCTTCTGTAGCTTCCTCTGGCAACTCATTCCACATACAGATAACCTTCTGAATGAAAAAGTTACTACTGAGGTCCCTCTTAAAGTGGTTTCCATCAGGAGCTGTCCGTACCCATCCTCAACCGCCTTCCATGTCCACTCACTCACCCACCCACCCACTTCCCTCCCGCCCCGCCATCCTTTCCCCCTCATCCATGGAGCAGTTCCACGTTGGACGCGGAATAAACTTGCCACCTGACATCTCAGTGGTGACGGGGAGTGGCGTTATGTTGAACCAACTCCCATCGATCTTGGCGTAAGGCAACGTGTTGTTGGTGCGAGGCCCCAAATGCTGGAGCAACTCAGCGGGTCAGGCAGTATCTGTGGAGGGAAATGAACAGACCACGCACGTCCTTATTGTAGTATGAGGTTGCGGCTCAGAAAAGTCTGCTTATATATTTAGGTATCCATCATCCATGCTTTTTTTTCCCTCCAGTTATTAAGTTAAACCTCTTAGCATTGGTAATTCAGTACAGCTAGCAGTGTATGTGTTTGTGTGTTTATGTGTATGGTACTTTATCTGTCCCATGTACCGAGGTACAGTGAAATTCATTTTTTTGTATACAGTTCGGTACAAGTATCACTATACATAAGCATTTGGGAGGGGGGAGGGTTGTGTGTGTGTGTGTGTGTGTGTTGTGTGCGTGTGTGTGCGTGTGTGTGTTTGTGTTGTGTGTATGTTTGTGTTGTGTGTGTGGATGTGTTTTGTGTGTGGATGTGTTTTGTATGTGTTTTTGTGTGTGAGGGGGTGATGCTTTTGGAAGCACCTTGAAGAGGAATTATAATGGTTTAACACGATGGAAAACAAGGAGCTGATATAATTTGGACTGCAAACAGGTTATCCCCTCTGGATTAGTGATGGTGAGTTGCTGAGTTGCCATAGTATGGTGGAGTCTCCTCACAGTTGACCGAGCAGCACGGGTGGTGCAGCGAGTGACGTCCCTAACGGTTCCTCGTCTCTACTGAGCGATCACCACAATACAAGGGACATCCCAGATCCGACACATTCCCAATCCATGTTCTCCTTCTGAACCTTCTGAATTTGTAGTCGGCAGGGCAGTACTCTGCATATCGCCAACTTGGATGTGTTGTGCATACTAACGTGTTGTTGGTGCCCCCCTTAAAACTGTCTAGTGAAGGTGATTTGACTATATTGTCGTCTAGTTTATTCCATTCCCCCCCCCCCTTCTTCTCGACAAACCAGCATCCTCAGTGCCTTGTGTCTGCCATAACGCAATGTCTTCGAATGCGAGTCCATTTCATGTACAGGTTGGACTGACATTACCATTGAAAGACACAAAGTGCTGGAGTAACTCAGCGGGTCAGGCAGCATCTCTGGAGGACGTGGATGGGTGACGTTTTAGGTCTTCTACAGACTGATTGTGTTGGTGGAGAGGAGGAGGGGAGGGGGGTAGCAGGAGGAGAGGGGGGGGGGAGGGGGCAGGACAAAGCCTGGCAAGTGATAGGTGAATGCCAGCATCCACAATTCCTTGTGTCTGACATGACCATTGTCTTTATTTCGCAGGGAACAGGCTCCTCTTCCTCGCACTTTGCCTGCACTATCTCCCCAAGGCCGAACCGTGTCCAAAGGGTTGTACGTGTTACACCGAGCCCATGACAGTCAGTTGCCAACAGCAAGGGTTCCAATCAATACCCGAGGGGATCCCAATCCGAAGCCAGCGGATCTTTCTTCAGAACAACAGGATACCCCTGGTGAGCTCCACCAGTTTCAGTTCCCGGCACAACCTGACCGTGTTGTGGCTGCACTCCAATAACATCAGCATCATACAGTCCGGCGCCTTTGCTGGCTTGGAGCGGCTGGAAGAGCTGGATATTGGGGAAAACATCAACCTCAGGTCGCTGATCCCGACCGCTTTCAACGGACTGGTGCGCCTGCACACTTTGCACATCCACAGGTGCGGACTGGCCGACTTGCCCAAGGGCATATTCAGGGGGCTGAGGTCCCTGCAGTACCTCTACCTGCAGGGAAACGTGTTGGAGAAGCTGCGGGACGACCTCTTCGCGGACTTGGCCAACCTCACGTCTTTATTCCTGCACGGCAACCGAGTCAAAGGCCTGACGGAGAACGTGTTCCGGGGTTTGAGCAACCTGGACAAACTGCTGCTGCATGAAAACCGGATCAGCGTGGTGCATCGCAGGGCGTTCCACGACCTGGGCAAGCTAGGGATGTTGTACCTCTTCAACAACAACCTCACCGTGCTGACGGGGCAGACTATGGAGCCGCTGGTGACACTGCAGTACCTCCGACTCAATGGAAACCAGTGGATTTGCGACTGCCGAGCTCAGACCCTTTGGGAGTGGTTCAGGCGCTTCCGCGGGTCAAGTTCTGTATTGGAATGTCACATCCCCGCTCGTCTGTTCGGCCGGGATCTGAAAGCACTGAGCAGTCGCGATCTGGAAACGTGCCTGGATTCCTCCAACCAGATCCGGACCAGTATTTTCAGTACGAGAACCAGGTCTGGCAAACTGCCAAGCGCGCAGCCGCCGCTGGATTCGCGGGATGGTTCTGTCGTGTGCTGCCAACCGGACCCTGACCAGTCCTCCATCATCTCGACCAAAGACAAATCCCTCCCGCCTTCCTACAACAGCAGAGGCTTCACTAACAACCCGCTGAAGGACAAAGAGAACATCTCCAAGACTAAGTACGCGGAGAACGTTCTGTCAAAAAACGGAACCTACAAAAACGGCTTGAGCGACGCCCCCATGGGGACCTACTCTGCCAAAATAGACCAATCGTTAGTCATGCTCAATCCTGAATTATTGGACAATCTAGAGTCCTCTACAACCCCCACGACTAAAAAGAAACGAAAATGCTATAAAAAGCCCAAGGCGGACTCATCGCATTGCCGTCTTAACAACGGTTCAGGCGGAGTTATTCTGTGCAAGTCAGTACTACCCTCAGCCTGGTTAATAGCCGTCTTACTGCTGCTCCGTTGTCAGGTATAAACACTTCAAGTTTGGGCTGGGCTCGGCGACTACTTCCAACCGCCCCAGCAAGTCGATTCTGAAGAGAGACTAGATCATAGGCGAAGAAAGCTCTGATCATTTGACAAGACAATTTGGATGCCTTTATAAAATACAAAACAAATGGGGGGAAACAAGGAACGCAAAATCGTGTATATACTTATATGTGCCCGAATTATTAAAAACCCAACACATACTTCCTTCCAAATTCCATTGTGAATCAAGCTTTTCCAAGAAAATATAAGGGCAGAAAAGATTTTAAAAAATGTTTAATTTCCTGATCGAACAAATTTTCACAGCCGAGGGTCGACAACTTTAAAAAAAAAAAGGCTGTTTGAGGAGGAATCGATAACTGGGAATCTATGCTGCGGTACTTGCAATTTCCGTCCTCAGTTTGATTTGATTTGATTTGATTTTCCCATGTGGGATGTAATGCACTGGGCATTTGGCTCTCGTCTCTCTCCCTTTCTCTCACTCTCTCTCCGCTCTCCAAGTACAGACTCTCAACCTGTCGTTTCACTCCGCTGCATTTGTTACAGAATGCTGCCAAAATGCGTTTAATTTTACTTGTGTAAAAGGCTCAAAATATATTACAAAAAAATAAAAAGAGATTTTTCTAAGATATCCTTACGTCTAAGGGTTTTGTGCAATGAAACTATTTTATTTATTTTTCGTTTGCAAATTTTGCTTTTGGAAAGAGTCCTTCCAAAGACGCGAGTTAATTCAACCTCGGAAGGAGTCGAGTCTGCCCTTGTTGAAAGATTAAAGTCGTTGCAAAGTAAAATGGAAACCTGGGGGGTTGCCTGTAATTTGGGGGTGAAAATTGTTATGTTGCATTCAATAATTAAAGCCAGTGGCGATGCACTGAAGGGATCTGCGAATGCGTTTAATCCTCGCTGGTTTGTAAAAGTCAACTATGATGGAGAAGAGATTAGGGTCGGAAGATTAACTGGTCGTTACATTTGTTACCGAGGTTGGAGGGGAGGCGCTCTGTGTGTTAGGGGTGCAGCTAAACCGCTTGTGCTGCTGTTGAAACAATCCAGCCCCCTCCTCTTTGAGTTTAGCTCTTTATCCCTGCTTTCCCTACACCTCTAGTAACAGATTCCCGGCACATTTTACTGTCAGATAAGCGGGTAGGGTGAGTGGATGTCAGGTGAATTGTAAACCTTTATAATATTTATATTATTGAGAAAAAGAAACACAGCAAAGACAGACAGCAAATGATGGAGTAACTCCAGTCTCACAATGGAAGGAACGAAGACGGGTCTCGACCCGAAATGGCACCCATTCCTTCTCTCCAGAGATGCTGCCTGTCCCGTTGAGTTACTCCAGCATTGTGTGTCTATCCTCGGTGTAAACCAGCATCTGCAGTTCCTTCCGACACAGAAACACAACAAACCTGGCCCATTCCCATCGATTTACAAATCTTCATCTTATCCATCCATCGTCCCCTCCTATGTTATGTGGCGTCTTTGCCGAAAGTCGTGCGGATTACTTTGTGCGTGAACTGCGCTCCTCTTTAATGTGCAACGCCCGTGGCGTTTTGCAGCGCTCGTTCGCTCGGGGTGGAATATCGGTTTGCGCGGTTCCGTGCGTCCAACTCGCACACATGCACCAAAACGCATACCAGTTATCGCGCCAGACCGGTTGACTTCTCAGCTCTGCATGCCACAGGAGACGCGTGGACTGTGCACACCAAAGAGGGCCTGGATTGCAAGAAGTATTTTTGTGCCTAACATTTGCAACCTTAGTGAGGAGATCGAACGGGTTCATCTGCCTAGGCTCAATGGCTCAATGGTACAACGGTACTTTATTTGTCATATGAACCATGGTACAGTGAAGGGCTGGGATCCTCACTCTGGGCTCCCTCCTCTTCCCCAACGATCTCAGTGTCAGCGCCAGAAAAACAGACTACCCGCTTCCTCGCCTAGGTCGCCATTCTTGCAAACCATTTAGCTCAGCCTTTTCAGTGACTCGCTGCCCGACAATGTTGGTTTAATAAATGCAATTATGGCCTCATAAGTGTTACATGTTGGGTAGCGATACGTACAATGTCCCGAATTGCAGTTAATTTGCACAGAGCTGTAAGGATTGTGATGTGTAGGAAGGAAATGCAGATAGACACAAAATGCTGGAGTAACTCAGCGGGACAGGCAGTATCTCTGGAGAAAAGGAATGGGCTACGTTTCGAAGGAACTGCGGTTGCTAGTTTAGACCGAAGATAGACACAAAAAGCTGGAGTAACTCAGCGACACAGGCAGCATCTCTGGAGAGAAGGAATGGGTGACGTTTCGGGTCGAGACCCTTCATCAGACAGGATTGAGAACTGCACCGACTTAACATGTACGAATTCTACCTGTCCAGTGCCACCTGTACTAACTCCATCCCGCAGAGCCCCTTTAGAAAGCTCATGCCTATTAATGTATTGTCTCGTTCCCCATGTTTATTCTTAATACATCATTCCTGAAGACATTGCCAGCATGCAGATATACGAGGGAGTTCTGGTAGCGTTTAAGTTGAATTGAGTTTTTATCTGTGATCTTATCCTCACTCAATCCCCAATTAGTCAGTGGAAAATTATCCGGACTATTAACACGGAGGTACTCTTTGCTGAAACCAGCCAACACTAGACAAGTTGGGAACGGATTTTTGGAAACACAGGGGCGAATCGGCTGGTCAGATAATGGTTCATTCCCTCCACAGATGCTGCCTGACCCGTTGAGTTCCTCCAGCACTTTGTATTTTGCTCACGATCCCAGCGCCTGCAGTTCCTCGTGTCCCCACAAAATTATTCAGCTTAGTAACTGTACATAGACACAACATGCTGGAGTAACTCAGCGGGACAGGCAACATCTCTGGAGAGAAGGAATGGGTGAGGTTTCGGGTCGAGGCCATTCTTCAAACACTTTCTTTCTAGGTGGCACTTTCTATATTGGAGTCCCCAGGCCTAGAACATATATTGATCATACTATTGTCATTGTTATTTGTTTAGTTA
Organism: Malacoraja senta; assembly: GCA_038087875.1. Classification (NCBI taxonomy): domain Eukaryota; kingdom Metazoa; phylum Chordata; class Chondrichthyes; order Rajiformes; family Rajidae; genus Malacoraja; species Malacoraja senta. Next base: position 17,025,445 of record CM075980.1, read on the forward strand.
TCACACATCTGTCCTGAATTACATTTCTCAGCCTTGGTTGGAGATTGCTGTTGGTGACTCAGAAACTCTAGGTTTCAAATCTCATTCCAGAAACTGGAAATGAAGACATCTAATCCATCAGGCCAGTGTGGAACCGAGGGTATGTGGCTAATCTAAGAAGCCTCAAAATATTGCTTCTGGTGGGTGTAAAATAGCCCCCTAAAGATCTATTGGAAATGGAGACAAGCAAATCAACCCTGGTGTCTTGGGTAACGTTCATCAAATAAATGCTGCAACAAAATAAAATCTCACTGCTAGTTTAGACACAAAATACTGGAGTAACTCGGCGGGACAGGCAGCGATTCTGGAGAGTAGGAATGGGTGGCGTTTCGGGTCGACCCTTCTTCAGGCTCACTGCTCATTTCCCGGCTTACTGTGGACGAAATTGTTCCTGCCGTCCAAAGTATTTAATTGGCCGGAATGGGTCCTGAGGTCAAGCAAGATGCTTTTAAAATAAATATCTCTTTTTTTGTTTGTGACATTAAAAGATGGAGACATGGAGATATTCTCGATCCGAAACGTCACCCAGATATGCTGCCTGGCCCGCCGAGTTGCTCCAGCATTTTGTGTCTATCTTTGGAGATATGTGAACTGTTTCAAGGGTTTTGACAAACGTGTCGATCTAGTTAGTGGCTCTTAGGAAGCAAGATAAACTGTGAAAACAATGTTTAGAAAGAGATAGACGCAAAATGCTGGAGTAACTCAAACTGAACTCGAATGCTTCAGTAACTCAAACTGGAGAAGGGTCTCGGCCCCAAACGTCACCCATTCCTTCTCTCCAGAGATGTTGCCTGTCCCACTGGGTTACTCCAGCATTTTGTGTCTATCTTCGGTTTAAACCAGCATCTGCAGTTCCTTCCTGTACATAATGTTCAGCAGAATGTGGTCGGAGGGTGTTGATGGAGGGAGATGCGGAGCACAATGAGATCAAACCTGCCAACCTGCTCTAGCTGACCGCCACCCTCGAGAATCCCCCCCTTACAAGGGAAAATAACCATGCACAAAATGTGTTAAACCCCCCGCATAAGATCAAAAAACAATGCCGGGCAATGTTATCAGAAACACATTAAAGAAATCGCTCAGCACTGGCAGAAATGTAAAACCTGGAACCAAACGACAGCAGAAAAACTAATAAGATTGCCAGAAGATATTCCCATTCAATCTCGCTTCTTTTAATCATTTCTTTTTATTAAACATTGATGAAAGTCTTCGCTTCAGAGGCAGCGGTGTGTCTGTTCCTAAAATCAACGATAAATGAAGATTGGTCTGCATCAAGGATTTTTTTTAAATCAAATATCTGGCGTTAGATGTGTTAAAGAAGGAACTGCAGATGCTGGAAAATCGAAGGTACACAAAAATGCTGGAGAAACTCAGCGGGTGCAGCAGCATCTATGGAGCGAAGGAAATAGGTAACGTTTCGGGCCGAACCCTTCTTCAGACTGATAGGGGGTGGGGAGAAGAAAGGAAAAAAGGAAAAGGAGGAGGAGGAGCCCGAGGGTTGGGGGAGGGGAGGAGACAACCAGATGGCTGTCTGGTTGTCTCCTCCCCTCCCCCAGCCCTCAGGCTCCTCCTCCTCCTTTTCCTTTTTTCCTTTCTTCTCCCCACCCCCTATCAGTCTGAAGAAGGGTTTCGGCCCGAAACGTTACCTATTTCCTTCGCTCCATAGATGCTGCTGCACCCGCTGAGTTTCTCCAGCATTTTTGTGTATCTGGCGTTAGATATCTGACGGCTTGTTTCTGGTGTTTGCATTAACGTGACTCCGACCTCTTCCAGGCGGAGAAGTGACCAGGGCAGCGCTAAACAACTCTATCCCCGTAGAAAGAAAGAACTGCGGATGCTGGTTTGTACCAACGTTAGAAGGGTCCCGACCCGAAACGTCACCCATCCCTTATCTCCAAAGATGCTGCCTGACCCACTGAGTTACTCCAGCACTTCGTGTCTAACTCTAGCACCGTCGTATCTGAACCGACGGATGGGCTGACTAGGATAATGGAGGCACAAGGAATGAACTGCAGTTGCTGGAATCTTGAGCAAAACACAAGGCACTGGAAAATCTGAAGAAGTGTCCGGACCCGAGTCGTCTTCTGTCGATTCCCTCCACAAATGCTGCATGATCCGCAAGGTTCCTCTAGCACTTTGAGCTTCCTCCAGAACTTGGAGTTTTGCTAGATCAATCGCCTCAGGCCAAACTTAACGATGATGTAATATATATAGTATATATATATATATATATATATAAACCGAAGGGTCTAGACCCGAAACGTCGCCCATTCCTTCCCTCCAGACATGCATCCTGTCCCGCTGTTACTCGAGCTTTTTGTCTCTCCTCTCTCATTCTCACTCTCTCTCTCTCTCTCTCTCTCTCTCTCTCTACTCTCTCTCTCTCTCTCTCTCTCTCTCTCTGTTCTGTGTGTGTGTGTGTGTATTTATGTATATATATAAACATAACAGTCCATATATGTATATACGATTAAAAAAGTGTGTGCTTGCGTGTATGAGATTATATTATATATATATATATATATATATATATATCATATATTGATGAGGTTATATATTGGGATGATGAGGTTGGGGCTGAGAATGCGAGCTGTGGAGCGATTATCCCTGGATAGGGGTGAGACCTCTTTCTGAGTTGGACTCGTGAAACTGAAGCAGGCTCACGTAGACTTAATATTTTCTTGAGGTTATTAACGACAGATAAATGGATGGGAAGGATTTAGAGGGCTATGGGCCACATGCAGGCAAATATGGCTACCCCAAGACGCCAACTTGGACGGCACGGCCAAGCTGGGCCGAAGGACCTGTTTCCGTGTTGTACAACACCATGACTAAGGCCTATCCTGTGGGATTGACATGTTTTGTATTTTTCCTTTCTAAAGATGCAGTGTATTTTGGTGACTATTGCACACTGCAGACCAGAAGCGCCGTCAATACCCAGATATACCAGATCCACACAAAATCTTTTTTTGCGGCAACTGTTTATAATGCTCTCTGCATTATGAAGGCCTCGACAGTGAACCCCATGGGCCACCACTACCAAAGTGTCTGCCCACACAGTCAGTACACCTCTCCTACACTTGTCTACCGTACTAAGTCACCCCAAAAATCTGGATTATCTCAGCGGAACAAGCAGCATCTCTGGAGAGAAGGAATAGGTGACGTTTCGGGTCGAGGCTCTTCTTCGGAGTCAATGTAATGCCTGAAGTGGTGTCCTTGCCAATTAGCGGAGCTGACAGCCCTCATGCATCCGAGCTGCTCTCTGTGTCCAGAAGGGGACATTATTTAGAATAAGGATGGTTCAATGTTTAATGGTGCCGGGCCTTGGAACTTCTCAATGGATCTGGGTTTATTTTTAATTACGTCCTATAGATTGATAACTGACACGTGGAGTTTGGGTTAATTGAGATTGGTCTAGATGGAAAATAGTACTGTTTGGGTCAAGTAGTTGGAATCCAAATACTTGAGCAAAACATAGAGTGGTGGAGGAACAGCGGGTCAAACAGCATCTGTGGAGGAAAATGGACAGACGGCGTTTGGGATCGTGACCCTTCTTCAGCCTGATGGAGTACGGAGGGGGAAGCTAGAAAAGAGAGGTCAAAAGACTGGAGAGTGTTTTACTGTCGTATGTCTCAGACAGAACAATAAAATTCTTACTTGCAGCAGGTGTGGTGGGATAAAAAGACACGCGGTGCTGGAGTAACTCGGCGGGTCGGGCAGCTCCTCTGGAGAACATGGATAGACGAGGTGGGGGGGGGGGTGGAGAAAGCTAGAAGAGGGACGAGACCTAGTCTGGCAAGTGATAGGTGGATACAGGTGAGGGAGGGAGGAGGGTTTGATTGCCAGATGGGCGAAGGTGACAAAGGCTGGAGGTGAAAAAGAGACAAAAGGGCGTCAGATAAGGAGAGAAGAGGGGGGAAATACGGAGCTGGGGGGAGAGATGTGGGTGGAAGGGGACGGGGGAAGAGGGGGGGGAATAAAAGGGAAATGGGACACTCAGAAGTGGGAGTTTGGTGCACAGAGGAGCGGAAAGGAGCAGGGTGAGTGGGGTTGTGGGATATGGTGGGAGAAAGGTGTCTCCAACCAAACAAACCTATCGTTTAAGTACAGAGAACTGCAGGTGCTGGTTTATACCAAACATAGACACAAAGCGTTGGAGTAACTCAGCGGGTCAGGCAGCATCTTTGGAGAAAAAAGGTTGTGTGACGCTTCGGGTCGAGACCCCCCTGTTCAGACACCCACGGTTAAGTTATGGTTTAAGCCATAAGATATACATTAAACCGTATACGCCACTAAATTCCAGCATTCTATATAAAGTAACGGCCGTCCCTGCAGTTGGTGCATTGCAGTCATTTACAATATGAGATGCCCGCCCCATCGTGTGTGGAACTGTGATAGCGAACACAATAGACTAGTGTTGCAACTGCTTTCGTTTCAAACGCCCGTTGATGTTTGGACAAAGGCAGGTGGGACAAGGTCCCCCAACAATGTCAAGTGTATGCATCGGTATGACATGGGGCGGCGGGACCCGCACGCATTCTCCCTGCTGAGGCACCGAGGGCGGAGTTGTAGCTTTCAGTGGCCTGGGAGCGGGGGCGTCAGACACGGATCCGCTGCGACGCCTTTGCAAGAGCCTCTTTAACCCAGTGCTAATGTTTCCGGATTTCCCGAGCAATTAGGCTGAGTGGGTGTAGTGACGGTGAGGTCGGCTCAGTCGCAGCTGGCTATTTAAAGACACTCGAGTGCATTATCGCTATCGAGCTGGCTGCGGAGGAAGCGATGGAAATGGAGTCGCGGGCACGCCGAGGACATTCTCTTCTCAATCCCTCGATTGAGACGGTGGAAGTAATTCTTTCCCTTGCTGATGAGAAGCAGGAAGGTGCTACTGAAACCAAACTGATGTGGATCAGAGTATAGAGTCTGTTCAATTCAGGCAATTTAACACCATTGGGGATAGTGGGAACAATGATAGTAGAACTAGGTTGATCGATGGTTGGCTTGGACTAGGTATCCCGTAGGGCCTGTTTCCATGCTGCATATCTCAACTAAATTAAAACTAAACATCCATATCTTGACTTACATAGCACCTTAACTTGGTCTAGGAGCTGCTAGGGTAGTCAGACATAACCTCTCCATGATGTATCTATAAACCGAACCTTCAAGTTCCTAGGAGTAAATATCACCAGCAACTTGTCCTGGACTAGCCATGTCAAGCAATGGCCAAGAAAGCACACTAATGCCTCAACTTCCTTAGTAGGCTTTGGAAGTTTGGCATGTCCCCCACCAGTCTCACCAGTTGTAGGCCATGACTGACCATGGGTGATGCATCCTAGTTTGCAGGTGATGTGTAGTCGGAGGCAAGCCTGGGCGATGTCATATGGAGGACAGGCTGTTGCCCATGCAGCACGTCCCCCCTCTCCATGTTGCTCATCAATCCAAAGGAACAGCAGGGCCGTTACAGTTTGGCACCAGCGCTGTCACAGGAGCTGCCAGAACGAGGTTGTAGACAATGACGAACGGCCTTAGGGGCTCTGACTCTGGATTTTCTTGAGATTTACTCCTGGAGCCTTTTCCATGACTGGATATGGCCACAAGGCAGTGGAGGTTTTAAATCAGAGTTTTCCCTCTCCTAGATGGACCGCCTTCCCAGGCTGACGAGCCCCATCTCTCACCAATTTCTACAAATGTGCCATAGAAAGCATTTTATCGGGATGCATCCATCTAAGACCGCAAGAAATTCCAGAGAATTGTGGATGCAGCCCAGACCACTACACAAAACAACCTCCCTTCCATTGACTCCATCTACACCACCAGCATAATCAAGGATGAGTCTCACCTCAGTCACTCCCTCTTCTCCCCTCTCACATCAGGCAAGAGGTACAGAAATGTGAAAATGCAAGCCTCCAGATTCGGGGATGGTTTCTTGCTAGCTGTTTTCGGGCAACTGACCATCCTACCACCAAATAGAGAGCGACCCAGAGCTACTATCAATCTCTTTGGAGACCCTCAGACTATCTTTAATCAGACTTTACTGGACTTTATCTTGCACCAATTTCATACCCTTCTTCCTGTATCTGTACATTGTAGATGACTTAATTGTAATCATGTATAGGCTTTCCGCTAACTTGATTGTACACAACATGAAGCTTTTCACTGCACCTCGGTACACATGACAATAAACTAAACTAAAATAAAATAAATTAAATCAGATTCCAGCTGACATTGCTACCTCTAGTTTCCCTCTCCCCTGACTCTCAGTCAAAAGAAGGGTCTCAACCCAAAACGTCACCTATTCCGTTTCTCCAGAGATGCTGCCTGACCCGCTGAGTTACTCCAGCATTTTATGGATATCTTCAGTGTAAGCAAGCATCTGCAGTTCCTTCCTGCACAGAACAAGAATGGAGTTAGTTATCCTGCCTGGTGTAGAATAATGTGACTGATATAGTCCCAGTGTACAAATCCTGATCAATAACCTTCATATTGATGGAATCAGGACAACTGGGTGAATTTTATGGCTGAATTTTAATCTGGAGAATGTACATTTCACTTTGTATCATGTCAATATATTCAAAATCAATTCAAAGGCTCCAGAAGGCTGAGTTATATATGACTGGACTAAAATAGAGAAATTTCTCCATTTCAACTCCCTAAGTAGATATACCCAATCAATGCAATGATTCAGTGTAGAGGTAAGTTTTAAATCATTGCATCGAGCTTTATACCAGCAATATGTGGGATGGTGGGTGTCATATGTGGTATTCCTCTTCAATAATTTCACAGAATCATCAGAAATATAGGGCGACATAGCAGCGCAGCTGGTAGATCTGCTACCTCACAGCGCTAGAGACCCGAGTTCGATACTGACCTCGGTTGCTGCTTGCGTGGAGTTTGCATGCTCTCCCAGTGACCGCATGGGTTTCCTCCAGATGCTGCAGTTTCCTCTCACATTCCAAAGACGTGCGAATTTGTAGGTTAAATAGCCTCTGCAAATTCCCACTTGTTTGTAGGCAGTGGATGCAAAAGTGGGATAACATAGAACTAGTATGAATGGGTGATCATACAGTGGCTTGCAAAAGTATTCATACCCCTTGAACTTTTCCACATTTTGTCACGTTACAACCACAAACGTAAATGTATTTTATTGGGATTTTATGTGATAGACCAACACAAAGTGGCGCATAATTGTGAAGTGGAAGGAAAATGATACATGGTTTTCAAATTTTTTTACAAATAAAAAACTGAAAAGTGTCACGTGCAAAAGTATTCAGCCCCCTTTACTCTGATACCCCTAAATAAAATCCAGTGCAACCAATTGCCTTCAGAAGTCACCAAGTAAATAGAGTCCACTTGTGTGTAATCTAATCACAGTATAAATACAGCTGTTCTGTGAATGCCTCAGACGTTTGTTAGAGAACATTAGTGAACTAACAGCATCATGAAGCCCAAGGAACACACCAGACAGGTCAGGGATAAAGTTGTGGAGGAGTTTAAAGCAGGGTTAGGTTATAAAAAAATATCCCAAGCTTTGAACATCTCACGGAGCACTGTTCAATCCATCATCCGAAAATGGAAAGAGTATGGCACAACTGCAAACCTACCAAGACATGGCCGTCCACCTAAACTGACAGGCCGGGCAAGGAGAGCATTGATCAGAGAAGCAGCCAAGAGGCCCATGGTAACTCTGGAGGAGCTGCAGAGATCCACAGCTCAGGTGGGAGAATCTGTCCACAGGACAACTATTAGTCGTGCAGTCCACAAATTGCGCCTTTATGGAAGAGTGGCAAGAAGAAAGCCATTGTTGAAAAAAAGTCATAAGAAGTCCCGTTTGCAGTTTGCCACAAGCCATGTGGGGGACACAGCAAACATGTGGAGGAAGGTGCTCTGGTCAGATGAGACCAAAATTGAAGTTTTTGGCCTAAATGCATAACGTATGTGTGGCGGAAACCTAACACTGCACATCACCCTGAACACACCATCCCCACTGTGAAACATGGTGGTGGCAGCATCATGCTGTGGGGATGCTTTTCTTCAGCAGGGACAGGGAAGCTGGTCAGAGTTGATGGGAAGATGGATGGAGCCAAATACAGGGCAATCTTGGAAGAAAACCTGTTAGTGTCTGCAAAAGACGAGACTGGGGCGGAGATTCACCTTCCAGCAGGACAACAACCCTAAACATACAGCCAGAGCTACAATGGAATGGTTTAGATCAAAGCATATTCATGTGTTAGAATGGCCCAGTCAAAGTCCAGACCTAAATCCAATTGAGAATCTCTGGCAAGACTTGAAAATTGCTGTTCACAGATGCTCTCCATCCAATCTGACTGAGCTTGAGCTATTTTGCAAAGAAGAATGGGCAACAATTTCAGTCTCTAGATGTGCAAAGCTGGTAGAGACATACCCCAAAAGACTTGCAGCTGTAATTGCAGCGAAAGGTGGTTCTACAAAGTATTGACTCAGGGGGGCTGAATACTTTTGCACGCGACACTTTTCAGTTTTTTATTTGTAAAAAAATTTGAAAACCATGTATCATTTTCCTTCCACTTCACAATTATGCACCACTTTGTGTTGGTCTATCACATAAAATCCCAATAAAATACATTTACGTTTGTGGTTGTAACGTGACAAAATGTGGAAAAGTTCAAGGGGTATGAATACTTTTGCAAGCCACTGTATGTAAAAACAAATGAACTGCAGATGCTGGTTTATACCAACTCACCCACTGAGTTACTCCAGCAGTTTGTGTCTATCTTTGAATGGGTCATCAATGGCCGGTGTGGACTTGGTGGGCCGACGGGCCTGTATCCATGCTCTATCTTTCAATCAATCAAGAGGGGGTCATTTGTTTTTTTAGATCTATATTTTTTCATAAAGGACTCCTTGGCCGTTTCCCTACTTCTGGCCCAATGTTATAATTCTTTAAGTCTAGATCCAAGTAATTTATAAACGTAAGGGTTTATTATCCTCTACCATCCCCTCAAGCAATGAGTTGCAGAAACCTACCACCTCTGGGAGAAAACAAAATGTAATCTCCTCTTTAATCCTTCTTCCAATTACCTGAAATCCATGCCTCTTGCTTTTTGACCTCCTTAACATGAAATGAGCCCTGCTAAGATTCTTTGTAAATACACACAACTCAATAAATGCTCCCTTCAGCCTCCGCTTTCAAAGAGAGCATCTCTAGCCAATTCAATCTTTCCTTATATGTCATTTTCCACTCCTGACTACACCCAGATGAGTCTTTTCTGCACCCTCTCTAATATAACCACATTCTTGCAAAGTGCAAAGTGGTGACCAGAACTGCTCACATTCCCCAATCTGTAGCCTAAACCTTGTATGTAGTTGATTGACTGATTGATTGAAAGATACAGCATGGAAATTGGCCCTTCGGCTCAATGTATCCATGCCGACTCTCGATCATCCACTTACACTAGTTCTATGTTATCCCACTTTCTCATCCACTCCCTACACACTAGGGGCAATTTACAGAAGTCAATTAACCTACAAACCCGCCTGACTGGAATGTGGGAGGAAACCGGAGTTCCCAGAGAAAACCCATACTGTCACAGGGAGAACGTGCAAACTCCACACGGATAGCACCCGAGGTCAGGATGGAACATGAGTCTCTAGCAATATGAGGAAGCAGCTTTACCAATTGTGCTACTGTGCCACCCTTAGACTTAGTGGATATAATTTTACCTTACCATGCATGCTTTTTACATTCTATGGCATTGGCCAATAAAGAAACACATTCTTTATTCCTTTTAAACTATTTTATTGACCTATCCTGATACATCTGAGGTTCCATAACCTTCAGTGACCCTTATTTATCCCTCTATTTTTATCCACTCCAAATGTCTAGATCTAATTCGACGCATTGTAGATTCATCTGTCAGCCATCACCCTTTGCTTCCCAATTACTGCCACAATTTTGGATCAATTTGCCACTTCCTGTGAATCTCATAAGTTATCACTTTATTGACTAACCTGCTAAGTAAGATCTTGTCAAAAACCGCTAAAATTTGCACAAGCTACATTGATTTGACCGCAAAGCATTGGAGTGACTCAGCGGGTCAGCCAGCATCTCTGGAACACATGGACAGGTGACCTTTCAGGGGTCGGGATCCTTCTTCAGACCCTCTTCCCGACCCAAAATATCACTTATCTGTGTGAGATGGTGCCTGAGCCACTGAGTGTCTTTATTTATAAACCGGCACCTGCAGTTCCTTGTGTCTACATTCCAGAGACCACCCTCTCCCATCTTACTGTTATCTCCTCATAAAATTCAAGTTAGTTTGTCAACTAAGCCATGCTAGTTACTGTCCTTGATCAACCTGTGCCTTCCTTTAATACACTCATTGAGTCATGAAGAAACACAGCATGAATATAGGCCCTTTGGCCCAAGTTGCCCATGTCAACCAACAAACCCCATCCACACTAGTCCCACCTGCCTGCATTTGGCCCATGTCCATCTAAACCTATCGATCCATGTATCTGTCCAAATATCTTTTCAACACTGATAGTATCTACTTTAACTACCTCCTCTATTAGCTCATTCCATATATCCACCACCCTCTGTGTGAAAAAGCTTCCCCTCAGGCTCCTGTTAAATCTCTCCCCTCTCACCGTAAACCTATGTGACGCCGTTCTTGATTCCACTACTCTCAGTAAAGGACTTTGTGCATTCACCCTGTTTATTTCCCTCCTGGTTTTATACACCTTTATAAGATCACCCTTCAGCCCCCTGCGCACCAGAAAATAAACACCAAGTCTGCCCAACCTCTGGTCTTATACAGAGAAGGTTAGTGATAAGAATAGGCAGACTGCATGCTGTCCCAGGAGAAGGTTTGATACTAATAAACTGTACCCGACACACTTCTCGAATAGATCCACATCGTTTCTTTATTGCTTCCCACTGAGATTCATAATATTGGAGCTCCTCTGATCAATGTGCCTTTTAGAGTGATTGCTTGCATTCGCACAGATGTTATTTGTTTCAATAAATAATAAGTATTTGCATTTAGTTCCTCATATCCATTATTTATTAACTCATAAAGGACAATGAACTTGACAGAAGAGAATTCTATTGACTAATTTCTTGCAGCTACCAGCAGTTATTCAATCTGCCACAGACATTCCATGTTATTTGTTAAAGGATTCAGTGTTGTAAGGCGAACAGCCAAAAGGGGTGGTAGTGGAGATGGTGGCTGTGTGGTAGGAGACACACTTCTCAGTTGTAGTCAGGAGTTGTAGTCAGGAGTTGTACTCGTGCAACATGCTCTGACAATGAGAAAGTTAAGGCCAGCGAGCCAAACAGCTTCTCCGCTGTAATCCCCTTCAAGCGCAAGGTTTGTGCAACTCTTTGCTGCATTTTACATCTCAAGTCTACAAGAGAGTTGGAGTCTTGTGTCCGGGATGGAATAGGCTGGACTGCTTTAAGCAAAAGGGGGTCACATCAATCTTGAGAGCAGCAGATGAGACTGAGTCATGAGAGCCAGAGAATTCAGGAAAGCCTTCGCATCTCCTCTTTGCCCATCGTCTATCCCATGCCCCGAATGTCCCTAGCGTGCGCTATCGATGGTTGGTTGTTAAGGCGGCACAGTGGTGCAGCGGTAGAGTTGCTGCCTTACAGCTCCAGCGTCCTAGGTTCGATCCTGACTACTGGTATTGTCTGTATGATGCTCCCTGTGACTGCATGGGTTTTCTCCAGATGCTCCAATTTCCTCCCACACTCCAAAGACACACAGGTTTGTAGGTTGACACAAAAAGTTGGAGTAATGGGCCTGTCCCACTTAGGCAATTTTTTCGGCGACTGCCGGCGACTGTCATAGTCGTGGCAGGTCACCGTAAAACCAGCGACTGGACTAATGGGCCTGTCCCTTAGGCAATTATTTAGGCGACTGCCGGCGAATACGACATCGAAATTCACCAAAGTCAGCACCGGCAACAACCTACGTCACCTGGCGACAACCTACGACATCCTGTCGACAACCGACGACATCCTGGCGACTGCCTACATTAACCTGGCGACAACCTACGACAGCACCTACATTAAACTACGCTCATTTGGCATCAAACCCAAGGTCGTCACTGTCGCTGAAAAATTTTGAACATGTTAAAAAATTTCGGTGACCAGAGAGACGCTACGACTCTTTGGGTGACTGAGGAGACTACTCATGACCATACAGGCCACACCCCGGCGACCACCGGCAACCATGTGGCAACCATGCGGCGACCTCATAGTCTTCTGTAGTCGCCTAAAACGTCACCTAAGTGGGACAGGCCCATAACCTAGTGGCACAGGCAGCATCTCTGGAGAAAAGGAATGGGTAAGGTTTCAGGTCGAGACTCTTCTTCAGACCTAATTGGTTTCTATTAAAAAAATAATAAATTGGCCCAAGTGTGTGGGGTGATTGGTGGTCAGCATGGACTCTGTGGGCCAAAGGGCCTGTTCCCATGCTCTATCTCTAAAGCCTTGCCAGCCACACTTGGGCTCACCAACGAAGGTTAGACAATGGACATCATCGAGCTAGATGACTGATTTGTGAGCTTTACATTTTCTGGTGGTGATTTTCACTGCAGTACAGTGCCAACACAGTTCCCATCAGTCTGTGGATGTTTGACTAATTCCTGGCAGTCTGGTTCTGGTGACCGTTACTACTGCCAGTGAGAACAACTAACTTCCGTCACCCCATGTGTATAGGAATGAACTGCAGATGCTGGTTTAAATCGAAGATAGACACAAAATGCTGGCTTAACTCAGCGGGACAGGCAGCATCTCTGGAGGGAAGGAATGGGTAATATTTTGAGTTGAGACCCGTCTTCAGTCTGAAGAGGGTCTCAACCTTAAACGTCACCCATTCATTCCCTCCAGAGATGCTGCCTTTTCGGCTGAGTTACTCCTGCATTTTGTTTCTATCTTCCATCACACCATTTGCAGGAGGCCCCCTTCCACTTACTGCATTTTTTCGAAGAAAATAAAAGTTTTAAAAGAGATCTTGCTGCCGTTATTTATGCATCAGCCCCCTTCTATTTCACAGCTGTTAAATAAATTAGGTGCTGACTTAACACTTCTTACATTTCTTTACACAAAAAATGGAATGGCAGAATGAGTGAACTAATCTAATTTGCAACTCTTCCTTCTTTCCAGGGTTATACCAGCATCTACTTTGACATTTGGAGTGTGTTACGGTCAACTGGACATTCCATTAAAGGGAGGTAGACAAAAATGCTGGAGAAACTCAGCGTGTGAGGCAGCATCTATGGAGCGAAGGAAATAGGCGACGTTTCGGGTCGAGACGCTTCTTCAGACTGATGTGAGGGTGTGGGGGGGGGGGGCGGGGGAAGAAATAAGGAAGAGGCGGAGCCAGTGGGCAGTGGGAGAGCTGGGGAGGGGAGGAGAAAGCAGGGACTACCTGAAATTGGAGAAGTCCATGTTCATACCGCTGGGGTGTAATCTGACAAAGCGAAATATGAGGTGCTGCTCCTCCAATTTATGGTGGGCCTCACTCTGGCCATGGAGGAGGTCCAGGGCAGAAAGGTCGGATTCGGAAAGGGAGGGGGAGTTGAAGTGCTGAGCCTCCAGGAGATCAGGTTGGTTATTGCGAACCGAGCAGAGGGTGTTGGGCGAAGTGATCGCCAAGTCTACGCTTGGTCTCACCGATGTAGATCAGCTGACATCTAGAGCAGCGAATGCAATAGATGAGGTTGGAGGAGGTGCAGGTGAACCTGTGCCGCAACTGGAAAGACTGCTTGGGTCCTTGAATGGAGTCATGGGCGGAGTAAAGCGACAAGTGTAGCATTTCCTGCGGTTGCAAGGGAAAGTGCCAGGAGAGGGGGTGGTTTGGGTGGGAAGGGACGAATTGACCAAGGAGTTACGGAGGGAGCAGTCTCTGCGGAAAGCAGACAGGGGAGGAGATGGGAAGATGTGGCCAGTGGTGGGATCCCGTTGGAGGTGGCGAAAGTGTCGGAGGATTATTTGTTGTATGTGACAGCTGGTAGGGTGGAAGGTGAGGACAAGGGGGACTCTGCCCTTGTTATGAGTGGGGGGATGGGGAGTGAGAGCAGAGTTACGGGGTATAGAAGAGACCCTGGTGAGAGCCTCATCTATCGTAGAAGAGGGGAACCCCCGTTCCTTGAAGAATGAGGACATTTCCGATGCCCTGGTTTGAAACACCTCATCCTGGGAGCAGATGTGGCATAGACGGAGGAATTGGGGGCAGGGGATGGAGTCCTTAAAGGAAGCGGGGTGGGAAGAATTGTAGTCCAGATAGCCATGGAGTCAGTGGGTTTATAGTAGATGTCAGTCAGTAGTCTATCACCTGCGATGGAGATAGTGAGGTCTAGAAATGGTAGGAAAATGTCGGAAATGGTCCAGGTGTATTTGAGTGCCGGATGGAAGTTAGTGGTGAAATGGATGAAGTCAGTGAGTTGTGTATGGGTGCAGGAGGTAGCACCAATGCAATCGTCGATGTAGCGGAGGTAGAGTTTGGGGATAGGGCCTTGGTACGCCTCGAACAAAGATTATTCAACGTACCCTACAAAGAGGCAGGCATAGCTGGGGCCTATGATGTCTTATTTAGATGGAGCTTCATCTCTCCCATCATGTCCCACCATTCTGCTCATTCCCCCTCCTTCATACACTCATATCCTATCCCCGAGCCCCCATTTTCCATTTACTCCTCCCCTTTCCGCTCTCCCTGTCCCTTTCCACCAGTATCCCTCCTTCTGGCTTTACATTCCTCTCCTCCTTTTGTCTCCTTTTCACCTTCTGCCTTTTTCACCTACTTCACCCATCAGCCGATCTAACCCCCTCTCACCTGTATCCATGCATCACTTTCAAGTCTTTGTCCTGCTCCCACCTCTCTTTTATATCTTTCTCCCCCCCCCACGCCATCAGTCCAAAGAAGGGTCCCAACCCGATACGCTGTCTGTCCATTCCCTCCACAGATGCTACCTGACCCCAAGTTCTTCCAGCACTTTGTGGGTTTTGTCTCTTATTAACCTCTACCCATTCTCACTCTCTACACCCATCTACCAATTCAACTCTTCCTCACCTGTAACCACCTATCATCTTGCCCTGCTCCTCCTCTTTTTTCCAGCTTCCTACCATGACTCCAACCAGTTTGAAGAAGAGTCCCGACCGGAAGAAGGGTCCCGACCCGAAATGCCGTCCGTCCATTCCCTCCACAGATGCTACCTGACCCGTTGAGTTCTTCCATCACTTTGTGGTTTGCTGGTATCTGGGTTGATGTAGGGGTGGTGATTAACTAACAACTGCTAGTATCACCATTCACAAATCTTTTTATCTGACTACAACTGAGTCTACAGTTCCAATGCAGGTCCAATGAATAATCTTGTTTGCAACAATATGATGGGCACATAGCCGCAGACAAACGCACACAAATAAACAAATTATACATAAGTTATACATAAATGACACAACATTCTTTAAAAAAAATACATTGTACTAAAAATAAGACATTAGTGCAGAAACATAATGAGAAAAGGAAAAGAAAGGGGGTGGAGTGTAATATTCTGTTGTCGAGGTAGGGTGAGAGTTGTAGATTGGATAAAGAACCTGATGGTATAGGAACATAGCTGTTCCTGAACCTGGTGATGTGGGACCTTAACCTTCTGTACCTCTTGCCTGATAGAACATAGAACAGTGCAGTGCAGTAACGGGCTCTTTGGCCCATAATGTCTGAGCCGAACATGATGCCAAGAGCATCTCTTATCTACCTGTGCACAATACATATCTACGTTCCTATCCAAAAACCTCTTTAATGCCACAATCATATCTGCCTTCACCACCATCCCTGGCAGTGTGTTCCAGACACTTACCACCCTCTTTGTAAAAAAAAACTTGCCCCGCACACCTCCTATAAAGTTTACCCCCCTCACTTCAAACCTTTGCCCTCTAATATTTGATTTTTCCACCCTGGGACTGTCTAACCTGCCTTTTAATTGATTGATGTACTTCTATCAGATGTCCCCACAATCTCAGGCATTCCAGAGAAATGATGGTAGCAGTGAGAGGGAGGCATGGCCAGCATGGTCCTTGATCATTCATAGTGTCTTAGTGCCATAAAGTGTGTAGGCAACTTTCCCGCACCGATCAACGTCCCATCTACTCTAGTCACACCTGCCTGCATTTGGCCCATATCTCTCTAAACCTATCCTATCAAGGTACCTGTCTAAATGTTTCCTAACTGTTGTGATAGTACGTGCCTCAACTAACTCCTCCGGCAGCTCGTTCCATCCACGCACCACCCTTTGTGTAAAAACGTACCCCTCAGGTTCCTATTAAAACTCTCCCCACTCGCCTTAAACCCATGTAATTTGGTTATCGATTCCCCTACGCTGGGCAAGAGACTCTGTGCATTTACCCAATCTATTCCTCTCATGATTTTGTACAGCTTTATAAGATCACCCCTCATCCTCATGTGTTCCAGGGTGTAGGGGTCCTAGCCTGCTCAACCTCTCCCTATTGCTCAGGCCCTCGAATCCTGGCAACATCCTCATAAATCTTGTCTGTACCTTTCCAGCTTGACAACATCTTTCCTACAACATGGTGCCCAGAACTGAACACATTACTCTTAATGCGGCCTCACCAACGTCTTATATAACTGCACCATGACTTCAAAACTTATACTTATTGCTCTGACCGATGAAGGCCAATGTGCGGAAAGCCTTTTTGATCACCCTATCCACCCATGAAGCCACTTTCAAGGAAGAAATTCAGCCATTTCTAGTTTGAAATTCTTGGTTAAATACCAATAGTTCATGGCCAATGGCACTGACAAGGACAGCAATGGAGGAGCAGCTCCGTATTTCTACCTTCCTGTACTTGTAAATATATTAGAAAATGTCAACATATTTTACCCGAGAACAGCGAGGATTGCTTGCCTCACCAATATTATTAGAGTAAAACCTGACAATGATGGAGTTCGTAAATGTTCACCATCAGTGCTCGGAGGCTTGAGTAAAATTTACTGGAATATTTAGTTGTCTTGCTAGGAGAATCCAATAGAAATCAAATTCTTACACGAAAAATCATCTAGAATTCTTTGGTATAGAATAATTACATCACAACAGCCCTGGAAGTTATTCAA
This sequence comes from Malacoraja senta, assembly GCA_038087875.1. Lineage (NCBI taxonomy): Eukaryota > Metazoa > Chordata > Chondrichthyes > Rajiformes > Rajidae > Malacoraja > Malacoraja senta. The sequence goes on from CM075980.1 coordinate 17,042,595, forward strand.
TTGTATTGATTTTTTTATTTATTACAATAAACTTAGATAAATCTCTCTAGTCTGGCCAAAAAAAATGATTCAAAGAACAAAAGAAGCTAGCAATGACCATGTAGACATTTTATTTTGATCAGATGGATTAAATGAAAATACAAACAATGCATGCAATATTAACGCACCATTAGTATCAGGTAATCCTCTTGTTCTGAAGAAGGGTCTCGACCCAAAACATCATCCAGTCCTTCTCTCCAGAGATCCTGTCTGTCCCGCAGAGTTACTCCAGCGCTTGTTCCTCCCACCCTCCAAAGACGTACAGGTTTGTAGGTTAATGGGCTACTGTAAATTGTAAATTGTCCCTAGTGTATAGGATAGTGCTAGAATATGGGGTGATCACTGGTAGGCACAGACTCTGTGAGTGGAAGGGCCTGTTTCCACGCTGCGTCTCTAAAGTCTAAAGAGAGAAATCAGAGCCATTTTCACCATTGATTCTTGGTTCTAAAATTATCCAATGGTTTTGCTTTCACCTCTTTCCCTTTGAAAAGCATTTTTTTCTCTCGGTCTTTTCACTGTACCTCAGCACACATGACGATATTAAACTAAACTAAAGTTAAAAAAAAAAACGAACAGTGGTTTCTTGGCTGTAAAGCACGTTGGTATTCTGAAAGGGATATCTTAGGGGCCATATAAATGGAAGCTTTTTTTCCATTTTTAGCGTGTGTGAAGACGTGGGATTTCTAGTTTTGCATTCCTTAACGTGACTTGGCAAAAAGTTGCTGATGCGAGACTGATTGATGGAAAGTGAATCCCCTTTGAACAGTGTGTCCGATCTGAGTCTTTCGTGCACATGGTGGAACGCATGAAAAATGAGAATGCTGGATGCCGAATAGCTGCTCTTTATATTGTGTAAGAAGGAACTGCAGATGCTGGTTTAAACCGAAGAGAGACACAAAATGCTGGAGTAACTCAGCGGGACAGGCGGCATCTCTGGAGAGAAGGAATGGGTGATGTTTCGGGCTGAGACCCTTGTTCAGACTGTTTAAGGATAAGGGAAATGAGAGATATAGATGTTGATGTGGAGAGATAAAGAACAACGAATGAAAGATATGCAAAAAAGTAACGATGATAAAGGGAACAAGCCAACAGTGCTCTTTATAATGGTCTGGGATCCCTGCATTGTATTGTACACGGCAGCAAGGAACTGAGGCGGCACTGCCCCTGTTCCGGACATCACATGCCCTCAGGACAACTTCCTTGTGGATGGGAGGTGCGGGTGACCACCACAAGATACATCTTCATTGCAGATTTACTTGCAGGAGAACCTCACAAAATAAATTTAGTATGTTGTGTGAAAATAAAAATTAATTTGGGCCCTTGATTGCATGTGTGTTCCCTGTTAATGTCAATCATAAAACATCTGAGGTGCAGCATTTTAATGTGATCTCTATTCAAAGAAGCACCAACAACAACTCGTGCCTGCGCTTAAGAAAAGAGTTCAGTTACACAGGTTGTAAATCATGGGTGTTTTTTCAGGAAGAGAAATGTTCCTAAAATTTATATTTCAGGTTGGGATGATGGTCTGATTAAATCAATGTTAGGTTTAGCTTTTTAGTTTTAGGGAGATAACATGGAAACAGGCCCTCCGGCACGTTGAGCATCGATCACCAGTTCACACCAGTTCTGTGATATCTCACTTTTGCATATTACACACTAGGGACAATTTACTGAAGCCAATTAACCTACAAACCTGTATGTCTTTGGAATGTGGGAGGAAACCGGAGCACCCAGAGAAAACTCACGTGGTCACAGGGAGTACGTACAAACTCCGCGCAGACAGCACCCACAGTAAGGACAGAACCCAGGTATTTGGCGCTGTAAGGGAGCAGCTCCACCACTGCGCCACTGTGATTTATTGCTCTTTCTCCTGGAACGGCTAATACCAGAATGTACTTTGTAAGCCATACTGTTCAAACATCACATGCCATGGAAAACATTATTTACGTCATGTTATTTCAAGAGTTGCACGTTGAAACATGTTCATCTTCTTGAACATACCTCCTACATTGTCATGGATCATGAATGTAGAAGTAAAACTATAACACTTCCAAGTATCAATCTTAGCCACAATTTGTGGAATAAATTGTGTTCATCTGTTGCATATCAAAATTCAATAGGTTTTGAATTTACCTATTAAATTCAATAATAATTGAATTATTAATTATTCAATTACAATTTACTGAATTAATTGTCATTATTTAATGGATGGACAACTAATTAATTATATCATTATTAATTATTGTTATTATAGCCTGGGATTGTATGTTTAGGTGCAGTGTTTATTCAAGTGTTTCGACAAGAGTGCTTATTCTTACTTGCTGCCGCTTAATAGGTCCAGGATTGTAATAACACACAGATAAATATATAGTAGTGAATAATACAATGAATTCATAATCATAAACAAAGCAACCTTAACAGTGCAGAACTGAAGTCCGTAGTGCAACCATAGACAGTCTAGATTATAGGTCATGTATCATTGCTGCTGAGGTTAACTTAAACCACATTGCCAGAGGCCCGGGGCTCGCTCCTGACCTCGTGCCGTCTGTGTGGAGTATGCACGTTCTCCCTGTGACCTTGTGGGTTTCCTTCGGGTGCTCCGGTTTTCTCCCACATCCCAAAGACATGCGGGTTTGTAGGTTAATTAGCCTCTATCAAATTGCTCCTCGAATGTAGGGAGTGGATGAGAAAATGGGATAACAAGTGTGATCGATGGTTGGCGTGGACACGATGGGCTGAGGGCCCTGTTTCCAAGCTGTATTACGACACTAAACTAAACAGAACAAGGATAGACACAAAATGCTGGAGTAACTCAACGGGCCCAGCAACATCTCTGGAGAAAAAGGATGGTGACATTCCTGAAGAAAGGTCCTGACCAGAAGAGTCACCCATCCTTTTTCTCCAGAGATACTGCCTGACCCGTTGAATTACTCCAGCACTTTGTGTCCATCTTTGAGATAAACCAGCATCTGCAGTTCCTTGTCTCCAAACTAAACAAGGTCCTCCCACAGGCACTGACTGATAGGTTATTGTTTAATCTATTTAAAATCGCCTATACTGTCTTTTCACTCTCTATTGGAAGCAGGTACATGTGTTTTAACACCCATTGAGATGGCATCAATGTTTCTTATAACCCAGTGTGAATGATGCATTCATGCATAACCATGAAACAATTGTCCAACTTCTCCGGCTGACAATTGGCATGTGAAACGCTCGCTTCACAAGCACAGGTCAAAGCTTTGGAGTCACACATTTATTAACGCAGAAACACAAACAGAATCAGCAGGAGATCACAATGATAATTTATGTATGAGACCCAACCATCCGCACTGCTCCACTGCAGAGCGGGCCCTGGATGAGAGCAGCTCCATTGATAACCAGCCTTTCGAAATGTTACTAACTTCGTTGTCGTCCTGATGGGTTTCATTGTCTGTAAAACTTGTTTTCACTTAGCCCACAGCTTACAATATACTGCTTCCTTTACCATTATTACTTCTTTTGCATATCTTTCATTCATTTGTTCTATATCTCTCTGTATCACCGTCTATATCTCACGTTTCCCTCTTCCCTGTCTCTCAGTCCGGTGAAGGGTCTCGACCCAAAACATCACCTGTTCATTTGCTCTGGAGATGCTGTCTGACCCGCTGAGTTACTCTAGCTGTGTGTGTCTATCTTCAGTTTATACCAGCATCTGCAGTTTCTTCCTACACTTTCTAAATTTAGGACTGCAGTAGCGGTCAGCTTGCCTGCCACTGGCTGTAAACGGACAGTCCTGTTTTCTGACGTGCTCTGGTGTTTGCGTAGGTGGACTGACTCATCATAGAGATGGAGTCCTGTGGCAGATCCCGTCTCCAGGGGCACACACGCACACACATACACACATTATTTTACAGAAACAAAGAACTGCAGATGCTAGTTAATACACGAAAGGACACAAGGCGCTGCAGGTCAGGCAGCATCTCTGGAGAAACAAAGAACTGCAGATGCTGGTTTATACCAAAGGTAAACACACAGTGCTGGAGTAACTCAGCTGGTCGGGCAGCATCTCTGCGGAACACGGACATGTGATGTTTCGGGTCAAGATGCTTTTTCAGACTGATTGTTGAGGGGGTTTGAGGGGGTTGGTGGGGGGATGGGGGGGGGGGAAGAAGAGAGCTGGAAAAAGGGCAACAAATGTTTTCGTAAGGTACACAAAAATGCTGGAGAAATTCAGCGGGTGCAGCAGCATCTATGGAGCGAAGGAGATAGGCAACGTTTCGGGCCGAAACCCTTCTTCAGACCGATCAAACGTTTTTGTAACTCAGCCGGTAAAGCTGCGTCTCTGGAGAATGTCGATATGCAGTGAATGGAGGGATGCGGATCACGTGCAAGCAGAGGAGATTAGTTTACCTTGGCGTCATGTTCGGCACTGACATTGTGGGCCAAAGGGCCAGATCCTGTGCTGTACAGTTCTATGTTCTATCTTCTGGCACAGTGGTGCAGCGGTAGGTTAGTGGACCTCTGCAAAATGCCCCTAGTCATAGTGTGGCCCAGTGTAGGGAGTGGATGAGAAAGTGGGATAACTTAGAACTAGAGTGAAGATAGATACAAAATGCTGGAGTAACCCAACTGGACAGGCAGCATCTCTGGCGAGAATGCCTGTCCCGCTGAGCTACTCCATTTTGTATCAATCTTCAGTTTAAACCAGCATCCGCAGTTCCTTCCTACACATTAGAAGTAGAGTGAATGGATCATCAATGATTGGCATGGACTAGATGGGCCGTAGGGCCTGTTTCCATGCTGTATCTCGAAACTAACCAAAAGCACAGGAAAGTCAATGTACGCCTTGGTTTTTCTCTGAAACTCACAGATATATTCTGTGTCCACACATGAACAATCAGGAAATGCTGTCAGGAATACCTTGCTTTATTAAACTGTGAGCTATTCCATTTTTCTCGGAAGCGGGCAACGCATACTTATTAATTCATTGTGAATTTCAATGTCTTGCTAACTATTCTTGCTATAAAAATAATTGAATTGTTGCGTCTTATTTGAATGAGTTGAAACAGAGATTTAAATTATATATCCAGTTATGATTAGTGCAAACCCACCTCTATGACCTTGAAATTTTAATGTTGCACTGAATTATTCCATTTCTGATTAAAGTTAATGAAACTGAAACGTTGACTTGCTTTTTCCTCTCCACAGTTGTCTGAACATTCTGTTTGGGGATATCATCTAATTGCCTCCCCGAATTTCACGGGATTCCGAACAATTTAAAAAAAGCATTTTTCTTCAAATTCTGGTGATGGCCTAAGCCATGTGTTCATCCCGGTCTTTAATGCACGCATCATTGACTGTTTAAAAGTTTGAATTAAAAGGAGAGAATGTTTTAATTTCAGTGCTTGTCACAGTTCTCCATTGTGAATGGATATTCAATTTATTTATGGCATTACAATAACTGACATTGTACAGGAAATTCTGCCCAACAGCTCACATCAGGAAAGGGAAATCCGGGCTCTGCAAGCTGGATCTGTTAGTTAATGGTTGGTGCAGCTGGTAGAGCTGCTGCCTCACAGCACTGGAGACCTGGGTTTGATTCTGTCTACGGGTGCTGTCTATGTGCAGTTGGCACGGTTTCCCTGTGACCATGTGGGTTTTCTCCGGGTGCTCCGGTTTCCTCCCACGTCCCAAAGGCATGCTTGTTTTTTTAGGATAATCAGCCTCTCGAAATTGCCCCTATCGTGCAGGGAGTGTATGTGAAAGTGGGATAACATAGAACTAGTGTGAACGGGTGATCGAAGGTTGGCGTGGACTCGGTGGGTCAAAGGGCCTGTTTCCATGAGGTATCTATCAATCAATCAATCAATCAATCCAATCAATCCAATCAATTAATAAATCAATCAATCAATCAACGCCGACCATCAGTAACCCTTTAGTTCTATGTTTTCTTAGTTTTGCATTCTACACACTCGGGGGAATTTACCGAAGCCAATTAACCTACAGACCTGCACGTCTTTCGAATGTGGGAGGAAACCAGAGCACCCAGAGAAAACCCACATCGTCATAGGTAGAAAGTGTGAAGTTTGTACAGACAGCACCCGCAGTCAGGATTGAACCTGTGTCTCTGACGCTGTAAGGCAGCAACTCTATCTTTGCGTCAGTGCACTTGGTGTCCCCTACATAGATTAGACTAGGTAATGTTGGCATACTTTCTTTCCAGAAGGGTACTTGCATGTTCTTAAAGATTAGAGTTATATAATTAGTTTATTGTTAAATTCCCCCATGTGGTATTGTGGATTTGCGTGGCACCATTTGATCATTAGTTCTGCAAAAACACAGTTATGTTAGTGAGGCTGCACTTGGAGTATTGCATTCAGTTTTTGTCACCCTGCCATTAAGCTGGAAAGAGTGCAGAGAAGATTTACAAGGATGTTGCCAGGACTTGAGGGCCTGAACTATAGGCAGAGGTTGGGCAGGCTAGGAATGCAAGGGTCTGAGGAATGATCTTATGGCTGTATATTACATCATGTGGGGAATGCACAGATTCTTTTTCCCAGGGTATGGGAATCAAGAATTACCCTGGGCGGTACAGTGATGCAGCGGTAGAGTTGCTACCTTACAGCGGCAGGGAACCAGGTTCGATCCTGACTACGGGTGCTTCCCTGTGCGAAGTTTGTACGTCCTCCCCGTGTGCTCCGGTTTCCTCGCATACTCCAAAGACATACAGGTTTGTAGGTTAAATGGCTTCGGTAAAATTGTGAATTGTCCCTGTGTGTAGGATAGTGCCAGTGCACAGGAATAGCTGGTTGGCATGGACTCTGTGGGCCGAAGGGCCTTTTTCTGCACTGTATCTCTAAACTAAACTAGAGGGTATAGATTTAAGTCATGAGGGGAAAGATTTAATAGGAACCTGAGGGGCAAATTTGTTCACACAGAGGGTGATGGGTATTGTAGATCAGTGTCACTCATGTAATGAGTCATGCTTTTGTAGTTACACCCACTTGTTTTTACAGTAATCCTCCCTGCCTGTTTCCCTTAGAATTAGAGAAACGTGCTAGAATGAAGTTATCTGTGTTATGTCGTTAATGAAGTCTTTGGACCTTTATCATGGAATAAGGCTTCAGTTATTACCACAGCCGTAACACAACATGGTGTCAGAAGTGGGATACGAACCCACGCCTCCAATTGTACCACCTTCTGACACCACCATGTTGTGGTAATAACTGAAGCCTTACTCCATGATAAAGGTCCAAAGACAATAAACAATAGACAATAGGTGCAGGAGTAGGCCATTCAGCCCTTCAAGCCAGCACCGCCATTCAATGTGATCATGGCTGATCATCCCCAATCAGTACCCCGTTCCTGCCTTCTCCCTAGATCCCCTGACTCCGCTATTTTTAAGAGCCCTATCTAGCTCTCTCTTGAAAGCATCCAGAGAACCTCCTTCCACCGCCCTCTGAGGCAGAGAAGTCCACAGACTCACCACTCTCTGTGAGAAAAAGTGTTTCCTCGTCTTCTTTCTAAATGGTTTACTCCTTATTCTTAAACTGTGGACCCTGGGACTTTATTAACGACATAGCACAGGTAACTTCATGCTAGCACGTTTCTCTAATTCTAAGGGAAACAGGCAGCGAGGATTACTGTAAAAGCAAGTGGGCATAACTACAAAAGCCTGACATAACATGAGTGACACTGATCTACAGGTATGTGGAACAAGCTGCCCGAGGAGGTAGCTGATGCAGAAACAGAGAACTGCAGATGCTGGTTAAGACATAAAAGGACACAAAGTGCTGAAGTTACTCAGCAGGTCAGGCAGCATCTCTGAAGAACACTTTGGGTCGAGTCCCTTCTTCAGATTTAGTTGAGACAGGTACTATAACAACATTTAAAAGACACTTGGACAGACACATGGATAGGAAAGGGTTCGAGGGATATGGGCCAAAAACGTGCAAATCGCTTAGATGGGGCACTTTGGTCAACATGAATGAGTTGGGTTAAAGGGCCTATCTCTGTGTGGTATGTCTCTACATTCCCATAGCATTGGATTATTTCTACCAATACTGCATGAAGCCCAAGTAAAGTCATCCTCTTTCCTCCATACAGCAAGGAACAATTTAGCAAAACAGCAACGTTCTCCATCGAGGATCCATCAGTGCAACATAGTGTAGATGGTGCAGTATAAATAAACAAACAACATATCATCCATTATGCCACAGATGTGTGCCAGGAAAAACAAAATAACATATCCCCTGCAGGTCACAAATCCCTTTGAAGCAAGTTATGAATAAAATCTACTCCCTGTTCTTGACGAGACAGAAAAAAAAGCCCGATTGCCAGCATAAGTCACATCGTCATAAGAGTCATACAGTGTTGAAACAGACCCTTCAGCCCAACTTGCCCACACCGACCAACATGCCCATGTCCCTCTAAACCTGTCGTATCCATCTACAGCACCTGCCTAAATGTTTCTTAAATGTTGCGATAGCACTTGCGATATGTATCATGCATCGGTCTTTACAGTGCACAGGCTTGGATAGAATGGATGTGGAGAGGATGTTTCCACAAGTGGGGGAGTCTAGGACTAGAAGTCTTAGCCTCAAAATTAAAGGACTTACCTTTAGGAAGATGAGAAGGTGTGGAATTCTTTGCCACAGAAGTCTGTGGAGGTCAAGTCAATGGATATCTTTAAAGCAGAGATAGATAGATTCTTGATTCATACAGATGTCAGGGGTTATGGGGCGAAGGCAGGAGAATGAGGTTAGCAGGGAGAGATAGATCACCCATGAATCAATGGCGGAGTAGACGATGGGCAGAATGGTCTAATTGTGCTCCTATCACTTATGACCTTATGACCACATAACAAAATGTCAGGGAATTTTCCAGATGAATGAGAAGGATTTGAACAGCAATTTGAAATGCCTTTACAACGCTTGAATCGAATCGCCAAAGTCAGTGGACGAAATCATCTATTTACCCAAGTTTATTGGAGAATCAGTATTGGATATTGAAGTGGCAGTAAATTCTGATATATATCCAGTCCAGGTTGCAGTTTAACATATTCTGCTATCTTCAATGATATGGCATGTGTCAAAGGCTGAGCGATATCATGTAATATAGAAAACTGGGTATCCCACTAATCAATATGCAACTGAATTATGGACTTGCAACATAATGTTTGCTTGTGAAGCATTTCATCAGTTGTGTGTAGCTGTGCTGTTGGTGTCAAAATTGACAGGAGCTGCCAGTTGCTGTGCTGATAAATATTTGAATGATTGTCCTTGTGGATGCAATGAATGATAAACAGGCTACAGGACTCTAACCTCAGGGTATTACATACTTCAGGAAAATTTATGTGCAGCTCTGATATTCCGACAAGCTCGCGGACCAGAATTGAGAAGGCTGATGGGCATATTATTGCTTACACGCACTGCGTGTTTATCAGAGCTGTGGGCGTCAGTTGCATTGCATCTGGGCAGTGGCAGGAAGGACCAACACCTCCGAGATTCTGATACAATAGGAGTGGAGGTGCTACCACAAGTGAAAGAGGGCAGCTCTCCATGTGTGGGAAGGAACTGCAGATGCTGGTTTAAACCAAAGATTGTAGAAGGCTAAGATAGACCACTCCTGCAAAATCCAATGGACTGACGTGTAGTACGCAACGGCTAGTATCTTTGGTTTAAACCACTTCAAATAGATGTGTCCACTAGTGGGAGAGTCTAGGACAAGAGGTCAGAGCCTCAGAATTAAAGGACATTCCTTCAGGAAGGAGATGAGGAGGAATTTCTTTAGAGGGTGGTGAATCTGTGGAATTCTTTGCCACAGAAGGCTGTGGAGGCCAAGTCAATGGATACTTTTAAGGCAGAGATAGATAGATTCTTGATTAGTACGGGTGTCAGGGGTTATGGGGAGAAGGCAGGAGAATGGGGTTAGGAGGGAGAGATAGATCAGCCATGATTGACTTGATGGGCCGAATGGCCTAATTCTGTTACTGTCACTTATGACCTTGTGATGTGAACCAAAGATAGATACAAAAAGCTGGAATAACTCAACGGGTCAGGCAGCATCTCTGGAGAAAATGAGTAGGTGATGTTTTGGGTCGAGACCCTCCTTCAGACTGTGAGTTAGGGGAAAGGGAAACGAGAGATTTGGACAGTGATTTAGAGAGATATAGAACAAATGAATGAAAACAAATCCAAAAAGTAATGATGATCAAGGAAAGGTGGAGCCCACAAAGGTTAATCACGCTTTCAAGAGAGAGCGAGATAGATCAGACCAATTCTTAACGAGTTGGTCTCCATTTATCGACTTTTTGGAAACATATGGTGCAACAAAATTGTAGAAACCAACTGTTTCAGGACCGGGTGAAGATTGGTCAAGAATATAAATAACGACCTCCTATAATTTCCTACTCTCTACTCTTTCTCTTTCTCTCAGCCATGATCATATTGAATGGCGGTGCTGGCTCGAAGGGCCGAATGGCCTACTCCTGCACCTATTGTCTATTGTCTATTGTCTATTGTCTATTGTCTATCATTGGCTGTGGCCGAGTTATACGAACAGTGAAACTCAACAGGATGACAGTGAAACTAGTATGATGACTAAGGTGGGGAAGGGATGGAGAGAGAGGGAATGAAAGGGTTACTTGAAGTTAGAAAATCAATATTCATTCTGCTGGGTAAGTTGTCCTAGCAGCTGGGTTCCTCCACTGTCAGAGTGAGACCAAACACAAATTGGAGGAACAGCACCTCATATTTTCCTTGGGCAGCTTACAACCCAGCGGTATGAATATTGATTTCTCTAACTTCAAGTCCTCTCTCCCTCCGTCCCTCCCTCACAGACTCTGAAGAAGAGTCTCCACTTGAACCATCACTTATCCATTTTTAAGAAGGAACTGCAGATGCTGGAAAATCGAAGGAAGACAAAAATGCTGGAGAAACTCAGTGGGTGAGGCTGCATCTATGGAGCGAAGGAAATAGGCAACGTTTCGGGCCGAAACGTTGCCTATTTCCTTCGCTCCATAGATGCTGCCTCACCCGCTGAGTTTCTCCAGCATTTTTGTCTACCATCATTTATCCATGTTCTCTAGAGATGCTGCCTGACCTGTTGAGTTACTCCAGCACCCTGTGTCTTGAGATGTATTGAGATCTTCTATGTTCTCATCTACAACTCAAGCCTTCCAGACCTGGTAGCATCCTCATAAATCATTTTTTGCACCCTTTCCAGTTTGATGACATCCTTTTCACAATCAATCACACAATCACAATAATACTTAATTAGCCAAGTATGTTTTGCAACATACGAGCAATTTTATTTGCCAAGTCAGTCATACAAATAAAAAGCAACGGAACACTCAAAACACATTTTAACATAAACATCCATCACAGTGACTCCTCCACATTCCTCTCTGTGATGGAAGGCGAAAAAAAGTTCAATCTCTTCCCTTTGCTCTCCCGCAGTTGGGAGCCTCGAGCCCTCCGTTGACAGGATGATCTTGACTCCCGTAGCCGGCGGCGGGCCGTCCAGCTCCATTTTATGACATAAATGGAGTTTCCGTAATCTTCTATGGCAGTCGAAACAAAATCACTTAGAGCAAACCTGCCCCTCAAAACGGTCCCCAACAAATATGACCCCACCCCATCTTCTCCATTTGTGATGCCTGTGATTTGCATTGTCTTACGGTTTTCAAAGTCATTTTAAAATTAAAGTCATTCCTTTGAATGGACCTTTCTTAAACATACCATGAAACTAACTGGTCTATCCCAAAATGTGTAGCAAGCTGTTCTGTGTCAATTTAAACTGACAGTTTAACTAGTTCAAAATTGGTTTCATAGTGGGCTGTATTGACAATGAGATTAAATATACTGTATGTGGTAAACGCATTTCCAGACACGTAAATCGAACTGCACAAAAATACCGCTCAAATACACTGAGTTGTAGATTAGAGTCATACAGCACAGAGACAGGCCCTTCCGCCCAACATGGACATGCCGACCAAGATGCTCCATTTAATCTAGTTCTATTTGACTATTGCCATAGTCCATGTCCCTCCAAACCTTTCCTATCCATGTACCTGTCTGTGTCTTTTAAATGTTGTTATTGTACCTGCCTCAACCACTTCCTCTGGCAACTCATTCCATATATCCACCACTCTCTGTGTGAAAATGTTGCTCCTCAGGTACCTATTAAATAATTCCCCTCCGCTTTAAACCTACGTCACCTGGTTCTTGATTCCCCTACTCTGGGTAAAATATTTTGTGCATTCATTCTGTCTATTCCCCTCTTGGATTTATACACCTCTATTAGAGCCTCCTGCACTCCAGGAAATAAAATCCAAGCCTGCCCAACATCTCCCTATATCTTAGGCCCTCGAGTACTGGCAACATCCTCGTAGATAACATAAAAAATAATTTAAAAAATACTGCCCCGTGACAGTGCTTCATAGTGGGTTTAGAGATTGGTCATATGCTGGACAGAAATGCAAGAAAAAATGCACTCTCAAATAAGAGTGAGATTGGGAGCACTTTGTATCTGAATGAGCGTCCAAAGCTAAAAATTGATGAAATACAGCGGGCATACAGTCCTGAGAGGAATAGATAGGGTACACGCACTGTCTCTTGCCCAGAGTAGGGAAAATGAGAACCAGGTGACATAGGTTTAAGGTGAAGGCGGAAAGATTTAATGGGAACCTGAAGAGTAACTTTTTTGCACAAATAGTAATAGCCTAGGTGTATGGAACGAGCTGCTGGAGGAGGTAGTTGAGGCAGGTAGTATCCGTTTCCCTCCACAGATGCCGCCTGACCCGTGGAGTTCCACCACAACTTTTTTGCAGAAGACCACAGTGGAATTGTAAATGGATATTAAGGTGCATGCATCAGCATCAATTCTCTCCATTTTATCTCATAAGATTATTTTCTTACCTTCTCATCATGTAAACTCTAACAGCAGCATTTCTGGTTCTCATTATGCTATTTTGTTTTATCATGTATATGTACACTGTGGATGGCTCGATTGTAACCATGTGTAGTCTTTCCGCTGACTGGTTAGCACGCAACAAATGCTTTTCACTGTACCTCGGTACACGTGACAATAAACTAAACTAAACTAAACAGCGAGGAGAGAAACCAATATTTAAAGTTGGTGACTTCTCATCGAACATCTGGTGCAAAGTCATTAATTATTTTCACGTTTAAATTATAGTATTTATTTATAATTGTCCACTGTATAGCGTGTTTTTATCCCTCCGAGCAAAGCACCAAGGCAAATTCCTTATATGTGTACATACTTGGCTAATAAAAAAAATATTATTATTATTATTATTATTATTATTATTATTATTATTATTATTATTATTATTATTATTATTCCGAAATGACCTGAAAATGTGATCCATCAACTTGAAAACTGGTAGCATCTGTCCCAGCACTAGGATTGTGATCTCAAAAGGATTCAGAGTCAAGAAGATTATATTTTGGAATTTCTCTCAGGTTGTATCTTCTCTTTATGTTCTACCCACCTGCAATCTAATTTGTATAATGCTGTCTTTGCACTTCCTCAGCTCGCGTCCACATTCTTGCTGACAATCCTTTTTTACAAGCAAATCGTTATTTACATTGTTGTGGGGTTTTTTTTAATGGGATGCCGGTGTAGCCAACAGGGGTGGGATTTACTGCCTACTCTTAATTGCCCTGGAGAATTTGAAGATGAGCAGGCACCTGGAACCACTGCAGGCAATGTAGTAGGTGTAAAGTGCCATTGGGTGCAGAATCAAGAGTCAAGAGTCACAAATGTCTAAATTGCTTCGGGATCAGAACAATGGCATTCTCACTTGCTGCTGCCTTACTGGCTCATTAAATCCACAAAATGAATAAATATTCATTAAACAATAGCTCAATCTATTATCAGGAGTGCAGAGTGTGCTGGATGGTTCAAGAGCCTGATAGTTGTTGGGTTAGAAGTTGTTCTTGAACCTGGCAGTCATAGATATCTGGCTCCTGTACCTCCCTCCTGACATTAGCTGTGGCCCGGATGGTGTGGGTCGACTTGAACCATTGGATTCTCTCTCCTCTGTTGAATATTTCCAGCCATTCCTGCCGGATACCCTGCTTTGATCTTGACCTCGGGTGCTGTCTGTGTGGAGTTTGCACGTTCTCCATGTGATTGTGTGGGTTTTCTCCGGCTGCACCGGTTTCATTGCACATCCCAAAGATGTGTGGGTTTGTAGGTTAGTTGGTCTCTGGAAAGTGGGATTGCATAGAACTAGTGTGAACGGGTGATCGATGGTCTGTGTCGACTCGGTGGGCCGAAGGGCCTGTTCCTTTTTGCATCTCTAAGTTGAACTAATCTGCAGATGCTGGAATCTTGAGAAAAACACAAAGTGCTGGAGGAACTCAGTGGGTTAGGCAGCATCTGTGGAGGGAGATGGACAGGTTACACCTTGGGTCATGAATAAGTCTGGATAAATGTCCTGACGCAAAGTATTGTCTGTTCATTCCCTCCATAGATGCTGCCTGACCCACTGCGTTACTCCAGCACTCAGTGTTTTGTTCAAAATTCCAGCACCTGCATTCTTGTCTCTCCATTTTACTGGCCCATTGTGAAATCTCCTCAAAGCATGCCTACTTTGCAGTAAAGGACACAAGTTGCAGAGTAACTCAGCGGGTCTGACAGCATCTCTGGAGAGTTTGGAAGGGGCTCTGAGAGTAACTTCGTTTATAAATGATAGGAGCAGAATTGGGCCATTCGGCCCATCAAGTCTACTCCGCCATTCAATCATGGCTGATCTATCATTCCCTCCTATCCCATTCTCCTGCCTTCTCCCCATAACCCCTGACACCCATACTAATCAAGAATCTATCTATCTCTGCCTTAAATATATCCATTGACTTGGCCTCCACAGCCTTCTGTGGCAAAAAATTCTACAGATTCACCAACCTAGGTAAGGTACTGTAGTGCATTTTGGCAGTGGCTCAGAGTGTACAGATGATGGAGGGGGCTACTGTTGACGGTGGCAGAAGAGGTCCCAATCTATTGGCCACGGTATTATCAAGTCCCTCCCGTGACCATGGAGCCACACACAACCAGACACACCGAAAGCCTTCCATCACCCTCCTGCCTTGGACCTCATCAATAGACTGGTCAAGAAGCCAGTCTGAATCCCAACTTACCGACTGGGAAATTACATACAATTATGTAGGGCTGGAATATTGTTTTAAATGCTGGTTTCAACAACAATAATCATGAAACCACCAGACTGCTGCAAAGATCCATCTGCTTCCCTCGTTCCTCAATCTGTCCTCCTTACTCTCTTTGTCTGACGTATAATTCCAGATCCAGCAACCTGGTTGACTCTAAATTCCTCCTCTCTTCAGGGGCCATTGGGATGGACCATGAATGTTGGCTCTGTCAGCAATATCCATATGTAGTGAACAAACAAATTGAAACGTAATGATGGACATACTTTGGGGTGTCAGTGGATAACTCACTCACCACAGGAAACTGGTTGTAAATGCTTCAGCCTTGCCTTTAGAAACTGGTCAACAAATACCAGTTCTTGTTCATGTCCAGAACCGTGGGAAGTGTTTCTCAAAAGTCTAAAGTAAAGTCTAAATCTGCTGCACACCACACGCTACAATAATGACCCTGAAGAAGGGTCTCGACACATCTAAAATTCTTAAGGGATTGGACAGGCTAGATGCAGGAAAAATGTTCCGAATGTTGGGGGAGTCCAGAACCAGGGGTCACAGTTTAAGAATGAGATGTAGGCCATTTACGACTGAGATGAGGAAAAACCTTTTCACCCAGAGGGTTATGAATCTGTGGAATTCTCTGCCACAGAAGGCAGTGGAGGCGAATTCACTGGATGTTTTCCAGAGAGAGTTAGATTTAGCCCTTAGGGCTAAAGGAATCAAGGGATATGGGGGAAAAAGCAGGAACGGGGTACTGATTTTGGATGATCCGGGGTACTGATTTTGAAGGGCCGAATGGCCTGTTCCTGCACCTATTTTCTAAGTTTCTATGTTTCTATGAAATGTCACCCATTCCTTCTCTCCAGAGATGCTGCCTGTCCTGCTGAGTTACTCCAGCTTTTTGTGTCTATCTTCCATTTACAATAATGACTGCTCTTCTGGAGATGTGAAGTGCATATGGATGCTTTCAAGAGAGAGCTAGATAGGGCTCTTAAAAATAGTGGAGTCAGGGGATATGGGGAGAAGGCAGGAACAGGGTACTGATTGGGGATGATCAGCCATGATCACATTGAATGGCGGTGCTGGCTCGAAGGGCTGAATGGCCTACTCCTGCACCTATTGTCTATTGTCTGTTGTCTATTGTCATATGGGGCAATATTGAGATCATGGAAGCTGTAACTGAGGACAAATCTTTCTTTATTTTTTAAGAAATGGATAATTTGCTGTCTGAGAAATATTAAAGGATCATTATTCCAGAGGTGTTATAACAGCTGAATTCGTCGTTCCCAGTAATAGCATTTAATTCAATTAAATCACACATTTTAAAAGAGTCTACCCCACCACTTAACTCCTTTAAGCAGTGAAGGAAGAGAATTAGTCAAGACTTAAGCCCCTGTCCCCCTTTCACTACCTAATTCACGACCTCTGCCGAGTTTGCCCTTGACATACTCACAACATGGTCATCACGAGGACGTAGGTAGGTCGTATGAGGTCGTAGGTAGGTCGTAGGTACTCATGGCATCAAGTAGGTCGGGGCATTTTTTCTAGCATGATGAAAAATGTCCACGAGTAAAAAAGGTCGTGAATTAGGTCGTGAAAGTGGGACAGGGGCTTAATAATGCCAAAAGATGAGATGCACTTGGACTCTCCAACGAAGAACGTTGAAAAGTCCTTCACAGAACCGACTATCTTTTAGTTTAGTTTTAGTTTAGTTCAGTTTAGAGATACAGTGTGGAAGCAGGCCATTCGGCCAACCGAGCCCTTGCCTACCAACGACCTCCGCACAGTAACACTACCCTACAAACACTGGGGACAATTTTACATTGATGCCAAGCCAATTAACCCACAAACCTGTACATCTTTGGCGTGTGGAAGGAAACCGAAGATCTCGGGAAAACCCCACGCAGGTCACAGGGAGAACCTACAAACTCCGTACAGACTGCACCTTTAGTCAGGATTGAACCCGTGTCTCTGGCGCTGTAAGGCAGTAGCTCTACCGCTGCGCCACCATGCCAGCCGACCTATAGTAGTGGGATGAATAACCAGTTAATTTGTTTCTCTGCTGCTGTTGTCTAAGAAGAGCATCATTTACTGAGGAAAGCAGGAGAACACTTGTCAGCTGCTCTTCCTGATGTGCGTGCAAACTTCAACATACAGCACTCCCTCGCCACCAGAGCTTCCATTCAATCTGATCCAAAGGGCAAGCGATCACACAGGCAAGGCCTCTCAGCTCAGAAATCATGTTCAATTGCATTGACATCTACAGAATTCTGACTCCCAGGAAGGAGGGAGGCAAGGGCAGGTGAGCGAGCAGGCAATGTTTCAATTTACTGTTTAGTTTAGTTTCGTTTAAAGATACAGCGTGGAAACAGGCCCTCGGCCCACCGAGTCCATGCCGACCAGCAATCATCCCGCACATGAGTTCCATCCTGCACACCAGTTCCATTCTACACACACTCGCACGTCTTTGGAGTGTGGGAGGAAACCAGAGCACCCGGAGAAAACCCACACAGTCACAGGGAGAACGTGCAAACTCCGTACAGACAGCGCCCGTAGTCATGACCCAACTGTGGTCTCTGGTGCTGTAAGGCAGCAGCTCTAGTGCTGCACCACTGTGCCACCCTTAATCAGCCACGATTGAATGGTGGGGTAGACTCAATTGGCCAAATGGCCTACTTCTGCTCCTAGAACCTCTGAACATGGACATTCAAACTGATGGAGTAGTGGAATATTTTAATCTAGGTTTTTAAGGTTTTTCACGAGACTGATTTGGATTATCATACAAGCCAGTAGTATTTTAGTTTGGGTCATTGAGAGCTTATTAGGCACCAATTAAAGGCGGGATGGGCAAATGTACTCGTACTTGCATTACAGCGCACGTCACATTGATTATAAAAGGCTGTAGGGCTGGCACGAGAACACCACGGTGACACTTGATTTGCTGAGCCTCAGCTGAAACAGGGAATATTAAAAGCAATGAATCTATTCTTGTTTGCTCCTCAACAAGCTCCCAGATGGAGTTCCACGGCAGTGTCAGAGTGAAACAATGATGGGTGGGTGAGATGGGTGCTAGCATTGGGACTGTGTGCGGGGAGGGAGAATCTGAGCTCGTTGGAATGGCTGAAGGATATGTTGCACAGCTCAAGCCTTGGAAACGACCGGGAAATTGTACTCTGATTGTAGCGTCTTTCAACATAGACGCAAAATGCTGGAGTATCTCAGCGGGCCAGGCAGCACCTCTGGAGAAAAGGAACAGGTGACCTTTTAGGTCGGAACCCTTCTTCAGACCCAAAACTGACCCAAAGCATCACCTAGCCCTTATCTCCAGAGAAGCTGCCTGACCCGCTGATTTACTCCAGCATTTTGTGTCTCTCTTCGGTATAAACCAGCTTATGCAGTTCCTTCCTAAACATTTTGTAGAGCCTTTCAATAGTTGTGGCACCTATCAATGGTTTCTTTATTATCACGGGTAACAAGGTACAGTGAAACACTTTTTTTTTGCATACAGATCAGCGAGACTATCCCCCGTACATGAGCACCATCCCCCGGTTAGTCGGGAATGTACAGAACAACCTACCGAGTCCATATGCAAGAGGTGCCATTATGGTGCCATTATGGTGCCATTATGGTGCCATTATGGTGCCATTATGGTGCCATTATGGTGCCATTTTACAGTCCGAGCT
This sequence comes from Malacoraja senta, assembly GCA_038087875.1. Taxonomy (NCBI): domain Eukaryota; kingdom Metazoa; phylum Chordata; class Chondrichthyes; order Rajiformes; family Rajidae; genus Malacoraja; species Malacoraja senta. The sequence goes on from CM075980.1 coordinate 17,061,484, forward strand.
GCAACTGGCCACAAAGGCCCATTGCAGCCGTCGCCTCCATTCCGGTCATCCCTTGATTCGATGTCCTTCCCCTTGCACGACCCTGTTCAGCCCTTGTTGCCCGGTGGCAGGGGGGGGGGGGTTCCACAGTCCACCTTGAGAGCATGGGAGGTGAGATGCCCCCCCCCCCCCCCGCCCCGATTTTTTGTCCAGCGTCTACCGCCATCTCCCTCCACCCTCCTGTCCAAGGCATCCCTGGGCCCAGGTGGGATCCCGGTTCCGCGGAGACGAGCCAGGCCTGCCGTCGGGATATGGCCGCGGATCGCCGGGATTCCCTATTGCCATGTGCGGCCTGCCGGGATGGCACCCAAACCAACCCAGGGGTTGGATAAAGTCATTCCACCCTTGTGCATCTGGTATGGTCTCCAATAATCTGCCCGTTAACCAGGGGCCTCGTGGTGCAGTGGAATCAGCTACCACAACTGTGTCACCTGGAGCAAAGCTTCTCCTTACCCTTGACCATCGTTGTCGTTCTTGGATGGGTGGGTGAGATGGGTGCTAGCATTGGGACGATGTGCGGGGAGGGAGAATCTGAGCTCGTTGGAATGGCTGAAGGATATGTTGTTCAGCTCAAGCCTTGGAAACGACCGGGAAATTGTAATCTGATTGTAACATCTTTCAACATGGATGCAAAATGCTGGAGTATCTCAGCGGGCCAGGCAGCACCTCTGGAGAAAAGGAACAGGTGACCTTTTAGGTCGGAACCCTTTTTGACCATTGGATAGTCAAGTATTCTTGTGTCCATCGTTTTCAAAAGAGATCTGCCCTATATTGCACCTGTTGGTCACCATCTGCGTTTAATGTACAAGTCTTCCTCTACAAAGAGCCCAGGTGGTAGTATTGGCTTGGTTTTCAACAGAAGAAGATGGTTTGGTGTGACTGCTTCCAGGTCCATTGGATCATCAGAGCTCTTGGTAATGGGTCGATCATTTAAAATCGCTTCAACTTCACAAATTAAAGTTTGCAATCCTTCATCGTCCAGAGCTTGTTGGTTAAGGACAGAGCACAGCACATATCAAACCATGCGGATCAATCGTTCCCAAACACCACCGTGATGGGATCCTGCTGGGGTTAAAGTACCACTTTATCCATCGCTGAAGATTCTGGATCTTATTCTGATTTAAGCCATCGAGTGCTTCTCTCAATTCTCTTTCTGCTCCGATAAAATTTGTGCCATTGTCTGGTCTTAAAGATGAAACTTGACCTTGTCGACAGATGAATCTTCGTAATGCATGGATGCAGGGGTCTGTGTCAAGTGTAGATGCTACTTCAAGATGTACTGCCCGGCTTGCCATGCAGGTGAAGATTAAACCATACCTTTTAATAAGACTCCGGCCTCTCTTGATCTCTATAGGACTGAAGTAGTCTACTCCTACATCTGTAAATGGAGGCTTGTCTGGTAGAATCCTCTCCAGGGGCAAGTCTGCCATTTTTTGCGTACACTTGGTACATGGGACATCCACACAAGCTGCTTGAAGCTGGAGATGAGGTGAGAGCACTCCTCCCCGACTGGACCTTGGCTCCTTCCAGCCGGTGGCAGCGGTCTTGGGGAAGTTTGGTCCATCTGGAACTCAGGCATTACCCCAAGACCACAGATGGGCTGGATCATTGTGCTGGTGAATGCTTCCAACATCATTACCAGAGCAGCAGCAAGCTTGGCTGACGTAGCGCAGAACCCTGCCTTTCCAAGCATAAAGGATATTCTTGAAACTCCCCATCTAGCAATCCCTCCTATGCCCTGCTCCCCACCCATGTGTGAACCTATTTCTCCCACTAACCACCTCCCCCCACCCTCCCCTTTCCCTACCTCCCCGGACTCTTCCACCTATATCCTTCCTCTGGCTTCACAATTTACTCCACTGCTTATCTTACAGCCTTATGTCTGCTTTTCATCTCTAACCTTTGTCCATCTAACGCCCCTCCCACCCCCACCCTCACCTCCATCTAACCCCCCCCCTCCCACCCCCCACCCTCACCATCATCTGTATTCACTGTCCCATGCTTTGTCCTGCACCTTGTAACAGGAAGGAACTGCAGATGCTGGTTTATACCAAAGATAGACCCAAAGTGCTAGAGTAAGTCAGGGAGTCAGGCCGCACCTCTGGAAAAAAAGAAGGGTCCTGACCCGAAGCATCACCTATCCATGTTCTCCAGTGGTGCAGCCTGACCCACTGAGTTACTCTCCTCTGAATACGTTTCAAAGAATTTGCAAATAGTTTGCTAACATTTTCATTCATCTTTAGCATTCTTAGGGAATAGAAACATGGAAAAATAGGTGCAGGAGTCGGCCGTTCGGCCCTTCGACCCAGCATCTCCATTCAATATGATCATGGCTGATCATCTAAAATCAGTACCCCGTTCTGGCTTTATCCCCTTATCCCTTGATTCCTTTAGTCCTAAGAGCTAAATCTAACTCCCTATTGAAAACATCCAGTGAATTGGCCTCCACAGCCTTCTGTGGCTGAAAATTCCACAGATTCACAACTCTCTGGGTTAAAAAGTTTTTCCTTCAACTTCAAATTCCTGGGCGAGCATATTTCCAACGATCTTTCCTGGACCCAGCACACTAATGCAATTATAAAGAAGGCACATCAGCGACTCTACTTCCTGAGAAGATTACGGTGATTCGATATGTCAAATAGGATTCTACTGAACGTCTACAGGTGCACAGTAGAGAGCATACTGACTGGTTGCATCGTGGCCTGGCTCGGCAACTTGAACTTTCAGGAGCGGAAAAGACTGCAAAAAGTTGTGACCACTGCCTAGTCCATCACCGGCTTTGACCTCCCCACCATCGAAGGGATTTATTGAAGTCGCTGCCTCAAAAAGGCAGCCAACATCATCAGAGACCCACACCATCCTGGCCACACACTCATCTCACCACTGCCATCGGGGAAAAGGTACAGGAGCCTAGAACTGTAACGACAAGGTTCAGGAACAGCTTCTTCCCTACAGCCATCAGGCTATTAAACACGACAACAAATAAGCTCTGAACTGCAACAGACTATCATTATTATTGCACTATATTCAGGGCTGCCAACATTGGGTGAGAGTTGGGAGTGAGAAATTATGAGAGACCAAGCCCGAGGGAGCATAGCGACCGGGGGGGGGGGGGGGGAGGAGGGGGTGTGGGAGGAGGGTGTCCCCCCTCCCATTAGTATGGAACTTTTGCATTTTCAGCTTGAAATTGTGCAATATGGTGCATACTGTAGCGAGTCTTTTAACTTACACTTGAATGCAATATATATGCTTAAATTGGATTAGCTATGAATAAGGTTAGAGTAAATTACATTCCTAATTACATTCCACAGTAGAGCCCAGGCTCTGATCAACAGGTGCAGCACATGAATGATCGTAGTATATTCATGTACGGAAATCAGATTATAATCAAGCACTTGGCCCATGTTGACCAACCTGTTCTCACTGCACACCTGGTATTACCCCTGGCCGTGACTCCAGTTGCATACC
>CM075980.1:17065190-17192690 GCA_038087875.1 Malacoraja senta
TGTCTCAGTTCTGAATGGCTTACCCTTTATTCTTAAACTGTGGCCCCTGGTTCTGGACTCCCCCAACATCGGGAACATGTTTCCTGCCTCTAGCATGTCCAAACCCTTAATAATCTTATATGTATCAATAAGATCCCCTCTCCAAACTCCAGAGTCTACAAGCCCAGCCACTCCACTCTCTCAGCATATGACAGTCCCGCCATCCCGGGAATTAACCTTGTAAACCTACGCTGCACTCCCTCAATAATAAGAATGTCCTTCCTCAAATTAGGGGACCAAAACTGCACACAAGCACTTAGATACTTATTAGATAAGCATCTCAGATATAGTACAAGTGTATAGCAGTTGTACACTGAGACAGTATACAAAGTCGCCATTTTGAGTGCCAATTGTTATGTGCAGGGATCTTGATGTGACCATGAGGGTCTGTTGGCCTGGCGGCGTTGTGTGGTCAGCCTGTCCAAGCATAGCCATGGTGTCCATTAAATGTAAGTCCTCTCAGCACCGAGTATAACTGTTCTGTGTAACGTGGATTCGTTATGGTTTTGCTGTCAGCCTGTCTGTAAGGGTCTGTGACTCTGTGAGCCACTGCTCATGAACGTGTCTCCCTGTGTATCAGCTTCGACAAAGGGAGCCCAGTTTACAGGGAATCCATCGCCTTATAAATCAGGTCATAGAGACGAGATATTTATGCTTGCAGCTGTTCTGAATAAATTAAACAAGCAGCAAGATTTGTTCACCGATTCACAGGGTAGAACTCCTCCGGGAGTTGGTCCATGGTTTTATTGAGACTAATGAGCTGACACAGGCAGCTGCTAAGCTGTGATTCACAGCAACTCCAGATCAGACAGCACCCTCCCAGCTGTCCAGCTTTCAAAGCATCACGCTAAGGCCAGGACATGATGGAGGAAGGCTGCAACCAAGATCTTTAGTTGCAAGACTGTACTGTCAGAGTATCTCCTCAGTGAATGAGATGGACAATGAGTTCCACAAATCATTTTACCCCTCCAGAAAGAGGCAATCTTAGATTATTATTATTATTATTATTATTATTATTATTATTATTATTATTATTATTATTACTATTATTATTATTATTATTATTATTATTATTATTATTAATAATATTATTATTGTTACGTGTACCGAGGTACAGAGAAAAATAATTTTGTTGCGTGCTATCTAATCAGCAAAAAGACGATACAGAATAACAAGATAGATATAAAATGTTACGTAGAGAAATTCCCTTAGCAGTTGAAACCTGGCAACTTGATATTGATTGTTTTCGCTGTACTGTTAGCAAAGAATCTCTCTTTGCAAAGGTAGAATTTTGGCTCGATGTAATTCTGGATGACACTTTAACAAAGTTATGCTTATCTTAAAATGTAAAGTTCAAATCTGATTCATGGTTTGACTGGAACGTTAACTTAGACTGTGATCGCGCTGCTAACCGTTCAATCCGTCCATTGTAGACACAAGGAATCGCAGATGCTGGTTTACAAAAAAAGACACAAAGTGCTGGAATAATTCAGCGGGTCAGGCAGCATCTCTGGAGAAAATGGATAAGTGTCAGACCAATTGTACGAGGGGAGAAGAGACCTGAAAGATAGGTGTGAGGGAGCAAGACAAAGCCTGGCCAGTGATACGTAGAGATAGACACAAAGCGTTGGAATGATTTAGCGGGTCAGGCAGCATCTCTTGATAAAAAGGATGAGTGAAAAAGGGGGGGAGCTGGAGGTGAGAAAAGACCAGGACTACTCAGGGCCAGCCACAAATGACCTCAGGCAGGGAGGTGCCTGGTAAGCCCATTGTTGGCTAGGGAAGGTGTGATCTCAAGAGAAACAATGTGGAGGAATGTGGGTAGACTCAAAAAGCTGGAGTAACTCAGCGGGACAGGCAGCATCTCTGGAGAGAAGGAATGGTTGATGTTTCGGGTTGAGACCCTTCTTCAGACTGGTTAGGGATAAGGGATAAGGGAAATGAGAGATAAAGCAGGGCTGGAAACTGGATGTATCCTGAGCTAATTCTGCTACCACCATCATCTATTGTAACATGTGATGGCTCCCACTGATTGTCGCCGGAAGCTTGCGTCCGTTTCAGCGATGACAGCGATGTCAACACTTGAAACAAGATGGATACGAAAGAAGTAGAAGCTGGTAACTGGGCAGCCATTGTGGAGCTGACAGCTGAGGGAAGGGGTGTTTTCAGGAGAGTCTTGCAGGAGGCAAGGATACAGTCCCAGAGTGGACAACAGCTTGTTCTCTCGACTCTAACAGTAAGTGAAGTGGTCTTCTTCCAATCTTCAGACACATCACATAGCTACTGCGCAGCATGATTCTCTCATTAGACCCTGAGTGCAATGCAGCAGGTCCCTTGGATCAAGTCAAGTCTTTCAAGAGTCAAAAGTGCTTTAGTGTCATATGTCCCAGATAGAACAATGAAGTTCTTACTTGCAGCAGCACAACAGAATGTGTAAGCATAGTACACTGTAAAAAATATGATAATGTGTATATATATATACATACTCACAAGTACACACACATACATATATATAATGTACATATGCACATACACACATACTGAAAAAACAAACAATAGTGCAATAATAATAATAATAATAATAATAATAATAATAATAATAATAATAATAATAATAATAATAATAATAATAATAATAATGGCCTATTGTAGTTCAGAGCTTATTTGAGGTTGTAGTGTTTAATAATCTGATGCCCGTAGGGAAGAAGCTGTTCCTGAACCTGGACATTAGTTTTCAGGCTCCTGTACCTTCTTGCCGATGGCAGTAGTGAAATGAGTGTGTGGCCAGGATGGTGTGGGTCTCTGATGAAGCTGGCTGCCTTTTTGAGGCAGCGACTCCGATAAATCCCTTCGATGGTGGGGAGGTCAGAGCCGGTGATAGACTGGGCAGTGTTCACAACTTTTTGCAGTCTTTTCCGCTCCTGGACGTTCAAGTTGCCGAACCAGGCCATGATGCAACCAGTCAGTATCAGGCACAGAAATCGCTATCAAAACATGCGGGGGACACAATTTCTTGGTGGCTGCGCGCGAGCGCATGCGCTCACACTTGAGGCTTCGGCTGTGGGCCCTGTGGACGGTAACATCGGGAGCTGACCTGGTTGGTGACCGACTCCGAACTCCAGCAACAGCAGCTTCGTCCACCCCGAATTGTGGGGCTTGAATCGGCCAGTTCACGGGGTCTTTCATCGGCCGGCGGGGGCTTCAACATCGGGAGCAATTCGATTTTAAGCCACTCCGGGCGCTGAAAGGCCCTGCGAACGGGCCGATTCATCCCTTAGAAAATGTCTGATAAAGTCCAGGGGGGGGGGGTTGTCCCCCACCTCTCAAAGCAGGGGGGAACGTACCCCCCAGGATTTCCACCCCTGGTCAGTATGCTCTCTACTGTACACCTGTAGAAGTTCAAGAGAATCCTCTTAGATATACTGAATCTCCTTAATCTTCTCAGGAGGTAGAGGCATTGATGTGCTTTATTTATTATATATATATATTATTAGCATTTTCAAACCAAAGGCAACTTTAGCATTTTCAAACCAAAGGCAACTTTAGCATTTTCAAACCAAAGGCAACTTTAGCATTTTCAAACCAAAGGCAACTTTAGCATTTTCAAACCAAAGGCAACTTTAGCATTTTCAAACCAAAGGCAACTTTAGCATTTTCAAACCAAAGGCAACTTTAGCATTTTCAAACCAAAGGCAACTTTAGCATTTTCAAACCAAAGGCAACTTTAGCATTTTCAAACAAAGGCAACTTTAGCATTTTCAAACCAAAGGCAACTTTAGCATTTTCAAACCAAAACACACTTTAGCATTTTCAAACCAAAACACACTTTTGCATTTTCAAACCAAAACACACTTCAGAATTTTCAAACCAAAACACACTTTAGCATTTTCAAACTAAAACACACTTTAGCATTTTCAACCAAAACACACTTTAGCATTTTCAAACCAAAACACACTTTAGCATTTTCAAACCAAAACACACTTTAGAATTTTCAAACCAAAACACACTTTAGCATTTTCAAACCAGAACACACTTTAGCATTTTCAAACCAAAACACACTTTAGCATTTTCAAACCAAAACGCACTTTTGCATTTTCAAACCATATTTTGCATTTTCAAACCATATTTTCAAACCGCATTAAGGGCCCTTACAGGTCAGTAAAACCACTCACAGTTTAGTAGACATGTGTTCAGTGTTAATTGCAGCTCAGACTGAGAGTCGTGACCTCTCCCTCCCCCATCTTGCAGAGAACTGAGGCACCTCCACACTTCCGGGTTTTATAGTCCCTTCCCCATTCCCACCAGAAAGGGCATGGCCTTCATGGTGTGATTGACAGGAGAGAGAATCTCCACATTTTTAAAACATTAATAAGTCTTTTACTTTTCATTGATGGGAAAAATCCTCTTGTCCTGCGCAGTGGAGGGGACTCTGAGTAAGATGGCCAAAAATCACAGCTGTAAGTGGTAGCGTTCTTTCTAAAATTAATATGCAGTGCAAACAGGGAAGTGGTCAAAATCAGAGTTTTATTTTTATATATATATATATATATATATATATTTATCTATATATAAACAGACAAAGAAACAAACAAGAATAGTGCAAAATCAAAAGTCTATATAATTCAGAGCCTATTTGGAGGTTGTAGTGTTTAATATACCTTCTTCCCAATGGCAAGAGTGAAATGAGTGTGCAGCAAGAGTGGTGTGTCCCTGAGGTACCACGCTCTAACTTATGTAGATCAATGATGTGCTGCTCACTCTAGACGGGTATGTGTGCTTGCAGAAAACTCTGATTGTAGCCTGCTAGGGTAATTATTGAGATGCTTGGTTTACTCTGAATGGGTGGGTTACAATCATAGTCAAGAGTGTTTAATTGTCATTGGAACAATGAAATTCTTATTTACTGCAGCTTAACAAGCCCATTGCAGCAAAAACACACAATATCTATATAATAATCAATAACACAATAACTTAAAAATAGTAATTGTAGATAAAATATAATGGTGCAAAACTGGTCTGCAGGGCAACCAAAGACACGGTCCATAGCAGATCGTAGCTAAAGTCCGTTCTTGAACCTGGCAGTCTCGGTTTTCAGGGTCCTGTACCTCTTCCCAGTGGGAGTGGTGAATGAGGGAAAGGAGATGAGGAAGAATTTCTTTAGGTCAGAGGGTGGTGAATCTGTGCCATTCATTGCCAAAGACAACTGTGTATGACGTAATTTTTAATGCGGAGATTGATAGGTTATTGATTAGTAAGAACGTCAAAATTTACGGGGAGAAGGCAGAAGAATGGGGTTGAGAGGGAAAAATAGATCAGCCATGATCAAATGGTGGAACAGAGGTGATAGGTTAAATGGCCTAATTCTGCTCTTACGTTTTGTGATTTTATGAGAGCATGGCCAGGGTGGTGTGGGTCTTTGATGATGCTGGCTATCTTTTTGAGGCAGCTCCTTCTTCAGACCCGAAGACAGACACAAAAAGCTGGAGTAACTCATCGGGTCAGACAGCATCTCTGGAGAAAAGGACAAAGTGATATTTCAGGTTGACACCCTTCGTCAGACTGAGAGTCAGGGGAAAGGGAAACGAGAGATATAGATGGTGATGTAGAGAGATATAGAACAGATGAATGAAAGATATGTAAAAAAAGTAACAATGATAAAGGAAACAGGCCATTGCTAGCTGTTTGTTAGGTGAGAATGTGTACAGGCAATGAGGTTCAACAAGACGATTTTGAAGCTGGCATAACTTGGGTGGGGGAGGGATGGAATGCAAGGGTTACTAAGCGGGTTAGTTAGCAAAATCAATATTCATACCACTGGGTTGTACCTCAGATCCCTTCGATGGTGGGGAGGTCAGTAGCTGTGATGGACCACCCAGTGTCTACCACTCTCTGCAGCCTCCTTCTTTCCTAAGGTTTTGAATTATCAAACCAGCCAAGATGCAACCAGTTGGTGCACTCTCTACCATACACCTGTAGAAGTTCAACATTAATGTTTAGTCTTTTATCTGAATCTTGGAAGAACTTTTGTTTGTTGAAACCTCTGCTCCAAAGCCTGGACTTTCTACTTCCTCCACTATTTGAGTTGTTTACTGCAGTTATTAAAATGTATTGCAAAAATTAAAATACCGATGTATCAATTTCCCTGCATTTTATAGGGAAAATATACGCAGCATTTATGAAAACAAAATTATACCGGAAGGAAATGAATTATAGACTTACAGTGGATTATGCAAATTTAACAAACATAGACTTCGAGAGAGAGTAGAATAATTTGAGAAAAGAAAATGGATAAATCTCAAAGAGAATACTTGCTACATTTGGAAGAAACTATTTAATCAGAAGTGTACTAATATGCAGGGAAAGGGAAGAGATAATTTAGCTTGCCGAGTGGCGGTGATAATTAAAGGTTTTAGTCAACAAAAAATGTTTTTTTAAATCATGCATTGAGAGGATGAGAAATATGATCTTGGTAAGGATTGAAGGAAAAGGAATAATTGAGGAAAAAGATTTAATAGGAACCTGAGGGGGAACGTTTTCACACAAAGTGTGGTAGGTGCATGGAACGAGCTGGTGGAAGAGGTAGTCGAGGCAGGGACTATCGCAATGTTTAAGAAACATTTAGACAGGTACATGGATAGGACCGGTTTAGAGGGCTAACGCAGGCAGGTGGGACTAGTGTAGATAGGGCATGTTGGCCGGTGTGGGCAAGTTGGGCCGAAGGACCTTTTTCCACACTTTAAGACTCTCTGACTCTATGACTTTAATTGCATGGTTGAGACTGAGTACAACATTAGGGCAGATGTGATCCTGGGGTAAACAAGCACACAAATTGACACGGGTAGGTGCAGAACTAACAATTGCAAATCAAGCAATTGCCAACGTTTAGCAGATGTTGTGATAGTCTGATGAAGTTTTGTATATGTGTAGTAGTCAAAAGAAGTGGAAGTTGATTAATTTTTGATGCACCAAAACATAACATTGTTTAGTACCACTTCCCAATCACGACTCCAGATGGAAAATGGCCTAGGAAAGTGCACAACAAGGTGGCCACCATTGAAGGAATCTCCAAAAGACAGCCAATACCATCCAGACCCACACCGCCTCTGGTCACACTCTCATCTCGCTGCTACCATTGGGATGAAGGTACAAGGTGTCTGAAAACAGTATCCACCAGGTTCAAGAACAGCTTCTTCCCAACAACCACCAGGCTCTTGAACATTAACCTCAGCTATAAACTTCTTTGGTTATACAAAGGCCTTTTATGTTTTTGCTTTTGTACTAGGATTGGGGTTATTAATTTGTTGATTTTTGTTTGTTTATTATATACTAGACTAAGTGGGACCAGTTGGGTCCCAGCATCACACGGGAGGGCTGGGGTCCCAATGCAAAATTCCACCTCTCCACCAATTCCAGTATTGGTGGCCAGTGAGGGGGGTGCTTTCTGGAGCGCTAGTATGGGTGTTGTGCGCTGAAGGGACTGGTTTCCAGAGGGCTAGTATGGACTGTGGGCCGAATGGATTCTTGGGCTGGCGGCCCAGTCATTGAAGCCTGTTGTGCTGGCAGTTCACTCACTCACGGCTGGTGGGATCGCAGTTGACTCACGGCTATTCCTTGAAATTCCATTTCAAGCAGGGTGCAAGGCCGCCAAATTCAAGTGCAGTTTCATACCACTTCAAGCAGGGTGCAAGGCCACCAAATTCAAGTGCAGTTTCATACCACTTGAAGCAGGGTGCAAGGCCACCAAATTCAAGTGCAGTTTCATACCATTTCATGCAGGGTGCAAGGCCACTAAAGACAGTGAGTCATGACCTCTCCCTCCCCCATCTTGCAGAGACTGAGCCATGCCCACACTTCTGGGTTTTATAGTCCCTCCCCCCTCCCACCAGAAGGGACGTGGCCTTCATGGCGTGATTGACAGGAGAGAGAATCTCAACATTTTATAAACACTAATAACTTTTATTTTTAATTGATGAGAAAAATACTCGGCACCTGATGAGCGAAGGGGGACTCTGAGCAAGATGGCCAAAAATCACAGCCATGCGTGGTAGTGTTTTTTTCTCAAATCAATATAAAGCGAAAACAGGAAGTGGTCAAGATTAGACTTTTAATAATTACTAGACCAAGTGCAGACCCGTTGGGTCTGGACACCGAACGTGCGTTTGGGGCGGGGGCTGTGACGTCACACTAACCACCCGTTGGGTCTGTACCTCCAAAGCAGGGTTGCGGTGTGTGAATCTGGCACCCACAAACACACACACTCATCACCCCTTGATATTATATTAATATTTTAATTTTCTTCTTTTATTCCATCTCCACCCTATCCACTGATGAATAGCCCTCACCTCTCAGGTACGTCTCGAGGGGGGGGTGGTGCAGAGAGAGAAAATTTAATGTTAGAAAAAAAAATTGTGAGGTGGGGGAGGAGGAGGGTTGAGAGGAAGGGGGATGAGGAAGGTGGGGAGAGAGGAGGGTGAGAGAGGAGATGGGTGGAGAGAGGAAGAAGAGGATGGGGAGAGAGGTGAAGGGGGTGGGTTGGAGCAGGCGTGCATGAGTTGAGTCGCGGGCTGTGAAGAGAGAAGGGCAGAGAGAGAGAGAGATGGGAGAGACAGATAGACTGGTACACACAATAAAACTCGAGAAACACTGTGGGTGCAGCAGCATCTATGGAGTGAAGGAAATAGGCAATGCTTTGGCGGAAACCCATCCTCAGACGGGTTTTCACGAAACGTTGTCTATTTCTTTTGATAAATAGATGCTGCTGCACCCGCTGAGGTTATGAAGCATTTTTTTTGTGTACCTTTGATTTTCAAGCATCTGCAGTTCTGTCTTAAAGACAGAGAGACTGTTGGCGGGCTGTTTTCCCAACGCGTGTTTGCGGGAGGGGGGGGGGCTGCGGCATCACACTCACACTAACCACCCCCCAAACACAGGTGGGGGGAGGGGTGGAGAGGAAGACGGGGTGGGGAGAGAAGGGGGGAGAGGGAGACGGGGTGGGGAGAGAAGAGGAGAGGGGGAGGGAGGGGGAGGAGGAAAGGGGAGAAATTGGTGAGGGAGAAGAGAGCAGGGTGGGGGAGAGGGAGGGGGGAGGAGAGTGGTAGGAGAGCGGGGAGGGCAGGAAGGGGGGAGAGGGGATGTTAGAGGTGGAGAGAGGGGATGAGGGGAAGGGGAGAGGAGTAGGGGGAAGAGAGGGAGAGAAGGAGGGGGGAGGGATAGAGGTGGGAGAGGGAGAGTGGAAGAGTGGGGAGTGAGAGAGAAGGGAGAGGGGTGGGGGAGGGGGTTGTGGAGGGAGATGGGGATGGGTTTGGGAGTTAAGTGGAAGAATGGGGAGGGAGATGGAGAGGTGTAGGGGGAGTGGTGGAAGTGGGAGAGAGGGAGGGGAGAGGTGTAGGGGGAGTGGTTGAAGAGGGATAGCGGGGTAGGGGGGAAGGGGATGGGGTGAGAGAGGGAAGGGGGATGTGGGAGAGAGTAATGGGGGTGGGAGGAGGAGGGGGATGAGAGGAGAGGGGTGAGGAGAAGGGATGGAGAGGGGGAGGAGAGAGGGGGTGGGTAAGGCGAGGAGAAGGGTAGAGAGGTGTGGGGGAGGGTGGGAGGGTGGCGATGGGGTTGGAGAGAGAAGAGGGGAGGAGGGGGGGAGAGGGAGACGGGGTGGGGAGAGAAGAGGGGAGGGAGGGGAGGGAGGAGAGAGGGGAGGAGGAAAGGGGAGAGATTGGTGAGGGAGAAGAGAGCAGGGTGGGGGGAGAGGGATGGGAGGAGAGTGGGGAGTGGGGGAGAGCGGGGAGGGCAGGAAGGGGGGGAGGGTGGAGGGGATGTTAGAGGTGGAGAGAGGATGAGGGGAAGAAAGGGAGGAAAGAGAGGGAGGAGGGAGGGGGGAGGGATAGAGGTGGGGGAGGGAGAGGGGAAGAGTGGTGAGTGAGGGGCAGAGGGGTAGCGGGAGTGGTGCAAGAGAGAGGCGGTAGGGGGAGATGGGGTGAAGAGGGTGGTGGAGGGGGAAAAGGGTGTGGGAGGGGAGGGACGGGGAGAGGAGAGAGGGAGGAAGAGTGGGGAGGGAGGAGTTGAAGTAGAGGGGTAGGGACAGTCCATCTGTTACCCATTCCCTATCACCCCCCAATCCTCTTTGTCTATTGCCACACACGTGACGACGCCCTTCGACCAGGCTGCGGGGGTGGGGGGGGAGGGGCTGGGGCTGGGGCTGCTGCCAAGGCATATCTAAATGAATCCATTCCCATTGGACATCTGTTAGCATCGGGCATTGTGACATCACACAACGGAATCTTTACTAACATTCTATGGCTGAGCTGTTTTTTTAATCATTTTGAAATGTTTGGGGGTGGGGGGGAGAAGTATTTTAGTTTTAAAAGTGTACATAAAACGACCAAATTTAATCAGGGTTGTCTATTCGTAAAGATAAACGTAATCACAGGCTGCGGGGTGGGGGGGAGGGGCTGGGGCTGGGGCTGCTGCAGGCATATGTAAACGGATTCATTTTGATTTGTCACACGTGTCGCAGGGCGTCACCACGTGTGTGGGGGGGATAGGGAATGGGGACATTTCAAAATGTTAAACAAACAGCTCTCAGCAATAGAATGTAAATGAAGGTTCCGTTTTGTGATGTCACAATGCCCAACGCTGCGGGGGTTGGGGGGGAGGGACTGGGGCTGCTGCCAAGGCATATGTAAATGGATCCATTCCGATTGGACATCTGTGACCATTGTGCATTGTGACATCACACAACGGAATCTTTACTAACATTCTACGGCTGAGCTGTTTTTTTAAACATTTTGAAATGGTTTGGTTTGGGGGGGGGGAGAGGTATTTTATTTTAAAAAGCGTACCTAAACACGACCAAATTTAATCAGGATCGTCTATTCGTAAAGATAAAAGTAACCTCTTTAGAAACGGTAAAAAATATCGGCGTTTCCGCACGCCGCGCGGGCGCGGGGCGGTATCAAAGGCGGGACAGGTCAAGCAGAATGTTGTACGTACAGACGTACAGACGTACAGACGTACAGACGTACAGACGTACAGACGGACGGCAGCCAGAGAGTTTTAAAAGTATATAGATATAGAAGGCAAGGCAGCTTTAATTAGGCAAGGCAGCTTTAATTAGGCAAGACAGCTTTAATTAGGCAAGGCAGCTTTAATTAGGCAAGGCAGCTTTAATTAGGCAAGGCAGCTTTAATTAGGCAAGGCAGCTATAGCACTTTCAAACCAAAGGCAAGGCAGCTTTAGCACTTTCAAACCAAAGGCAAGGCAGCTTTAGCACTTTCAAACCAAAGGCAAGGCAGCTTTAGCACTTTCAAACAAAAGGCAAAGCAGCTTTAGCACTTTCAAACCAAATGCAAGGCAGCTTTAGCACTTTCAATCCAAAGGCAAGGCAGTTTTAGCACTTTCAAACCAAAGGTAAGGCAGCTTTAGCACTTTCAAACCAAAGGCAAGGCAGCTTTAGCACTTTCAAACCAAAGCAACACAGCTTTAGCACTTTCAAACCAAAGGCTACACAGCTTTAATGCTTTCAAACCAAAGGCAATACAGCTTTAGCACTTTCAAACTACATTTTCAAACCACATTAAGGGCACTCACCGGTCAGTTAAAACCACTCACTGTTTAGTAGACATGTGTTCAGTGTTATTCACAGCTCAGACTGAGAATTGTGACCTCTCGCTCCCCATCTTGCAGAGAACACCTCCACACTTCCGGGTTTCATAGTCCCTCCGGAAGGGGCGTGGCCTTCAGGAGAGAGAATCTCATCATTTTTTAAACACTAATAACTCTTTTATTTTTCATCGATGGGAAAAATCCTCTTGTCCTGCGCAGCACAGGGGGACTCTGAGTAAGATGGCCAAAATTCACAGCCGTAAGTGGCAGCGTTTTTTCTAAAATCAATATACAGAACAACAGGAAGTGGTAAGACGAGACTTTTAGTAATATAGATTATCTATATGTATTGTGTATAAGTGAGAATGTTCAGTTGTCGATACATATGACAATTGAACACTCTTGAAAGGGTTCAGAGAAGATTTACGAGGATGTTGACAGGACTAGAGGGTTTGAGCAATAAGGGGAGATTCAGTAGGCTGGGTCTCTATTCCTTGGAGCACAGGAGGATGAGGGGTGATCTTATAGAGGAGTATAAAATCATGAGAGGAATAAATTGGGTAGATGCACAGAATCTCTTGCCCAGAGTAAGGTATTCGAGGACCAGAGGACATAGGTTCAAGGTGAAAAGGAAAAGATTTAATATGAATCTGAGAGGTAACTTTTTCACACAAAGGGTGGTGGGCATATGGAATAAGCTGCCAGAGGAGGTCGTTGAGGCTGGGACTATCCCGAAGGGCCTGTTTCCACAATGTATGACTCTGACTCGATGACTCTATGGCACTAAGCTCTTCCTGAGTCTGGTGGTGCGCGCTTTCAAGCTTCTGCATCTTATTCCTGAGGGGAGCAGGGAGAAGAAGAAGGAATGATCCAATCTAACATTGGTAAAAACAAATTCTTTCATGATGAGCTACTAAAATGCATGTGCTGCACCATCCAATTTCTCGGCATGTTAGAAAATGGGAGTGTTATCAATGTAAATTGGATCTGAGCAAGTTGTGGAAGCAACAAAATTGCAATGGACCCAGGTAAGGGACTGAATATTCAGTAACGGATGTACTGATACAGGCAATATCTGCAACAGTAATACAAATAGCAATACGCCAACCATTACAAAAATTGAGAGTCAATCACAAATTTGTAAAATGCTTCATATTTTGAAAACAGTTGGTGAAACAATGGTTTATTTCTATGGATCATTTGCTTGTAGGATCTCCAAATCAGCCACCTCAGCAATAAAACATGCACTCCAATGTCCAACCCACTCCAATGTTACTAGAGGGTAATGTTTTTAAATGGATTTTGATGGAATGGAGGGCTTAGATGAGAAAATGGAATAGGTGAATTATATAAACAAGTCACCTCGGCAATAAATCATGCACTCCAATTTTACTGGAAATGTTTTAAAACGGATTTTGATGGAATGGAGCGCTTAGATAAGGAAATTGAATAGTTGAATTGATTGGCTACAAACTTAATAAAAATAATGGCAGTTTGGTTTGGTTCTCTGTGAACCCCAGTCCGAAGAAGGCTCCAGTCTGAAGAAGGGTCTCGACCTGAAATGTCACCTATTCCTTTTCTCCAGAGTTGCTGCCTGACCAGTTGAGTTATTCCAGCATTTTGTGTCCATCTTCATTATTCGCAAGGTTGATCTGACGCAAGGTTGATCTGACTGATCATTCTCACAAACCAGCCACAGTCATCCAACCTGCAGATCTCTTTTGGTGCATTTAATCTCTCCAGACCCTGACCCGAAAGGTTGTTTATTCATTCCCTCCGCAGATGCTGCCTGACCTGCTGGGGTACTCCAGCACTTAGTATTTCACTCATGATACCAGCATCTGCAGTTCCCTGTGTCCCCAGAAATGTAAAGGGGAGCATGGAAGGGGAGTGTTGCAGTGTTCTAACTCTTAAGGAAACCTTGGAAGTAGGTTTCTAATGGTTAATATTTTGGTAAATTCCATGGATTTTTAAGCTTAGACAATGATTGAGATATATTCCCAGTTTAGTGTGTTCAATGTACATTATGGAAGCTTTCCAGTTTTGTGGCTTCCATTTGCTGTTTGGATCAGCTCTGAACTGTATGACAAAGCTGTCCAGGTGATATATCGGCTCATTGAACATGTCGATATAATGATAGATCACATAATGGAGTCTTTTTTAAAAGATACAGAGAAGATTTATGAGGATGTTGTCAGGACTAGAAGGTCTGAGCTAAAGGGAGGGGTTGAGTAGGCTGGGACTCTATTCCGTGGAGCGCAGGAGGATAATGGGTGATCCTCTGGAGGTGTGTAAAACCATGAGAGCAATAGATCAGGTAGATGCACAGAGACTCTTGCCCAGAGTAGGTGAATTGAGGACTAGGGGACATAGGTTTAAGGTGAAGGGGGAAAATTTGAAGAGGAAATTGAGGGGTAACTTTTTCACGCATGGGTGATGGGTGTATGGAGCAAGCTGCCAGAGGAGGTAGTTGAGGCAGGGACCATCCCAACATTTAAGAAACAGTTAGGTACATTAATAGGACAGGTTTGGAGGGAGATAGACCAAACACGGGCAGGTGGGACTAGTGTAACTGGAACATGTTGGCCGGTGTGGGCAAGTTGGGCTAAAGGGCCTGTTTCCACATTGTATCATTCTATGATTCTATCACTCTATAATGATTGACATCTAACTGATGACATCTGCAGATCAAAGCAGACGATGATCAACAAAATGGGAAATGGCTCATTGTTGTGTGAGGAAAAGGTGACAATGAGGCATACAAACATCATCTGCTTTGAACCAGTCTGAAGAAGGGTCTCGGTCCAAAACGCCACCCATTCCTTCTCTCCAGAGATGCTGCCTGTCCCGCTGAATTATTGCAGCTTTTTGTGTCTTTCAGTTTAAACCAGCATCTGCAGTTCCTTCTTACACATTTTGTCTGCTCCACTGCGAAAGCTATATCTACTTTGAAGAGGTTCTCTTCCTCTCTCCGATGAGTTCTATATCTCTTGTTTCCCTTATACAGTACCTAACCAGTCTGAAGAAGGATATCGACCCAAAACATCACCCATTCCTTCTCTACAGAGATGCTGCCTGTCCCTCTCAGTTACTCCAGCTTTTCAACATCAACATCAGTGTCCCGCTGAGGTACTCCAGCATTTTGTGTCTATCTTCGGTGAAGACCAGCGTCCGCAGTTCCTTCCCACACATTTTGTCTGCTCCACTGCAAAATCTCCTTGAGGTAGGCCTACTTTGAAGAAGTTATCCTCCTCTCGCTGATGAGAGCTCTGCAACACCCTCTCTCGCTGCTGCTCCCTTGCAATTCTTCCTGAGTTACTCCAGCATTCTGTGTCTATCTTCAGTGCTAATCTTCATGTTTGATTGCAAAGGCTGAATCACTTTGAGAATAGGTGTGCCGCAAGTGTTGAAACAGCAGCTGAACTGCTGAGTTGCTAACATCTTTGAACAATCTTCGACTGTGAATACATAAAATGGTGTCCACAGGGGCATGACCTAAGAGTATCATGCACTCTGCAAACTTAAATACACTCTTCATGAACTGCAGATCGACTGGTGATATACCAGCCAGTTACTAAGTAGGACGCCAGGGAACATAAACTACGGACTATTAAAACTGTTGCTAAGTATGAGAATGAGGAGGAATAACAATGATACTAATAACAGGGAAATACTGTACTTGCTGCAAAGTGGCAGCTCATCTTCTAACTTCAACTCTCCACTTCTCTCCAGAGACTCAAGATCAAAAAAGTGCCTGGGGCTATGTCCTTAAAGCTTGACAACTCTTTGGCATCCAGCATGAAGTGGTTGTGAGGAGCTCTCCCCTTGGAGTGCAGGGAAGAAGTGGTACGTCCACACACACACACAAAGCCTCATCACTGGAGTATCTGCTATCATTCTTAGTCCTCAGAGGACCCTTCAATATTTACATGCTCGTTACTTCTATAACTACTGCTCCTGTACAAAACAATTAATTATTTGGAAGATAGTAGCTTTCACTCTTTGGCTTCTTTCTTTCATCAAACCATCTTTCAATAAATCACAACCACAAATACTCACCAACTAGAGAGCGATTCTACCATCTATCTCATTGGAGACCCTCAGACTATCTTTAATTGGACTATACTGGACTTATCTTGCACTAAACATTATTCTTTAGACTGTAGACTTTAGAGATACAGCGTGGAAACAGGCCCTTCAGCACACTGAGTCCATGCCAACCAGGATCACCTTGTATAATAACATTATCCTGCAAACCAGGGATAATTTACACTTTACACAAACCAATTATCCCACAAACCTGCACGTCTTTGGAGTGTGGGAGGAAACTGGAGCACCCGGAGAAAACCCACACAGTCACAGGGAGAACATACACACTCCATACAGACTGCATCCATAGTTGGGATCAAGCCCAGGTCTCTGGCACTGTAAGGCAGCAACTCTACAGCTGAACCACTGTGTCGCCCATTTTGTTTCTTTTATTGCTGTATCTGTACAACCGGCTTGGTTGTAATCATGAATCGTCTTTTTGCCGACTGGATAGCCCGCAACAAAACAGCTTTGCCTCCCTCGGTACATGTGACAATAATAAACTAAACTAAACTACTTGAGATCACAGATTGCCCATTCAGCAGAGTTTCAATGGTTCACTGGTCCCTTGTTGTCATTATGCACAGTACAGTGAAATTCTTTCACACAACCCACAAAACCACAGTCCCCGATCCAGGTAAGCCCAGGTAAGCCCAGGTAAGCCCCAGGCTGCTGCAGGGCCACGATCCGCCATCCCTCTCTTTGCCCGACCACCTCTGTGCCTCGGAGGAAGCGGCCTCCCACAGCCGACCTTGAAGGTCACTTATCACAGACCTTCCACTTTTAACAGATTTCTTCCTTGGTTTAAACCTCCATTTATTTTTTTCCACCACGTCCAATTTCATCTTGCACAGGTGGTGGTTTCCTTCTCCATGGGCGACCATTTTAATCACCCAATCTACTTGCAACAGGGAGTGCGAGGCATCTTTAGTGAAGTGGGGAAAGCTGACTCCAGCAATTCTGTGCCGTTCACTCCAAAAGCAAGGGGAAATTATTGATGTCAAGGCCATTCCAAAATTCAGGGAACTATAGCAAAGTAGTTAGGTTCATCAAGGGCGGCACGGTGGCGCAATGGTAAAGTTTCTACCTCATAGCGCTTGCAGCGCCGGAGACCCAGGTTCGATCCTGACTAAGGGTGCTGCCTATAGGTAATTTGTACGTTCTCCCCGTGACCGCATGGATTTTCTCTGAGATCTTCTATTTCCTCCCACACTCCAAAGACATACAGGTTTGTAGGTTAATTGGCTTAGCATTAGTGTAAATTGTCCCTAGTGTGCGTAGGATAGTGTTAACGTGTGGGGAGTGCTGGTCGCTGTGGACTGTGGGCTGAAGGGCCTGTTTCCCCGCTGTATTTCTAAACTGTATCTCTAAACATGACTCTGGGAGAAGTGGTCAATAGCTCTGTGAGAGTCAGGGAGATGTGAATAACTATGGAAATCACAGGAGCAATCAATATTGTACACTGAGGTCATGAGTGCCCAACATTGAGGGGTGTCACAGGGTGGTGAAGAAGGCTTTTGGCATGCTGCCCTCCGTCAGAATTGAGTATAGAAGCTGGGGTGTAATGTTACAGAGGTCCTAAGTTATTTACATTCCGTCTGAAGAAGGACTCTGAACCGAAACGTCACTTATCCAAGTCCTTCAGAGATGCTGCCTGACCTACTGAGTTACTCCAGCACTTCATGTTCTACGCAAGATTCCAGAATTTGCAGTTCCTCGTGTCTGCAATTGTAATACATCAACTTTACAAATATAAAGCCCGTTGCTAGAAGTCTTGTATACCTCGCCAGGTCTTGACAAAGATCTGGAAGATTTAGTAACAGCTCGTACAGCCTGTCAAGAGTGCAAAGCGAAACCACCAAACGTACCCCATGCAGCACAAGGTGTCGATGATGGTTTTGACAGAATGGCAACGACAACTTTCCAGTTCTCACACGGTGCCTGCTCTAAATTGATTGGTATTTGACGTGTGGTACCATCCACAAAGGTAGCATGCAAAATCCAGGATCTGAGATTGATTTTCACAGTCCATGGTGTATCTGAAGAATTGCTGTCAGACATATCAATGCAGGCCGTATCTTCTGAATGCTTTGTATGGTGGCCAGTTATCGAAGGCAGAGTAGGGCTGAGACCAGCCAGTCAGTCCACAGAGACCGAAGATAGACACAAAATGCTGGCGTAACTCAACGGAACAGGCAACATCTCTGGAGAGAAGGAATGGGTGACATTTCGGATCGAGACCCTTCTTCAGACCCGAAGCGCCACCTATTCCTTTTCTCCAGAGGTGCTGTCTGTCTCGCTGAGTAACTATCTTTCGGGTAAACCAGCATCTGCAGTTCCTTCCTACACAGTCCACACAGTTCCTTCCTACATACAGTAGACCTGCTAGTTACCTCCAGTATGCACAGGAGAACCAGTCTGACCTCTATGACTGCTCGATGCAGCAGAGAAGTGGTCAGATTTAGTATCGAATTTAAAGACATTCCATATCAATGGAGCTGGAGGCCTCCTTGGACTGACCTCAAGCCCCACCACGGGGCGTGGACTTACATCGGAGTCGATCCCTTGCCTGGGCCTGCGGTCTTTACATCGGGAGCTCACAGTCTCGGGAGAGGCCGTAGATGTCGGGAGCTCCAATGTTGCGGAAAGTTCGACCAGCCCCGACGCGGGGTTCGATCGTCCGGCTCGGGGGAGCTGACATCCCCCCGATGCAGGAGCAGATAGCCTCAATGCAGAGGGCCCGCCACTGGCTACGGGAATCAAGATCATCCCCTCAACGGAGGGCTCAAGGCCCCCGACCGCGGGAGAGCAAAGGGAAGAGATTGAACTGTTTTTCGCCTTCCATCACAGAGAGGAATGTGGAGGAGTCACTGTGGTGGATGTTTATGGTAAAATGTGTTTTGTGTGTTCTGTTGCTTTTTATTTGTATGACTGACTTGGCAAATGAAATTCTTCGTATGTTGCAAAACATACTTGGCTAATAAAGTATTATTGTGATATTGTGATTATGATTGTGATTGTGATATATTATCCTGACCAGCCCTTTCTTTACATTAATCAGAGAATCTTATTTATATCTTAATGTTCTATTCACTTAAAAATAGTCGTTAACCTTAATTAGTTTAGTTTAGTTTATTATTATTACGTGTACCAAAGTGCTGTGAAAAGCTTTATGTTGTCTTCCATCTAATCAGTGGAAAGCCTATACATGATGACAATCAAGCCACCCACAGTGTACAGATACAGGATAAGGGGAAGAACATTTAGTACTAGATAAAGTCCAGTAAAGTCTGATTAAAGATAGTTCGCTGGCCTCCAATGAGGTAGATAAGAAGTCAGGACAGCTTGCGGGTTGGTGATAGGATGGTTCAGTTGCCTGATAACAGCTGGGAAGAAACTATCCTTGAATCTGGAAGTGTGCATTTTCACACTTCTGTACCTTTTGCCTGATGGAAGAAGGGAGAAGAGGGAGCGACCGGGGTGAGACTGGTCCTTGATCATGCTGCTGGCTCTGCCAAGGCAGCGTGAGGTGTAGATGGAGTCAATGGAAGGGAGTTTGGCTTGCATGATGGTCAAGGCTGCATCCACAACTCTCTTACAAAGATAAGTTCAGCAAAGTGTTTTTTTAATTCTTCAAATGTCTTTGTATATTTATATCTTGAGTAATCAACAACTATTTAGTACAATTATTATTTTATAACTGAGACAAGGGCACTGGGGAGTGTTGTCGAACAGCAAGATCAGGCAGTGCAGGCACAGAGTTCCATGAAGGAGGCAACATTGGTAAACAGGGTCGTGAAGAGGGCATTTGGTGTGCTTGCCTTCATCGGTCAGAGTTTTGAGTACAGGAATTGAGATGTTATGTTACAGCTGTACATGATTTTGATAAAGTATAGTACTGTGCACACTGCCTCCGCCGCTTTGTATTTTTGCCCAGAATTCTGCCTATTTTGACCTTGAATATATTCAGCGATTCAGCCGTGGGTGTAGGAAATCCCAAAGATTCGTGAGCTCAGAGAAAAGATATCTTCCTCATCTTCATCTGAAATCTTCTTCTGAAACTGCACCCCGAGTTCCAGTCCTAGTTTCCCACACTTGGGAAACATCAACCTTGGAATGTAGAAACTAGCAACTGCAGATGCCTGACTGATGAAGGGTCCCAACCCAAAACGGCACCTATCCATGTTCTCCAGGGATACTGCCTGACCCGCTGAGTTACTCCAGCACTTTGTGTATTTCCTTAATCTACCTTGTAGGTAGATTAGCACGGGAGCACCTCAAGGCTGCGTGCTCAGTCCCCTGCTGTACCCACTCCATACTCATGACTGCGTAGCCGGACATAGTGCGAACTCCATCATCAAGTTCGCTGATGACACCACTGTTGTGGGATGTATCACTGATGGTGATGAGTCAGAGTATAGAAGAGAGATCGAGCAACTGTCCATATGGTGCCAGCACAACAACCTGGCCCTCAACACCAGCAAAACCAAGGAACTGATTGTGCACTTTGGAAGGAGTAGGATGGGGACCCACAGTCCCGTTTATATCAACGGGTCGATGGCTGAAAGGGTCAAGAGCTTCAAATTCCTGGGCGTGCACATCTCTGAAGATCTTTCCTGGTCCGAGAACAATGATGCCATTATTAAGAAAGCACATCAGCGCCTCTACTTCCTGAGAAGATTACGGAGAGTCGGTTTGTCAAGGAGGACTCTCTCTAACTTCTACAGGTGCACAGTAGAGAGCATGCTGACCGGTTGCATCGTGGCTTGGTTCGGCAACTTGAGTGCCCTGGAGAGGAAAAGACTACAAAAAGTAGTAAACACTGCCCAGTCCATCATCGGCTCTGACCTCCCTTCCATCGAGGGGATCTACCACAGTCGCTGCCTCAAAAAGGCTGGCAGCATCGTCAAGGACCCACACCATCCTGGCCACACACTCATCTCCCTACTACCTTCAGGTAGAAGGTACAGGAGCCTGAAGACTGCAACGACCAGGTTCAGGAACAGCTACTACCCCACAGCCATCAGGCTATTAAACCTGGCTCGGACATAATACTGAACTTTACTAGCCAATACTGTTATTTGCACTTTATCAGTATATTGACCATTGTGTATATATTTATAGAATGCCTTGTAGTAAATGCCTACTATGTTCTGTTGTGCTCAAGCAAAGCAAGAATTTCATTGTCCTACCAGGGACACATGACAATAAACTCACTTGACTTGACTTGAGGAATCAATCCTTATTTTAGTACTTTTGGTACTTTAGTACTTTAGAGATATAACGCAGAAAAAGGTCCCTCGGCCCACCTCCACACCAACCAGCGATCACCCTGTACACTAACCTACACACACTAGGGACAATTTTACAACTTACCAAAGCCAATTAACCTACAAACCTGCTTGTCTTTGGAATGTGGGAGGAAACTAGAGCACCCGGAGCAAACCCACGTGGTCCCAGGGAGAATGTACAAACAGACAGCACCCGTAGTCAGGAGCGAACCCGGGTCTCAGGATTTGTAAGGCAGCAACTCTACTGCTGTGCCACTGTGCCATCCTAATTTTGTTTGAATTATTGTGCATTCAATAATCTGTTTTAGAATGCAATAATCTTCTTGGTTTTACCTTCCGTGATCTTGATTGTTTTTATTTGTTTGTCAGGTTTACCCAGTTGATAATGGCTATCTGGAAGATTCTGCTGTAGTGGAATGGGTGCCGATTTTTTCGGCTCGCACTGAACCCAGCCCCTTTGAAGTAGTGATGAATTATAGAGTGTGGGCGTTTCAGGCAAGTTATGTAACACTCTGCACTGGCACAAACCTGCCTTCCTTGACAGAACCTCCTCACAACAAAATACTTTCTCTACGCTCGTCGGAATAACAAAAGCGGCGAGCCGATGAGAGGAAAGTGGCAAAGTCCGAGCACCGTGCGGTGGGTTCCATTGCCCATTACCGAGCGGCACAGTCAGAACATTAGCTTTGCAAAAGGCACGCACGGCATTAATTGATACCGAGGGCTTGGGCAGTAATGAAGCAGGGACTGCAGCGAGGCTGTGTGCATTAAATATTTATGCACTCCTGATTCATGTGAGAAAATGGCCTGGTTTTCAGATCTGTTCACAAACCTCTTGCATTTACAGTCTGCCTATTTGGAATGGAGCGGAATACTTTATTGTCACATGTAACTAGCCACAGTGAAATTCTTTGCTTGCATACCCAATGTACACAAATAGCAGCCACCTACGGCGCTGACAAAGTTACAAAGCACGCCAGCTCCTCCTTTTGTTCTCCTCCCCCTCCCCCCCTCCTACAGAAGTTCCCCCATGCCGGGCCCCCATTGTCTTTTGTTTTCCTCCCCCCCCCCACAACCCCCACAGCAGTCCCCCCACGCCGGGCCCCCGTTGTCTTTTGTTTTCCTCCCCCACCCCCACCCCCCCAACCCCCACAGCAGACCCCCCACGCCGGGCCCCCACTGTCTTTTGTTTTCCTCCCCCACCCCCCCACCCCCGCAACCCCCACAGCAGTCCCCCCACGCCGGGTCCTCCATTGTTCTTCCCCTCCCCCCTCATGGTGGTCCTCCAAGCTCTCATCGACCGTTGATCCGCAGGTTGACCCGCAAGGCATCACCACCACCGCGAGGCTTCACCGCCGCCGAGGCCTCACCGCTGTCGAAGCCCCACTTCATTCCTCCGTGGTGCCGCGGGCTCCGTCGGCCGCTCTGCCGACCCCGACTTCAACCCGCGAGGTCCGGCTCCTCCAACCGACCCGTGAGGCCCCGGCCGAGCCCCGACCTAGTCTTCTACGCGGTGATCCGGAAGGCATCAAGACCGCGGCGCCTCGATAAAGGCCTCCGACCGCGTTCCCAGTCCACAGCCACGGCCTGTCGGGAAGCCTTCTTTACCCCTCCCCATTCCACACATACACCCTCTCCCCCCATTCCCTCCCCACTCCCATCTCCTACAACCCCCACCACAGCCATCTCTCTCTCACTGCCAGATCAGTTTCCACATCGTTTCTCTTCCCTATCTGTCGGAACCTGTACCAAGTGCAAACCTAACTGGAAAAGGCCAGAGCCTGAAATGGAAACAGGAGTTTCCAGAAATACACCACAGGTCTGTCAGCTGGAAATAGAAAATGCAGGTTAACGTTGCAAAGGGTGGAATATTCATTAGGATTCAGTTCTGGTGAGTAATCTTAACCCTGCCGTTAACCTGCCTTCTCCCAACTCAGACAATCAAACTTATACCACGTTTTCCAAGTCTCATCTGCGTTTTTTTATTTTAATGACGCAGAGGAAAAACAGTTTTGCTGGTTCAGTAGGAGTGTTTTCATTAGGTGTGAAGATCAAGGAAGATAGGAAAGACACGAGGTTTCAAATCAGTGAGAAAAAGAGCCAGATTTAAATAGCAGCAAACTTCAAAACATGTTTCAGGGACTAGTGTTTTCTCCAGACTGTTGGGAAATGCGTTATGTAAACTATGAATTTAAAAAGTAGACAAAAAATGCTGGAGAAACTCAGCGGGTGAGGCAGCAGCTATGGAGAAAAGGAGTAGGTGACGTTTCGGGTCGAGACCCTTCTTCAGATTGATTGTATTTAAAAAAAGTCAGAGTGAAGGACTGCTGACACTTTTTTGCATGTCTTTCATTCATTTGTTCTATATCTCTGTACATTGGCGTCTATATCTCATCGTTTCCCTTTCTCCTGAGTCTGCAGAAGGGTCTTGACCCGAAAAGTCACCTATTCCTTTCCTCCAGACGTGATGTCTGGCCCGCTGAGTTACTTCAGCTTTTTGTGTCTGTCTTTAGTGAAGGAGAGAGAGATAAATATGCACGAGTTTCTTGTATTACAGGGCAACTCTCAGAGACGAGTCTTCTCTTAATGAATCAGCTTACAGCGTTGTCTAGACAAGATTCGAGCAAATCTTTGATGAGCCTCCTGTTAATGACTGCATATTTTATCTCGGAGATTGTATATAATTCCCGTATGATATCCCATGATCTGGGTTAATACCCGAGATATCCTGTTAACGTTTGCTGGCCATGTTTTCAGGATGTCCACACAGTACCACAGACTCTTCTGGAGACCCTTGAGATTAAGGATGTCTTTGTGATGTCTCTGAGACAGTCATAGAGTCATACAGCATGGAAACAGGCCCCTTGGCCCAACTTGCCCATGCTGACCAACATGTTCCATCTGCCTGCATTTGGCCAATATCCCTAAATGTTTCTATCTAAATGTTTCTTAAACATTGTGATAGTATCTGCCTCAACTACCTCTTCCGGCAGCTCGTTCCATACACCCACTGTCCTTGGTGTAAACAAGTTACCACTTAGGTTCCTATTAAATCTTTCCCCCCTCACCTTAAACCTGTTCTCTGTTTCTCAATCCCCTACTCTGGACTCTGTGTCTGCCCAATCTATTCCTCTCATGATTTTGGACACCTCTACACAATCACACCTCATCTTCCGGTGTTCCAAGTAATAAAGTCCAAGCCTGCTCAACCTTTCCCTTTCGGCCAGGCCCTCAAGACCTGGCAACATGTTCGCAAATCTTCTCCGCACTCTTTCCAGGAGATCTTTGGCTGACCCCCTCGTTTGAAGTTGGCTGTCAGGTTGACTTCCTCCAGCACATGGTGTTGTGCTCAAGTTTCTAGCATTTACTGTTTAGAGATACAGCGTAGAATCAGGCCCTTTGGCCCACCAAGTCTACGCAGACCATCGATCATCCATACACCAGTTCTATGTTATCCAAGTTTTGCATCCTACACACAAGGGACAATTTTACAAAAGCTAATTAACCTACAAACCTGCATGTCTTTGGGATGTGCCAACCAGGGGAAACGCACGCGATCACGGGGAGAACGTACAAACTCCGCACAGACAGCAACCGTAGACAGGATTAAACGTGGGTCTCTGGCACTGTGAGGCAACAGCTCTACCACTCCGCCAATGTGCCACCCCAAGTTCCTTGTGTCTCCTCAACTTTCAACACAACTTATGTGCAGAAAGAAACTGGAGATGCTGGTTTATACCGAGGATAGACACAAAATGCTGGAGTAACTCAGCAGATCGGGCAGCATCTCTGGAGAAAAGGAATAAGTGACATTTCAGGTCAGAACCTTTCTTTAGCCAAAGTGTCTGAAGAAGGTGTCCCGGCCCAAAACGTCACCTATCCACATTCTCCAGAGATACTGCCCGACCTGTTGAGTTAAGAGCCTGTCCCACTTAAGTGATTTTTTCGGCGACTTGCCGGCACCCGCCGAAAAAATTGCGTGAGTGGGACAGGCCCTTAATTCCAGCACTTTATGTCTCTCAACGCTATTTACCTGGGTGTTACAAACTGCCTTTCTCATTTCCACTGTAAATTTATTTTTAATTAGTTTGTACCTGTGATTTCTGATCCTGTTAGACTTCCTTGTTGTATAGCAATAAAATAGTGATTTACAGCAGCAACGGTATAAGCAAATCTTAATTCACCACCAAGTACCTTGTTATCCTTGCCTCTGGCTGCTTCCCATTGTTATGCAATTAATCCTTTGACTATAATATAATGCATGCATGGTTCCTAGGCTTCACTGAAAGCAGCTGTGAATGAGCCCTTTGGTAATTTAACACGAAAATGGCTGTTACATTAGCTTGCTACACCCATCGATGGTAATCCAAAGGGAGCTGCCATGTTAGTTTAATGATCACTCTGGGATCTTGCTCCAATAAAATGTCCACATGAAGTCTTAAAAATAGTTTCTGGGAAAACAATTTGGCCCACATATGTTTACTCAGCAAGAAGCATTCTCACGTTCAAAGCAAGATTTGGAGTGACGATAAATGCCACATTTTGGAGTAATTAAATTCATCAATTTATTTCTAGAAACAAGGAACAGCAAATGCTGGTTTACAAAGGTAGACACAAAGGTAACTCAATGGGTCAGGGAGCATTTCTGAAGAACATGGAGTAGACGACATTTTGAGTTGGGACCCCTCCGCAGTCTAAAAAAATGTTCCAACCGGAAATGTCATCTATCCATAATGTAGAAGCAAAGAACTGCAGATGCTGGTTTATACCAAAGATAGACACAAAGTGCTGGAGTAACACATCCAATCAGGCAGCATCTCTGGAGGAAAAGAATATGTGACGTTTCGGGTCGGGACTCTTCTATAGTCTGTAGAAGGGTCCTGACCCGAAATGTCACCTATCCTTTTCCTCCAGAGATTGTTGCCTGACCCGTTACTCCAGCACTTTGTGTGCATCTTCGTCATTTATCCATGTTCTTCAGAGATGCTGCCTGACCCGCTGAGTTACTCCAGCACATTGTGTCCTTTTTTGTAAACTGCCATCTGCAGAAGGGTCTGAAGAAGGGTCTCGACCTGAAACGTCACCTTTTCCTTCGCTCCATAGAAGCTGCCTCACCCGCTGAGTTTCTCCAGCATTTTTATCTGCAGTTAGACAAAAGTGCTGGAGAAACTCAGCGGGTGCGGCAACATCTATGGAGCGAAGGAAATAGGCAACGATCTATGGAGCGATCTATGGAACAAGTTCCTTGTTTCCTCATCAACTTACTTTTTTGTTTTCATCTACTAAATTCTCATTTTTTGGCATTTCCATCAATTCTTCTTACCATTTTTTTCTGCGCTGTTTCCCTTTCCATCCCACTACATGAATGTATGAATGCAGTTGTAATACATATTTACTTATGCAGAGTGGATAATGAGATCCATTGAAACAATCGGGAAAAGAACCACACACTTGCTGGCGTGGAACATATCCCTCTTGAAATACTATTCCTAATCCCCAGGTTGTGCTTCAGAATCCTATCTTGTAATGGCATTGCCATCTACTCACACACTGAAGTCAAGGGCAGGCCATTAGAATACAGGAAATAAACTGGAATAAAACCGTGACTGAGGTCAGTAAATACTCCAACAATATTGCCCGTTAATAGCCCCTCTGCTTTGTTATGTTACAAGGCAGCTCTTCTTGATAATGTTTACTTTATTCCAAACACTGCAAGATAACAGTAAAACAATATTCTTTGATTAATATTTTATTGCTTCTAAAAATACTCTCAGAATTTCACAGCAGTTCATGAATATTAATACCTGGATGTGGTTTTAAGTGCTTTTCAGTGGGTTGGGACTGTAACTGCTTTTCCACTTGTCTGGCTAAACAAGAACTCTACAATAACCAAGGAGGTCCAGTCTGTTCACATCAGGTCTCCAGAGGAGTCCAGTGCTTGGGTTTAAACTTGGAGACCTCAGTCAATTCAGCTGAGGGATCCTTTAAGTGCCTCACCCTGCTAATGTCCCATCCCCGACCTCTACCTCCGCTACATCGATGACTGTTTTGGTGCCACATCCTGCACCCACACACAACTGACTGACTTCATCCGCTTCACCACCAACTTCCATCCGTCACTCAAATACACCCGGACCATTTCCGACACTTCCCTACCATTCCTTGACCTCACTATTTCCATCGCAGGTGATAGACTTCTTACCGACATCCACTACAAACCTACCGACTCCCATGGCTATCTGGACTACACTTCTTCCCACCCTGCTTCCTGTAAGGACTCCATCCCCCACTCCCAATTCCTCCGTCTATGCCGCATCTGCTCCCAGGATGAGGCGTTCCACACCAGGGCATCCGAAATGTCCTCATTCTTCAGGGAACGGGGGTTCCCCTCCTCCACCATAGATGAGGCTCGCACCAGGGTCTCTGCCACACCCCGCAACACTGCTCTCTCTCCCCATCCCCCCACTCACAACAAGGGCAGAGTCCCCCTAGTCCTCACCTTTCACCCCACCAGCCGTCACATACAACAAGTGATCCTCCGTCAGTTTCGCCACCTTCAACGTGACCCCACCACTCGCCACATCTTCCCATCTCCCCCCATGTCTGCCTTCCGCAAAGACCGCTCCCTCCGTAACTCCCTTGTCAATTCTTCCCTTCCATCCCGTACCACACCCTCCCCAGGTACTTTCCCTTGCAACCGCAAGAGATGCAACACTTGTCCCTTCACCTCCCCCCTCGACTCCATTCAAGGACCTAAGCAGTCGTTCCAGGTGCGACAGAGGTTCACCTGCATCTCCTCCAACCTCATCTATTGCTTCCCGCTGCTCTAGATGCCAGCTGATCTACATCAGTGAGACCAAGCGGAGGCTTGGCGATCGTTTCGCCGAACACCTCCGATCGGTCCGCAATAACCAACCTGACCTCCCGGTGGCTCAGCACTTCAACTCCCCCTCCCATTCCGTATCTGACCTCTCTGTCCTGGGTCTCCTCCATGGCCACAGCGAGCAACACCGGAAATTGGAGGAAATGCACCTCATATTCCACTTGGGCAGTCTACATCCTGGGGGCTTGAACATTGAGTTCTCCCAATTCTGCTAGCCCTTGCTCTCCCCTCCCCTTCATCAGCCCTCTGGTTGTCTCCTCCCCTCCCCCAGCCCTCGGGCTCCTCCTCCGCCTTTTTTCCTTTCTTCTCCCCACCCCCTATCAGTCTGAAGAAGTGTTTTGGCCCAAAACGTTGCCTATTTCCTTCGCTCCATACATGCTGCTGCACCCGCTCAGTTTCTCCAGCATTTTTGTGTACCTTCCATTCACATTTCCCTAATTTATGGGCTGTTCCCAGAGACACATTAGGGGACAGAACATCTAATGTTGCTGGAAGGTTTTAGATGTTCAGATATAGAGATACAACTCGGCCCGCCGAGTCCATGCCGACCATTGATCATCCATACCCCAGCTCTATTTTCTATGTTATCCAATTTTAGCATCCACTCCAAAAACACTAGGACAATTTACTTACAAACCTGGGCATCTTTGAAATGTGGGAGGAAACCAGAGCACTCGGAGAAAACCCATGCGGTCACAGGGAGAACATACAAATTCAGCACAGACAGGCCCCAAAGTCAGGATCAAACCAGTCCTTGCGCTCTGTGAGGCATCAGTTCTACTGCTGTACCATAGTGCTGCCCAGTGTAGAATGGCAAAACATCAGCATGGACATGGTGGGCCGAAGGGCCTGTTTCAGTGCTACATCATGCTAACTCCATCAAATTGGTAAAAGATGCTCTTTGGTCTGCCCAAAGCATGTTGGCCTCTCAGCACAGCGAGATGTCCATTGGGGAATGTTGCCGACTGGTTTAGTTTAATTCATTATTGTCAGGTGTAAGTGCAAAGTATTTTTGTAGCGTGCTCTGCCTCTTTTCACTGACTGGATAACACGCCATAAAAAAGGGTTTCAATGTACCCTGGTACACGTGACAATAATAAACTAAAGTGAACAATGATTACAATCAAGCCGTCCACAGTGTGCAGATACAGGATAAAGGGCATATTGTTTAGTGCAAGATAAAGTCTAGTAAAGTCCAATTAAAGATAGTCTGAGGGTCTCCAATGAGGTAGATGGTAGCTTGGGACTGCACTCTAGTTGTTGATAGATGGTTCAGTTAACTGATAACAGTTGGATAGAAACTGTCCCTGAATCTGGAGGTGTGTGTTTTCATATTTCTGTACCTCTTGCCTGATGGAAGAGGGGAAGAGGGGAAGAGGGGAAGAGGGGAAGAGGGGAAGAGGGGAAGAGGGGAAGAGGGGAAGAGGGGAAGTGGGGAAGTGGGGAAGTGGGAGTGAGACTCATCCTTGATTATTCTGGTGGCCTTGCCGAGGCAGCGTGAGGTGAAAACATTGCTAATAACCGGTGGTTCACTGTGTAGAGTAGATAGCCAGGACCAAAGATAGTGGTCCACTCTAGTATCTTTCGCCAGGACTTACCCTCCACCCTAAACACACAGATGGAGTTCCAGGAATTTTGCAAATTAAGCTGCTGTTTTCTGATCAAACATGTAAACTGTTCATGTGTGGTCGTGTAAATCAAGAGTAACGAGTGTTTAAATGTCATACGCGCCGGCAACAGTACAATGAAATACTTACTAACTGCAGCTTAACAGGCCCATAAATGCAACATAATCCAACTAATACTAAGTAAGAAAATAATGCACAAGGTGCTGGAGCAACTCAGCGGGTCAGGCAGCATCTCTGGAGAACATGGGCAGGTGGCATTTTGGATTAGGGGCCCTTCCTCGGACTGATTTTCGTGGGAGAGAGAAAGCTAGAAAAGAGATGGGGGTCTGACTTGCTGAATGACTCCAGCACTTTGTGTACTACACAAGATTCCAACATCTGCCGTCTCTTGTGTCAGTACTTTGAACAGCTGCTGATGTTCAATACCCTTCCCTCTGCATCCTCAATTCATGTCATAAGGTTACGTTCTCAGTTTTCATGAATAAACTTGACCTTGTATTACAGGCTGGGTACAGGTGCTTGTAAGCAAAGCCGCTCTAGGGCAAGTGAGCATTGGCCAAAGAATGTAGGGACGAGGATATCACTGACGAGATCAGTGTTTAATTCCCATCTCAAGTTGCCATGAAGAAGGTGCAGTTGGATTTGGTTTATTGTGTTCAGTTTTGATCAAAAAAGAGTCAAGAGAGTTTAATTGTCAGGGGTACCAAAAACGGAACAGTTACGTTCTAACTTGCAGCAGCATAACAGGCCTGTAAACAAATAGTCAAAGTTAACATAACAAAATAAAGTTCAATTAATTAAAAACAAAACAATATTAGTGCAATCCCCCCCCCCCCCCCCGAAGTCCCTAGTGCAACCAAGACAGTTTGTAGTTTGTAGTTCATTTTGTGTCTGTAGTGTTCAAGAGCCTGATGGTTGATGAGAAGATGCTGTTCCTGAACATGGTCATGGTGTTTAGACCCCTGTCTGAGAGAGTATTCTTTGATGTTCTGAATGGAAATAGAGCCATCATCCTTGAATGATGCCATTAAGCTGGAAAAGATGCAGAAAAGATTTACGAGGATGATGTTAGAATTTATAGACCTGAGCTATAGGGAGAGGTTGGGCAGGCTAAGACATTATTCCTTGGAGGCTGAGGGGTAATATAATGCAGTTGTCCAAAATCATGAGCAGAATTGATAGGGTTTATTAAGTTTAGTTTAGTTTAGCTTAGTTGGGACAAGTTGGGCTGAAGGGCCTGTTTCCATGCTTTGTGTCTCTATGCCAGTAAGGTGGCATTATCTTGCACTGTGCTGCTACACTTGTTGAAGGTACTTCTGCAACAGTGTTTAACGAGCAGCCACAGTAACTTTGTACAAATGAAAGACTTACCAGATTATTTCAAAGCGAAGTTAACAATTAGCCATGATGTCGAAACAAAGAACTGCAGATGCTGGCTACTACACAAAAAGACACAAAGTGCTGGAGTAACTTGGCGGGTCAGGCAGCATCTCTGGAGAACATGGATAGGTGACGTTTCAGGTTGGTAAGAAGGATCGCGACGAAATGTCACCTATTCATGTTCTCCAACGATGCTGCCTGACCAGCTGTGTTACTCCAGCACTTTGTGTCCTTTAAAGAATCAGTCCCTGTGTTGAGTCACATTTATACCAGAGAACATAAAAAATTGAAAATTGCCTCCCTTTAAGGACATTGACGATCCATATTGAATAATCGATTCGCTTTATAATCACTACCTTTACTACTAATACTACCTCCACTGCTAGTTTGAAATTCCGGTGATCAGAACTCGAGTCTTCTAATCAGTAACCTAGAACTCTTGAGTTCCTAATTCACAATTTGCTTACATCCCCTCTGTCTGCAGATTCGTTATGTCAACCTTGGGCTTCGCCAGGATTGGGAGTTGCTACAAGACTCCAGCGTTGTTTCAGTCACTGGGTACTTGGGGATTTGAAGATTATAAAAACAAATTTTTGTTAAATCTATTTCTCGACTCCAACCATGGCAGGACTACGCGCAGAAATACTGCGTGGAGTCACTTCCATCATCGAACCTGATTGATGACGTTTCACCCTTTGTTCAGATTTAGATTAATTTAGTTCAGAGATACAGCGTGGAAACAGACTCTTTGGCCCACTAAGTCTGCGCCGACCAGCGATCACCCGTACACTAGTTCTATCCTACACACTAGGGACAATTTACGGAAGCCGACAAACCTGCACGTCTTTGGGATGTGGGAAGAAACCGGAGCACCCGGAGAAAACCCACGCTGTCACAGGGAGAATGTACAAACTCCGTACAGACAGCCCCCGTAGTCAGGATCGAACCTGGGTCTCTGGTGCTGGGAGGCAGCAACTCTACCGTTGCGCCACCGTGCTGCCCTAAATTTAAAGCGTAAAGGTCATCTCCCCGTTGAGGAATTGACCCCACTCTCCCGCGTGACAGGCGGGCATCATTTAATGTGGAGAGATTATATCATCTTCACAACAATCTAACGAATTGCAGCAAGTTTGGTCACATTGTAAATCACAGAGAGAGAGCAACAATGTGGCTGCAAAAGTGATCCCAGCATCTCCGTCAACAAAACATCTTTCAACTTAAAGTGATATCAAAGAAATGCTAATTATGATTACAATTCCAAAATGAATCAGCCAGGAAGTAATACATGGATTCGCACTGCAAAGTAAGACTGGATAATATGCATACACCTCCACGGTATTCGTCAGAATAAAAGTGAAATTACTTCAAAGAGACCACAAGCAAAAAGTATCAGCAGATGGTGTGTTTTGACGCAACCATATTATTTTGGCTGGGTGACAAGCTTTAAATTGCAGCAGTGAGTGGTGTTCCAAGAACATTTTAGAATGGAAGTGAGTCAGTCATTTGATCAAGCCATTTCTTTAATGAGTTTCCTGAAGGATGTTGGATCTGAGAAGACTTTCCATTTCAGGAACCCGGCAGGAAGAATTTGTGATGAAGGGTCCATGACCTGAGGGGTTGCCTCTGTTCCTCTCCCTGCTTGACCGACAGTATGCTCTCAGTATTTTTTGTCCTTAGTTCTGCCCTTCCAGCATTTGCTGCTTCTTTTGCTCCAATCAATATTTTGTTTTTTCTCCGGCCAAGTACACTTGGGGAAGGCAGAACTTGCTCCGCCACACCTGGAACTGCTTTACCATTCCAACATCTGCCCTTTACTGTAAGCTCATTTCAAAGATACTTGGATAGGTACATGGATAGGAAAGGTTTACAAGGAGTGTGCAGGAAGAAACTGCAGATGCTGGTTTACACTGAAAGATAGACACTTAAGGACTGGAGTCACCCAATGGGTCAGGCAGCATCTCTGGAGAAAAGGAATAGGTGACGTTTCGGGTCGAGACCGTCTCAGTTCTGCAAGTGGAGAACAATCCCTGAAACTCTGAGCTAATTATGCAATGACTCCATGGTCCTTAAAACCAGATGTTACTTGCAGCACAGGAACAGGCCCTTCAGCCCACATTTTTCCTGCTGAATGTGATGCCAAGTTAAATTAATTTCCTCTGATTGCACATGATCCATATCCCACCCTTCCCTGCATATCCATGCGTCTATCCGAAAGCCTCTCAAACACTGCCATTGTATCTGCCTCCGCCACCACCCACCACTCCAAAGACGTACAGGTATGTAGGTAAATTGGCTTGGTAAATGTAAACATTGTCCCTAGTGTGTGTAGGATAGTGTTAGTGCGCGGGGATCGCTGGTTGGCACGGACCCGGTAGGCCGAAGGGCCTGATTCCGCGCTGTATCTCGAAATTAAACTAAACTAAAACTACCCCTGGCAGTAGGTCCCAGGCACCCACCACTGATTGTGTAAAAAACCTGCCTTGCACATCCTCTTTAATGTTTTTCTCTCTCCCCTTAAAGGTATGTCCTCCAGTCTTTGACATTTCCACCCTGGGGAAAAGGTTCTGACTGTCTACGCTGTCTACGCCTCCGATAATGTTGTAAACGTCTATCAGGTCTCTCCTCAGCCTCTGGCTCTCTAGAGAAAACAATCCAAGTCTGTCCAACCTCTGTTTGCAACTAGTACCCCTTAATCCAGGCAGCGTTCTGGTAAACCTCCTTTGCCTCCTCTGCATCCTCTGCCAAGCCTCCACATTCTTCCTGTAATGGGACGATCAGAACTGCACACAATTTGAGTCTCGCTCAGTGTAGGTGATGCAGTGAGCAGAGGTCTAAGAGACCACGACCCCACCATCTCCGCATGTGTATGTACACCAGACATGAAAGTAGAGAAGGCCAACTGATCATGCAAACTAATAATTGTAATGACAATAATATAATAACAATAAAAACAAAAAGGGAACCCTCTATTAGTACTCACAAATGACATGCAAATGAGAAAAAGGATTCCTTCTGTATTCTGATTTGATCAACATTCAGTGCCAGATGATGAATATGACATCTCTGTAATTAGCCCAATAAACATGATACAACTCTGTATCATGGACACACCGATATCTACAGTTACTGTGGGAACAGTGGCGTAGTGGGCAGCACAGTGGCGCAGCAGTAGAGTTGCTACCTTACAGCACCAGTGACCAGGGTTCAATCCTAACGACGGGTGCTGTCTATATGGAGTTTGTACGTTCTCCCTGTGACCGCGTGGGATTTCTCCGGGTGCTCTGGTTTCCTCCCACACTCCAAAGACGTGCGACTTTGTGGGTTAATTGGCTTCTGTAAATTGTCCTGGTGGATAGGATAGAGTTAGTGTATGGGTGGGTGATTGATTGTTGGTCAGTGCGGACTCGGTGGGTTGAAGGGCCTGTTTCCACGCTGTATCTCTAAAAAGTGGGACTAGTCTAGCTGGGACATGTGTGGGCAAGTTGAGCCGAAGGGTCTGTTTCCACACTGTATCACTCTATGACTCTATAACTAAAACTAAAAACTAAAGAATAAATTTGCGGCTGGTAACAGGCTAATAACAGGAGCCTGGGGATTAACTCAGCAGTGAGAGGCGGGTGGTACTTCATTCTTCATTTTGATCACTGGCCAAACACTCTTGCACAGACAATCAAGGACTGGAGCTGGATTATGAGAAAATACTTCCAAAACACAGCCTTTATATTACTGCAATGAAATGCAACATAATCCAGTGGTGATATTAAAGTGTATTCACCAACGTGCAGTTGGTAGTCAAAATATGTAGTAAGGAACTGCAGATGTTGGTTTATACTGAAGACAGATACAAAGTGCTGGAGTAACTCATCGGGTCGAGCAGCATCTCTGGCGACAAAGGACGGGTGATGTTTCGTGTTGGGGGACCCTTCTTCAGACCGACACCTCCTACAGACATGGTTACATTAAGATGGCATGGTGAAGACTCACAGACCACACACATCCAGGTTGTTTAACATCAATCTGTTTCACAGTGAAACATAACAGAAAGCAGGATAACATTGAACTGGTGTGAACCAGTGATCGATGGTCAGGGCGGACTTGGTGGGCCGTAGGGCCTGTTTCCATGCTGTATCTCTAAACTCCCAACTCTCTAAGCTCCATTTACTAGCCCACTCCCACATGGGATGGTTTCAGAGGGGCTGGAGCTCCTGTAGTTTGTGGCTGTGTTGACAAAGTGCTGGTGATAATGACAATGAAGAAGATGGCACTCGTGGATTAACGTCATCATCTAACACTGCAGATGCCTGACATATCTCTGCTGGTAGCTTTAGGTTGACGTCTAGGCCAAGCTAGGAAAGGAAGGCAACCAGATGTAAGTTAGCTGGTCAATTATTCACTCAACGTACCACCACCTTTTGACCAGTTTATAGACATAAACTGGGTAGTAAAATGTTTAAAATCTTGCTCCGACCTGAAATGTCACCTGTCACAAACTCCTTTGTCTTGCTGACATTGAGGGAAAGATTGTGTCTTGGCACCAGGTTACGAGGTTCTCAATCTCCTTCCTCTACTCCATCCCGTCATTACGACATTCGGCCCATCACGGCGGTGTCGTCTGCGGGTTTATAAATTGAGTTTCTCTCTCCATGGATGCCGCCTGTCCTGCCGCGGACTTGCAACCACTTTCTGACTTTATCTCGGCTTCCTCGGCTTCTGCGGAACTTTGCATCGACGCGAGTGATGTTTTTCCACCTTGCCATCCTGCAAGATTATTTATTGCCCGGGAGTGAGGGAATCAAAGACAAATGTCAAAAACGCGCAACCAGTCCCCACAACAGTGTGTTGTTAGATTTTGAGACGGTCTGATTGCTCCACCACAGAGTGGCTTGAGCGGAAAGAGTTTGATTCCAACTCTTAAGTAATAACTTTGCTCCTTCACACCACGCAATCGCTCAGCCATCTCAGATCTGATATTAAACTCACCCTGCACAGAATGCAATGTGGCACCGAGATTTGCCAGCTTTATTTATCCAATTGAAAAACAATTTATTTAAAGTTCCACCCACTGACAACTGAAAGGAAATGCTTACAGGAGGTCTCTTGCCGAGGTTTCCAGCAAACATTGGTTATGTTTCAATGGTTCAACGGTG
This sequence comes from Malacoraja senta, assembly GCA_038087875.1. Classification (NCBI taxonomy): domain Eukaryota; kingdom Metazoa; phylum Chordata; class Chondrichthyes; order Rajiformes; family Rajidae; genus Malacoraja; species Malacoraja senta. The sequence continues at coordinate 17,101,243 of CM075980.1, forward strand.
CTTTATTCTCACGTGTGCATGGCACGGTGAAATTCTTTTTGCACAGCTCACACTTGCACGAGCCGCCATATTTTGTCGCCATTTACAAATTATGGTTTCAATGGTTCAATGGTTAATTTGTTGTCACGAGTACCGAGGTACAGTGAGATTCTTTCTTCGCATGCAGACCAGTAAAATTTTTGGCATGCATAAGTACTATAAGTACATAATACATTGAAACATCCCAGTCAGTCCATATGCAAGAGCCGCTAGGTTTTGGCAACCATTTCACAGTCCCAGATGCAGCTGGCCTTAAAGGCCCATTGCAGCCGTCGCCTCCATCCGATCGTTCTGCGAACTGTCATCCCTCTCCTCGCCTGGACATCTTCGTGCCCCAGGGGCGCCTGCCACAGCTGGCTTTAAGGGTGCAGAAGGTAAGACCCCCCCCCCCCGGTTCTTCTTACCGGCCCCTTGTTCTAGTGTCTTCAGGCCCAGAGTTGCCACAGAAAGGAGACGCCCTCACCCTTCTAGAGTCATTGAGTCATATAGCTTGGAAACAGGGACTTCAGCCCAACTTGCCCACATCAACCAACATGTCCCATAGTCCCAGCCCAACTTGCCCACATCAACCAACTAGTCCCACCTGCCTGCATTTGTACCATATCCCTCCTAACCTCATTAACCTCAATGTTTCTCATTGAAACTTACAGAATAATGAAAGGCATAGATAGAGTGGATGTGGAAAGGATGTTTCCACTTGTGGGAGAGTCTAGGACCAGAGGTCAGAGCCTCAGAATTAAATGGCGCTCTTTTAGAAAGGAGGTGAGGAGGAATTTCTTTAGTCAGAGGGTAATTAATCTGTGGAACTCATTGCCACAGAGGGCTGTGGAGGCCGTCAGTGGATATTTTAAAGGGAGAGATAGACAAAATCTTGATTAGAACAGGTGTCAAGGGTGATGGGGAGAAGGCAGGAAAATGCAATTAGGAGGCAGAGATCAGCCATGATTGAATGCCGGAGTGGACTTGATGGGCCGAATGGCCTAATTCTACTCTAAATAACGTGAACATGTGAACTTGTGAACCTGTCCTATCCATGTACTTGTCTAGTGTGTGTAAGAAGGAACTGCAGATGCTGGTTTACTGAAGGTAGACACAAAATGCTGGAGTAACTCAGCGAGACAGGCAACATCTCTGGAAAGTAGGAATGGGTGACGTTTCGGGTTGAGACCCTTCTTCAGAGTAGTCACTGTTGCGGCATCAGAAACCATTATAGGGAGCCTAAAAATGCTAAGCCCTACACTGTGAAAATCCGCTATGCCGGCACACTCCGGCTTTTATTCAATGATATTACTTATTAATTTCCCAATGCATTCTGAATTCACTTTTTTATATCTTACACGGTGTTATAATAAATTTTTCAGTGTGGCAGGTTAGTTTAAAGGACGTCTAGGATCCTCGGGTCTTGGTGATCAGGACTGAACAGAAACACTGGGAATGATGAGCTTAAGGGAGTACAGTGAACATCATCCATGAGCCAGAGGCTGAATCTGAACAGTCAGATCGCAGACTATCGCAGTTCTCCTGAAGACATACACAAAAAGCTGAAGTAACTCAGTGGGACAGGCAGCATCTCTGGAGAGTCCCAAGCGACATATATTCCTTTTCTCCAGAGATGCTGCCTGTCCTGCTGAGTTACTCCAGCTTTTTGTGTCTATCTTTGGTTTAACCAGCATCTGCAGTTCCATCCTACACATCGCAGTTCTCCCGTTATGCCTACTTGAGGGAGAAAAAGCTGTCATCTTGGGTTTTTCCTGTGATGTTATGATGACGACTCCTAAGTGCTGGAGTTATACTGCATGGAAATGGGCTCATTGTTCAGCTGAATCCACACCAACCAGCAAGCAAGCGCCCACTAGCACCAAAGAAAGACACCTATTGCTGGAGTAACTCAGCACCTCTGGAGAACATAGGTAGGGACATAGAGGACCTGCCCCTCTCCTCTTCCAGCTTTCTTTCACCCCCCCACCCCCTTCCACCTTTACAACCAGTCTGAAGGGTCCCGACTCAAAACGTCACCTATTCATGTTCTCCTGACCTGCTAACTTACTCCATCACTTTGTGTCTTTTCTTTGTAAACCAGCATCTGCATTTCCTTGTTTCCAGCAGTTAGAACCAATCCTGCACTAATCCCATTTTATTTTCTCCAAGTCAGCTCCACACAGACCGAGCAATGTAAGCGGCCAAAATCGGACATTTCCGAGATGTGGGAGGAATCCGGAGCACCCGGAGGAAACTCGTGCATTCACCGAGAGAACGTGCCGACTCCACATGTAATACAGCACCTCATATTCCACTAGGATGGCTTACAACCAAGAAGTATGAACGTTGAATTCTCCGATTTTATGTAATATTCCCCCTATCTCACCTCTTTTCCCACGAACACCCCAAATCCCCATCCCAGTACAGACCCATTTCTCTCACCATCCTTGTCACTCCTTTCTCCCACCTTACATTCCTCTCCCATCCCTGAATCCAATATTTCCCTTTATCCCTTCTATTCCTCCCTCCAGCTTTACATTTCACTCCTCCTCGTCTTTCCTTATCTGACACCTTTTTGTCTTCCCTTCACCTCTTGCTTTGCAACTTACACCATACATTTGCCAATTATTCCCAATACAATAAACAATAATACAATAAATTATCAGTTCTACTGCGTAATCAGGACATAACAGTAGAAGGCCAAGTACATTGTGCCATATCCCTCCATTCTATGCATATCCACGTGCCAACCAGGATTGTAGGTCTTTCTCCTGACTAGATAACACGCAACAAAAAACCTTTTCATTGTACCTCAGTACAGGTGGCAATAAACTAAACCCAACTAAACTAACCTTAATTAAACTAAACTAAATTAAACTAGTGTGTAGAAAGGAACTGCAGATGGATAGTGCTGGTGAAACTCAGTGGGTCAGGCGGCATCTCTGGAGAAAAGAAATAGGTGATGTTTCGGGTCTGAAGAAGGGTTCCGACCCAAAATGTCATCTATCCCTTTTCTCCAGAGATGCTGCCTGATTCGCTGAATTACTCCAGCACTTAGTGTCTAACTACACTAAACTAGTGCAGCCTATAGCAAGTACAGGAAGGTAATCAGAAACACTTTTAAACACCCCATGTATTTTACAATTATTTCAGGAAATAGAAAAGGTTGCTCTTCGTTCCCGAGAGGCAGTGATGCAACATAGAACAACAATTGGCAACTGTGCAAAGAGATGTTAGAGCATTCAAGGTCATTGTTCCTGCTTCCATCAGCGGAAGGTGGTGCAGCTGGTAGAGCCACGGCCTCATGGCGCCAGTGACCCACATTCCATCCTGACCTCAGGTGCTGTTTATGTGGAGCTTGCACGCCCGTTCTCTGTGTGGCCAAATGGGTTTCCACCGAATGCTCCGGATTCTTCTCACAATCCCAAAGATGCATGGATTTGTAGCTTAATTGGCCCTCTGTAAACTGCCCATAATGTGTAGGGAGTGGATGAGAAAGTGGCACAGCATAGAACAAGTGTGAACGGGTGATCGATGGTCGTCGTGGACTCAGTGGGCCGAAGGGCCTGTTTCCATGCTGTATCTCTAAACTAAACTAAACATAGAATGTAGAACACAGAATAGTTAAGCACAGGAACAGGTCCTTCGGCCCAACATGTCAGTGATTTACATGATACCAAGATAAACGAATCTCCTCTGCCTGCACATGATCCACATCCCTCCATTCCCTGCATATCCATGTGCTGTCTAAAAGCCTCTTGAACGCCACTATCATATTTGGTGCTAATTATTAGATCACGGTTTAAAATCAAGGTAAATAAAGTATTTTGCACAGCTTTTTACTAGAATGGATATCAAAGGCCAAATGATTCTGAGATGGTTGAGAAAAGGCTGAGTGCTGTTCATGATAGAATATTTTCTAAGGAATATTTATATAATTAGCTTTGAATAACTGGACAAAAAGAAGGTTCTGATGGGATATCTCTCTCGAGTATTGAAATTGCTGAGACTTGAGAAATTACATTTCAGGGCACTTTGAATGAGATGTAAACTGGAGGATTGGAATGCTGCCAATATGTATTTCTATGAGAAAAGGAGAAGGCGCTAATCTGGGTCATTTAGCCCAGCTTCTACACGAGGTAAAATGTTACAGTTTTGAACTGAAATCATCACAAATGTAAAAGGAAAATGAAACAGCAAGCACAGAGTTTGAAAAGAATAACTGTGGTGGGGAAGTATCAAGACAACAAATAACTATAATACAATAATTATCAGTTATAGATACAAATGGCTGGAGTAACTCAGCAGGACAGGCAGCATTTCTGGAGAGAAGGAATGGGTGACATTTCGGGTCTCGACCCAAAATGTCACCCATTCCTTCTCTTCAGAGATGCTGCCTGTCCTGCTGAGTTACTCCAGCCTTTTGTGTCTATCTTCGATATCAACCAGCATCTGCAGTTCCTTCCTTCACAATTATCAGTTATACTTGGTAAGAAAACCTTAATAGTGCACCAGGCAACCTGTAGCAAGTGGAGGAAGATAATAAAAAATACAATGAGCGCTGTGTATTTTTCAATTATTTCCGAAAAAGTGAGAAAATTGAACACAAATGTTAGACACCAAGTGCTGGAGTGACTGTGGGTCAGGCAGCATCTCTGGAGAACATGGATAGGTGATGTTTTGTGTCGGGACCTTTCTTCAGAAAATTGGGTTTTCAGATTTCATAAAATCACCTTATTTCACCTTATCTTTCAGGAGTTTGATTGTGTTTCGAAATATGAATCTACAGCCTTCACTCGTGAATGTCCTTGGGGTGAAGCCAATGGCCAGGGGAGCGTAGTTTTAGTTTTCGTTTAGAGATAAAGCATGGAAACAGGTCCTTCAGCCCATCAAGTCCATGCAGACCAGTGATCACCCATACACTAGTTTAGTTTAGTTTAGAGGAAGAGCGTGGAAACAGGCCCTTCAGACAGCCTTGTCCGCACCAACCAGGTAGTCCCCCCACACATTAACACTACCCTACACACACACTGGGTCCCCCCACAACGATAGCTACATTACCCTACACACACACTGGGGACAATTTTACGTTTATACCAAGCCAATTAACCTACAAACCTGTACGTCTTTGGTGTGTGGGAGGAAACCGAAGATTTTAGGACAAAACCCTCGCAGGTACAAACTCCGTACAGACAAGCTCCCATAGTCAGGATCGAACCTGGGTCTCTGGCACTGTAGGGCAGTAGCTCTACTGCTACACCACCATGCCGCCCTATCCTTTTTACAGAAGCTAATTAACCTACAAACCTGTATCTCTAAAGTCCAAAGTTTAAATGCAGGCAAATGGGACTAGCCCAGAATAACGTGTAGTAAAGAACTGCAGATGCTGGTTTAAACCGAAGATAGATAAAAAAGCTGGTGTAACTCAGCGGATTAGACAGCATTTCTGGAGAAAAGGAATAGGTGACATTTCGGGTCGAGACCCTTCTTCGGACTGGCTGAAGAAGGGTCTTGACGCAAAACATCACCTATTCCTTTTCTACAGGCCCAGTATAACAACTGACAGCATGGACACGTTGGGCTGAAGGGCCTGTTTCCATGCTGTACAGCTCAATGGCTCTACTGACTGAACAAACTGCACATTTAATACCTGTCTCACTCAGGAGATGTTCTCACTTTACTACTCTCTTTGTCCATATGGTCAGACTGGGATGTTAGCTGCAATGAAAGAATATACCTGGAGTCAGATTACTGGGCTATTAGGGATCTATTAAAACCATTGGACAGAATCTATTCAAGTGCTGCTGTTGCAATATACCCAAGGCATGGATCATATCAACTTTCAGTATAACAGAGACACGGTGGAAAGCATTGTACTGAAGGGCACGAGATAGGGCCAGATCTCAGTCATAAAAGGTAACAAATTGGGAACAACCTTATATTGCCTTTTTATTAACTGAGACCCGCATTTATTTTTGGAAAACAAATCAGCAAATTATTTTATTCTGATAAAGAAACAATTATATTTAAGTTCTATTGGCTTCAACTTAATAGGACATAGCATGTAGAACTGTACAACACAGGAACAGGCCCTTCGGCTCACAATGTTGGTGCCGAACATGATGTCATGAAGAAGTCTGAAGAAGGGTCTCGACCCGAAACGTCACCTATTCCTTTTCTCCAGACATAATGTCTGACCCGCTGAGGAACTCCAGCTTTTTGTGTCTACCATGCCATGATAGCTAATCTCCTCTGCCTGCACGTGATCCAAATCCCTCCACCCACTGTATATCCATGTGCCTATCTAAAAGCCTAGTAAACGCCACTATCCTCCACCTCCATCCCTGGCAGTGTGTTCCAGGCACCCACCACTCTGCATTAAAAAACTTGCCCCGCACATCTCCTATAAACATTGCCCCTCTCACCTTAAAGCTATGCCCCCTCCTAGTCTTTGACATTTCCACCCTGGGAACAGATTCTGACTGCCTACGCTGTCTATGCCTCTCATAATTTTATATATATCTATTACGTCTCACCTCAGCCTCCAACGTTCCAGAGAAAATAATCCAAATCTGCCCAACTTCTCCTTGTAGCTAATTCAAGCAGCATTCTGGTAAACCTGCACCTTATCTAAAACCTTCACATCCTTCCTGTAAATGGGTGACCAGAACTGCAAAGTGGCTTAACCAAGAGAACTTATAAAATAGCCGGTAGACACAAAATGCTGGAGTAACTCAGCGGGACAGGCAGCATCTCTGGAGAGAAGGAATGGGTGACGTTTCGGGTCGAGACCGTTCGCGGGGCTCGGATTCGGCCGCGGAACTTGCCATCACCCGGCGGGGGGCCCAACATCGAAAGCCTGGATCGCCTCAACATAGAGGGAGAACTAGGAAGGATGAGACAAGGACTTTAAGACTTTTGCCTTCCATCACAGTGAGGAGGTGCCTGGTAGACTCACTCTGGTGGATGTTAAACTGTGTTAATTGTGTGTTATGTTATTTTATTCTCTGTCATCACTGCAAGGCACGTAATTTCGTTCAAACCAAAAGTTTGAATGACAATAAAGGATACTTTACTTTACTTTTCAGACTGATGTCAGGGGAGTGGGCGGGACAGAGATAGAATGTAGTCGGAGACAGTAAGACTGGTGGGAGAACAGAAGGGAGAGAGATGGAGAGAGAGGGAAAGCAAGGGCCATTTGAAGTTAGGGAAGTCAATGTTCATACCGCTGGGGTGTAAGCTACCCAAGCAAAATATGAGGTGCTGTTCCTCCAATTTGCGCTGGGTCTCACTCTAACAGTGGAGGAGGCCCAGGACAGAAAGGTCAGATTGCGAATGGGAGAGGAAGTTAAAGTGCCGAGCAACCGGGAGATCAGGTAGGTTAAGGCGGACTGAGTGGAGGTGTTCAGCGAAACGATCGCCAAGCGTGCGCTTGGTCTCGCCGATATACAGGAGTTGACACTTGGAACAGCGGATACAGTAGATGAGGTTGGAAGAGGTGCAAGTGAACCTTTGCCTTTGGAGGAGGTGCAAGTGAACCTCTGCCTTTGGCTCTACAATAATAATCTGTGCACTGGCAGGTAAATCAAAAGTCAAACGTGTTTAATTGTCATATGTACCGTAAACGCACTTACTTACTTGCAGCAGCTTAACAGGTCCGTAAACACAGTACTCATGGATGGCACAAAGGAATGATCAAGCAATTAAAAAAATATATTAGTACAAATCGAAAAGCCCAAAGACCCTAGTGCAACTAAGACGGTTCGTAATGAGTAACCAGGAGCATAGGTTCAGGATCAGTAAGAGAGGCAGCAAGGGAGAAAGTACTTTCCCATGGAAAGAATGTTGACTTTACAACCAAATCAATTACAGCATTGAAGATGGATTTAACAAAAGCCCTTGAGAAGAAATGTTTGTGAAGAGAAACTGCTCAAAGTACAGGGAATTGTGGTTAGAGTACATTGCCTCAATGAACACAGACTCATGAAGAATGGGATGCAGGGGCATCTGTCGCAGCAGAATAAGTTGCCAGTGGGAGAGATGAGCTTCTCACAGTTAAATTAACTTGCGGCAGTTAACTTGCAGACATTTTCACCAACTGAAATGCAACAATTTTAGCTTTGCTCTTCATTTGACTGTTCAGCTTCCAAACTTGGGGCCATTCCAAATAATAACACTTCCCATCCTATATTTTGTGAATCCAGTAACACTCTAGGAAAGACACATAAACCTGGAGTAAATCAGCAGGTTGGGCAGCATCTCTGGAGGAAAGGAAAAGGTGATGTTTCGGGTCGAGACACTTCTTCAGATTGTTCAGAAGGATTAAAGAAAGTATGCAAACTTCTGAAAAGGCTAAACATGCCCTGCATTTTGTGTGCACTGTTTAGATCCAACATATTGATCCTGAAGTCAAGCAAGACAGAAATAAACCTAAACACAAAGTGCTGGAAGATCTCAGCGGGTCAGGCAGCATCTGTGGAAGGAACATTTTGAATCGGGACCACTCTTCAGACTGAACTAAACTCTTCCTCATAAACAAATAGAGGCATTGCATCATAGAGTTATATAGCCCGGAAACAGGCCATTCAGCCCAACTTGTCCAATATGCCCCATCTACACTAGTCCCACCTGCCCGTGTTTGGCCCATATCACTCCAAAACCTTCCCTATCCATGTACCTGTCCAAATGTGTTTTAAATGTTGTCAAAGTACCTACCTCAAATACCTCCTCTGACAGCTCGTTCTAGATACCCACCACCTTCTGTGTGAAAAAGAGAGAAGGAAAACAAACATAGAAAATCTGCCTTAAATAGTAAGGGAGATGTCTTCAATAATTGGCTCAATGCAGCATTTGATGCTCAGAAACAGGCATTGAAGGAATTGTGCACGATACTGCTACATTTCTCTCCTGTCAACAGCATTGGTGATGAAAATAATCTGAGGTTTCTCCTAATTAGTGTGCTGGGAATCCCTGCGTATAGTTTCACGATAGGCCCGTAAAGCCCAGGGAAATATGGTTTAAAAAAAAGTCAAGGAATTAAACTGTTGGAGAATTACTTAGGTTTAAGTTTGATTCATGGGTTTGAGCCATATAAAACCTAATGAACCACTAGCTGCGTTTGTAGGTGAATTGTGAAAGTGATCACATAACTGTAATTATGGCAACACTCTCAGTGATGTTTGGACAGTTTACTGTGTAGAATCAATGAGGACCAGATTTTATGTGTAATTTGTGAATAATTTATGTTTCCCTGTGTTTGCCTGAGTCTATGTGCCTGTGTGCATGAAGATTTTCATTGTACATGCACTACCTCTGCATTTGGCAATAAATTCGACTTGGTTTGATTGAATTGATTGATTGAAACATAAAACATGGAAACAGGCCCTTCAGTCCATCGGGTCCACGCTGACCATCGTTATCCCACTTTCTCGTCCACTCCCTACACACTAGGGGCAATGTGCAGAGGGCCAATTAACCTACAAACCCTCCACGTCTTTGGGATGTGGGAGGAAACCAGAGCACCCGGATGAAACCCACGTGGTCACTGGGAGAACGTGCAAACTCCACACAGTCAGCACCTGTTGTTAGGATCGAACCCAGGTCCCTGGCGCTGCAAGGCAGGGGCTCTACTAGCTGTGCCACTGTGCAGTCACGTGCCTTGATTGTTCCCGTACAGTGTGTCTGTGGGGTAAGCAGCAAAACCCAACACTGGGACACAGGAGTCTGAAGAAGGGTCTCGATCCAAAACGTCACCTATTCCCTGGGGTGGAAGATTGCAACCTTCACGTGGTCCGCCCTGTTTCGACGAATGCAATCAACCCGGCGTGCACAATCAAATAATATCAAATAGAACAAGTTGTCCTACAACTTTAGAGGAAGAAGAAGACCTATTCCCTTCTCTCTAGAGAGAATCCGCCGGTCCCCCTGAGTTACTCCAGCATTTTGTGTCTTTCTTCGGTGTAAACCAACATCTGCAGTTCCTTCCTGCACAGGAAGCTGCGCATCATCCTAGAATGTGAAGCAAACACTGGGGAGTGGAAATGCCATTTGAACTCTGGCTCTAGCAACAAAATTGCCACATACACGGTTTACTTACAGGAAGAGGCATAAACGTGAGTTAACAAAATGAAAGTACTAAGATAAAGAAAGGTGCTGAAAAATCCCGCTGTTACTGCCATTCCCTCTAATTTAGAGAAATCACGGGAGCACTGTAATTGGAACTTGCGGTGAAAATATCAAAAGCCTTGCTTATTTTGTGCCCACATTTTTTCACTGACTTGCAGGACTTATGTATAATTTATATATAGTTTATGCTATTGAGTGGAGTCTGAGTCTATGTGCCTGTGGTGCTGCTGCAGGCGTGATTTTCATTGTATCTGTACCTCACCGCACGTACATCTGACAAATAAACTCGACTGAGCAAGTCGAATAAGCAGGAACGAAGGAGACTACAGAAAGTAGTGGACATGGCCTGGTCCATCACGGGTACTGACCTCCCCAACATCCATGGGGATCAACAGGAGTCCCTGCCTCAAAAAGGCAGCCAGCATCATCAGAGACCCACACCGCACTGGCCGCGCTCTCATTTCACTCCTGCCATCGGGAAGAAGGTACAGGACTCTAAAAACTGTAACATCCAGGTTCAGGAACAGCTTCTTCCCAACAGCTATCAGGCTCTTGAACAATACAAACTCCAACTAAACTATGAACTATGAACTGCCTTTATTGCTCATGGGACTTTGAGTTTTGTCATTTTTGCGCTCCCATTTATTTTTCTAGGGGCTGTCCCACTGCGGCGACCTAATCCGCGAGTTAAGAAGAATGTCTTCGACCTTCAAGCTAGAGGGAACTCGCCTGGAAAACTTTGAGTTGGATCAACTGTCAGCGTTGAAACCGCGAGTTGGATCGACCGACCACACACACACGCACACACAAACACATCACAAAGGCGGGGGCCAGGGAAAGCGGGGGAGCGCCGTCTGAAATTCAGATCCGCGATGAAGGGGAAGGTAATAGACGGCTGCACAGGTACGGTAAGTCCTTTAGAGAGCGCGGAGAGAGGGGGGGGGGGTTGTGGAGAGAAGGGGAGAGAAGGGGAGAGAGGGGGAGAGAAGGAGAGAGAAGGGGAGAGAAGAGGAGAGAAGGGGAGAGAAGGGGAGAGAAGGGGGGAGAGAAGGGGAGAGAAGGGGAGAGAAGGGTGAAAGAAGAGGGGGGAGAAGGAGTGGAGACACTTTTAAGAAGTATAATAAAGTTTAGCGGGCATTCTACCTACAGTTTTCCCAGGTCCTGAAAACTCCAGTGAGCCAATTAAAATGCCCGGTCAGCGAAGGAGATTGCCTATGGCTGCCCTCGACTGCCTGTAACTAAATAGCGACCCCACTCCACTGCACTACGAGTTAAAAAGAACCATGCCGACCAAATTTTACCCGCGGAAAACCGCGAGTATTCGGGAACTTCCCTCGAGCATGAAGGAGAGTTCCAGTGACCTCATAGGACCTCCTAGGACCATGTGTCGACCATGCTGCGAGTTTTAGTCAAGGGCAAACTTGTCTAAACTCGCAGATTAGGTTGCCGTAGTGGGACAGCCCCTTAACAGGCCTCTAAAACAGTCATACTCAGTTCTTAATCTCAGGTAAAACGACTATTTTCCAACAAATGATGTACATTACTCAGGCTATTACTGGAATATCCTTGTAGAAAGTAAAAATCTTCTTCAAAGTCTGAAGAAGGGTCTCGACCTGACAATGTCCTCCAGAGATGCTGCCTGACCTGCTGAGTTACTCCAGCACTTTGTGTCCTCACTGGAATATCCTTGAGGTTTAATTGATTTGGTTTTAATGCAGAACAAATCACACCTAACTATTCCGAGTCCATAATCTTTATTTGAGATTGCTGCAGCCATTCTGTCTCTTCCTGACCCTGATTGTACAACATGACGCCGCCTAACCAATAAAACCTGCTAATAATGCCATACATAGACATCAACATCACGCCTGCCTTCCCCTGCGGTACACTGAATTAATTCAACTTTCAAATAAAGTTTGGACTGCAGAGCCAGGCGATTCATATGCATGAACCGAAACCTGCTGTGCTAGTCGAGAAGGGCGAATCTCTCAAACTAGCTGGAGATGCCTTCAGCTCATAAGTGAAGCAATTAAAATTCAGGCATCATATGCTCTCACATAGGATATAACATTATTACACAAGGCGGAAATCCCTTTGCTGCTTTCTTCCTTCATGTTGCCCACTCTTTATACAAGACTCGTGTAATGATCGCTGGAAGAGACCCTGGTTTGTTTCTGTGCCTTTCCAGGCCTTCAGCAGTCTTTGTAATAATTTATAAGCAGGTCAGTGTAAGATCATCTACATTCTGATAGCACGCAAAGGTCACACTGACACGGTTCCTCCCTCATTACATTCACGGTGTTTGCACTCTATTCTGAATTCCAATAGACTGTGATTTAAAAAAAAATACCAGCCTTGGTCAGCATTTGCATTGATGCAACCTATTGGCATGCCAGACATGCCTTTGCCGATGCAGCGAGGTGCTAAAACCACAGGTGGGTGGAGGGTACCAAGGTGGGTCTTGTGCCCGTACAATATGAAACTCTCTGAGGAACGGGATATGGCTGATGGCCGATGTCAGCAGCTGGTGTCACCATGAGTAACCATAGCTCATGAATAAAGAATCTGCAAAAGCAAAAGATTCTCCCGCCAGACGCTGTCACTTCAGAAGGAACTCAATAACAGAAGTCCACACCTCTCCATTGGTGGCATTCTCGAGAACATGGCCACATGTTAAAGTGATGGTTTGTAGGGCAAATGACCTGCAATAGTTACCTCACAAGTAAAATACAACTGTCTCCGATGCCACTTACAAACTTCGACACAAGCACCATAGAACGCACACTGTCGGGTTGCTCCACAGCTTGGTTTGGGAACAGCCCTGTTCAAGACTGCAAGAAATTGCCGGGAGTTGTGGATGTAGCCAAGTTCATTGCACAGACCAGACTCCCCAACAGACTTAGAAACCAAAGCAACATTTTCCATGGGTCCTCCGTTTCCAAACACCAGATCATTGTTCATTTCTAGAACTTACAAAGGTACGAGATCAGGAGGGACATGGATAAAGTTAACGGTCTTGTTCCAGGGTAGAGGATTCTAAAGCCAGAAGGAATAGGTGAGTTGGGAGAGATTTAAGAGGGACACCAGGGGCAACTTTTCCACTTGGTGTATAGTACAGGTCTGGAATGAACTGCCAGAGAAAACTGTAGAAGCAGATACAATTATGATTGGATTTATTGATTGAAAGATACAGAAAGGAACAAACCCTTCGGCCCACCAAGTCCACGCTGACCATCGATCACCCGTTCATACTAGTTCTATGTTATCCCACTTTCTTGTCCACTCCTACACACTAGGGACAATTTACAGAGGCGAATTACCTACAAATCTGAAAGTCTTTGGGATGTGGGAGGAAACCTATGCGGTTACAGCGAGAACGTGCAAACACCACACTGACAGCACCTAACTCAGGATCTAACGTGTTCTGGTGTTGTGAGGCAGCAGCTCTACCAGCTATGCCACTGTGACTTTTGGATAGCTATATGGTAAGGAAGGATATAGGGGATATGCGCCAAATGCAGGCAAATGGGACTAGCCCAGTATGTTAACTTGGATGACATGGAGAAGATGGGCCAAAGGGCTTGCTTCTGAACTATACTCTAGCTTCTTTCCACATCCCAAGCAGGTGCTCACTGGTCAATTAAAGACATTTGGACGTATATATCTATATTACTAAAAGTAAGATCTTGACCATTTCCTGTCTTTCTGTTTCGTGATTTTAGAAAAAACGCTGCCACTTGCGGCTGTGATTTTTGGTCACTTACTCAGAGTCCCCCTCCGCTGTGCAGGACAAGAGGATTTTTCCCATTGATGAAAAATAAAACCTATAAAACCCGGAAATGTTGTGTCCCACTCAGTCGCTGCAAGATGGAGGAAGCGAGAGGGTCACGTCTCTCTGAGCTATGAATAACACTGAACACATGTCTACTCAACTGTGAGTGCTCTTACGTAATGTGGTTCTAAAATGTTTGCAAAAATTGTATTTCTTGGTTTAAAATGTTTGCAAAAATTTGTATTTCTTGGATTTAAAATATTTGCAGAAAGTGTATTGGTTCTAAATTGTTTGCAAAATTATATTTCTTGGTTCTCAAATGTTTGCAAAAAATTGTATTTCTTGCTTTTAAATGTTTGCAGAAAGTGTATTGGTTCTAAAATGTTTTCAAAATTGTATTTCTTGGTTCTAAAATGTTTGCAGAAAGTGTATTGGTTCTAAAATGTTTGCAAAAATTGTATTTCTTGGTTCTAAAATGTTTGCAGAAAGTGTATTGGTTCTAAAATGTTTGCAAAAATTGTATTTCTTGGTTTTAAAATGTTTGCAGAAAGTGTTTTGCTTCTAAAATGCTTGCAACAATTTTCGGATGGAAAAAGCACGAATAATTTTTTTATTAGATCAGGACTGTTTAATGTAAAATTGGCGCTCATTCCGTGACTTCCGCTTAGTGGCAAGATGGCGCTGATGGCATCATTTCCGGTTAGTTGCAAGATGGTGCTGAGTGCGTCATTTCCGGTTCGTGGTAAGATGGCGTTGAGTGCAGAAGACGCCGTTGATAATTCAAGAGAGCTTACCTGCTATGTATATGGTGAGTGTATTTGTTGAGCATTATGTACAACACATTTTTTGCTTTAGCAGCAGCTGTAGAGGAGGCTTTAAACGTTTGAATCATTTGATTTAGACACTGTATGTTTACCACGTCCTGAAGTTTACTTGGCATTTTAGTATTGGTGGTGAGTGAGTGAGTGAGTGAGTGTGGTGTGTGTGTGTGTGTGTGTGTGTGTGTAAGTGTGAGTGTGTGTGTGTGTGTGTGTGTGTGTGTGTGTGTGTGCGTGCGCGTGCGTGTGTGTGTGTGTGTGTGTGTGTGTGTGTGTGTGTGTGTGTGTGTTTGTGTGTTTGTGTGTTTGTGGTGTGAGGGTGTGTCTGTGTGTGTGAGTGTGTCTGTGTGTGTGAGAGTGTGTGTGTGTGAGTGTCTGTGTGAGGTGGAGGTGATCAACAAATAACAAATAGTACAAATAATATAGTCTTTCCTAGTTCAGAGCTTATTCGTTATGTTTAATAGCCTGATGGCTGTCAGGAAGAAGCTGTTCCTCAATGTGGATGTTACAGTTTTCAGTTTACAAAAGTCAGACGTGACACCAGAAGTCGGGCATAAGTCAGTCAGTCCACAAGCCGTGATCAGTCTGTCAGTCCAGGGCCACGAGTGAGTCAGTCAGTCAGTCCAGAGGCCATGAGTTAGTCCCAAGGCAGTGAGTGAGTCCAGAGGCCATGAGTAGGTCGCTCACTGCCCCCCCTCCCCCCCCCCCTGACATCCCCCACCTCAAGACGCTGCCCTCCGCCTGGCTATAGGATGATCCCCCTCCTGAAGCCGCCCCTATCTCCCGCTGCAGGACACCCCCTCCCTCATCAGCCCACGAGAGCCCCCACCTGAAGCCGTCCCCCTCCCTCGGCTGCAGGACGTTTGTCACCCCCCACCCCACCCCGACAGCCCCCGCCTCAAAAAATGTTTTGCACAAATTCTTCGGTGAGTCCAGAGGATTGAGAATTACAACAAAACAATGGAATTATTTAATTTGCCACAACCAAGAAATGGAAGGATGCACCTTGATGATGACAATCCATAACTGCTGCAGGAATTGCAATATGATAGAATTGAACAACAGCAGTTCTGTTGAGGAGAATGCGACTCTGCTGAATGCTGAGCAGAGAGCAGTGTATGACCAGGTGTGCAACTCCTTTGAAAAGGAATGCACCAGGAGGAACAGGAAAAACATTTATCACCAATTTGATCCTCTCCAAAGTTAGAGGTCAAGGTGATGTGACTATTGCTGTAGCATCCTCTGGGATAGCAGCTACATTAATGCCTGGTGGAAGAACTGCACATTCTCGATTCAAGATACCCATCCAAGTGGCCGAGGATACATTCTGCAACATCGAGAAGAACTCTAAGACGGCACATATCATGAGGCAAATGTAACTCATTGTTTGGGATGAATGTCCAATGATTAGGCGAGAAAGCTTTGAAGCAGTGGACAGAACTCTTCAAGATGTCCGCAGCAACACTAAGCCTTTTGGCGGCATTCTTATCGTTTGTTGTGGTGATTTTCGACAACTCCTTGCTGTGTGAAAAGGGGAAATGATGCTGATGTTGAAAATGCCTGCATCAAGAAATCCTACTTGTGGAGACTTTTCACCAAGTTTCAATTGCACACAAATATGCGATTGACAGAGGGAGAAGGCGACTATTCTCAATTTTTGTTGAAAGTTGGAGAAGACGAGATTTTATAGAATGAAGACGATGAAATTGAATCCCACAAGACATGCATCTATCAGCAGAAACACTTGAGGATTGTATTGATTTCATCTATCCCACATTTGACAATCCTGTAGAATTATTCTCCAACAATTGTATCTTGGTTCCGCACAACAGAATTCCTCGATTCACTCGAGCTCTCTGGATTACCACCACACAAATTGGAGTTGAAAAAAGGATCTCCAATCATATTAATTAGAAACTTTGAACCGCCAAAGCTATGCAATGGAACGAGGATGATTGTGGAAGAGCTACACAATCATCTGATCGTTGCAAGAATCAACATGGGAGCCTTCAAAGATGACATTGTTCTCATTCTTAGGATAGCACTCAATTTAACAAAAGGTGAAGACATTCCCTTCAGCGGACCCAATTCCCCATTCAATCAAGTTTTGCTATGACGATCCATAAAGCACGAGGACAAACAATGCAGAAGGTATTGATCTACCTCGACAACGGTATTGCAGCATGGAAAACTATATGTGTATCTTAGCCGAGGAAAGATGAAAGGAAAGGTCAAAGTTTTCCTGAAGGATGGAACATCGACCAAGAATGTTGTCATTAAAAGCGTGCTTCGTTGAATGATAACTTCTGAGATAATACTCAGATGTTCTTTGTTAAAATTTGACTGCTCAATCTCTCTATATTAAAATTGTCTCTTTTTTTATCAACAGCAAATAGACATCAAGAGGCAGTGAGCAGCAGAACACAACAAGAGACATAACAAGAAAGAACTTAATAATTATCATCTTTAACATTTAAATTGTTCTTATATTTTTAAGAGTCATTCACATTTTAAACTTTAATAAATCCTTTTTCCACTTTTCATGCCTGCGTGTTCTTCATCACAATGGGAACCTAATGGGCAGGAATGGATGCTGTGTGGGAGAGCCACAAGAGTGCATGGGGGGAGGTTGTGGGGAGATGGACTGAATGCTTGGGGGGAGGGGAATGGCAAGGAGCAGAGTGGGTGGTGAAAGGAGGAGGGGTGACTGAGTGAACTGCCAGCGTACCAGGCATGAGTGACTGCACTGCCAGCCCACCAGCATGAGTAAGTGAACTGCCAGCAACCAGCCATGACTCACTGAACTGCGAGCCCAAGAATCCATTCAGTCCACCTCTCCCACTTCTCTCTCACAGAGTCTGTCACCTGTTTTGGGCAGAATTTCTGGCAGTTTCTCAGCTGCCCAGCCTGCCAGGTCTGAGTGATCGTACTGCCAGACCTCAGTGACTGAGCTGCCTGGCCTCATTGACTGAGCTGCCAGCCCAATAATCCATTCAGCCCACAATGTCCATACTATCCCTCTGGAAACCAGCCCCTTAGCCCACAACACCCATATTAGCGCTCCAGAGATCCACGCTAGAATAGACTTTCCTCCTTCATTGCTGTGATCTGTAAAAAAAGATGAAAATGTCTAAAATTAATTGTCACCCTCTCCCTCTTCTCTCACAGTCTGTCACCTGTTTTCGGCAGAATTTCTGGCAGTTTCACAGCTGCCAGCCCATCAGGCCTGAGTTACTGAGCTCCAGCCTGCCAGTCCTGAGTTACTGAGCTGTCAGCCTGCCAGGCCTGAGTGACTGAGCTGCCAGGCCTGAATGACTAAGCTGCCAAGCCTGTGACTGAGCTGCCAGCCCAAGAATTCATTCGGCCCACAATGTCCATACTAGCCCTCTGGAAACCAGTCCGTTCGGCCACAACACCCATACTAGCGCTACAGAAACCCCCACTCACTGGCCAGCAATATTGGAATTGGTGGAGAGGAGGAATATTGCGTTGGGTGACCAGCCTCCTGTGTGATGCTGGGACCCAACGGGTCCCACAGTCTAGTATTAGATATAAAAGTTTTAGAGGGATGTAGGTCAAATGCACATAGGCGGGTCCAGCATAGATGGGGCATTTTAGTCAGCATTGATAAGTTGGGCTGAAGGGCCTGTTTCAGTGCTCTATGAATCTATGATTTTATGAATCTAATTGGCTGCTGTACATTAGACATTGATGTAGATACAGTAGGTGTCTAAAGGAGTAAAAAAGTGCTGGAGTAATTCAACGGGTCAGACAGCATCCTGGAGAACATGGGTAGGTTCTCCAGAAAGCATGAAATAAAAGCAGGAGTAGACTATTGATGATCCTCCCTCAGTAAGTTTATAGGTGCTGTTTTACCTCAGACACACTTTCTTGTATTTACTCTACATTCCCTTAATTTCTGTTTCTTCTCCCCCCCCCCCTTGGGAGTAATGAGCAGAAGAGTGGCACTCATTTGAACAGACTTCAATTCTTTGACTTTAAATTGGAAGGGAATTGGTGGGAAGACACAAAATGCTCGAGTAAAGGGCACTTGCGCATTATTTGTGCGTCATTTACGCGACATCATTTACGCGTCACAACGCACGACGCGACATCATTTACGCATCAGTGTTAGCCTCAAGAGTAAGAGAACGTCAGTTAATGGATCGCTTATGGAAAGGCTAATGCAAACCATACAGGGAGATTGATATGTAAGAGGGTAAGCTAAAGTGTCTGGGGACATATCATTTACAATAATGCAACAGGAAATTACAAGTGGAATTATTTGGATAATGAGAGGAATAAATGCAATAAGTAGAGACTGAAAATACTTCAGGATTTTCAATTTCACTCCACTAATGGTGATCATCTTAATTACAATCAACAGTGAATCAAGTGTTTCAATATCTATCTGGAAGTGTTCCAGGGAGTGGAGCAGCTGAGCAATTCCCTCTATTGCTCTTGATCAAACAGCAGGGTGGCACAGCAGTGCAGCAGGTAGTAACGCTGCCTCCCAGCTCACAGGTTCGATCCTGACCCTGGCCGCTGTGTGCCTGGAGCTCGCATGTTCTCCCTGTGGCCGCGTGTGTTCTCCCTGGGTGCTCCGGTTTCCTCCCACATCCCAAGCAGATGCACACTGGTCAGCAGATGCACACTGGTCAATACAAGACATTTGGGCAGGTGCATGGACAGAAAAGGTTTGGGGGGGGGGGGATATGCGCCAACTGCAGGCAGGTGAGGCTAGCATAGATGGGGCATCTTGGTTGGCATTGACAAGTTGGGCTGAAGGGCCTGTTTCTATCCTGTACGTCTCTATGATTCTGTGACTTTAATTGACAACTGTAGATTTGACATTGATGTAGGTAAGCGTTAAAAAGGGGGAAAAAAAGACACAAAATGCTGGAGTAACTCAGGTTTCTGAGGTTCTCTGGTGATGCTGCTTGACCCGCTGGGTTACTCCAGGACTGTGTCTTTTAAAAAAAATAAACCAGCACATGCAGTTACCTGTTTCCACATTCTAGTGTCTAAAGCAATCTGAACAAAGTTGATGGTGATGTGAGAGGGAATAAGTTGGAGGACTCTGGAGCGATAGGGGAATGGGAGTGGATGGGGTTACCCTGAATGAAGCAGCATGGACCAGATGGGCTGAATGGCTTGTAATAAGTAAGCCATAAAGGACTGGAAAACTCCATGTGCCAACTGAAACATGGGTTTGCTTTGACTTAAATAATTAACATTGGTGCATTCAATCCTCTTTCTCCAATACTTCAAAGACACGACAAGAGTGTTTAATTGTCATATGTACAGTTAACAGATGCATGAAATGCTTACACGCAGCAGCAGAAACGGCCAGCAAACACAATGCGCATAGATAATATATAATAAACAGAAAAAAACAATAAATTAATGACCCCAATTTAGAATATTGTGTTCAGTTTTGGTCACCCTGTTACATGAAAGATGTTGTTAAGGTGGAAAGGGTGCAGAGAAGATTTACGATGACGTTGCCAGGACTCGAGGGCCCGAGCTATAGGGAGAGGTAGATCAGGTAGATCATTCCCTGGAGCGCAGAAGGATGAAAGATGATCTTGTGGACTTGAATAAGATCATGAGAGGAAAAGATGGGAATCATGACAGAAGCTTCCTCGTGGCGATCCCTGGAAGCGACTACACTATGCACGCTGTGACGCGTCGGGCGACAATTCTGTCAACATGTCACAGAGTCATAGAAGCATACAGCATACAGTAAATGTAAAAATTGTCCCTAGTGGGTGTAGGACAGTGTTAATGTGCGGGGATCGCTGGTGCCGACCAAAGGGCCTGTTTCCGCGCTGTATCTCTAAACTAAATTAAACTAAATCAATCATTCATTGCAGCTCTGTTTCTAAACCCAGTTCCAAAAGCTTTAATAACTTTGCAAAAACAGAAATCTCACAATCAGCTTTGAAATTTTCGGGGTTTTTTTCCTGAAAGATAGTGTTTGATTTCTTCAATGCAATTTTTAAATGCATTTGCAGACTATTGTCCAACTTTGATGTGCCACAAAGCTTTTGTGTGATTCTATTTTATCTCAGTGGACCAGGACAGGCAAGAGTGTTTAATTGAGCAAAAACACAAAGTGCTGGATGAAACCTCAGTGGGTCAGGCAGCATCTGTGGAGGGAATGGACAGACAACGTTTTGGGTTGGGACCTCTCTTCAGGCATATGTACTGACAGTGGAACAATGGAATTGCTATTTGCTGAATCCTTATAGGCCTATAAACACAATAACACATCGATAAGATATAATAATCAAAAATACAATAAATTAACAGCTGTAGTATTGCAATAGCTACAGTCTGTTGTGCAACCAAAGACAGAGCCCAAAGAAGATCATAGTTGCTGAGGTTAGTGTTGTGCAGTGTTCAAGAGCCTGATAGTTGCTGGGAAGAAGCTGTTCTTGAATCTTGTGCAGCAGGAAGGAACTGCAGATGCCGGTTTAAACCGAAGATAGACACAAAAAGCTGGAGTAACTCAGCGGGACAGGCAGCATCTTTGGAGAGAAGGAATGGGTGACATTTCGGGTCGAGACCCTTCTTCAGACTGGTTAGTGATAATGGAAACGAGAGATATAGACGATGATGTAGAGAGATAAAGAACAATGAATGAAAGATATGCAAAAAAAGTATAGATGATAAAGGAAACAGGCCATTGTTAGCTGTTTGTTGGGTGAAATCGAGAAGCTGGTGCGAGCTGGTGAGAACCTTGTGGTCAGTTTTCAGGCTCCTGTACTTTCTTCCATAGACCACAAATGCTAATGCAGCTTTATCCTTGAACTATGCACTGTGGAAGGTTTGATTGCATTCATGCATATTATTTTCTTTGACTGGATAGCACGCAAGCACAAGCCTTTCGCTGTACCGCAGTACACGTGACAATCATAAACTAAACTAAACTAGTCTATTTGTGTCAACCTGCGCCCCTAACTCTTTGTAGTTCGAGCTTATTTGGAGGTTGTACTGTTTAATAGCCTGATGGTTGTAGGGAGGAAGCTGCTCCTGAACCTGGACGTTACAGTTTTCAGGCTCTTCTACCTTTTTGCCAATGGCAGGAGTGAAATTAGAGCGTGGCCAGGGTGATGTGAGTCTCTGATGATGCTGGCTGACTTTTTGAGGCAATGACTCCTGTAGATGCCTCCCATTGTGGGGAGGGAGGTCAGTACCCATGATGGACTGGGCAGCATTCACCACTTTTTGCAGTCTCCTTCGTTCCTGGGCGTTTGAGTTGGTGCTGAACCAGGCCATAATGCAACCAGTCAGTGTGCTCTCTTCTGTACAACTGCAGAAGTGCAAGAGAGTATACCTTGACATACCGATCCTCCTCAATAGATCGTTGATGGGTTTGCTTTATGATTGCATCAACGTGCTGGGTCCAGGACAGATCTTCAGAGATATGGATGCCCAGGAATTTGAAGCTTTTTACTCCCTCCACCACCGTCCCATTGATGAAGACAGGTTTGTGGATCCTTGTACTTCCTCTTCCAAAGTTCACAATCAGTTCCTTGGTTCTATTGATGTTGAGAGCAAGTACGACTCGGGTTGGGTCCCTTCTTCATTGGGGGGAGTAAAGGGCTGTCCCACTTGGGCGACCTAATTGGCGAGTTTAGAAGAATTTAAGAGAGTTTGAAAAAATGTCATGTTGAAGACCTCCTTCGACTATGTAGAAGACCTCCTTCGACCTCCTTCAATTATGTTGAAGACTAGCTTCGACTAGCTACGACTAGCTATGACTAACTTCTGAAAATTGGACGCCGAATAGTGGAGAGTGAAGATGACCTCCTTCGACCTCCCTTCGACCTCCCTTCGACCTCCCTTCGACCTCCCTTCGACCTCCCTTTGACTATGATGAAGACTATTCTATGACTACCTCGAATACCTTCGACTACCCTCGATTACCTACGAATAACATGCCGACCTACTACGACCTACTACGACTAAACCTACGAGTAAAAAAAGTATTGATTTTTTACTACGGCGACCTTTTTTACTTGCGGGCATTTTTCAACATGTTGAAAAATACGGCGACCTAGCTGAGGCCTCGAGTACACGTGGACTACTCTCGAGCATGAAGGATAGTTACAAAGACCTCCTACAACCTCATGTCGACCATGCTGCGAGTATGAGTCGAGGGCAAACTCGCCAGAACTCGCGGATTAGGTCGCCAAATGGGACAGCCCCTTTAAGGGAAGAAAACTGGAAAAGAGAGGTGGCGGGTGGGTCAAATCCCAGTGACAGGTGAGGGAGGGGGTGTGATTAGCGGTTGGATGGAGTATATTCCTACTAATTAATGTATTCTACGCATTGCACCAAAAACGTACCTAAATGTGTTTGTCAAATCCTCACACCAAGTGTATTCTTCAAATCCACATTTAATTCATTGAGCTAATCCTCTCCACATCGAAACAATATCCAGGAATTATTTTGTATCCATCCTAAAGAGCTGATGGGATCTTAGTTCACTGTGTTATTCTAAAGACGGAACCTCCAATATCCCCCAGAGCAATTAAAAAACAGAAGATGCTGGAAACACTCAGCAGGTCAGGCAGCATCTGTGGAGAGCAAGAGGAAGACACTTAAGTCAAACATTTCCAGATTCACGGTTCTTGGTTTTCTTTTTCTCAGGGATTTGCCAGCTACTTTACATATTGATTTCTCTAACTTCAAGTAACCCTGGCATTCCCTCCCTCTCTCTCTATCCCTCCCCCACCCATAGAGTCATAGAGTGATACAGTGTGGAAACAGGCCCTTCGGCCCAACTCGCCCACATCGGCCAACAATGTCCCACTTGCCTGCGCTTGTTCCATAACCCTCCAAACCTGTCCCTGTCCAACTGTTTCTTAAATGATGGGATAGTCCCAGCCTCAACTACCTCATCTGGCAGCTGTTCCATGCACCCATGTGTGAAAAAGTTACCCCTCTGATTCCTATTAATTCTTTTCCCCAAGTTGCACCAGCTTCCCGTTTTCACCCAACAAACAGCTAACAGTTGCCTGTTTCCTTATCCTTTTATGCATATCGTTCATTCATTGTTCTTTGTGTCTCTACATGGTCTATATCTCTTGGTTCCCTTTTCCCTAACTAGTCTGAAGAAGGGTCATGACCCGAAATGTCACCCACTCTTTCTCTCCAGAGATGGTGCCTGTCCCGCCTGAGTTACTCCAGCTTTATGTGTCGATCTTCAGCTACTTTGATTGTTGTTGGTTTTTTTACCATTGGAAGAGATTACAAGTTACATCCGGCTTCGAGTTTTCGGTGCCCTGACCGAATGTAACTTCAGATTCAACTAACTTGTTAAAGCCAGTTTGCTGCGCTTTGTAATGGCCACGTTGTTGTCCATGATCAAGTTGTCAGAAGCTGTATCAAGATTTATACTTTTGTACACGTTTCATTATTGATGCTTGAAGTATATATGCTGTTTAAGCTTCAAGCTGCTCAGCAGTTTCCACATAGTACAATCCTTCCCTTTGTGGCTCTCTCTTATCAGTGCTTCCCTTCCACTGAGAACCTCCGTGATTGATAGTATTCTGGCTTGCAATCCTTGATGTAGCCTCTTGCACTGGGGCTGTATGCCCTTTCATTTCGCAGTTGAAGCATTTTAATGTGCTGAAATGATATGTCTCTGACAGGTGGTGGCTTTTCCCAGCTGAATCCTCTCACATCAAACTCACTCTTGGGCTGAGTATCAGAGCTTCCACCTCAGGGGGACAAGACTGCATCTTGACTATCTTGTCCGAACTTATCCGATTCCTTCCCGCCTACATCAGGGATGCTAAGGTACACAAAAATGCTGGAGAAACTCAGCGGGTGCAGCAGCATCTATGGAGCGAAGGAAATAGGTAACGTTTCGGGCCGAAACCCTTCTTCAGGCTAGCATCAGGGATGCTAACGTTGGCATGAAGGATTCGGACATGTTGGGACAAGACAGGGTCAAGATGAAGGAACAGCTAGGGACAGCTACACCAACCTCATGCGCTCTCCACCATTTCAACAACTTCCAATTCCCTGGCCCGCCCCGCCTAACCTTTAACATGGATGTCCATCCCTATACACTTGCATCTCATCAGGGAAGCCTTATGGCCAGCCTCTTCTTCCGGGAATGTAAATCCAACCAGCTGCCCACTACCAACACTATCTTCTGTCTCGAAGAATTTGGTTTCACCCTTAACAATAAAAAATAATTCTTCCCACTACCTACACATTAAAATTGTTGCCCTGGGTGCTTGCATGGGGCCTGGCTAATGTTGTCTCTTTGTTGGCTACATGGGGCATTCTTTGCTCCAATCCAAGGCCAACACCATTCCCCAACTCTTTCTCCACCTACATTGATGACTGCCTCCTACACCTTAGTCAAACTTATCATTTATCAACTTATCAAGGACGTACCTTTAAGAAAGGAGATCTTCTTATCGAGTCCACATCACAAGATTAGAAATTGTTCAGCCAGAGCTGAACACACTTCTCGGCATCTGCATACAATGGCATCTTGCGCTTCTTGTGCTTCTTGTGCTTTTATGCGTAGTGGTGGAAAGATGTTGGAAATAGGGCCGCGACGTGAACGCTCTTTCCTTGACCCCCAGAAAGGAGATGAGCAGGAATTACTTTAGTCAGAGGATGGTTAATCTGTGGAATTCTTTGCCACAGTCGGTGGTGGAGCCCAAGTCGTTGGGTATTTTTAAAATGGAGATTGACAGGCACTTGATAAGTAAAGGCATCAAAGGTTATGGGGAAAAGGTCGGAGAATGGGAATGAGAGGGAAAGATAGATCCCTGATAGCCATGATTGAATGGCAGAGTAGATTTGATGGGCTGAATAGCTTAATTCTCCTCCTTTGACACGAATATGAATAACATCAACTTTGCTGCTAACCTCCACTCTGCCTCATATTCCACCCAGTTAGTGTATAATCTAACGGTATGAACATCAAATTCTTCAGTTTCAGGTAAACCCGTCTCTGCTCTGGTTCTTTCATTTACATCTTTTAACATTTGCATTATGCGCCAGATTCAGAGACAGTTTCTTCCCAGCTGTTAACAGGTAACTGAACCATCCTATTACCAACTCGAGAATGGTCCTGAGCTACTATCTACCTCATTGAAGACCCTCAGACTATCTTTAATTGGACTTTATCTTGCTCTAAATGTTATTCCCTTTATCCTGTATCTGTACACTGTTGACGGCTTGATTGTAACCATGTATAGTCTTTCCACTGACTGGTCAGCATGTAACAAAAAGCTGTTCGCTGTACCTCAGTACATGTGACAATAAACTAAACTACAATTGATACAATTTATTTGTTGTCATTTGAACCTAAAAGTTCAAACGAAATTTGGTTAAACTAAATTAAACTAAACTAAGCGGTAATTTTTTGGGGGAGATATCAAGTATTTAGCCACTTCATACAAGCTAGTTTCTCAGGATACATGATAAGTGGAGATAGTAAATATCTTTGTTTCATTAGATCTTACCAAGTAAGGTCATAATGAATAGTAGAATTAGGCCATTTGGCCCATCGAGTCTACTCTGCCATTCAATCATGGCTGATCTATCTCTCCCTCCTAACCCCATTCTACTGCCTTCAATCATAACCTCTGATACCTGTACTAATCAAATGACTTTAATTTAAAAGCAGACCTTTTAATATGAATTCATCTAAATGTTTTATAGTTTTAATTAAAAGAAGGACTTGCATTTATATAGCACCCCTCAGGATGTCAGAATAATGCATTTCACCTCACGACCATGATGATTGGCTTGACATGTCCTCATTTTCTAGTGTCTGCAATGTGACCTGTTCTTTCCAAACCTGCTCTGACCTTGTTTTATGTCATTTCTTTTGTCACCGTTCCATCTCCCCTCGATCGCAAAGGACCTTAGTATGTTTTTTTCAAGTACAAGTGTTTGCGTGAAGTGTGGCCATTTCACCGCCAACCCTGAGGTCAACAGTAAGACTGGAGGTGATTTACTGCAGTCTCTGAACTTCAACCTCCCCTGACGGGTGAAATCTATTAGCGCTTATCACGGACAGGGATTTCTACACAGTCGTAGACCCACAATGAAGAATCAATGCTTCATGTAATTGATGACATGGAATAAGATATAATCTTCATGAATCACGGAGCTGTTTCATTCATCTCAGGATGTTCCAAAGTGCTTTACAGCCAATTAAATATTTCTAGTTGAAATTAAAAAAAACATAAAAAGCTGGAAATGCTCAGCTGGTAAGAAGCAATTTTTAAAAAATCATGTTTTTGGTCTGAGAACCTTCCTCAGAACTCTTGAGGCATAATCTCCAAAGCAGAGTGGAAATCATGATGGGCTACTTGTATACTGCAAGCTGGGACAAGCACCAATAATAATAAACTGGGTAGGAATCTCTTGATGTGTTTATTGAGGGGTTAAAATTAAAATGATGACACAAACTTTGGAATGATTGAATAGATTTGGACGGAATGGGAGAATTTGAAATGGCAGAATTATTTGGAAATTGGTAGGGATGTTAAGACTTTACTTTTGACAAACTTTAGAGATACAGAGTGGAAATAGGCTCTTTGGCCCACGAGTCTGCACCCACCAGCAATCACCCCCATACACTAACACTAGACGCGGGTTCCATCCTGTCTGCGGGTGCTGTCTGCACTGAGTTCGTACGTTCTCTCTGTGACTGCGTGGGTTTCCTCTGGGTGCTCTGGTTTCCTCTCACACTCCATAGACGTGCCGGTTTGTAGGTTAATTAAGCTTCTGTAAATTGTCCCTAGTGTGCAGGATAGTGGTAGTGCGTGGGTTAATCGCTGATCGGTGCGGACCTGATGGGACAAAGTGCGCCGTATTTCTAAAGACTAAAGATGGCTTGGAATATTTTTGGTTCAGCTTAATTGGAGTGGTTTAGAATAAGATGGAAAGTGATGAGATAAATTGCTGAGAAGTAATCTTGCAATCTGGCTCACAGGAGGAAGCTTTCAATGCTCCGAGACATGTGCTTGAACTAAACAGGTAAAGTCAATCTCTGAAAGGCACAGCCTGAAGTGTGGTAATGATAGAATGCAAATGACTGCCTTGCAGTGAATGGAGAATTCTCCACGGTTTTGTTAGTGGCCTTTTAGAGTCTGATTGGAATGCTCTATTGATACATCACAATGAATAAATAATTGCTGGCAGGAGACACACTCTGCCTGTTCGATAAATCACGGAAGTTAGAGTGGACCCTGAAGTTCACATTTTAAGCTGCATACAAGAATATTTTTTTGTTAGATTTCATAATTCAGAAAACAGTAAATTCTTTTATTGGTGTTTGTGGAATGTACCCTTGCCTCATCACCATTACTGCAGCGTTTTTCGGCAGCAGTCACTGAATATTTCATGGGTGCTTAAAAGTGACCTTCATTTTCAAACAGCAAAATCATGGTTCCAACAGGCACTGAATGAGAGAAGCCAGACATACAACAAGGGAATTATTCATTGTGGAAGAATCCTAATGCAGGGAGCCTAAAATACAATTCATAACATAGGAACGCAATGAGGGAAGACCAGCTTAGATACAAATTTCTAGAACTAAATCTTCATAAATGGACGGGAAAATGTGCAACCAGATAGGAATAATAATGAATAAATTCTAACAGATACAGAAACGCACGCAGGCCTTAATCCAGTAATGCTAATCAGATTTGGATTTTAATGAGAGGCATAGTTAAGGTAAACAACTGGAAGCTTTACCCCAGGATGGAAAAATCTAATATTAGAGGGCATAGGTTTAAGGTGAGAGAGGCAAAGTTTAAAGGAGGTATATGGGCAAGTTTTTTTGCACAGAGAGTGGTGAGTGCCTGGGATGCGCTGCCATAGTTAGTGATTGAGGCAGATACAATAGTGGCATTTAGGAGGCTTTTGGATAGGCGCATGGATATGCAGGGAATGGAGGGATATGGATCATACGCAAGTACTTAAGAGATTCTTTTGGCATCATGTCCAGCACAAACATTGTGGGCCGAAGGGCCTGTTCTTCTGCTGTACTGTTCTGTATTCAATGATAGATAACAATATGAAAGGATTTTATTAAAATAACTTCTTAACAAAAGGACTTTCAAATAGATGGGTCTTTACACAAAAGAGAAGTCTATTTTTAAACCACTAATAGTGTGAAGAACGTTAATACAAAGGCAACATATTGCAAATGCTTAATGTTTGAATATATGAGACCCTTAATGTTAGCTAACCATATTCACTGAGACAGGCGAATAGCAACAGATATTGCAGTAGGGGTGAAAATTAAGAGGGACCTCAGGGGCAACTTTTTTCATTCAGAGAGAAGTCCATATCTGAAATGGCTGCCAGATGATACAGTTATGACTTTTAAAAGACATTTGGACGGATATATTGATAGGAAGTCGAGCAATATGGGCCACAAGCAGGCAAATTGGACTAGCCCAATATGGCAACTTGGTAGGAATGGACAAGGTGGGCCAAAGGCCCTGTTTCTGCACTGTACATATGTATAGATCCATGATGCCAATAGCATGAGACGGCAGTGATATAGTTAATGAAGGTAGACACAAAGTGCTGGAAGAATTCTGCGGGTCAGGCAGCATCTCTGGAGACATGAATTGGTGACATTTTGGGTCGGGGCCCTTCTTCAGACTGAGTTTTTTCCAGAGTTGCTGCCTGACCCGCTGAGTTAGTCCAGCATTTTTTTGTCTATCTTCAGTATAAACCAGCATCTGCAGTTCCTTTCTAAAACATAGTTGATGAAACTACATTTTGGAAGTGAAGTATAAAGTATACTTCATGGGACCAAGGAAGAACTTTTACCCCATTTTCAAGCAAAAAGAAGCAGCTAGTGATAAAAAAGCATCTTATTGCTCTGAGCCCACTGGTCCCAGCCTGTACCATTTTGGAATGGGACACTAACGCATCATTAAATTGTAAGAGCACAAAAGGGGCCTATATAACGCATATAGTCCGTGCTGTCATCTTGCAGAGTAACATCATTAATCTCATTCCCCCATAGACCAGCAAATTATTATCTTACAAGTGCTTACACAATTCTTTTTTTTAACACCTTGATTGAATATGTTTCCACCAGCATTCAAAAGAATAACTTTCAGATCATAACTTATTTCTGGAGATTGATTGATTGAATGAAAGACACAGCATGGAAACAGGCCCTCAACTCATCGAGTCCATGCCGACCATCGATTACCCGTTCACACTGGGCCTATGTTATCCTACTTTACCATTCACTCCCTCCCAATTAACCTACAAACCCTCACGTCTTTGGGATGTGGGAGGAAACCGGAGCACCCGGAAGAAACCCACGCTGTCACAGAGAGAACGTGCAAACTTTGCACAGACAGCACTCTGCGTCTGGATCGAACCCAGGCCTCTGCCGCTGTGAGGCTGCAGCTCTACCAGCTGCACCACTTTTTTTTAGTTTAGTTTATTTAGTTTAGAGATACAGCGCAGTAACAGGCCCTTCAGCGTACCGGGTTCGCGCCGACCAGCGACCCCGCACACCAACACTATCCTACACACATTAGGGACAATTTTTAAAAACATTTAACAAGCCAAGTAACATACAAACCTGTACGTCGTTGGAGTTTGGGAGGAAACCGAAGATCTCGGAGAAAACCCACACAGGTCAAGGGGTGAAAGTACAAACTCCATAAAGACAGCACCCGTAGTCAGGATCGAACCCGGGTCTCTGGCGCAGCATTCGCTGTAAGACAGCAACTCTACCGCTGCGCCACCGTGACCGCCCTGATCTGCGCCAATGTGTTTCGTATGTTGTTAACTTAGTCAACGATTACATAAATAAAGGTTCTGCCAGAGTTAGAGTATCTGAGTGCTTTCCTCAAGGCAGAGTATGGTTCACGAACCCCAAACTAACATCATTATAGGGAGGGTGGAGAGAATAAACAATCCCAACATCAGCTATAGAAGTTTTATTGATCCTTGCAGAGAAAGAGTTTTACAGAACCCAGAGGAACCCTAATTCAGTGAAAGCAATAGGAGGATTCAACTAAAAGAATTATAACACAAATACCCCAACGAAACAATGTGCAGGAAGGAACAGCAGGTGCTGGTTTATACCGAAGATAGACACAAAATGCCGGAGTAACTCAGCGGGTCAGGAAGGATCTCTGGTGAAAAAGAATAAGTGACCTTTCGGGTCGGAACCCTTCTTCAGACTGAAAATCAAAGTGGGGGAGGCGGGGCGGAGAGGCGAGACAAGGCCAGAACAAATCAGGATTGGCAACAGATGCCCTCGGGAAGGGTGAGGCCCATAATGGCCCATTGTTGGCTTGGGAAGGTGTGACAACGAGAGGGATACAAGGATGCGGCCAGTGGAACTGGTGGGACAACTGGGGTGGGGCAAAGGATGGTGGGGAGAGAGAGGAGAAGAGGGGATGCAGAGGTTACTTGAAATTAGGGAACTCAATGTTCATAACGCTGGGTGCAGGCTTCCCAAGCGAAATATGAGATGCTGTTCCTCGAAACGAAACAATTCTGGTACCCAGGGATAAATTGTCCTCCCGTGCTGGCATTTCCATTGTTTTCTGTGTTAACTGTATATGTGGATGCAGACAGCAGTTAAGGAGGTGCTGAGATTTGCCAGTGATACCAAATTAATGACATGCAAATAATGCATAAATTGCAGCACTTTGCAAGAAGGAGTAGCTACTTTAGTAATCTGATATGCAGATAGATGCGGTAGGAAATGCAAAGAAATGAACGGCATTTAAGGAATTAAAGAGCATAAACAAATACAGACACAAAGTTCTGGAGTAACTCAACGGGTCAGGCAGCATTTCTGGAGAACATGGACAGGTAACATTTTGGGTCGACGTCCTTCTTCGGACAGATTGGGGGAGGTGAGGGTGGGTGGAAGAAAAAGCTGGAAGAAAGGAGGTGCAGGTCAAAGCCTGGCAGGTGATATGTGGAAGTTTTTTTTAATGGGTTTTTCACAGTGCCGGAGACTCGGGTTCAATCCTGACCTCGGGCACTGTCTGTGTGGAGTTTGCATTGTTCTCCCTGTGACCTCATGGATTTATTCCAGGTGCTCCGGTTTCATCCCACATCCCAAAAGCGTTTGTAGGTTAAGTGGTCCTCTGCAAATTGCCCCTAGTATGTAGGGAGTGGATGAGTAAGGGGACTAGAGAGTACCCCGGTGGCTGTACACCTTGACAATAAGTACTCCTGTTTGAGTACTGTTGGGGGGGACAGCCTATCTGGGGGTAGTGACAGCGGCCAGACCTCTGGTACAGAGTACAGAGTACAGTAGTAATAGGGGTCTCTATAGTTAGGGGGTCAGATAGGCGATTCTGCGGACGCAGTCAGGAGACCCGGATGGTAGTTTGCCTCCCTGGTGCCAGGGTCCGGGATGTGTCTGAACATGTCCAAGATATCCTGAAATGGGAGGGAGAGGAGCCTGAGGTCGTGGTACATATAGGTAGCAATGACATAGGTAGAAAAAGGGAAGAGTTCCTGAAAGGAGAATTTAGGGAGTTAGGAAGAGAGTTAAGGAGAAGGACCGCAAAGGTAACAATCTCGGGATTACTGCCTGTGCCACGCGACAGTGAGAGTAGGATTGGAGCGAGGTGGAGGATAAATGTGTGGCTGAAGGACTGGTGCAGTGGGCAGGGATTCAAGTTTCTGGATCATTGGGACCTCTTTTGGGAAAGGTGTGACCTGTACAAAAAGGACGGGTTGCACTTGAACCCGAGGGGGACCAATATTTTGGCGGGGAGATTTGCAAAGGCTACTGCGGAGACTTTAAACTAGAACGGTTGGGGGAGGGACTCAAATAGAGAAAGCTTGTAGACAGTGTGTGAGGCAGGATTCTGTGGACGCAGTCAGGAGACCCGGATGGTAGTTTGCCTCCCTGGTGCCAGGGTCCGGGATGTGTCTGAACGTGTCCAAGATATCCTGAAATGGGAGGGAGAGGAGCCTGAGGTCGTGGTACATATAGGTAGCAATGACATAGGTAGAAAAAGGGAAGAGGTCCTGAAAGGAGAATTTAGGGAGTTAGGAGGAGCGTTAAGGAGAAGGACCGCAAAGGTAACAATCTCGGGATTACTGCCTGTGCCACGCGACAGTGAGAGTAGGAATGGAGCGAGGTGGAGGATAAATGCGTGGCTGAAGGACTGGTGCAGTGGGCAAGGATTCAAGTTTCTGGATCATTGGGACCTCTTTTGGGAAAGGTGTGACCTGTACAAAAAGGACGGGTTGCACTTGAACCCGAGGGGGACCAATATTCTGGCGGGGAGATTTGCAAAGGCTACTGCGGAGACTTTAAACTAGAACGGTTGGGGGAGGGACTCAATAGAAAAAGCTTGTAGACAGTGTGTGAGGCAGGAGGCAGAGAGGGAAACACTCAGACCCAACAGGTAGGGGGGGAAGAAAAAAATAATAATAAACAGAGAATAAGAGGTGGTGGGTTTCTTAAATGT
The DNA here is from genome assembly GCA_038087875.1 of Malacoraja senta. Taxonomy (NCBI): domain Eukaryota; kingdom Metazoa; phylum Chordata; class Chondrichthyes; order Rajiformes; family Rajidae; genus Malacoraja; species Malacoraja senta. The sequence continues at coordinate 17,134,455 of CM075980.1, forward strand.
GTGAGCAGAGAGACAGAGGGGTGTAAAATGAGGGTAGAAGCAATAGGTAACAAGGTGACAAGTAAACGTGGCAGGCAGACAAATCCAGTGCAAAAATCAAAAAGGGCCACTTTTCAACATAATTGTATAAGGGGTAAGAGCGTTGTAAAAACAAGCCTGAAGGCTTTGTGTCTCAATGCAAGGAGCATTTGTAATAAGGTGGATGAGTTGAATGTGCAGATAGCTATTAATGATTATGATATAGTTGGGATCACGGAGACATGGCTCCAGGGTGACCAAGGCTGGGAGTTGAACATCCAGGGATATTCAATATTCAGGAGGGATAGACAGAAAGGAAAAGGAGGTGGGGTAGCGTTGCTGGTTAGAGAGGAGATTAACGCAATGGAAAGGAAGGATATTAGCTTGGAGGATGTGGAATCGATATGGGTAGAGCTACGAAACACTAAGGGGCAGGAAACGCTAGTGGGTGTTGTGTACAGGCCACCTAACAGTAGTAGTGGAGTTGGGGATGGCATCAAACAGGAAATTAGAAATGCGTGCAACAAAGGTAAAACAGTTATAATGGGTGACTTCAATCTACATATAGATTGGGTGAATCAAATTGGCAGGGTTGCTGAGGAAGAGGATTTCTTGGAATGTATGCGGGATAGTTTTCTAAACCAACATGTAGAGGAACCAACGAGAGAGCATGCTATTCTAGACTGGGTATTGAGTAATGAGGAAGGGTTAGTTAGCAGTCTTGTTGTGCAAGAGTGACCATAATATGGTTGAGTTCTTCATTAGGATGGAGAGTGACATTGTTAATTCAGAAACAAGGGTTCTGAACTTAAAGAAAGGTAACTTTGACGGTATGAAACGTGAATTGGCCAAGATTGACTGGCAATTGATTCTTAAAGGGTTGACGGTGGATATGCAATGGAAGGCATTTAAAGACTGCATGGATGAACTACAAAAATTGTTCATCCCAGTTTGGCAAAAGAATAAATCAGGGAAGGTAGTGCATCCGTGGATAACAAGGGAAATCAGGGATAGTATCAAAACAAAGATGAAGCGTACAAATTAGCCAGAAAAAGCAGCCTACCAGAGGACTGGGAGAAATTCAGAGTCCAGCAGAGGAGGACAAAGGGCTTAATTAGGAAAGGGAAAATAGATTATGAAAGAAAACTGGCAGGGAACATAAAAACTGACTGCAAAAGTTTTTATAGATATGTGAAGAGAAAGAGATTAGTTAAAACAAATCTTGCAGTTAGAAACAGGTGAATTGATCATGGGGAACAAGGACATGGCAGACCAATTGAATAACTACTTTGGTTCTGTCTTCACTAAGGAAGACATAAATAATCTGCCGAAAATAGCAGGGGACCGCGGGTCAAATGAGTTAGAGGAACTGAGTGAAATCCAGGTTAGCCGGGATGTGGTGTTAGGTAAATTGAATGGATTAAAGGCCGATAAATCCCCAGGACCAGATAGGCTGCATCCCAGAGTACTTAAGGAAGTAGCCCCAGAAATAGTGGATGCATTAGTGATAATTTTTCAAAACTCCTTAGATTCTGGAGTAGTTCCTGAGGATTGGAGGGTAGCTAATGTAAGCCCCCTTTTTAAAAAGGGAGGGAGAGAGAAAACAGGGAATTACAGACCAGTTAGTCTAACATCGGTAGTGGGGAAACTGCTAGAGTCAGTTATTAAAGATGGGATAACAGCACATTTGGAAAGTGGTGAAATCATTGGACAAAGTCAGCATGGATTTACAAAAGGTAAATCATGTCTGACGAATCTTATAGAATTTTTCGAGGATGTAACTAGTAGAGTGGATAAGGGAGAACCAGTGGATGTGTTATATCTGGACTTTCAGAAGGCTTTCAACAAGGTCCCACATGAGAGATTAGTATACAAACTTAAAGCACACGGTATTGGGGGTTCAGTATTGATGTGGATAGAGAACTGGCTGGCAAACAGGAAGCAAAGAGTAGGAGTAAACGGGTCCTTTTCAGAATGGCAGGCAGTGACTAGTGGGGTACCGCAAGGCTCAGTGCTGGGACCCCAGCTATTTACAATATATATTAATGATTTGGACGAGGGAATTGAATGCAACATCTCCAAGTTTGTGGATGACACGAAGCTGGGGGGCATTGTTAGCTGTGAGGAGGATGCTAGGAGGCTGCAAGGTGACTTGGATAGGCTGGGTGAGTGGGCAAATGCATGGCAGATGCAGTATAATGTGGATAAATGTGAGGTTATTAACTTTGGTGGCAAAAACAGGAAAGTAGACTATTATCTAAATGGTGGCCGATTAGGAAAAGGGGAGATGCAACGAGACCTGGGTGTCATGGTACACCAGTCATTGAAAGTAGGCATGCAGGTGCAGCAGGCAGTGAAGAAAGCGAATGGTATGTTAGCATTCATAGCAAAAGGATTTGAGTATAGGAGCAGGGAGGTTCTACTGCAGTTGTACAGGGTCTTGGTGAGACCACACCTGGAGTATTGTGTACAGTTTTGGTCTCCAAATCTGAGGAAAGACATTCTTGCCATAGAGGGAGTACAGAGAAGGTTCACCAGATTGATTCCTGGGATGTCAGGACTTTCATATGAAGAAAGACTGGATAGACTCGGCTTGTACTCGCTAGAATTTAGAAGATTGAGGGGGGATCTTATAGAAACTTACAAAATTCTTAAGGGGTTGGACAGGCTAGATGCAGGAAGATTGTTCCCGATGTTGGGGAAGTCCAGGACAATGGGTCACAGTTTAAGGATTAAGGGGAAATCCTTTAGGACCGAGATGAGAAAAACATTTTTCACACAGAGAGTGGTGAATCTCTGGAACTCTCTGCCACAGAAGGTAGTTGAGGCCAGTTCATTGGTTATATTTAAGAGGGAGTTAGATGTGGCCCTTGCGGCTAAAGGGATCAGGGGGTATGGAGAGAAGGCAGGTACAGGATACTGAGTTGGATGATCAGCCATGATCATATTGAATGGTGGTGCAGGCTCGAAGGGCCGAATGGCCTACTCCTGCACCTATTTTCTATGTTTCTATGTTTCTATGTAAGTGGGATAACATAGATCTAGTGTGAATGGGTGATCGTTGGTGTGGACTCGGTGGGCTGAAGCACTTGTTTCCATGCTGGGTCACTAAACTAATCTACAAATATTGGTTCAATGGCATAAAACTCGAGAAATCTATAATTCAACGGATTCTGCGCTCATTGAAAAGGGGCAATAAAAATGAATGCAAATAATTCCTAGAATGAGGAATTCCTAGAATTCCTTCACCGCGGCAGAGGAAGTTATAGGAGATTGAAAGAGATTTTCAAAATGCTTTTGAGAGACAGAGTCGTGCAAGCTTATTCGTGCTTTGTGAAAGGTGAATCGTCACAGGGAGAACAAATCAAAAGTCAAGAATCAAAATTGTTTAATTGTTATCTGTACCGATGATGGAACAATGAAATTCTTACTTGCAGCAGCATAACACGTCTGTAAACACACACAGATAACATATAATGAACAAAAAATTCAATACATTTAATAAACCCAATACCAGTGCAATAAAGTCCAAAGTTCATGTTGCAACCAAAGACAGTTCATTGTTCATAGCTGTTCACAGTTAATGCTGTGCAGTGCTCAAGAGCTGGATGGTTGCTGGCGAGAAGCTGTGCTTAAACCTGGAGGTTACGGTTTTCAGACTCCTGCATCATCTTCTTGATGGAAGGAGTGAAATAAAAGCATAGCCAGGGTGATGTTGGATCTTGATGATGCCAGCTGGCTACCTTTTTGAGGCGATGTCTCCTATAGATCCCTTTGATGGCGGGATGGTTGATACCTGATGGTCAGGTGGGGGGGGGGGGAGTTCCCCCCGCCACGGGTACCATGTAATCCCGTGCTACCTGCTCCATGGTCAGATAGTCGGCGACTAAACCGTCTCCCCCACCTGGTTTGCCAGGTGAGGAGGGGGCTGTGAACCCCCAGCAGGACCAAAAACAAGACCTGTTAAAGGGCGGATGAGCTCCTCGTGAGTCAACAGTTGCGATCACTGTCGTACATAGCATTGTAAGGCACCGTGCCGTTGATGTTTTCAATGATGATGATGATGATTGTGATGGACCGGGCAGTGTCCACCACATTTTGTGATCTCCGTCATTCCCGGGCGTTCGAGTTTTGAGATACAGCTTGGATACAAGTCCTTCGGACAACTAAATCCACACTGACCAATGATCAACCGTGCATACTAGTTTGATGTTACCCACTTTCTCATCAACTCCCTGCACACTAGGCTCAATTTACAGAGGTCAATTAAGCTGTAAAGTTGAAGCAGGCCATGACGCAACCGGGATAAGGCGATTATAAGAATTCCTTCGGTGTGGATAAATATCACCATATGAATATTTTTCATTTCATCCTCCTGAAACGGTTTATCCACCTGGCATTGTTGGGTCATCATTATCAGGGGGAAAGAGTTCTGCTGAATGACCAGTAAAATCTACAACTTATATGAAGATCTCCAGCAGTATAATCTTTTCCTCGCTTGTAGTAAAACATTTGGTAATTTCTCACAAGGCAAATGATAAACGAGAACATTTGACAGAGAAAAACTCTGCACACAAAGTGGAAGGAAATAAATCAGAGACAGTATTGCTGTTGCTAAGTAACATCCTTTATTGCAAGGGAGAAGCTCAAGAGTGTCTAAAACCAATAATGCTCCATGAACAAACAAAAACATCATTTATAAACTATAGGCTGGAGGTTCGACTTTTTCCAGTATTAAACGAGTCTAGAGTCTTGTCAGTCCAATGTATTTAGTACTGGTATTGGTTTGGTTTGGTTTTTATTGTCATGTGTACTGAGATACAGTGAAATGTATTTGTGCTTTCCATAACACACTATCATAGTCAAATCATACTGTCGAGTCATAAACAATAGACAATAGACAATAGACAATAGGTGAAGGAGTAGGCCATTCGGCCCTTCGAGCCAGCACCGCCACTCAATGTGATCATGGCTGATCATCCACAATCAGCACCCCGTTCCTGCCTTCTCCCCATATCCCCTGACTCTGCTATCTTTAAGAGCCCTATCGTGCTCTCTCTTGAAAGTATCCAGAGAACCGGCCTCCACCGCCCTCTGAGGCAGAGAATTCCACAGACTCACAACTCACTGTATTAAAAAGTGTTTCCTCATCTCCGTTCTAAATGCCTTACCCCTTATTCTTAAACTATGGCCCCTGGTTCTGGACTCCCCCAACATCGGGAACATGTTTCCTGCCTCTAGCGTGTCCAAACACTTAATAATATTATATGTTTCAATGAGATTTCCTCTCATCCTTCTAAACTCCAGTGTATACAAGCCCAGCCGCTCCATTCTCTCAGCATATGACAGTCCCGCCATCCTGGGTATTAACCTTGTGAACCTACGCTGCACTCCCTCAATAGCAATAATGTCCTTCCTCAAATTAGGGGACCAAAACTGCACACAATACTCCAGGTGTGATCTCACAAGGGCCCTGTACAACTGCAGAAGGACCTCTTTGCTCCTATACTCAACTCCTCTTGTTATGAAGGCTAACATGCCATTCGCTTTCTTCACTGCCTGCTGTACCTGCATGCTTACTTTCATAGAGTGATAAAGTGTGAAAACAGGCCCAACTTGCCCACACTGGCAAACATGTTCCAGCTACACGAGTCCCACCTGCCTGTGTTTGGTCCATATCCCTCCAAATCTGTCCGATCCATCTACCTGTCTAACTGGGGTGGGAGATTGCAACCTTCACGTGGTCCGCCCTGTTTCAACGAATGCGATCAACCTGGCGTGCACAGATCAAAAGGAACAAGTTGTCCTACAACTTTATGCTGTGCACGCCACACGCAAGAAGAAGAAGTTGACCTGTCTAACTGTTTTTTAAATGTTGGGGTAGTCCCAGCCTCAACTACCCCCTCTGGCAGCTTGTTTCATACACCTACCACCCTTTGTGTGAAAAAGTGACCTCTCAGATTCTTATTGAATGTTTTCCCCTTCACCACCTCTGGTCCTCGATTCACCTAGTCTGGGCAAGAGACTCTGTGCATCTACCCGATCTATTCATCTCATTGTTTTATACACCTCTATAAGATCACCCCTCAAGCTCTGGCGCTCCAATTAATAGAGTCACAGCCTACTCAACCTCTCCCTTTTGGTCAGACCATCTAGCCCAGGCAACATCCTCATAAATATTCTCTGTACATTTTCCAGCTTGGCAACATCTTTCCTTTAACATGGTGCCTAGAACTGAACACAATACTCTAAATACGGTCTCACCAACGTCTGATACAACTGCAATATGTCCTCCCAACTTCTGTACTCTATACATGAGTACAATCAAGCAATACACAAGTACAACAGATATTGTATGAGGAAAAACACCAGCGTGCAGAAAATAGTGTTACAGCACTGTAGTGTTACAGTTACAGAGAAAAAGGCAAAGAACCACAGTGAGGTTGGTTGGAAGATTGGGACTGCACCCTAACTTTAGGGAGGACCATTCAGAAGTCTGATCACAGCGGGGATGCAGTTATTCCTGAATCTGGTGGAAGGTGGATTCAAGGTTTTGTATCTTCTACCCAATGGAAGAGGGGAGAACGGGGTGAAAAAGATCCTTGATTTTAGACAATAGACAATAGACAATAGGTGCAGGAGTAGGCCATTCGGCCCTTCGAGCCAGCACCGCCATTCAATGTGATCATGGCTGATTATCCCCAATCAGTACCCCGTTCCTGCCTTCTCCCCATATCCCCCTGACTCTGCTATTTTTAAGAGCCCTATCTAGCCCTCTCTTGAAAGTATCCAGAGAACCGGCCTCCACCGCCCTCCGAGGCAGAGAATTCCACACACTCACCCCTCTCTGTGAGAAAAAGTGTTTCCTCGTCTCCGTTCTAAATGGCTTACTCCTTATTCTTAAACTGTGGCCCCTGGTTCTGGACTCCCCCAACATCGGGAACATGTTTCCTGCCTCTAGCGTGTCCAAACCCTTAATAATCTTATATGTTTCAATAAGATCGCCTCTCATCCTTCTAAATTATGTTGGCTACTTTCCTGAGGCAACGTGATGGAGTCGATGAAGGGGGAGCGTACCGCCGATGGATTGTTCTACTAGTAGTCACCAGTGGTACAGGGATGGCTCAGAGAGAAGCTCTGATGACACTACATCAGGGAGGTTGGGTTTCTTTTATCCATTCAGGGAGCTAGCAAGATATCCTGCAGCCAACAATAGTCGCATCAGAGCTGTGTACTGCTGCTTATAACCTTCTCTTATGAAGAGGGAACTATGAGTTAACTAGTATTCAGCTAGCATTCAGAGCAGCATCCCATGCCCACATTGAGCACCACATCCAACAACTCAGTGATAATCCCTAGCAGTGAAGACTACCTCCTTTATTCATGTCCTTCCTATTCATAGTCATAGTCATAGAGTCACACTATGTGAAAACAGGCCCTTCAGCCCAACTTATCCACACCGACCAACATGCCCCATCTACACTACCTGCCTGCGTTTGGCCCATATCCCCCTTAAACCTGTCTTATCCATGAGCCTCTCTGATTGCTTCTTAATTATTAATAATTCCTTCTCTCCAGAGATACTGCCTGACCTGCTGAGTTACTCCAGCATTTTCTGCCTATCTTCAAAGTTCACACCAAAAAAATAAGCCTTAGTTTCTATTTTTTTCTGGGAACAAAAATAAATTTAAAAAGTACAAGAAGGGGAAATTCATAAAAAAGCCTTGAATTTAGTACACGTTGCTCAATATCACTTAGCAAGGGTTTTAATAGAATATTCCTTTTGTGCAATGAACTCATGAGTGAAGGTAATAGCTCCTGATGAGCAAATCCAGTAATACAGATTTCAGTAAATTCAATCAGCCCGTGTAAAACTATCATAATGGCAGTGACAAGCAGAACTCGGATCCCGTGACCCCTGCAGGAGCTCAGCAATTCAATAATACAGATGTTCAGGTTGGAATCCTGACAACTGCGCCTCATAAAATGTTAAAGAAAGCTTATGGCATTTTTAAAATTTCACCTTCACCATGGAGACAAGGAGACGTGCCAGGTAATTACATTAGTAAATTAATAAAAGGCCTCAGATAAAGCTTTGCTCAGTTTAGCTTAGTTGAGTGATACAGTAGTGGAATCAGTCTGACGAAGGGCCCCGACCCAAAACATCACCTATCCATGTTCTCCAGAGATGCTGCCTGACCCGCTGGGTTACTCCAGCACTTTGTGTCATTATTTATAGATAATATAAATTATCTGTCCATGCCAACCATCGATCACCCGTTCACATTAGTTCAATTATTATTATATTATAATTATATTATAATATAATAATATAATTATATTATTATATTATAATATAATAATATAATAATATTATTATTATTTATTAGTTCGCTTTCTCATCCACTCCACACACATTCGGGGCAATATACAGAGGCCAATTAACCTACAAACCCACATATCTTTGGTATGAGGAGACCGGACCACCCAGAAGAAACCCACGCGGTCACAGGGAGAACGTGCAGACTCCACACAGACAGCAGCCGAGGTCAGGATCGAACCCGGGTCTCTGGTGTTGTGAGGCATCACATTTACCAGCTGAGCCACCGTACCACCTTGTAATTTTCAAGGGCTGTTGCTTCTAAGATTTGAGAATGTTTGCGTCACTCAATTTGTCTTTGTTCAGCTGACAAGACCGGAGTGGGGTGGGGAATGGGGTAGGGTGGGGCAAGGATGTTGTGAAGATTGGAAGCTCTTCTTAGGAATTCCAGAGCAGAAGGGGCAAAATTGTGGCTGAGGAAATTAGATATTAGTCCAGATGAGATATCACTGCCACAGCCAGGGCCAACTTTGCCAATGTAATTCCACCACTTTAATGAAGGGTTGCATGGAGAAGTCATACTTCAGGGATCTGGGCTTGGCTTCAGGTATTTGATAGATCGGCACTCTTGCTTTCACACCCGGTCCTCCCAGTCTACCTACTATAACGGTTGGCACCATATCGTGGTAGAGAAGCTCGGGTACTTCTGAGATGTAACCTCTCTGGTGCGATGCTCCTCAGATGAGCTTCACATGTCCACACTCTCCCTGCCCCACTCTATACCCCCCTTCTCCCCACTCCTGACGTGAGCAAAGTAAAGACAAGCAGTGATCTAAAGAGCCTCGTATCCTAAAAGCAACAGGAAGCCCGCCAGGATGAGTTATATCCCAACCATCCCAAACGCCATCAATATCCATCCGTTCATTTGGTTATGCACAGAAAATGCAGTTTCAAGTAGTTATAGCAACCACTGTAAAAGCCCCCTGACCTGTATTCAACTATTTAAGGGTGGCGCGGTGGTGCAGCGGTAGAGTTGCTGCATTACAGAGCTTGCAGCGCCAGAGACCCGGATTCAATCCCGACTACGGGTGCTGTTTGTGCAAAGTTTGTACGTTCTCCCCGTGACCGCGTGGGTTTGCTCCGAGATCTTTGGTTTCCTCCCACACTCCAAAGACATACAGGTTTGTAGATTGACAAAAATGCTGGAGAAACTCAACGGGTGAGGCAGCATCTATGGAGCGAAGGAAATAGGCAACGTTTTGGGCCGAAACCCTTCTTCAGACGGCCTGAAACGTTGCCTATTTCCTTTGCTCCATAGATGCTGCCTCACCCGCTGAGTTTCTCCAGTATTTTTGCCTACCTTCGATTTTCCAGCATCTGCAGTTCCTTCTTAAACAGGTCTGTAGATTAATTGGCTTAGTATTAGTGCAAATTGTCCCTAGTGTATGTAGGGTAGTGTTAAGGTCCTGTGCCACTGTACGAGGTAATTCAAGAGCTCTCCCGAGTTTAAAAAAAAAATCAAACTCGTGGTAAGTACGTACAATGTACGTAGCGCGTACGTCGGAGCTCGGGACGTCTCTTAGCGGCTCGTAACGCCAACGGCAGGTGCTCGGGACAGCCCCTTTAATGTGCGGGGTTCGCTGGTCAGTGCGGACTCGGTGGGCCGGAGGGCCTGTTTCCACGCTGTATATTGAAAGGAAACAAAACTAAAATATCACTTGCCAGAAAAGAACACAAAAAAAAACGGTTTCAGTTTAAGCCATCAGTGCTTATCTATTCGAATCTGATCTCACCCTAAGCACCCTGACATATGGTGAACCAAACAATCAACGATTTAGTGAGTCTCTCTGAGCATATTAGATTGTCGCAAGCACAATGGCACAGCGGGTAGAGCTGCTGCCTCAGTGGCAGAGACCCGGGTTCAATACTGACCTTGGGCGCTGTCTGTGTGGAGTTTGTATGTTCTCCCTGCGACCGTGTGGGTTTCCTCCGGGTATTTCGGTTTCGTCCCTCTTCCTAAAAATGTGCGGGTGTTTACATAGATACATAGATACATAGAAAATAGGTGCAGGAGTAGGCCATTCGGCCCTTCGAGCCTGCACCGCCATTCAATATGATCATGGCTGATCATCCAACTCAGTATCCCGTACCTGCCTTCTCTCCATACCCCCTGATCCCTTTAGCCACAAGGGCCACATCTAACTCCCTCTTAAATATAGCCAATGAACTGGCCTCAACTACCCTCTGTGGCAGAGAGTTCCAGAGATTCACCACTCTCTGTGTGAAAAAGTTTTTCCTCATCTCGGTCTTAAAGGATTTCCCCCTTATCCTTAAGCTGTGACCCCTTGTCCTGGACTTCCCCAACATCGGGAACAATCTTCCTGCATCTAGCCTGTCCAACCCCATAAGAATTTTGTACGTTTCTATAAGATCCCCTCTCAATCTCCTAAATTCTAGCGAGTATAAGCCAAGTCTATCCAGTCTTTCTTCATATGAAAGTCCTGACATCCCAGGAATCAGTCTGGTGAACCTTCTCTGCACTCCCTCTATGGCTATAATGTCCTTCATCAGATTTGGAGACCAAAACTGTACGCAATACTCCAGGTGTGGTCTCACCAAGACCCTGTACAACTGCAGTAGAACCTCCCTGCTCCTATACTCAAATCCTTTTGCTATGAAAGCTAACATACCATTCGCTTTCTTCACTGCCAGCTGCCCCTGCATGCCTACTTTCAATGACTGGTGTACCATGACACCCAGGTCTCGCTGCATCTCCCCATTTCCTAATCGGCCACCATTTAGATAATAGTCTGCTTTCCTGTTTTTGCCACCAAAGTGGATAACCTCACATTTATCCACATGATACTGCATCTGCCAAACATTTGCCCACTCACCCAGCCTATCCAAGTCACCTTGCAGTCTCCTAGCATCCTCCTCACAGCTAACACTGCCCCCCAGCTTAGTGTCATCCGCAAACTTGGAGATGTTGCCTTCAATTCCCTCATCCAGTTCATTAATATAAATTGTAAATAGCTGGGGTCCCAGCACTGAGCCTTGCGGTACCCCACTAGTCACTGCCTGCCATTGTGAAAAGGACCCGTTTACTCCTACTCTTTGCTTCCTGTTTGCCAGCCAGTTCTCTATCCACATCAATACTGAACCCCCAATACCGTGTGCTTTAAGTTTGTATACTAATCTCTTATGTGGTACCTTGTCGAAAGCCTTCTGAAAGTCCAGATACAACACATCCACTGGTTCTCCCCTATCCACTCTACTAGTTACATCCTCGAAAAATTCTATAAGATTCGTCAGACATGATTTACCTTTCGTAAATCCATGCTGACTTTGTCCAATGATTTCACCACTTTCCAAATGTGCTGCTATCCCATCTTTAATAAGTGACTCTAGCAGTTTCCCCACTACCGATGTTAGACTAACTGGTCTGTAATTCCCCGTTTTCTCTCTCCCTCCCTTCTTAAAAAGTGGGGTTACGTTTGCTACCCTCCAATCCTCAGGAACTACTCCAGAATCTAAAGAGTTTTGAAAAATTATCACTAATGCATCCACTATTTCTGGAGCTACTTCCTTAAGTACTCTGGGATGCAGCCTATCTGGCCCTGGTGATTTATCGGCCTTTAATCCATTCAATTTACCCAACACCACTTCCCAACTAACCTGGATTTCACTCAGTTCCTCCATCTCCTTTGACCCGCGGCCCCCTGCTATTTCCGGCAGATTATTTATGTCTTCCTTCGTGAAGACGGAACCAAAGTAGTTATTCAATTGGTCCGCCATATCCTTGTTCCCCATGATCAATTCACCTGTTTCTGACTGCAAGGGACCTACATTTGTTTTAACTAATCTCTTTCTCTTCACATATTTATAAAAACTTTTGAAGTCAGTTTTTATGTTCCCTGCCAGTTTCCTTTCATAATCTATTTTCCCTTTCCTAATTAATCCCTTTGTCCTCCTCTGCTGTCTCTGAATTTCTCCCAGTCCTCTGGTATGCTGCTTTTTCTGGCTAATTTGTACGCATCATCTTTTGCTTTGATACTATCCCTGATTTCCCTTGTTATCCACGGATGCACTACCTTCCCTGATTTATTCTTTTGCCGAACTGGGATGAACAATTTTTGTAGTTCATCCATGCAGTCTTTAAATGCCTTCCATTGCATATCCACCGTCAACCCTTTTAGAACTAATTGCCAGTCAATCTTGGCCAATTCACGTCTCATACCCTCAAAGTTACCTTTCTTTAAGTTCAGAACCGTTGTTTCTGAATTAACAATGTCACTCTCCATCCTAATGAAGAACTCAACCATATTATGGTCACTCTTGCCCAAGGGGGCACGCACAACAAGACTGCTAACTAACCCTTCCCCATTACTCAATACCCAGTCTAGAATAGCCTGCTCTCTCGTTGGTTCCTCTACATGTTGATTTAGATAACTATCCCGCATACATTCCAAAAAATCCTCTTCCTCAGCACCCCTGCCAATTTGATTCACCCAATCTATATGTAGATTGAAGTCACCCATTATAACTGTTTTGCCTTTGTTGCACGCATTTCTAATTTCCTGTTTGATGCCATCCCCAACTTCACTACTACTGCTAGGTGGCCTGTACACAACACCCACAAGCGTTTTCTGCCCCTTAGTGTTTCGCAGCTCTACCCATACCGATTCCACATCCTCCAAGCTAATGTCCTTCCTTTCCACTGCGTTAATCTCCTCTCTAACCAGCAACGCTACCCCACCTCCTTTTCCTTTCTCTCTATCCCTCCAGACACATCACAGACCCTGGCACCAGGGAGGCAAACTACCATCCGGGTCTCCCGACTGCGTCCACAGAATCGCCTGTCTGACCCCCTAACTATAGAGTCCCCTATTAGTATTGCCCTCCTCTTCTTTTCCTTACCCTTCTGAGCAACAGGGCCGGTCTCTATTTAGGTTAATTGGCCTCTGTAATTCGCTCCTAGTGTAGGGAGTGGATGAGAAAATGGGATAACATCGAACTAGTAAAGAACACCGCAAAGAGCCATGGTTTTCAAGGGAAATTGGACACTTGGTTTGGAAAAAGAGAGAGATCTACAATAATTATAGGCGGCATGGAGTAAATGAGGTGCTGCAGGAGTATAAAGAATGTAAAAAGAATCTTAAGAAAGAAATTAGAAACGCTAAAAGAAGATATGAGGTTGCTTTGGCAAGTAAGGTGAAAGTAAATCCAAAGGGTTTCTACAGCTATATTAATAGCAAAAGGATAACAACGAATAAAATTGGTCCATTAGAGAGTCAGGGTGGACAGCTATCTGCAGAGCCAAAAGAGATGGGGGAGATATTGAACAATTTCTTTTCTTCGGTATTCACCAAGGAGAAGGATATTGAATTATATGAGGTAAGGGAAACAAGCAGAGTAGCAATGGAAACTATGAGATTCAAAGAAGAGGAAGTGCGGACACTTTTGAAAAATATGAAAACGGATAAGTCTCCAGGTCCTGACAGGATATTCCCTAGGACATTGAGGGAAGTTAGTGTAGAAATAGCAGGGGCTATGACAGAAATATTTCAAATGTCATTAGAAACGGGAATAGTGTCGGAGGATTGGCTTACTGCGCATGTTGTTCCATTGTTTTAAAAGGGTTCTAAGAGTAAACCTAGCAATTATAGACCTGTTAGTTTGACGTCAGTGGTGGGCAAATTAATAGAAAGGATACTTAGGGATAATATATATAAGCATCTGGATAAACAGGGTCTGATTAAGAACAGTCAACATGGATTTGTGCCTGGAAGGTCATGTTTGACTAATCTTCTTGAATTTTTCGAAGAGGTTACTAGGGAAATTGATGAGGGTAAAGCAGTGGATGTTGTCTATATGGACTTCAGTAAGGCCTTTGACAAGGTTCCTCATGGAAGGTTGGTTAAGAAGATTCAATTGTTGGGTATTAATGGTGGAGTAGCAAGATGGATTCAACAGTGGCTGAATGGGAGATGCCAGAGAGTAATGGTGGATGGCTGTTTGTCAAGTTGGAGGCCGGTGACTAGTGGGGTGCCTCAGGGGTCTGTGTTGGATCCACTGTTGTTTGTCATGTACATCAATGATCTGGATGATGGTGTGGAAAATTGGATTAGTAAGTATGCAGATGATACTAAGATAGGTGGTGTTGTGAATAATGAAGTAGATTTTCAAAGTCTACAGAGAGATTTAGGCCATTTGGAAGAGTGGGCTGAAAGATGGCAGATGGAGTTTAATGCTGATAAATGTGAGGTGCTACATCTTGGCAGGACAAATCAAAATAGGACGTACATGGTAAATGGTAGCGAATTGAGGAATAACTGTGCATAGTTCCCTGAAGGTGGAATCTCATGTAGATAGGGTGGTAAAGAAAGCTTTTGGTGTGCTGGCCTTTATAAATCAGAGCATTGAGTATAGAAGTTGGGATGTAATGTTAAAATTGTACAAGGCATTGGTGAGGCCAATTCTGGAGTATGGAGTACAATTTTGGTCGCCTAATTATAGGAAGGATGTCAACAAAATAGAGAGAGTACAGAGGAGATTTACTAGAATGTTGCCTGGGTTTCAGCCACTAAATTACAGAGAAAGGCTGAACAAGTTAGGTCTTTATTCTTTGGAGCGCAGAAGGTTAAGGGGGGACTTCATAGAGGTCTTTAAAATGATGAGAGGGATAGACAGAGTTGACGTGGATAAGCTTTTCCCATTGAGAGTAGGGAAGATTCAAACAAGAGGACATGACTTGAGAATTAAGGGACAGAAATTTAGGGGTAACATTAGGGGGAACTTCTTTACTCAGAGAGTGGTAGCTGTGTGGAATGAGCTTCCAGTGGAAGTGGTGGAGGCAGGTTCGATTTTATCATTTAAAAATAGATTGGATGGGTATATGGACGAGAAAGGAATGGAGGGTTATGGTCTGAGTGCAGGTAGATGGGACTAGGGGAGAAAAAGTGTTTGGCATGGACTTGAAGGGCCGAGATGGCCTGTTTCCATGCTGTAATTGTTATATGGTTATATGGTTATATGGTTATATAGTGTGAATAGGTGATCGATGGTTGCTGTGGATGCGGTGGGCCGAAGGGCCTGTTTCTGTGATGTATCGTTTTCTGCAGCTGCTTGTCCCTGGTCAGGGACAGTAGGTCCTGATGGCAACCCGACCCCAAGTCTGAACACAGTCAATAATGAAAGTGTTTAGGAAATTTAGTCTAGTTTAAAGATACAGCCTGGAAACAGGGTCTTCGGCCCACCGAGTCCGCACCTACCAGCGATCACCCCATACACTAGCACTATCCTACACACTAGGGACAGTTCACAATTTTACCAAAGCCAATTAACCTACAAACCAGTACATCTTTGGAGTTTGGGAGGAAACCGGAGCACCCGGAGAAAATCCACGCGGTCTTGGGGAGAATGTACAAATTCCGTACAGGCAGCAGCGTAGTCAGGATTGAACCCGGGTCTCTGGCGCTGTGAAGCAGCAACTCTCCCGCTTCACCACCTTGCCGCCCCAACAGGGCATTATAATATTTGAATAAACCATTTGCGCTCTTAGTGCAAGAGGCAGCATCTTGTCACATGAGTTTCTGCCTGACATCTCAACTCATGCTTTGCTGTTGTGTGCTTGATCTCACCAGCCACGCAGAACAGCCATTGTTTGATATTAAAGGCAAAGGCTCCCTGGCTATTCAGCAGGGCAGCAGTTACCATGCGGAACTGTTCAGATCTTTTGTCAATTCAACAAGATAAGTGTTAGTCATTGTATAATTGCACAGAGCCCTTAGTTGGTCACAGGGTAGGAATTATTAATGCACATGTCCCCTTTCCCAGCACAGTTAGGATTAGGCTAAGGCAGAGCAGAGTTTACTCATGAAAAATTAATCCTGGATGGAGCTCAGTTCATTTAGCCGCATGAATGTTGGTGTAATTATAGAACCGTAGGAATACTTGAACACTCAGTCATCTCTTGCTTATTTATCCAAGTTTAGCACCGGATAGCTCAGACACTGTCCAATCTACAAGTCCTGAGCAAAGCACAGTGCTGGAGTTACTCAGCGAGGCAGCATCTGCGGAGGGAATGGACAGATGGAATCGCGAGCTTGGGTCCCTTCTTCAGACATGCTCTTGATTCTGCCATCTGCGGTTACTTGTGTCTCCGAACTACAAATCCTGATTCGATCTTCAAACGCTGTAAGTTTATGTTCATAAGTTGTAGGAGCAAAATGAGGCCATTCGGCCCATCGTCTACTTCGCCCATTCAATCACGGTTGATCTATCTTTTCCTCTCAACTCCATTCTCCTGCCTTCTCCCCGTAACCTCTGACACCTGTACTAATCTAGAATCTATCAATCGCCACCTTAAAATTATCCATTGCCTTGGCCTCCACAGGCTTCTGTGGCAATGAATTCCACAGATTCACCACACTCTGATGCTGTGTCACCTGTGTCACAGTTAATTGGCAATACACAATCCCGCACACTTTGTACAATGTGTTGTACTGCCTGACAATGTATAGTACTTGCCAGTGCGCAGTATCTGACACTGCACAATACCAGACCATTAGGACAAAGCACAGCACCTGAAAACATTTCCTACTGCAGAGACTTTGGACAATGTACAAGACTAACAATACTCTGTACCTGACAATTCAAACAATGTGCAAGACCTAAGGGTTCACTCAGCTGATGCTCATTCTGTTTGAGCCAGCATGTCTTTGGGATGTGGAAGAAAAGCCACACAGCCACAGGGAGAAAGTACAAACTTCAAGGGTACTGACCTCCCCATTATTGGTGGCACTGCCTCAAAAAGGCAGCCAATATCATCAAAGACCCACACCACCATTGGGAAGTAGTTCAAGACCGTGGATATAGCAGCAGAATTAGGCCTTTCGGTCCAATGAGTCTGCTTCACCATTCGATCAATCCCATTTTCCTGCCTTCTCTCAGTAACCTTTGATGCCCTTCCTAATCAAGAACCTATCAATCTCCGCTTTAAAAACACCAAATGTCTTGGCCTCCACCGCCGTCTGTGGCAATGAATTCCACAGATTCACCACGCTTTGGCAAAAGAAATACCTCCTCGGCTCCATTCTAAAGAAACTTCCTTTTCTTCTGAGGTTGTGCCATCCTGTCCTAGAAACATCCTCTCCACATCCACTCTGTTTAGGCCTTTCATTATCTGGTAGGTTTCAATGAGATTCCCCTCATCCTTCTATAGAAGGTACAGGAGTCTGAAAACCGTGACCACCAGGATCAAGCATCTTCCCAGCAACCGTTAGGCTCTTGATCACTACACAACATTAACCACCACCTCAGGAACTGTGATCTTCTATGTACGGTGTCTTTGGTTGCAATACCGACTTTTAGAATGTTGTACTGAAGTAACTCAGTGGGTCAGGCAGCATCTTAGGAGAACATGGATAGGTGACAATTCGGGTCAGGGCTCTTCTTCAGACTTTGTCAGAATGGTTTCTACCTGCTCCTGCCCCACTAAACAAACCACTGCCTTTCAGTTGTTGTACTATTATGGTTACATAGCATTACTGTTATTCATTTATTGTGTATTGATTACAGGTCCACAACGATTTTCTGGAAACTTAGTATTCAGGTGCCTCCTTTAATCTGGGCGAAATTACGAGAGTGCACTTAAAATCCCCCCCTAGTAGTCCCCCCCCCCCCCCCCCCCCCGAAAATGTGGTGCCTAGGCAGGTGAGGCAGCCGATCTCTATCTCATTGGGACTTCCACCCCAATCGTCGTCGAATTTGCCCCCTGCAGTTGGGGCTCTGGAATTCCTGCCCGGCTGGAGCCGGCAGATCCGTTCCCATTGCCGACTTCCGAGGCCGACTTTGCGGGCCAGTATCTCGGCCTCGGCGGACCGTTCTGATAACGTTGGACTCCTCTCGTAGTTCCATGACCTCTGTTTGTCCGGTAAAATGGACAATCCAGCAAGGCTCTGGAACCAGGGATGTCGGAAAATTGGTGATGGACCTGTATTATATATTTATTTGTGTGTTACTGCATTAACGGGCCTGTTACACTGCAGCAAGTAAAGGTTTCGTTGCTTGATTGCCGGTACATATGACAATTAAACATTTTCGACTCCTGATCTGAGAATTAAACCACTCTACCCATCAAGCCTACTCCGCCATAGAATAATGGCTGATCTATCTTTCCCTGTCAAACCCAATCTACTGCCTTCTCCCCTAAACCCCTGACCCACCTACTAATGAAGAATCTGCCAATTTCCACCTTAAAATATCCATTGACTTGGCCTCCACAGCCGCCAGTGGCAATGAATTCCACAGATTCACCAGCCTCTGACCAAACGTACTCATTTGTAACGGCAATCACCTGTAGTTTGAACCTATTCCTTTTGTGAACGACTCTCCCAGGTCAACTTTGTCTGTCACTTTGATGGATTCGAACACTACAATTCCATCGGGCACCTTCTAGCCCAGATCTTTAAAATGGTATAGTAGTCGGTGAAGTCACAGGAGGACAGTGTGTATGGGAGTCTTTAGAATGGAGTTGTTTCTTGCAAAGCTTGTGGTCGATTTTTATTGCTAAATATTACTTCAGTCAGAACATTTCATCTTGGCAATAATATCACCAGCAGAAGAATCTTTAAAAGGGAGGAAACTTTAAAAGTCTGAAGAAGGGTCTCGACCCGAAACGTCATCCATCCCGTCTCTACAGAGATGCTGCCTGTCCCGCTGTTACTCCAGCTTTTTGTGTCGATCTTTAAAAGGGGATTGTTTCACACAACACAGTCAATGGTACCGATCTCATATTAAACAAACAAATGCTCGTGTCTGAGCCGTCAATTGTGCGACCATTGTCTGGAATTACATTCAGTGCATTCCTGAGCGAAGTGCCTTGTCACACAAGCGGAGATTACTCAGATTAAGTGCATATTCGCCACGATAGTTATTCCATTCTACATGGTATGTTCCTCACTGCACACAGTATTTAAATTGTCACCGTCTAATTCATCCTATACAAATGTTACAGCACAGTCTGAACATTCAGGGCGTTAATATGTCTATCATATATCAATGGAAGCGAGTTTTAGTGGAAAATAATAATAACATCCATTCACAACTATGTCACACTACATTTAGCGCAGAGATGATTTCCTAAATTGTCAATGAAAAATGAGCCTCCGCAACAAAGTTTAATCCAGAATGCAGCAACAAAGATCTGCAGATGCTGGTTGAAACACTAATGGACACAGATTGCTGAAGTAACTCAACAGGCCAGGCAGCATAGCTGGAGAACATGGATAGGTGATGATTCAGGTTGAGACCCCGCTTCAGAATCCAGTCCTTATCCAGCATGCACAAGCTTTTTGCACCAGGAATCAAAGAACATAGACCGTGGCACAGCACATGGACCATAATACAGCACAGGAACATGTCCTTTGGCCCACAATGTCTGTGCCGAACATGATGCCAACCTTTATCTGGAAACTCTAAATTGATTTCTCCATTCTGCGGCTGAGGGTTTGATATTATGTTAGAGATTACTAGATAAACTAACACTTCAGTCTCTAGAAGGGTCCCAACCTGAAACGTCACCTATCCATGTCCTACAGAGATGCTGCCTGATCTGCTGATTTACTCCAGCAATTTTATTAACACTTGCTGGAGCTTTGTTTCTGGATTGAAGGTAACATTGGAAGAGGCAGGTTCATTTGGCATCCCCAGTCATCCCGAACTGATCTTCTAGATTGAACCGTTTCCTTTGTTATGATATAAAAATGTCCCAGAGGATAATCCTGGATTTGAACCCAGTTAAAATGAATCAGCAGCAGTCTATGTTCACATTTAGTTGATGCTGCCTGTCCTGTTGAGTTACTCCAGCACTTTATGTCTTTTTTTGGTAAACCAGAATCTGCAGTTCCCTGCGTCTTCAATTGTGATTCATGTCTTGAAGGGGAATTTAGAGACATGTGCATGACCCTACTACCCTTGTCTGGCTTGTGACAAAGATCAGGGACCTGCAAAACATTTAAAGCAAATTTGCTGCACATTTAAATCCTTTGTCTTGACCCTGAAACTTCAGCTATCCACATTCTACAGAGATGTTGCCCGACCCGCTGTCTTACCCCAGCACTCTGTAACCGTTCCTCTCAATCCAGCCACATGGGAGAATCCAATATAGGATTGTATCATTGGTATATTGCCCATTGTTTATTGCACATCACAATAATACCCCCTGATTGATCAATAACGCACGGCATGTGCAGCAGAGTCAATCGCCTGACAATAATCATTTATACCTCGCACTTCGAGATAGCCTCTGATGGTACTCAAACTCCCTGCTTCCCCACCTTCACCTCTTCATCATGTCTTGCCTTAATTATTCATTAGTCACTTTAACGAGGAAACAGTGCAGGAAGAATATCTATTTAATTTAAAACAGAAACACATTTCCACCAGGTAATTACTCCACTTTCTGCTGTCCCCAGTGACAGGACTGCATAAGGCAGAACAAATTAAATTCTGTTCTTCTGCAGCAGATTAACCCAATAGTACAGCGTGTGAATGTATCTGGATAGTAAATCAGAGTGCTAGCTTCGGAGCGGTCTAATGGATAGTCTTCCCTTAATTTTGCATTTAGCGTTGTTTGATGCTTGAGTGGATGGACATACTAAGCCCTCGCTCCAGGCTTTAGATGCTGTTGTTGATGAACTGAGAAGACCTCCAGATCTACAGAGGTCATGGAAAGACACAAAATGCTAGAATAACCCAGCGGGTCAGGCAGTATCCATGGAGTTTATGGTTGGAATAGGGGGAAGGGCCACTGGTTGGAATAGGGAATCTGAAGAGGGGTCTCGACCCAAAACGTCACCTATCCCCGTTCTCTAGAGATGCTGCCTGAACTGCTGAGTTACTTCAGCATTTTGTGTATTTCCTTGGTATACCAGCATCAGCAGTTCCCTGTGTATACTTGAGGAGGTCATAGACAGTATCAATGCTGGATGGCTCTCCCTTCTCTGCTCAAACTCTTCGGTCAAGTTTGAAAGTGTCAGTTCTCACGCATGGAATTTAGATTCAGCGCTTCCTGCTTCAGCGATTCCTGCTTCCAGTTAATGGGATGAAGGAAGGAGGTCTGTAAAACCTTCGACTTTAGACTTTAAAGATACAGCGTGGAAACAGGCACTTCGGCCCACCGAGTCTGCGCCAACCAGCCATCACTCATACACTATCCTACACACTAGGGACAATTTACAATTTTATCAAAGTCAATTAACCTACAATCCTGTACGTCTTTGGAATGTGGGAGGAATCCGGAAACCCGGAGAAAACCCACGTGACCATGGGAAGGCCGTACAAATTCTGCACAGACAGCACCCGTGTCATGATTGAACCTGGGTCTGTAAGGCAGCAACTCTACCACTGTGCTGCCCCAAAGCCTTGGCTCTGGGGTATCAGCTCATTCTACATGTTGAACCTTTCATTCAGCTGCAGCAATGTTGGAAATTGGCCAAATGAGCCTGGGCGGCATGAATTGTTAGATTGTATGGAAGCAGGCCCTTCGGCCTACCGGATCCACACTAACCATCGATCACCCCTTTGGTCTAGTTCTACGTTATCCCACTTTCTCATCCACCCGCTACACACTAGGAGCAATTTACAGATGTGAGTTAACCCACAAACCCACCCGCCTTTGGGAGGTGCGAGAAAACCGGAGCACCCGGAAGAAACCCACGCGGTCACGGGGAGAAAACATGTGAACCAGTTACCCAGCAAGTCCACATTTATTGTTCATTTCCTGTTTCCAAAGAAAGTTGTAGAAGTCATAGAAATCATAGAAATTTACAAGACCGTCTTGCCAGTTGAAAATCAGCTTTAACCTCATCCCACTTCCTAGGTCAGGGTTTACCAACCTTTTTCGTCCCATTTAACCCCTGCCAACTTTTCAAAAGTAATATTACCCCCACCCTGTTTGTTCAGTAATTTGAGTTTACACTTCTACCATAATAAAGCAACCGACAAAGGGGGAATTTTAAAATACTGTTTTTGACAAATCCAGAATCAATAAATTTACCCCCTGGGTAGGCGAAATTTACCCCCTGGAGGTATATTTACCCCAGGTTGGAACCCTTGTTCCAGGTCAAGCACCAAGGAGAGTGTGGTACAGTACTTCAAGTGGTCACCAATATATATTTGAAGTGCAGTACAGGTTTCTATCTGCACTATCTTTCGGGCAGCAATTTTCAGGTGCCCATGCATCAATGAATGCAAGCAACATTTGTCAATTCTTCGCAATTCGTTCCAGTGGCGCAGCGGGTAGAGCTGCTGCCTCACTGCGCTGGAGACCTGGGTTCAATCCTCACTTCGGTTGCTGTCTGTGTTGAGTTTGCATATTCATCTTCGTGACCACGTGGGTTTCCTCTGGGCACTCCAGTTTCTTCCCACGTCCCAAAGACGTGCGGGTTCATAGGTTAATTGGCCCTCTGTAAATTTCCCCTAGTGTGTAGGGGGTGGGTGAGAAAGTGGACTAACACAGAACTAGGGACGCTGTGCTGACGGCAGCCTCTGCCTACAGCCTGTTTGTTTTTTCAATCCTTTTTAAAATTCTTAGTTAGTTTAAAGTTTGTTTTTGGGGGAGTCTTTGACTTTTTTATGTGGGGGAGGGGGGGCAGGGTAAGGGGGAAACTGTTTCCCAGTCGCTTCCTGGCGGGGACGCGACTATTTCTCCGAGTCGCGTCCTCGACCCCTCCTCGCGGCCTACCACCTGGATTGGCGCGGCCTTTCCTGCCGGGGACCGGGAACCGGACCAGAACTACAACAGCGGCGGCGCAGCGCTGAATTCACCGCGGCGCGGGCGATGCCTACCTGGATTGCCGTTTGGAGCTCGGGAGTGTTGGGCCGCTGCTCCAACATCGTTTGGGAGAGCTTGGGAGAGGTTTGAGAGAGCTTCCAATGCGAGCGGTGCTGACCGTCATTGCGGAGTCCTGGGGCCCTTTGACGAGGGCCACCAGTGTTGCATCTCCGCCCGGCGCGGCCTGCGGACTTTGGGAGTCGCGGACTCCGGTAGGAGTTGGCCGATTCTGATGTCCAGGCCGCTGAGGAGGTCCTCCAGCCCTGACGTCGGACTTACATCACCCCGGCGAGCGGGCCTGAACATCGGGCCGCCCGTAGCGGCGACTGCGGAGGGCTCAGTGAGGCCCCGACCACGGGTGAACATTGGGGAACATTAGTGGAAGATGACTGACTTTGGTGCCTTCCCTCACAGTGGGAAACTTTGATTCTGCTGTGTGGGGATGTTTTTATGTTGAACTCTATTGTGTGTTGTGTTCTTTATTTTTATTGTATGGCTGTAGGGTGATCACATTTCACTGTGCCAACTGGCACATGTGACAAATAAATGTATCTTGTATCTTGTATCTTGTAACTAGTGTGAACAGGTGATCGATGGTCAGCATGGACTTGATGGGCTGAATGGGACGATGGTTTCTATCTCTCAGCTGAGCTAAACATTAATTAACATAAATCTACTATCTTTTATGCTGTGGGAAATACTCAAGTCAAGAGTCAAGAGTGTTTTATTGTCATATATTCCAGATAGAACAATGAAATTATTACTTGCTGCAGCACAACAGAATATGTAAACATCGTATGATACGACAAACGAGAGAGGAAAGAAAAGCTCAGTGTGTATATATACACATACTCACAACCATATATATATATATATACTAGACCAAGTGCAGACCCGTTGGGTCTGTTTCCCCAACGCGCGTTTGTGGGGGGGGGGGGGGAGCTGCGGCGTCACACTAACCACTTAAGTTGGGTCTGTTCCTCCAAAGCACGGTTGCGGGGTTGGAATCTTGCACCCACAAACGCACACACTCATCACACCCCTTGATATTATCTTAATTTTATTAATTGGCTTCTTTTATCCCATCTCCACCCTATCCACTGACGAATAGCCCTCACCTCTCAGGTGCGTCTAGAGGGGGGGGGGGCAGAGAGAGTGTGCACAGACAGAGTGGAAGAGAGAGAGAGAGAGGGCAGAGAAAAAGATAAAGATCAAAGAGTGAGAGAGCAGAGAGATAGCGGCTGACAGGCGCTGCAAGTGGAAAAGTCATTTATTAAATCTTAAAATGTAAATAACTTAAAATACAACAATTTAAATGGTAAAGATAAAATGTATTCAGTTATGTTCATTTTCGTTGTGTGTCTTGCTCCATGTTTTGTGTTCTTTCTCGTTGATCCTCGACATATTCAGTTGAGGGATGGGGTGGGGGTAGGGGAGGAGGAAGTGTGTGGAGGGAGAGGGAAGGGAGGGGGGAGAGAGGGGGTGGGGGAGGGAGATGGGGCAGAGTGTGGAGGGAGGGGAGAGGGGTAGGGGGAGAGAGGTAGAAGAGTGGGGATGGAGAGAGAAGGGAGGGGGGAGAGGGGTGGGGGAGGGAAATGGGGAGGGGTGGGGTAAGGGGGAGAGAAATGGAAGAGTGGGGAGGGAGGGATAGGGGGAGTGGTGGATGAGGGACAAGGGGTAGGGGAAGGGGGCAGGGGAGAGAGGGGAGGGGGATGGGAGGAGAGGGGGATGGGGGAGAGGAGAGAGGTGAGGGGGAGGGGGAGGGATGGGGAGGGAGGGATTAGGGAGATGGGGGTAGGAGAGGGAGGGGAAGAGTGTGGAGGAAGAGGGAAGAGTGTGGAGGGAGAAGGGGGTGGGGAGAGAGGGATGGGGGAGGAAGGAGGAGGGGAGGAGGAGGGGAGGGGAGGGAGAGGGGTGAGGAGAGGAGATGGGGAGGAGTGAGGGTTGGGGACGGGAGGAGAGAGGGATGGGGGAGGGGGAGAGAGGTGTGGGGGGCGGGGAGGGATGGGGAGGAGGGGAGGAGATGGGGTAGGGGAGGGAGGGAGAGAGTGTGGAGGGAGGGGAGAGAGGGGAAAGAGTGGGGAGGGAGAGTGGGAGGTGGAGGGGGGAGGGGGGGAGAGAAGTGGAAAAGTGGGGAGGGAGGGGTAGGGGGAGTGGTGGAAGAGGGACGGAGTGGTAGGGGGAAGGGGGCAGGGGGAAAGAGGGAAGGGGGTGGGGGTAGAGAGGGAAGGGGGGTGAGGGAGAGAGGGATGGGGGTGGGAGGAGGAGAGGGAGGAGAGGGAGAGGGGTGATGAGAGGGAGATGGAGAGGGGGAGGAGGGAGGGTGGGGGAGGCGAGCAGAGAGGGGAGGGGGAGAGAGGTGTGTGGGAGGGAGGCGAGGAGGGAGATGGGGTAGGGGGTAGTGGGGGAAGAGTGTGGATGGAGGGGGAAGTGTGGGGATGGTGAAGGGGTGGGGAGAGAGGGAAGGGGTGGGGGAGGGAAGGGGGTGGGGGAGAGAGGAAGGGGTGGGGGAGGGAAGGGGGTGGGGGAGGGAAGGGGGGAGAGTGAAGGGGGTGGGGGAGAGGGATGTGGGTGGGAGGAGGAGGGGCAGGAGAGGGAGAGGGTGAGGAGAGGGAGATGGAGAGGGGGAGGAGAGAGGGATGGGGGAGGGGGAGAGAGGGATGGGGGAGGGGAGAGGTGTGGGGCAGGGGGGGAGGGTGGGGAGGAGGGAGATGGGGCAGGGGAGGGAGGGGGAAGAGTGTGGAGGGAGGGGGAGAGGGGTGGGGGGAGAGGGATGGGGGAGAGAGGGGAGATAGTGGGGAGGGAGAGTGGAAGGGGGAGGGGTAGGGACAGTCCATCTATTCCCCATTCCCTATCACCCCCAATCCTCTTTCTATATTCCCACACACGTGATGACGCGCTTCGACAGGCTGCGGGGGTGGGGGGAGGGCTGGGGCTGCTGCAAATGCATATGTAAATGGATCCATTCCGATTGGACATCTGTGAGCATTGGGCATTGTGACATCACATGACGGAACCTTCACTAATATTCTATGGCTGAGAGCTGTTTTTTTTAAACATTTTGAAATTTGGGGGTGGGAGGGGAGAATGATTTATTAAAAACGTGTACATAAACACGAGAAAATTTAATCAGGAGTGGCTAATCGTAAAGAAAAGTGAAATCTCTACCGAAATGGAAAAAATCTCGGCGTTTCTGCATGCGGTGTTGGCGTAGCGCGGTATCAAAGGCTGGCTGGCACAAGTCAAGCAGACACACATACACACACACACACACACACGCACACGCACACGCACACGCACACGCGCACGCGCACGCGCACGCGCACGCGCACGCGCACGCGCACACACACACACACACACACACACACACACACACACACACACACACAGTTTTAAAGATAGACTAGACCAAGTGCAGACCCGTTGGGTCTGGTCCCCGAAAGTGCTTGACACCCCGGGGTGTTGTTCCCGAACGTGCTTCAGACACCGGGGTGAAAATCTGTTGAAAAAAAGACGGCGTCGTTTTCGGAAAAAATCGGAGAAAATCGGTGAAAAAAAGATGGTGTCGGTTTCGGAGAAAATCGGAGAAAAAAAGATGGCGTCGTTATCGGAGAAAATCGGAGACAATCGGAGAAAATCACATGGGGGTGGGGGGGGGGGGGGGGGATGGATTTTATTAAAAAACGTGTACATAAACAGGACCGAATTTAATCAGGAGTGGCTATTCGTAAAGATAAATGTCATCTCTTTGGAAATGGTAAAAAATATGGGCCTTTCCGCACGCTGTGTGGGCCAGGGGCGCTATCAAAGGCGGCGTACAGACGTACAGACGTACAGACGTAAAGACGTACAGACGTACAGACGTACAGACGGACGACAGCCAGAGAGTTTTAAAAGTATATAATAGATAGATAGATAGATAGATAGATAGATAGATAGATAGATAGATAGATAGATAGATAGATAGATAGATAGATAGATAGATAGATAGATAGATAGATAGATAGATATACACATACACACATTCTCAAAAAACAAACAGAACAGTGCAACAATAATAATAATAGTCTATTGTAGTTATAACAATAGACTATTATGAGATTGTAGTGTTTAATAGCCTGATGGCTGTAGGGAAGAAGCTGTTCCTGAACTTGGACGTTACAGTTTTCAGGCTCCTGTACCCGAAGGCAGTGGTGAGATGAGTGTGTGGCCAGATGGTGTGGGACTCTGATGATGTTGGCTGCCTTTTTAAGGCAGCGACTCTGATAAATCCCTTCAATGGTGGGGAGATCAGAGCCGGTGATGGACTGGGCAGCGGTCACAACTTTTTGCAGTCTATTCCCCTCCTGGACGTTCAAGTTGCCGAACCAGACAATGATGCAACCAGTCAGTATGCTCTCTACTGTGCACCTGTAGAAGTTCAAGAGAATCCTCTTTGACATACCGAATCTCTGTAATCTTCTCAGGAAGTAGAGGCGCTGATGTGCTTTCCTTATAATTGCATCAGTGTGCTGGGTCCAGGAAAGATCTTTGGAAATATGCACGCCCAGGAATTTGAAGTTTTGACTCTCGCCACCATCGTTCCATGAAATAAACAGGATTGTGGGTCCTCATCATTCCTCTTCCAAAGTCCACAGTCAGTTCCTTAGGTTTACTGATATTGAGAGACAGGTTGTTGTGCTGGCACCATTAGATCAATCGGTGTCAATCGGCACCATTGGTCAATACTGTAGGTATTGTTCATCTGACCTGGGCTTCTCATTATTTTAGAAAAAACTGGTG
The DNA here is from genome assembly GCA_038087875.1 of Malacoraja senta. Taxonomy (NCBI): domain Eukaryota; kingdom Metazoa; phylum Chordata; class Chondrichthyes; order Rajiformes; family Rajidae; genus Malacoraja; species Malacoraja senta. The sequence goes on from CM075980.1 coordinate 17,162,411, forward strand.
AATCTTTTATCAATTTCCTTCGTTCCAAAGATATTAACAGCTGCCTAAATTCTGTAATTCTCCAATCCCACTCAATGCCTGCTGTAGTGTTGTGACATCCTTAAAAATCTTCCCCCCTTGATCCGCTCGATCCTGTGGTGATGAATCCATCATTGTAGAATATGTTTTCAGCTGCAGAGTAGAGATGCAAGAGATTAATTTAGATATTGAAGAAAAATGTAGGAACATGACTGCCCCCCAGGTTCCGATGGCTTTCTTACTCACAGATTAGCCACAGATCTGAAATATGGAATATAAAAGTCAATGTATTAAGAATGGACTTTGTAAATTTGGACTAAGAGTTGTTCGTATAGATGCAGGAGAATAATAATAGGAAGAGCAGGCTTGTAAATCATGGAGAGGTAATTGGAAAGCTAATGATGGAATGGATTGAAGAATTTAGAATGATGGACGATTTTACTAAATCTTGTAAGATCCTAGCAAAACAGATAGTGAAATGTTTCAACTAGGGATAGAATCTAAGACTAGGGGAGATATTTGGAACAGGCAGCCATTTCAAACTGAATTATTCCAGCACAGAGTGGTGAATCTCTGGAGGATTGCAGAGGCTAGATCAGTGGCGGTCTTCGAAGAGGAAGTACAGATAGTTTTGAAAGATCGGAGAGTTGAAGCAGGAACAGAACTGGCACAAAAGGGGAGATGATGTCTGGCGTAGATCAGCCATCTTCATATCAGATAGGCTTGTTGGGTAGAATGGCCTACTTTAGTCTTGACTTTAGACACGGAATGGGAACAGGCCCCATGGCCCACCAAGTCCGTGCCAACCAGCGATCCCCCGTACACTAGCACTATCCTACACATTAGGGATGATTTACAATTTTACAGAAGCCAATAACCTACAAGCCTGCACGTCTTTGGAGTGTGGGAGGAAACTGAAGCACCCGGAGAAAACCCACCTGGTCGCAGGGAGAGAACGTACAAACTCCATAGAGACAGTACCCGTAGTCAGGATGGAACCAGGTCTCTGGGGCTGTAAGGCAGCAACTCTACCACTGCGCCACCTGCACTTGTTCCTATTTCATTGTGTTCTTGTACTGTGTAAAAGCATCTAAATCTGGAAGAGAAAATAGACAATAGACAATAGGTGTAGGAGTAGGCCATTCGGCCCTACGAGCCAGCACTGCCATTCAATGTGATCATGGCTGATTATCCCCAATCAGTATCCCGTTCCTGCCTTCTCCCCATATCCCCTGACTCCACTATCTTTCAGAGCCCTATCTAGTTCTCTCTTGAAATTAACCAGAGAACCGGCCTCCACTGCCCTCTGAGGCAGAGAATTCCACAAACTCTCTGTGTGAAAAAGTGGTTCCTCATCTCAGTTCTAAATGGCTTACCCCTTATTTTTGAACTGTGGCCCCTGGTTAAATGAAGAAAAGCAAAACTACTGCAATTAATGGTTATGGCAAAGTAGAATATATAAAGGGAAAGTACTTTCAACAGAATTGTAGCATCAACACACAACACAGTCTCAGACAGACAGGGTGTGCCACAATTACCCCTTCCTGTTAAAAAATACTTTGTCTTTCTGTCAAACATTGATTGTTTGATAGATTTCATCAAACATCGATTGAGTTCAATTGAAAGATACTGCATAGAAACAGGTCCTTCGGCCCACAGATAGACACAAGATGCTGGAGTAACTCAACGAGTCAGGCAGCATCTCTGGAGAAAAGGAATAGGTTACATTTCGGGATGAGACCCTTCTTCAGACAGACGAAGGGTCTCGACCCGAAACATCACCTATTCCTTTTCTCCAGATCTTTGTGTCTATCTTCGGTTTAAACCTGCATCTGCTGTACCATCTTACATGCCTTTAGCCCTCTGAATCCATGCTGATCATTGATCACCCATTCACACCTGTTCTATGTAGTCCCACTTTCTCATCTACTCCCTACACACCAGGGACAATTTACAGAGGCCAATTAACCTACAAACCCAAACGTCTTTGGGATGTGGGAGGAAACCGAAGCACCTGGAGGAAACCCATGTGGTCACAGGGAGAACATGCAAACTCCACACAGGCAGCACCAGACGTCAGGATCGAGCCCGGTCTCTGCCATTGTACTGTCTTCAACAGTGAATCCCTGGAACTTGTGGGTTTGGTATGAATGGAGGCAGGAACTCATTCCAGTCATTGGGACTCAAAAGGTAGAATCTACAAAAATCATTCCAAGATCCCAGCGATTTTAGGCTTCTAATATTTGACTCTCACGGTGCCCAAGATCTGGGTTTGATCCTGACTTCGGGTACAGCGTGCGTGGAGTTCGTACATTCTCTCTGTGATCGTGTGGGTTTCCTCCGGGTGTGTTCTGTTTCCCCCCCCACATCCCAATGACGTGCAGGTTTGTAGGTCAATTGTCTTCTGTAAATGTTGGGAGTGGATGAGAAAGTGGAATAACACAGAACTAGTGATTTTGATGGTCGGCATGGACTAGGTGGGCCAAAGGCCTGTTTCCGACCTGTATCTCTAAACTAAACTAAAACCCAACCCCTTGGCATTAAGAATCCATCGTTGCTGATGACTGACGTCCAGCAGTAAAATTGATTGCAGGAAAGATGCTGCTTTCTGGGGACGGAATAAACATTTGATCCGCATTTAAGTGCGCTCGTTTATGGTATTTGCTCTGTGAGGTGAGGCCGTAGACAAGGTTGTAACCTAACTTGTGACAGTAGGGACGGTGAGTGTCACAATTATGACTCTGGAGAATGTAGCCATCTGCGCTCTGTCCAAGGGTAATAATTCCACAGACTCTACAGACAAGCAAAAAGGCCTCTGCATCAGCAAAACTGGCAAATGCATGGCTGGCTGTCGCTTGTCAAATCTCACGTCTGCATTTGAGGTTTGGCAGTACAGTAAACCCTCATCATAATGGACCATGGGGGTGGGGGGGGGGAGGAGATGGTGTGTGACAAGCAACTGCAGATGCTGGTTTACACCGAAGATAGACACAAAATGCTGGAGTAACTCAGCGGGTCGGGCAACATCTCTGGAGAAAAGGAATAGATGCCGTTTCGTGTCGAGACCCTTCATCAGATCAGGGAGGGAGATGGTATCTGTAATTGCCGGTTGTCTGCTAAAACAGAGTAAGGGATTATCATTGTATAAACGGTAGAAACAAACAACTACAGTTGCTGATTAATACACAAAAGGACACAGATTGCTGGCTTAACGCAGCGGGTCAGACAGCATCTCTGGAGAACATGGATAGGTGACGTCTCGGGTCCAGACCCTTCTTCAGACTCTCGGTCTGGACCCGAGACGTGGAATCCAAGTGAGTTGATGGCCAGGGTCATTGTGGACTTATTAGGCCAAAGGGCCTGTTCCCACGCCATATCTCAAAACAAAACTAAAACTAAAAACACTAAATTGGATTTCCCTTTGGGTCCAGATCCGATAAATGACCCAAGAGCTTTCACTAAAGCTTCCGTGAAACACAAGCCTGGTAAATTGTGCGGGTACAGTTGAGATAAGCCCTTACCTCCATCAGCCCAAGACAAAAGGAACTTGGTGTTGAGAAGAGTTTTCCCCGGAGCACCGTTCCTCATCTCCATCAGCTCAGCATCAGACAAGTGACCGATTCTGTATTGTTGGGATCAACCCCCAACACTGGGAAATAGCAGGAGATCTTAACAAAAGGTTTAGATGGGATATAGGCCAAATCGTTTAGATGGAGCACATTGGTCGGCATGGAGGAGTTGGGCCGAAGGGCCTGTTTCTACGCTGTACGTCTCTATAACTCTATGCCAAGCTGCTGACTACAGCCTGACCTGTGGACACAACCCAACACTGCGACGATCTGCGATGAAAGTCACCACATCATTAAACTTTAATGTTTTTGGTTTCATGCAATTGCTGATGATAGTTGTCACGTTGATCAGATTTCATCAACAAACACTTCACCCAGCAGAGTGAAGACAATCCTATTGGGAACCTGGCAACAGCACGTGCAGGAGAGTGTGATTTAGCATCTATGGAAGGCAGGACATTGACTGCACGCAAACCCATCCTAACACCAAAACATGGCAAACGTGAACACAAAAGGGACTGATTCCATCATCATGTATCTAAAACGAGACCACAAAAAATGGTGTAGACACTGCCCGGTCCAAAATGGGTACTGACCTCCCCACCATCGAAGGGGCGCTGCCTCAAACAGGCAGCCAATATCATCGAAGGCCCACACCACCCTGGCCACACTCTCATCTCGCTGCTACCATTAGGAAGAAGATGCAGGAGCCTGAAAACCGTGACCTCCACATTCAAGAACACCTTAGTCATAGAGTCATGCAGATCAGAAACAGGCCCTTCAGCCCAACTTCCCATGCCGACCAACGTGCCCCATCTGGACTAGTCCCATCTGCCCGCACTTGGTCCACAATCTTCTAAACCTGTCCTGTCTAAACATGCACCTGTGCAAATGTCTTTAAAATGTTATGATCGTACCTACTTAGTACATAGTGCATAGCTTCTTCCCAACAACCATCAGGCTCTTGAACACTGCATAACACTAACACCTATCTCAGCAACTGTGATCTCCTATGGACTGCTGTTTAGGGACACGTTACGGACTTTGGTTTTGCACTATTATGGTTGCCTAGTATTATTCATAAAATTAATTGTATTGTTGATTATCGTATATTGTCGGTGTATTATTGCATTAACGAGCCTGTAAAACTGCAGCAAGTAAGAAGTTCATTGTTCCGTTGCCAACACACATGACAATTGAATACTCTGGACAAGGAGATCTATTGGCACCTCTCAAAAGAACCAACCCTCGTCTGTGAGGTCAGGAAGCAATACGTCACTCCCACAGCATCATCTATCTTTAATTCTAATGATGACAGAGATATTGGAATCCATGATGTTCACTTCTCACATAGGGAACAAGCTGCCAGAGGAGGTTGTTGAGGCAGATGCTATCAAATTTAAAAAACATTTGGATAGGGTACATGGATAGGATAGGTTTAGAGGGAATTGAGCCAAACAGGCAGATGGGACTAGTGCAGAGGGAGCATATTGGTTGGCATGAGCAAGTTGGACCAAAGGACCTGTTTCCAAATTGTATGATGAATACAACTATGATCAATGAATAAGATATATCTTCAATGGTTCAATAAAACTTTATGGTCACATGTACCTTGATGCAGTGAAATGGATTTTTGGCACACTTTTAAAGATACAGCGTGGAAACAGGCCCTTCGACCCACCCAGTGGGGTGGAAGATTCGACGAATGCAATCAACCCGGCGTGCACAATCAAATAAGATCAAATAGAACAAGTTGTCCTACAACTTTAGGCTGTGCACGCCATACGCAAGAAGAAGTAGACCTACCCAGTCCGTGCTGACCAGCGATCACCCCATACACTAGCACTATCCTACACACTAGGACAATTTACAGAAGCTAATTAACCTACAAACCTGTACCTGAACCTGTCTTTGGAGTGTGGGTGGAAACCGGAGGACCCGGAGAAAACGCACTCGGCCACAGGGAGAACGTGCAAGCTCCGCACAGACAAGCACCCAAGGTCTGGATCGAGCCCGGGTCTCTGGCGCTGTAAGGCAGCAACTCTACCGCTGCACCACCGTGTACAATTCAGTACAAATCTAAATTATACAGAATCACAATAATCCCACGTTCAGGAGTGTAAGAATTGTAGATCACACTCCCCTCAGTGTGTGTAGAATCCCCAACACCTAACCCCGTGAAGAATGTGGTAGAGAATGATTTCAAACGTGTGGCTTGCTGCAGGATCCTTGCTTCACTGAATCATCCCTCAGGGATTCACTTCTTCACTGTCACTCATTGTAAACACATCCTGTCAATCCTCCCACTGGCCACTCACTCTCACTGTCATTTCCTATTCTACTTCTATTTCTTTCTCCTTGACGGCTGCTTTGATTTGTTCCACAGTACTTACTTCTTTTATTTCCCCATTCTCCTCATCCCATCATTTCCTTTAATCAATCAGAATGTTTAACTCTACGTAACCTCCCTGCCCTGATTCTTGTAACAACTCTACTACCTCTTGAGTTTTCTCCCTTTCATTTCTGCTTCCTGAGCGTCAGCACACTGCAGCAGATGTTTCTTTATACAGCAAAATCTCCCAGCTTAATTTCCAAATGAATCTTTGTCAGATTTTTTTTCCCCCCTTACTTTCTAATCTAATGTTTTGATTCATGTTTTAATTGCCGTGCCATTTCATGAATTTAATTTATCCCTTGCTCTGCAGTAAACAAAACAGGGGCCAGACTTCCTCAGCATGGGCACAAGGCTGCAAAAGCTGGGCTGACGTCCCACTGGCAATCCATCACCACAAGCTTGCTGTTGTCTGGCACCGCCAGTGAGGATCCGTGCCAGGCACAACCTACGGCACAGCTGGTCGAGCCACCGCGAGGGTCCCGGTTTCAATCTTGATCTCGACTGCTGTCTGCGAGGAGTTTGCACGTTCTCCCTGTGATCATGTGGGTTTCCTCCGGGTGCTCCGGTTTCCTCCCACATCCCAAAGACATGCAAGTTTGTAGTAAATTTCCCCCTAGTGGATGAGAAAGTGGGATAACATACAACTAGTGTGAACGGATGATCGATGGTCAGTGTGGACCCGGTGGGCTAAACTTGGCCCTGTTCCCATGCTGTGTCTCTAAACTAAATTGAACTAACTATTGTTGGTGTGCCACTATTTCAATGGTTCAATCAATGGTTTAACCCTTGTCACAATGGCTTTATTGCCACATGTGCAAACTGCAAACGCACAGTGAAATTATTTTCTTACAAACAGTCCAGTAGAATATTGCCATACCTAGCACATCCCCACTTGGCAATTGTGCAGAAATAGTCTACTGAGCTGCAAGGCAAGAGGCGCCACGTTTTGAGGATTGTCCATGTGTGGTTCGTGATTTTTCCAAGACTACTTCTGAACTTGATGGAGGATATCAAGGATCCTCATGAAAAGACAAAATCACCCCTAAAGACAGAAGAGAAGAACTCACTTTCACCTTTGAAAATGTGCACTAGGTGGGCATTGTAGCTGCACCCTCTGGGTACATGCAATACTCGGGACTAGTGGTGAACACAAATTATTTGAAGAGAACATAGAACATTTACCAAATGAACAGGCCCTTCGGCCCACAATGTGCATGCAAGACATGATGCCGTCCAACTCTTATCTGCCTGCACATAATCCATATCTATACATAATCTATTCCCAGCTTGTCCACTTGCCGAGCTAAAGGTTTTTTGAATGCCGCTATTGTACGTGTCTCCCCAATCACCCATTTTATTGTAATCCAAGACCATGTTTCCATTGTAGAAAGAAGAAACTGCAGATGCTGGTTTACAAATAAAAAAACAAAGTGCTGGAGTAACTCAGCAAGTCAGACCGCATCTCTGGAGAACATGGACAGAGTCGGAGCCCTTCTTCAGACTGAATACTGTTCCATTATACAAAGATGCCTTCTGCTATTCCCCTTGATGAAGAGGATAGTATCAATTGTGCTAGTTTCATCAGAGGTAATATTTGAGGCAGGTAACATAACAACCTTTAAAAAACATTTAGGCAACTACATGGATAAGTAAGGTTTAGTGTTGGTGCCTTACAGTGCCAGAGTCCCGGGTTTCATCCTGACTACAGGTGCCGTCTGTATGGAGTTTGAATATTCTCCCTGTGACCGCCTGGGTTTTCTCCGGGTGCTCCAGTTTCCTCTCACATTCCAAGGACATGCAGGTTTGTAGGTTAATTGCCTTCTGCAAATTCTCCCTGGAGTATAGGATAGAACAAGTGTACGGGGTGATCGCTGGCCGGTGAGAACTCAGTGGGCTGAAGGGCCTGTTTCCACATTGTATCTATTAAGTCGAAAGTTTAAAGTTTCGAGGGTTATGGGCAAAACACCGGTACATGAGAAGAGCTTAGCTGGTACATCTTGGTGCGCATGGACGAGTTGGGCCGAAGGGCCTGTTTTCCTGCTCTGCGACTCTCTGATTCTATGTTGTGGGCATGAGAAATTCCACCACACATTAAAAGCAAACTGATTAAAATATCCCCCAATCCACCAACTGCCACAGCCTGAGACTGAAAAACACTCTTGTTCGGTCCCAAGATAAACCTCCCCCTGAACACTTGGCGCCAGAGCCTCTGAGAAAATAATTCCACCTTTGGAAGCAGGAGGAATATTTGATTATTGGAGAAATAACCCCTGACCCACACAAATGCAGCTGACAGCGCAAGCAGACAAATAAAATTGCGGATGAAGAAATTGGATTTGTTTGGTAAAGATGAAAAGGAAATTCTTGAAACACTTAAATCCTCAGAGGCCGAGGACTGAAGTAAAATTAACATTTAAATGTAACAAGTTGTTTTAGGAGATGATGTTGAAAGGTGGATTCTTTCAGAGTTTAAAGTGTTCTACCACTCTGGAGATTTCTCCAATTTTGCTTCATGATTTTTTCATATTTTGATATGAAGATTTTAATAAAAACAGTGCTTTGGAAATCACAGAGGGTGTGCCTGCCTTTCACGCTTTCCCTTTCACCACCTTTCTTGCAGGAGCATTAGAGCCACGCAGCATGGAAATAGGCCATTCGGCCCATCTCGTCCATGCCAACCAAGATGCCCCCAACAAACCACCAAATATCATGAGCGACCCTGAGTCCTCAAGACCCTGGTCAATATAATTTCAGCGTGCCAAATTCAGGATCCTGTATGAGAAATATGTAGACAGAAAGAGTAGGACAAGAAATGGGGATGTTGGATATGAGGGGAGACCTGATAGAAGTTGTGAAATTACAAGAGGCATTGATAAGATAAACCGTCAGAACCTATTTTCCCGGCTGAAAATGTTCAGAAGTTCATAAGGTCAAGGTTTCAATGTTTCAAGGTTTCAAGGTCAGTTTATTGTCACATGTACCAATTAAGGTACAGTGAAAATGGAATTACCATACAGCCATACTAAAAAAAAGCAACAAGACACACAACTACATAAAAGTTAACATAAACATCCACCACAGCGGATTCCCCACGTTCCTCACTGTGATGGAAGGCAATAAAGTCCAATCTTCTTCCTCATAAGTCGCAGGATCAGAATAAGCCATTCAGCCCATCGAGTGTACTCTGCCATTCAATCATGGCTAATCTATCTTTCCCTCTCAACCCCATTCTACTGCCTTCTCCCCATAACCGCTGACACCCGTACTAATCAAGAACTTGTCAATCTCAGCTTTAAAAATACCAGATGAAATGGCAAGGACTTGAGGGCACAGCAGTAAGGCTAGAGGGACAAAGTTTAAAGGAGATGTGCGGGGTATGTTTTTAAACACAGAGAGTGCGGAAGATGCTGCCAGGGGTGGTGGTGGAGGTGGAAACGATAGTTTGGATGGGCACACGGATATGCGGGGAATGGAGGGATATGGATCACGTGCAGGCAGAGGAGATTAGTTTATCGTGGCGTCATGTTCGGCTTGGATATCGTGGGCCGGAAGGCCTGCTCCTACACTGTTCCATGTTTTATGTTTAAGGCAGAAAGGGAGGGGGGAACTGGCAAGTGGACAAAGATGAGCAGAAAAATGGGAGTGAGGGGGATGTGTTGGCAAAGACCAAGTGTCCTGTCAAGGTCAGGCTTGATGCTGAAGGTTCACATTGACTTGCACGCCCCAAGCATAGTGTACAGCATAGAAATATCCACAAATAGATCTTGATAAAAGGCGGAGGAACGTTTCATGCCTTTGATTTGATTTTTGATGTTCATTATTATCACATTATAAAGAAAAAAATTCTGACAAAGAGAAATGTCCTTTGGCAAATACAATAAGACAATGATGTATTTGATCCCACAAGATTACCATTTAACGTCTATTCATCATTTTCTTAGAGCGCTTTGGTATGCATCATTCAAAATATTTGGGCAATGAACATGCGGAGATGTCTGTCTTCCTCTTTTCATAAATTCATGTGATAGGAGCAGAATTAGGCCATTCAGCCCATCAAGTCTACACCACCATTCAATCATGGCTGATCTATCTCTCCCTCTCAACGCCATTCTCCTGCCTACTCCTCATAACCCCTGACTCCCATACCAATCAAGAATCTATTAATATCTGCCTTAAAAATATTCATTGACTTGCCCTCCACAGCATTATGTGGCAATGAATTCTACAAATTCACCACCCTCTGACTAAAGAAATTCCTCCTCATCTCCTAAAGGTACGTCCTTTTATTCTGAGGCTATGGCCTCTGGTCCAAGACTCTCCCACTAGTGGAATCATCCTCTCCACATCCACTCTATCCAGGACTGTAAATTCCATTTACAGTCTGTCCATATTGTGAATCTTTGAGATTGTTGGTTGGGCATGTTTCTTAATTACTCTCATTATATTTAGTTTAGTTTAGTTTAGTTTAGTTTAGTTTAGTTTAGTTTAGTTTAGTTTAGAGATACAGCATGTAACCAGGTCCTTTGGCCCACCGAGTCCATGCCAACTGACCATCCCCATACTAGTTCTATCCTATACACTCAGGACCATTTATAGAAGCCAATTAACCTACAAACCTGCACATCTTTAGAATATGGGAGGAAACTGGAGCACCCCGAGAAAATCCCACGTGGTCACAGGGTCAACGTATAAACTCCATACAGAAATCACCCATAGTCAGGATTGAACCAGGGTCTCTGGTGCTGCGAGGCAGCAACTCTACTGCTGCGCCACAGTGCCGCCCCATAGTGTCATTTTTTAAATGTGGTGGCCCCCCATTTGGAGTACTGTGTTCAGTCTTGGTCGCCCTGCCATAGGGAGGATGTCATTAAGCTTGGTAGAGTGCAAGGAGATTTTACGAGGATATCACCAGGACTTGAGGGGCTGAGCTGTAAGGAGAGGTTAGGCAAACTAGGACTTTATTCCTTGGAGCGCAGGAGGCTGAGGGGTGATTTTATAGAGGTATATACAGTCAAGAGGAGAATATATAGGGTGAATGCACAGTCTTTTACCCAGGATAGGGTTATCAAAAATCAGAGGTCATTGATTTTAAGGTGAGACCCTCTCACCTTAAACCTGTGTCCTCTGATTTTTGATTCCCCTATCCTGAGCAAGATTTAAAGCAAGTCGAATCAGTGGTAAGGAAGGTAAATGCAATGCTTGCATTTATTTTGAGAGGACTAGAGTATAGTCCGTCGGAAACCAGCACTACTGCGTCGCTAATGTTTTCAACAATTTAATAATAATAAGAAGAAGAAGAAGAATATAAAAACAGAGATGTAATGCTGAGGCATTATGTCAGACTGCATTTGGAGTTTTAGGGTTTATTAGAGCAGTTTTGGGGCCATATCTGAGGAAGGATGTGCTGGCTTTGGAGAGGGACCAGAGGAGATTTACGAGAATGATCACAAGAATGATTGTGTTAACATATGATGAGTGTTTGACGACACTGGGCCGGTACTTGCTGGGGTTTAGAAGGACGAGGGGACCCCTCAGTGAAACGTATCGAATAGTGAAAGGCCTGGATAGAGTGAATGTGAAGTGGATGTTTCCACTAGTGGAAGAGTCTAGGACCAGAAGCCATCACCTCAGAATAAAAGGACGTACCTTTAGAATGGAGAAGAGGAAGAATTTCTTTATTCAAGGTGGTGAATCATGGAATTCATTGCCACAGACGGCTCTGGAAGCCAAGTCAATGGATAGTTTTAGGGAGGAGATTGACAGATTTTTGATTAGTACAGGTGTCAGGGGATATGGGGCGAAGGCAGGAGAATGTGTTGAGAGGGAAAGATAGATCATTCATGATTGAATGGCGGAGTAGACTTGAGGGTCCGAATAGCCTAATTCTGCTCCTAGAATGTATGAATCTATGAACTTATGAATCTGAGGAGCAACCTTCGCATTCAGAGGGTGATGGGAATATGGAACAAGTTGTCAGAGCAGGTATTTGAGGCAGGGACAATAATATAATTTAAAAGGCAGATACATGGATAGGAAATGATTAGAAGGATATGGGCCGAACAGGATCAAACGGGATTAGCATTGAAGGGGCATCTTGGTTGGCATGGACGAGTTGGGCCGAAGGGCCTGTTTCCGTGCTGCATGATTCTATGACTAACAGTGAATTTCATTTATATTACACAGAGGAGGAATCTACCATGTCTCTGTTGGATTAAAGTTCAAGGGGAGAGGATTTCTCCTTACATTGTTGGTTCTTTGTTGTAGCCAGGACCACCATGGGCACCGAACAGTCTGTTTGTTTTTTTGTATTTAAAAATTTTTTTTAATGCATTTTATAAGTTTGTGTAAATGTTCTCCGGTTTGTTATATGTGTGTGGGGGGTGGGGGGGGGTCGGGGGAAACTTTTTTTTTCAGTTTCTTACCTTGCCGGAGACGCGCTGTTTCCGGGTCGTGTCTCCGGTCACGTTGGGGCCTATCGTCGATGGAGCTGGAGGCCTTCTCGGACTGACCTTGGGCCCCACCAAGGGGCGCGGACTTAATATCGGAGCCGATCCCTTGCCTGGGATCTCTCCAACCGCGGCCTGCGGACTTACCATCAAGAGCTCGCAGTCTCAGGAGAGGCTAGTCGGGAGCTCCGACGAACGCAGAGACTCGACCAGCCCCGACGCGGGGTTCGATCGACCGCCGGGGGGGAGCTGACATCCCCCCGATGCAGGAGCTGGATCGTCCCGACGTGGAGGGACCAAAATGGCGCCATTTTGGCTATGGGAGTGAAGATCGTCCCGTCAACGGAGGGTTCGAGGCCCCCGACTGCGGGAGAGCTAAGGGAAGAGCTTGAACTTTTTTTCGCTTTCCATCACAGTGAAGAATGTGGGGGAGTCACTGTGGTGGATGTTTATGTTAAAATGTGTTTTGTGTGTTCTGTTACATTTTATTTGTATGACTGACTTGGCCAATGAAATTCCTCGTCTGTTGCAAAACATACTTGGCTAATAAAGTATTATTGTGATTGTGATTGTGACATGCTCCTTGATTCTGAGTTTTAACGTTTGAGTCTGAAGAAGGGTCTCAACCTGAAATGTCATCCATTCCTCTCCAGAGATGCTGCCTGTCCCACTGAGTTATTCCAGGTTTTTGTGTCTATGCTTCTTAACCATTCAGTTCTATTATTCCACACAATCTCTCCCCTCACTGTTTCTGTTTGCCTCCCCTCAATGTTTTCGGAGTCAATTCTCATCATACACCCCTGCAGTATCCCCCATAACTCTCTATGGGATTTCAGGTCACAGAAATGACTTCTTTGCAAATTATTTCAATACATTTCTTCCAGATATTATCTTGCGAGAGAACAGAGGCAACGTTTGAAATTGGTTTAGTCGAATATTTGCATTTCCTTCGGTTGGCTTAAACAGCTTAGAGGACAATTTGTTAATGTAAATGTCTGCTTCACCTGAATGATCACATTACAAAGGCAAAGATCAGAGCCTTATCTTGCTAGGTAGACTCTAAATTGAACAGTTGTATTAATCAATTATCTCTGATCGGATGTCCATCAGCACCGTTTAGCTGGAGTAAAATGTAATGGGAAACCAGCTGTGAACCATGGCACATATCTCCATTATATTATATTTTGTTCCCTCTGCCCTACCTGGATGCGCACCCATATCCCTCACTATCCTCTTTCCCATTTCCACTTCCCTCGTCCCTTCCACCTATACCCCGTCCTCTAACTTCACATTACACGCCTCTTCTGCCGATCAAACAATCCCCCCCCCTCACCTGTATCCACCTATCAGTTGCCAGGCTTCCTCCCAACCCCACCGCGCTTTTGCAGTTTTCTCCCCCAGTCTGAAGAAGGGTCCTGACCCGAAACGTCGTCTATCCATGTTCTCCAGAGATGCTGCCTGGCCAGCTCAGTTGCTACAGCACTTTGTCCAGGTACATGTATCCACAAATTGCTGGACAAATTCAACTCAATCAGCTTTTAGCTTGAATCCAACATAATCAGCTATCAGTGTTTAAAATCATGAGGGGAATGTACAAGGTGAATGCACAGGGTCTTTTACCCAGAATCAAGAACCAGGGGAAAAAGATTTAAGGTGAGAGGGGAAAGATTTAATAGAAACCTGAGGGGAAGTTTTGGACATAAGAACAGTGGATATATGGAATGAGCTACCAGAGGAGGCAGTTGAGCCAGGTAAACTAACAACAATTATAAGACGCTTGGACAGTTACATGGATAGGAAAAATTTAGAGAGATATGGGCCAAATCCAGGCAAATTAGACTATCTTAGATGGGGCATCTAAGTCGGCATGGACAAGTTGGGCTGAAGGGCCTGTTCCTGTGCTGTGTGACTCTGTGACTCTGTGACTCTACCACCCCATCACCGAGTCCCCAATCCTTCAGCAAAGAGATGGAAAGGCTTGTTGACAACGAGATCAAGCGGCACTTGATCTCCAATGAGCTGCACATAAATGTATAAATAATAAAGACCAGTCCATGAAATGTGATCGATAGCCGTATATAAGAGTTGTCTCGCGTTGACGGTTTTCCACTTGAGCGAGTGAGAAAAAATGAACGGCGAAGATGTGAAAGAACTCATCGATCATGTGGCACTGCAGAAAAAGTGGATGTGTTAATACTTCATGTGTAAATTCATCACCATAACAAAATGGGGAAGATGTAGGACAGAGTATTTTGTGTACGTCACTAAAACATCTGAGGCCGGTTTCAGTTCTGTTTATTATCACGTGCACCGAGGTGCAGTGAAACGCTTTGGTTGTGTGTTCTCCAGTCAGCAGAAAGACAATACATGATTACAATCAAGCCATTTACAGTATAGATACATGATAAGGAAATAACATTCAGTTCAATGTAAAGCCAACAAAGTCCAAACTAGGATAGTCCGAGGTTCACCAATGAGGTAGATAGTAGTTCAGCACTGCTCTCTGGTTGTGATAGGATGATTCAGTAGCCTGATAACAGCTGGGAAGAAACTGTCCCTGAATCTGGAGGAGTGCATTTTCACACTTCTATACCTTTTGCCTGATGGGAGAGGGGAGAACGTTTGGTTAATACATGATGTGAAGAGTATTTATTTATAATACAATTGGAAGATTATTTATCTGAGGGCTTACTATCTATCTTCAGGAAACTAGCAATTTAGCCATCACTAGGTTTCAAAAGGCTAAGGTCACTCTAGTCTGTGCTGTACAACCTTGGTATAAAGGAGACAATGTTAGAGTTGTTGACTAATCACATCAAACAACCTCTCTCTCTTTATGTACAACAGGTTCCGACATAATATGTTGGAATGCTTATGGGCCTGTCCCACTTACGCGACTCTTTCTGCGACTGCCAACACCCGTCATAGGTCGTTGCAGGTCGCCGAAAATTTTCAACATGTTGTAAATCAAACGGCAACCAGTAAGACGTTACAACTCTTTGGGCGACTGAGGAGACTATTCACGACCATACAGGTGACACCCTGGCGACATGTTGCGAGGTGAAACCTGTATGGTCATGAGTAGTCGCCCAAAGAGTCGTACCTTGTTCTGGTCGCCGCTGGATTTTCAACATGTTGAACATTTTCGGCGACCTGCAACGACCTATGACGGGTGCCGGCAGTCGCTGAAGAAGTCGCGTAAGTGGGACAGGCCCATTAGGAACCATTGTCCCGAAATCGCTTCCAAGCATGCCCCATCATAAAATCGCTCATTTTCTCTAATCCACAATATTTGTTTCAAGTAACTGCATCTAATGTGCATTTGAATGTACAGAACTGAAACTTTCACTTAGAGACCCATACCTATAGTTTTACCTCTCTGTACCAGCAGTAAGATGATCTATTGTACTCATGTATACTGCGATTTGACTGGATAGCATGCAGAACAAGCCTTTCACTGTAGCTCCATACACGTGACAATATTAGACTAAATTGAAGGTCAATTGGCCTCTGTAAATTGCCCCTACTATGTAGGGAGTGGATGAGAAAGTGGACAGAACTAACATCCAGGTTCAGGAGCAGCTGCTATTGAACACTACAACCCCCAAATAAGGTCCAAACCATATAGGCTTGGGGACATTATTTTTGATTTTTGCACTATTATTGTCTATTTATTTGTATCTGTTTTTTTAATATAACTGAACTTATTTTGTTGTTTATTATGGGTTTTACAAAGTACTATGTTTATATATCGGTTGTGCCGCTGCAAGTAAGAATTTCATTGTTCTGTTTTAGGACATATGACTATAAAACACTCTTGACTTAACTCTTAGATAGTGTGAGCATGTAATTGATGGTCAGTGCGGACTCGGTGGGCCAAAAGGCCTGCTTCCATGCTGCTACTAAGTTGGTTGTACTCTTATATGTGTTTTTACTCCTTTTCAAGTCGAGAATGTGATAACTGGTTCTTCAAGGTAAAACACAATCTGTCAAGGTCCAAATTAACCCATCCGTTTAAAATTCCAAAACACCAAGCAATCTTCTTTGGGAACCTGCACAATTTCCATAACTTTTCTCATTATTCAATCCATTCATCTCCCCAGTCGCTCCGAGTGCTCACTTCAACGTTTCAAGAGCAGCCATGACCTTTTGGAATATGCAGTGGTCAGTTCCACAGTGGTAAATATTCTGCTAAAATGTGAAGAAAGAATAATAGTGTCCGATATCCCCGAACAGCATGAGCAGTGCAATTTTAGCACTGATTGCTCTGGTGCCAAGCAAGTTCAAAGAAGTGTATATTGACAATGTTACCATCAAAGTAACAGGGTGGTACAGCCATTGATTTCTCACTGTTAGATTGTGGGCTTATAAAATCCCTCCGGCTTGTTGCTCAACTCTGAAGGTTTCCGCATATATCACCTCTTTATTTCATTTTGTGTTTGGTTTCCATAATGACTGTTGTTTTAGAATATCCCATTGGTAGCGTTGTTATGGTAAAGAACATGTTAAGATCACCCAGGTCTTTTACTTGATTTTATTTCAGTTCAAACCATGTTTAAGTGAGTGTTTAGAATGAATCACACATACTCGTAATCTATCAAAGTTTGTGCGGATGGATTTAATGAGAGAGAAGGAGCAGGCTGGCTTGTTTGTTGAAATGTATCCACTTTCTAACAAAACACAAAGCGCTGGAGGAACTCAGCTAGCCAGGCAGTGTCTGTGGGGGGAATGGATGGACGATGTTTCAGATCGGGTCCCCAGGGGCGCCGGGCGATGGCTGCCCTGCCGGCAGTCTGTTTTTTCCCCCCATTATTTTTGTTATTTTTTAGTGTGTTAAAAGTGTTTTAATGTTGTTTGGTTTGTTTTATGTGGGGGGGGGAGGGAGGAGGGGTTAGGGGGGAGGGGATCGGGGGGAACTTTTTTTCAAGTTCTTACCTTGCCGGAGATGTGATTAATTTTCGGATCACATTCTCCGGGCGCTCTGCGGCCTTCCATCGATGGAGCTGGAAGCCACCTCGGACTGACTTTGAGCCCTATCGCGGGGTGCATAGAAACATAGAAACATAGAAACATAGAAAGTAGGTGCAAGAGTAGACCACCAGGCCCATCGAGCCCGCACCGCCATTCGCTCATGGCTGAACACTAAACAGACACCCTTACCCACAAACAGTAGACACAAGACACAGAACACAAGACACTACCCTCCCCTTTATATCGCTATCACCCCTCTCCACCCCACGAACCGCGTGATCTCCTGGGGGAGGCAAAAAAACGGATAAAAACCCAGGTCCAATTCGGGAAAAAAATCCGGGAAATTCCTCTCCGACCCCAATCCAGGCGATCGACACTTGTCCAGGAGATCACTCAGGTCTTACTATACTAACCATACCTAGGTCCATATCCCTGCCCTCTCCCCGTAGCCCCTTATCCCCTTGGCAGCTAAAAAACCATCTATTTTAGATTTAAATATATTTAATGTTTCTGCTTCCACTGCTCCCTGGGGCAGTGAATTCCATAAATTAACCACCCTCTGGGTGAAGAAGTTCTTCCTCATCTCAGTTTTAAAAGAGCCCCCTCTTATTCTACAACTATGTCCCCTAGTTCTAGTTTCCCCGATCATTGGGAACATCCTCGGTGCATCCACCCGATCAAGGCCCCTCACGATCTTATATGTTTCAATGAGATCGCCTCTCATTCTTCTAAACTCCAAAGAGTAGAGTTCCAGCCTACTTAACCTTTCCTCATATGTCAATCCCCTCATTGCAGGAATTAATCTTGTAAACCTTCGCTGCACTGCCTCCAGGGCCAGTACATCCTTTCTTAAGTATGGACCCCAGAACTGTACACAGTATTCCAAATGTGGTCTCACTAATACTGTGTACAGCTGCAGCAAGACCTCCGTGTTTTTATACTCAATCCCCCTAGCAATAAAGGCCAAAACTCCATTGGCCTTCCTGATTGCTTGCTGCACCTGCATACTAACTTTTAGTGATTCATGTACTACTACCCCTAGATCCCTTTGCGTTGCATTACAACGCAGCTCCACCTCATTTAGAAAATAACTTGCCCTATCATTTTTTTTCCCAAAGTGAATGACTTCACATTTATTAGTATTAAATTTCATCTGCCAAGTTGTTGCCCACTCACCTAGCTTATCTATATCCTTTTGCAGACTCTTCCTATCCTCCTCATCCCCTACTTTTCCTCCCATTTTTGTATCGTCCGCAAATTTTGATATATTACACTTGGTTCCCTCCTCCAAATCATTTATATAAATTGTGAACAACTGGGGTCCCAGCACCGACCCTTGCGGAACCCCGCTAGTTACCGGTTGCCATCCCGAGTATGAACCATTTATCCCCACTCTCTGCTTCCTATTTGTTAGCCAATCCTCTACCCATGCTAATATATTACCCCCAATCCCATAATTTTTTATTTTTAGCAATAGTCTCTTATGTGGCACCTTGTCAAAAGCCTTTTGGAAGTCCAAGTATACCACATCCACCGGTTCCCCTTTATCCACCCGGGTTGTTACTTCCTCAAAGAATTCGAGCAGATTCGTTAAACAGGACTTCCCCTTCACAAAACCATGCTGGTTCTGTCCGATGAAGTCATGTTTATCCAAGTGCCCCGTTAGTGTTTCTTTAATAATTGTCTCTAACATTTTACCCACCACCGATGTTAGACTAACCGGTCTATAGTTACCCGCCTTCTGTTTACTTCCTTTTTTAAATATAGGTGTTACATTGGCCATTTTCCAATCCACTGGGACCGTTCCTGCCTCCAGGGAGTTTTGGAAAATTATCACCAATGCATCCACAATCCCCACCGCTATCTCCCTCAAGACCCTTGGATGTAATCCATCAGGCCCAGGGGATTTATCCTCCTTCAGTCTCATTAATTTCCCTAATACCACCTCCTTGGTGATCTTAATAGTATTTAGCTCCTCCATTCCTACCGCCCCCTGTTTATCCAGCGTTGGAATATTTTTTGTGTCTTCTATGGTGAAGACTGATACAAAATACTCGTTTAATGCCTTTGCCATTTCCATGTTCCCCACCAACAACTCTCCAGTCTCACCCTCCAATGGACCAACGTTCACCTTAGCCACCCTTTTTCTTTTTATATAGCTATAAAAACTCTTACTATTAGTTTTTATGTTGTTCGCTAAATTCCTTTCATAGTCTATTTTCCCCGTCTTAATTAATCTCTTAGTTATTTTTTGCTGACCTTTAAATGCTTCCCAATCCTCTACCCTCCCACTATCTCTAGCTACCTTATATGCCCTTGCCTTCAGCCGAATACTATCCTTTATAGTTTTACTGAGCCATGGCTGACTGTTCTTTCCCTTACCCCTTTTTTTCTTCATAGGAATAAATTTTTCTTGAAGGTTATACAGTAGATCCTTAAACGTACACCACTGCTCATGTACCGTCTTATTCTTGAGTCTGCTATCCCAGTCAACTTTGATCAGCTCAGTCCTCATACCTTCATAATCCCCTTTATTTAGACTAAGTACCCTAGCCTGAGTTTCAACCTGCTCTCCTTCTATTTGAATATGGAATTCGACCATATTGTGGTCACTTGTTCCCAACGAGTCCCTAACTATGACATTTTTAATTAATCCTGCTTCATTACACAGGACCAGATCCAAGATTGCCTCCCTCCTTGTCGGTTCTGTGACATACTGTTCTAGGAACCCGTCTCTAATACATTCTATAAACTCTTCCTCTAGTCTACCCTGCCCAGTTTGGTTTGCCCAATTAATATGAAAATTGAAGTCCCCCATGATTACAACAGTTCCCTTTTTACATGCGTCAACTATTTGCAGATTTATGTTCTGACTAACAGCGTCACAGCTATTTGGAGGTCTATAAATTACACCCACTAGTGTTTTTTTCCCCTTGTTATTCTCTATCTGTACCCAAGCTGTTTCACTATCCTGATCTTTCAACGCAATATCCTTCCTCTCTATTGCCGTTATTCCCTCCCTTATTAAAAGGGCCACCCCTCCTCCCTTTCTTTCCTGTCTATCTTTTCTAATTGTCG
Source organism: Malacoraja senta (assembly GCA_038087875.1). Taxonomy (NCBI): domain Eukaryota; kingdom Metazoa; phylum Chordata; class Chondrichthyes; order Rajiformes; family Rajidae; genus Malacoraja; species Malacoraja senta. The sequence goes on from CM075980.1 coordinate 17,182,888, forward strand.
AGTACCCCTCTATATTTAACTCCCAATCCTGATCCCCTTGCAGCCATGTCTCCGTAATGGCCACGATATCATAACTATATGTACTTAATTGCACCGTTAATTCATTTATCTTATTTCGAATACTCCGTGCATTTAGATACAGCACTTTCAGATGATTTTTACTACCCTTCCTTTCTGTTTTTGCCCCTTTTACATCTAGAGCTTTATCTTCACACATTCTGGATCCTCCTGTCACATTTTGATTTTCCGTTTCCCCACTGATACCCTGCTCTATTTCCTCTACCCCTGCCGTTATTACCCCCCTTGATACCTCCCCCCCGCTACTTAGTTTAAAGACCTCTCTACTGCCCTAGTTATATGATTTGCCAGGACCCCAGTCCCAGCACCGTTCAGGTGAAGTCCGTCCTTACAGAACAGATCCCCCCTGTCCCAGTACTGGTGCCAGTGGCCCAAGAAACCAAACCCATTTTTCCCACACCAGTCTTTGAGCCACGCATTCAGCTTTTTAATTTTTCGTACCCTCGCCGATTTGGCCCGTGGCTCAGGTAGCAATCCGGAGATCAGTACCCTCGAGGTTCTGCTTTTTAATTTATTCCCTAACTGCTCAAACTCGTTCAGCAGATCCTCCTTCCTCGTCCTTCCTATGTCATTGGTCCCCACATGGACCACGACCACTGGATCCTCCCCCTCACTCTGCAAATTTCTCTCCAGCATCGCAGAGATATCCTTAACCCTAGCACCGGGTAGGCAACACAGCCTTCGGGACATGTTCTGCTGGCCGCAGAGAACCTTATCTACCCCCCGAATAATACTATCCCCTATCACCACGGCATTTCTTCTAACTCCCCCCTCTTGAATGGCCCCCTGATCCACGGTGCTGCAGCCAGGTTGCTCATCCCTCCCACAGCCCCTGATCCCGTCCTCACATTGAGTAAGAGCCTCGGTCATGCTCGTCAGGGACAAGGGCTGTGGCTCCTGCCGCATCTCCTCCTGGTTCCCCCTACCTGCCTCGCTTATGGCCACACCTTCCTTTCCCTGCTCACTAACTACTGAATTAGTTAAACTGGTCGGTGTGACCATCCCCTGGCACAAAACATCCAGGTAATACTCTCCCTCCCTGATGCACCGCAGCGTATGAAGTTGGGTCTCCAGCTCATCAATGCGGAGCTCGAGTTCCGCTAGCTTCAAACACTTACTGCAGCTGTAGGGATCATCTACATCAATGGTGTCGACAATTTCCCACATCTCACAGTATTGGCACATCTCCTGGCCACCCATCTTATATAAGTAATTAACTGGTCCTATTAAGAATAAAGTCTGCCTGTGCTTGGCTTCTACTTTTCAACTGTTTTTCCCCCCTCTGACTCACTTCTCTCCTCCCACTCGGGCTAGAGCCAATCAGTCGTATCTCTTGCTAATCTCCTGCTGCTGTTGCTCCCAAATCTACAGCAGTGCGGACTTGCCTTGCCTGGGATCGCTCCTACCGCGGCCACCGCGGACTTTACCATCAAGCTCGCAGTCGGGAGAGGCTAGTCGGGAAGCTCCAACGTCGCGGAAGGTTCGACCCGCCCCGACGCGAGGTTCGATCGCCCGGCACGGGGGAGCTGACATCCCCCCGATGCGGGAGCTGATTGCCTCGAAGCGGAGTGCCCGAACGCCCCCGGCTACGGGAGTCAAGATCGTCCCGTCAACGGAGGCTCGAGGCCCACGACCGAGGAAGATCTAAGGGAAGGACTTGAACTTTATTTTGCCTTCCATCACAGTGAGGAATGTGTAGGAGTCACTGTGCTGGATGTTCATGTTAAAATATGTTTTTGAGTCTGTTGCTTTTAATTGTATGACTGACCTGGCCAATGAAATTCCTCGTAAGTTGCAAAACATACGGCGAATAAAGTGTGATTCCGATTTTGATTCTGATTCTTCAGACTCTGAAGGGTCCGATGAAGGGTCTCAACCCAAAATGTCACCTGTCCATTCCCTTCCTTATTATGCCTTACCTGTTGAGTTCCTCTGGCATTTTTGTTCTGCTCAAGATTCTAGCATCAGTAGTCTCTTGTGTCTTTATCTGCTTTTTAACAAGTATTTTATAAAGACATACTTGACCAAAGTGAAGATTAACATGATGTTGAAAGATATGGTGTTCAGATCTAGAGAGCCAGGGAAGACCAAAATCATTCTTGCGGAAACCTTACGCTTAGTGTCAGAACTCTAAATAGAGGTGTTTGATTTTTCTCTGAAAACAACAGCAGATATTTCATGGGAAGAGCTCTGCCAGGCAAAACGTTATGCAGTGGAACAATGACAGGGTGGTTTAAACTGCTTTTCCAAGCCCTGTACAAATGTTATTATATTATATCAGAACATACCAAGTTTGAATCAAGGGACAATTGCTAACTTCTGATATTTTAGGAAGAGTCTATCTCAAAGAGAGAACCTTAAAATAATCATTGTCACCATTTGTATACATGTAAAGTTTTCAATCAATCATTCTGTTCCAATATTAGTGAACTACCACAACAAAACAGGGCTTGATGCATCATTTCAAGTGCACAACATTAATGTGCGCCCATTATCAAAGTGGAGAAAGGACAGATTTAATTTACATCATTGATCATAGACAGGAAGTGACATCATTGATCATAGACAGGAAGTATTTAATCGCTGCGGACATGTTATCAACAAAGATAACAATGTAGGAGAAATCTAAAGGCCATTTGACAATGAGTCGGGGCAGCACAGAGGTGAAGTGGTAGATGCTGGATTCGAATGAATAGATACAGACATAGAAACATAGAAACAACGAAAATAGGTGTAGGAGTAGGCCATTCACCCCTTCGAGCCAGCACTGTCATTCAATATGATCATGGCTGATCATCCAAAATCAGTACCCCGTTCCTGCTTTTTTCCCCATATCCTTTGATTCCGTTTGCCCTTAGAGATAAATCTAACTCTCTGTTGAAAACACCCAGTGAATTGGCCTCCACTACCTTCTGTGGCAGAGAATTCCACAGATTCACAACTCTCTGGGTGAAAACGTTTTTCCTCATCTCAGTCCTAAATGGGCTACCCCTTATTCTTAAACTGTGACCCCTGATTCTGGACTCCCTCAACATGAGGAACATTTTTTCTGCATCTAGCCTGTCCAATCCCTTAAGAATTTTATATGTTTCTGTAAGATCCCCTCTCATCCTTCTAAATTCCAGTGACTACAAGCCCAGTTAACCCATTCTTTCATCATATGTCGGTCCCGCCATCCCGGGAATTAACCTGGTGAACCTATGCTGCACTCCCTCAACAGCACGACAAATTTACAGTCTGCAGAAGGGTCCTATCACCCATCTTTTTTTTCCAGAGATACTGTCTGACCCGCTGAGTTATCCCAGCACCTTGTATCTATCTTAAGACAAATGTAATGAATTCAATGTAACAGTCAAACCTATCGGGTTGTGCCAGAAATGATCTCCCACCTTGGAATTGTACGTGTAATGAATTATATGGACCTTAACTTCTTTAAGATGAAACATTGATTATCTATTCATTCAACCGCATGTTCAATTGAACAATTGAACAACATAAACCAAATGGTTGAAATAATAGGTAATCAATGCTTTTTTTTAATCTTAGATTGGTTTGATAAGTCAACATAATTGTCTCATGCTTGTTTTAAAACTTGAGTTGTACTGTTTAAAAGATTGGTTTAATAGATGAATGACTAGGCAGTAAATTTGGGTTTCACTGATGAATATAATTAGTTCAGTAGTTGAGCTGTGCTGAATGGATTAAAAACTGTAAGCTGTAAGGGTGGTTTAATAATTGATTAAGGAGGCAAGAAAGGTGGTTTGATAGATGAAAGCAAGTTTGCTCCTTCAGTCTTCTGGAGTAGGTAATTGCAGATATAAAGGCCGGAGAGGGATTTGAATTGTGCAAGGAGTCAGGTTTATTTTACAGTGTTGATTGCATCGTTGGTTTAACAGTTGAGTGGAGCTGGCTATAAATTTGAATTTGTATTGAATTATAAGGGCTATAATAATTGCGAAATGGCCATTTTTATTTTACATTAATAACTTAACGGAGCAGGTTGCAAGGTTAGTTTTAGTGCTGTCCAGGTTATAGGGTTGTTTAATGGATCATTAGACAGGGTATAAAACAAACTAAATAATTGAATTCAGCACAGCTCTTCCGACAATCTAATGCATCCACACTTGAAAAGTACTTAACTGACTGCACAGTAGTTTGCAGCTTCCTGGTCTCGTGAAAGGCACAGTATAAGTGAAAGTTAGCTGCAAAATTAAATACCTGTGTGTTAAGTGAGCCGTGCACCATTCTTGTAGAATGTGAAGAATGGCACTCTCTGCCAGCTATCTCTATCCCTGCCCCTCCAACAGGGTGTGAGGGATGTAATGCTGAGGCTCTATAAGGTGCCGGTAACGGCGCATTTGGAATATTGTGAGCAATTCTGGGCACCATATCTGAGGAAGGATGTGCTGGCTCTGGAGAGGGTCTAGAGGAGGTTTACAACAATGATCCCAGGAAGGAGTAGGTTAACCTATGATGAGCTTTTGTCGGCCCTGGGCCTGTACTCGCTGGAGTTTAAAAGAATGAGGGGGGGACCTCATCGAAACACAGAATAGTGAAAGGCTTGGAGAGAGTGGATGTGGCAAGAGCGGAACTCGCTACATGGCGGGGACACAATTTTTTGGCGGCCATGCGCGCATGCGCACACTCACACACACATGCGCGAGGCTTCGGAGGCTCAATCCAGCGCTAAACCCAGCTAACTCTGCCTGTCTCACCGGGTTAACTACAGCCCTGCCTGGACTGACGGGACACCAGCGCTGCTTCTCCGCGCTGGCCATATTTCCCGCAAGCCCAGGAAGGCTGTAGGCTCACCTAGCGGGACAGGCAGAGTTAGCTGGGTTTAGCGCTGCTTCTCTGCGCTGGCCCGTCTGACTGCCGACCAAAGATCCTATAACGGAGGATCTTTGCTGCCGACCTCTCTGGCCACCAGGTACTCTGGGGGGGTACTCAGGTGGGGACAGGACAGCGCCGGAGACCCGGCCGGGATCGATCCTGGCTGCGGATGAGGAGCAGGTCTATGCCACGTCTCCCTCCTCCAATCATCGAGCTGAATTATCATGTCCAGCCCCCATTGCCTGCTGACCAACGTCTCTCTCGTCCAATCAGCGCCCTCGATCAGCAGTCCCGCGGAAATCGGAGATTTCACCGGTTTTAAAATCCGGATCACAAAAACTTGGGGGGATGTCCCACACCTCTCAAAACATGGAGGGGACGTGTCCCCTCTGGCCCCCCCAGGTTTTCCGCCCCTGGATGTGGGGAGGATGTTTCCATTAGTGTGAGAGTCTAGGACTAGAGGTCATAGCCTCAGAATTAAAGGACATTCTTTTAGGAAGGAGATGAGGAGAAATTTATTGACAGAGGTTGGTGAATCTGTGGAATTCTTTGCCACAGAAGGCTGTGAAGGCCGTCAGTGGATATTTTTAAAGCAGCGATAGATAGATTCTTGATTAGTACAGGTGTCACAGGTTATGTTGAGAAGGCAGGAGAATGGGGTTAGGAAGGAGAGGTAGATCAGCCATGATTGAATGTAGATGATGGGCCGAATGGCTTAATTCTACTCCTATCTCTTATGAGTCATGACCTTATGACCTTATGATCTGATAGATAATCCCACACAGATTAATTCATTCAGGTCCCTCCTTGGGGTGGAGAGGGCAAGATTGATCAACCATGATTGAATGGTGCAGCAGGCTGGATGGGCCGAATGGTCTAATTCTGCTTATGAATTTATGAACTCCCTTTCCTCTGCCCCTCAGTCGATCTTCTCCTGTCCTGACCAAGCCCTGGATCCACATCTTTCCATCGATTCTTCCTGTCTACCATCTGGAATTAGCTTCACGGTTTCCTATCCATGACTCTCCCCCCACCCACCCCCCCCTTCCCCACCCCCGTTCTCTGTAGACTTTACTAAACCGCTGCAAACACAGCTGCTTGCAGAAACCCTGCTGACTAAACTATTCTTTCCCGCCATGTAAGGCATAATTCTCCTTTACATCTGCTGATGGACGCATTGATCCTCCACTGAAAAAAAAAACCATGCCTGAAACATGCAAATTTTCTATCCCCGAGCTTAACGATTCGCATCACTTTATCCGTTTTGGGCTCGTGGCCAGACAGTTCATGGTTTGGAGTGTAGCTGGAGCTCGTTGTGTTCAATGGCCTGATGGTTGTTGGGCAGAAGTTGTTCCCGAACCTCCGTTTATTTTCCCCAGGAATGGAAGCCAGAAATCCAGGCATCACTCGGTCAGTAATCTACCTCTTAAAACATTTGGCCAAGACAATTGTAGATAGCGGCCAAAAGCTAAATTTTGGACTTAGCTATGTCACCGGCAGAGTTGCTGCCGGTGACATAGCTCTGGGTCGAGACCCTTCTTCAGACCCTTCTTCTGAAGAAGAAGGGTCTCGACCCGAAACGTCACCTATTCCTTCGCTCCATAGATGCTGCCTCACCCGCTGAGTTTCTCCAGCATTTTTGTCTACCTTCGATTTTTCCAGCAGCTGCAGTTCTTTCTTATACAATGTAAAAACGCAAGTTGTTCCTGTCAAGTCAAGTCAAGTCAAGAGAGTTTATTGTCATGTGTCCCAGATAGGACAATGAAATTCTTGCTTGCTGCCGCAGAACAGAATATTGTAGGCATAAATATATGCAAGTTGCTATAGTGGTGATTGCATTCAGCCAGTTTAGTTTCTACACAAGCCAGTTAGAAGGTAAGTGTAAGCTAGGCTTTATCCAAGCGCTTATTAAATTGTGCTCCCACATATGCGCAAAATGCTCAGCTGACTTCCCCTGCAGAGTTCCCCTGTCGACGTTCTTTTAACTGCAGAGCCCATAACTTCCATGTTATGCCTTTGTGAAGACTGTTTCATGCAGCAATTCTGTAAATGGCAAAGGCCGTATCTTGTCCGTTGCACAATGCTGTGGTTTAATGCCTGAACTACAGGGCTACACAACGACTAGTTCCTTGTTGCTGTAAAGCATCAATTAAGGCCGGTTTCTCAGTGCAAAAAAGAAATGCATCGATATGTCAGGCCAGCCCCTGTGAGCGCTACCTCATACATTTATTAAATTCTTTTCATTATTTTGACTGTGCCTGTGTGTAAAAAACACAAATAAAGTCCCTGTGGCATTATTCAGTGAGGATTATCATTAATCTTAGGAAGGCCTCAAGCAGTTAGATTGATGGATGAATGTGTGATAAAGCTTTTTGTTGTTAAGGCTTTTCCCAGTGAGATATACCCCTTGCCCATGCTGCTTGGTTGCATGATAAAGCTTCTTAGGAACCTCTGAGCATGACTGGTCCTTAATGGAAAGGACCACTAAAACAATGTGATTTGTGGACCTGCTGTCTATACTCTGAGCCGAAGTGAGATCTTCAAATCAGTCTGACCAAGAATAATCTACAAAAGGACACAAAGTGCTGGAGTAACTCAGCAGATCAGGCAGCATCCCTGGGGAACATGGATAGGTGCCGTTTTGGGTTGAGACCCATCTTCAGACTGAATGTGGGGGGTGGGGGGTGGAAAGCTGGACAAGGTGCTGGTGTAACTCAGCAGGTCAGGCAGCATCTCTGGAGAAAAGGAATAGGTGACATTTCGGTCCAATGCTGTTTGACCCGCTGAGTTACTCCAGCATTTAGTGTCCATCTTCGGTGTAAATATCTGCAGTTCCTCCCTGCAAAGGTAATAGGTCGACATAGGTGATGGTGTGGGGAGGCCTAGGACAGAAAGGTCAGTGTTGGAATGGGAAGGGGAGTTACAATGGTTAGCAACCGGGAGATTCAGTAGGTCTTGGTGGACTGAGCACATGTGTTCAGTGAAACGATTGGCGATTCTACGCTGGTCTCACCGATGTACAGGAGCCCACATTGGGAACAGTGGGTGTGGTAGATAAGTTACAGGAGACCACATCGGGAACACAGTTAGAATAACCTAACTGTTCACAACATCCACGGTAGACAAAATTGCTGGAGAAACTCAGCGGGTGTGGCAGCATCTATGGAGCGAAGGAATAGGTGACGTTTCGGGTCGAGGAGCAAAGAGGTCCTTCTGCAGTTGTACAGAGCCTTAGTAAGACCACACCTGGAGTATTGTGTGCAGTTTTGGTCCCCTAATTTGAGGAAGGACATTCTTACTATTGAGGGAGTGCAGCGTAGGTTTACAAGGTTAATTCCCGGGATGGCAGGACTGTCATATGCTGAGAGAAAGGAGCAGCTGGGCTTGTACACTCTGGAGTTTAGAAGGATGAGAGGATATCTCATTGAAACATATAAGATTATTAAGGGCTTGGACACACTATTGGCAGGAAACATGTTCCCGATGTTGGGGGAGTCCAGGACCAGGGGCCACAGTTTAAGAATAATGAGTAAGCCATTTAGAACGGAGACAAGGAAACACTTTTTCTCACAGAGAGTGGTGAGTCTGTGGAATTCTCTGCCTCAGAGGGCGGTGGAGGCCGGTTCTCTGGATGCTTTCAAGAGAGAGCTAGATAGGGCTCTTAAAAATAGCGGAGTCAGGGGAAATGGGGAGAAGGCAGGAACGGGGTACTGATTGGGGATGATCAGCCATGATCACATTGAATGGCGGTGCTGGCTCGTAGGGCCAAATGGCCTACTCCTGCACCTATTGTCTATTGTCTATTGAGACCCTTCTTCACACTGATGAGGGGGTGGGGGAAGGTGGGAAGAAGAAAGGAAGAGGTGGAGACAGTGGGCTGTGGGAGAACTGGGAAGGGGAAGGAGGGAGAAAGCAAGGACTACCTGAAATTGGAGAAGTCAATGTTCATACCGCTGGGGTGTAAACTACCCAAGCAAAATATGTGGTGTTTCTCCTCCAATTTGCGGTGGGACTCACTCTGGCCGTGGAGTCAGGGCAGAAAGGTCGGATACGGAATGGGAGAGGGAGTTGAAGTGCTGAGCCACCGGGTGATCGGGTTGGTTAATGCAAACTGTGCGGAGGTGCTGGGCGAAACGATCGCCAAGCCTGCGCTTGGTCTCACCGATGTACTCAATGTTCACAATCCACTGGCTTTTGGAAATGGCAGCTTGGAAATCATAAGAGACAAAAGAGAGAGGGAGGGGAAGTAAAGGCATTACTCATTCAATTATTTGATAGATGAGCATGAGCATTAGAGATGATACCAAATGCAACTTATTACTGAAAGGGTCTACTCCAGCACTTTGTCTGATGAAGGGTACCACCCCGAAATGTCACCTATCCATGCCCTCCTGTGATGCTGTCTGACCCGCTGAGTTACTCCAGGACTTTGTGTCCTTTTTTGCAAGCGAGCATTTGCAGTCCCTTGTTTCCACACGTCACAAGGATGTTGCCAGAACTCAAAAGCCTCAGTTATAGGGAGGGGTAGAGCAGGCGAGGACGTTATTCTTTGGAGCACAGGAGGATGAGGGGTGATCTTATAAAGGTGTCGAAAATCATGAGGGGGATTGATAGGGTGGATCGACAGAGTCTTTTTCGCAGAGTAGCGGCATCAAGAACATAGGTTTGAGGTGAGGAGAGAAAGATTTAATAGGAACCTGAGAGGCAATTTTTTCTCAGTGTGGTGGGTCTATGGAACGAGCGGCCAGAGGTAGTAGTTGAGGCAACTACTATAACACCATTTCAAAGATATTTGGACAGGTTGACATTTGGTCTGCCTCTGGGCTGTAACAATTCTGAGTCTATGATTCTTCCTCCTGGACCCAACCCCCACATTCCCCACAGAATAACAA